>CM038116.1:7442905-8058774 GCA_001642375.2 Mentha longifolia
AGCATATGCTCAATACCCCCGTTCAAAACATTGATTAGTGCAAGAAAAGATGTGGAAGGGCTGATTACCTAAGCTGATTTATATATATTCTCACCACACCACACCATATCTACATTTTTTTTTGAAGACAAAATTTGGAACATGTTGTACTATATGATGATCAATAGGCCTAAATTGCAAAATGGTACAAAATTAAAATTAGTAAAAGGAAATGCACTCATTAAAAATATTTTTAAGTTTATTAATGTAACTGATAGGATATGGCCTAGCTCCTAGTCCCAAAGTATTAGACCCAATATAATTGGGCCCGGATAAACTCGACCCACGAAGCTCGGCCCAATTGAAGACTACCACTAAGGCAACCAAGACTCCGACATCGACTACAACTCAAGCTCTAAAGGAGATATAGAAGCTCGATGTTTATCCAGGAAGGAGGAGATCAAGCCAAATAGTCCAAATATGAGAAGGATTCGTATTATAGTCGAACTCTATGTATTTGTAGATAAATAGGGGCTTAGAATAGATTGAAGGGGGAGAACAATCCTTGTAAGCTACACATACTTACTAGCAATAACATCGATATCCTCTTTTGCTCCGTGGACGTAGATCTATTCCGGTAGATCGAACCACGTAAATCCCTCGTGTCTCTTTACTTTCGTGTTCATTAATTTCTTGTCTATGTGCATTAATCATCCTTGAAAAATAAGATCGATCACTAGCGCCGTCTGTGGGAAACCAGAATTTGTGAATTCCAATCAAGAATTTTCAAGGTAAAGCAAATCACGATGACAGGGAGACCTACACGATCTGCTGCTGCTGCTGCCAAGGAAAAAGAAATCCAGCAAACCAGGCAAGATCCGGCAGCAAATCCACCGATCAACGAGGCTGAAACAAGTCAAGCGCAGGATCAGGATCCCGCTGTGAACAAACGACCCGGGAAGGAGCATGTGAGAGACAAAACCCCAGATGGACATGTCGATCATGTCCCGGTGGACAAATTCGGCTGTGAAAGAGAAGGTCTCGGCAGCAGCAAGGAGGATGACCTGTCAAATTTTCAGCATGAATTTGATGATGCTGTTACAACGTATCAGGCAAAAAATCGGGGAGATTTCCTCAAGTTCGCTTAGCAGCAAAGAGAACGCAATTGTGGAGACTTTCCTTCGCACAGCAACGATCGAGAGCACGAGGTTACATCCGGATCGAGACACCGAAAAAGTCCCCAAGCGTCAAAATCCTAGGCGCACGGATGCCAGAATTCATCTTAGGCGATTTGCTGATGATCGTCAGGGAAACCCAAATCGCGCCTCACCTCGGCGCGACACCATCCCTCCTCGTCGCTACGCTGATTCACCTCAGCGCGACGCAATTTCACCTCGCCGCCGTGATGACTCACCTCGGCAGGACGAGGACAACTACCAAGGAGGAAGGTTCGGCGTATATGGGAGAATCTCTACGCCTTTCACCAATCGAATCCTCTACACGCCTCTCCCGACTTCGTATAAAGTTCCGCCGGTGAAGCCATACAACGGATCGTGTGACCCAAGGAATTTCTTGTCTCAATTCCAATACAATATGGTCAACCAGGGGCTCGGTGATGATATTTACATGTGCAAGGTCTTCCCGGAATTATTGGTAGACAACGCACGAACGTGGTTCGATAGCCTATCACCTCGTAGTATCGGGTCATATGACGAGCTGATGGATGCCTTCGAACGGAGGTTCTTCCAGAAGGCCGAAGTCAAGACCACTGCGGCACATCTACTTACTATGAGGCAAAGGCGAGGCGAGTCTATCAGTGACTTTATGACCAGATTCAATGAAGAGAGTCTAAAGGTCGATCACCTGACGGACGAAGTCCTTATCTTGGCTTTCCAAAATGCTATCCAGTCGGGAGCCCTATTTAGGGAGCTCGTAAGAAACGAGCCCCGTACTGCGAGGCAACTATGGAGCATAACTGATCAGTTCGCCAAAGCTGACGAAGCCGACAGGCGCAAGCACGAAACTGACAGGGCCGAGCCGTCATATTGGAAAAAGGAAGATCGCAGTGACCGAGGCCCATCGGCGAAGTGCTCTCGATAGACTCCAGCGGGCACCAATTGAGTCCAGGCTCGGACCCCGGCAAAATCCGGAAAAGAACCAGTTCACACAACTGTCGAAGCCGATGACGGAAATCTACGAGCTGCACACTAATCTGTTCGAGAAGCCTACGCCTATGACTAGAGAAGGGTCGAAAGGCCGATCCAAGGATAAGCATTGCCGTTTCCACGAGGACTACGACCATGACACGGAGGACTGCTGGAACTTGGCTGCAGATATCGAGCACTTGGTGCGCGACGGTACACTTAAAAAGAACCAAAGTCGCGGCCAAAATGAGGCCCGACCTAAGGGCAACAGAAAAAGAAAGCAAAACAGGGGGAGAACAACTGTGCCCCCCACGACAAAAGACCGAAGCATGAAGATGATGACGAAGATGAAGAACAGCCTCAGTTCGATGGAATTGTCACAGCCATCACCGGGCTCCCACAAGGCACCACGAAGTCGTCACTCAAGGCTGAGGCCCGAAGTCCCCAAACCGATGAACCTTCACAAAAAAGGTTCAAAAAGGATGAGGCTATCACATTCTCTGAAAAAGATCTCGTTCCATCAATTATGCCTCACCAAGACGCCATTGTGATCGAAGCCGTGGTGGCCAATAAGCTTGTTCAACGAGTGTTCATCGACAGTGGGGCCTCGGTGAGCGTACTCTTCAAGGTTGCTTCGACCGGTTAAGGATAGAAGAGGCACGTCGCAAACCGAGGGGATCATTCAACTCGCTGTTACGGTGGGGAAACATCCGTTGTCATCCACCAAAATGATAAATTTCTTCATCGTGAAGGCCAACTCTCCCTACAATATCATTCTAGGAAGAGATTGGTTGGTGGCGGTGAAGGCAATCTGCTCGGCATACCACTTAACGATCAAGATCCCATCGAAGAGTGGAGTGATCATAATTCGGGGGGATCAAAAGCGAGCTAAAGAATACATGCAGATTGCCCTACGAGGTGTTGGAACACCTCAACATCCGCAGGCATAGCAACTACAGAGACCCGAGGAGTTGGAGCTGGAGCTCAGGAAGACATCTGCATTCAACGAGCCAGTGGAAGACATCGCACTATATGAAAACGACTTGTCTAAGGTCGTCAGAGTAGGCTTCGCTGGTGGGGCCGAACTCCGAAAACAGATCGTCCAACTTTTTCAGGAAAATAGAGATGTTTTCGCTTGGTCACCCCTTGACATGACCGGGGTGGCACCAATCATCATCACACATCGGCTGAATATAGATCCAGGGGTAAAACCAGTTCGTCAAAAGCAGCGAGTGTTCGCAGCAGAGCGAAGTCAGGTCATCCATGATGAGGTGCATCAACTCTTGAAAGCTCAAATCCTTTTTGAGGTCAAATACCCAACATAGATCGCAAACCCGGTGATGGTGAAAAAGCAAGGAGGAGGGTGGCAGATGTGTATTGATTACACTGATCTTAACAAGCACTGCCCTAAAGATTGCTACCCCCTCCCTAACATCGACAAGAAGGTCGAAGCTATCGTCGGCCATAAAGCCTTTAGCTTTCTAGATCTATACAAAGGGTACCATCAAGTCTTAATGAGTGACGAGGACACGCTGAAAACAACTTTCATTACAGACTTCGGTGTTTACGCGTACAAGAAGATGCCCTTCGGACTCAAGAATGCGGGAGCTACCTATCAAAGGATGGTCGACAAGATATTCGAACCTCACATTGGCAAGATCGTAGAGGTATATGTGGACGACATCATCGTCAAAAGTAAAGAGCCGACCACTTGTGTCGACGATCTAAAGGTCGTCTTCGGCCTCCTTCGCAAGGTGAACCTCAAGCTAAACCCCGAGAAGTGTACTTTTATGGTCCGATCTGGAAAATTTATGGGGTGCTGTGTTTCTCAAGAGGGACTGAAAGCCAATCCATCCAAAGTCCGAGCTGTCCAAAAAATAAAGGTGCCGAAAACCATTCATGATGTGCACAAGTTAACGGGTTGCTTGGCCGCGCTGAGTCTTTTTTTATCCAAAGCCGCTGAAAAGCAACTCCCTTTCTTCAAGATCTTGAAAAAGGCACCGGACTTCGAGTGGAAAGACGAACACAGATCGGCATTTGAAGAGCTCAAAAAGTACCTAGCCAGTCTTCCGACCTTATCTGTCCCAAAGGAAGGGGAAGTCCTCTCCCTATATCTCGCGGCTTCAGACGAGGCCGTAAGCGCGGTATTAGTTCAGGAGGAAGGACGTCATCAGTTGCCCGTCTACTTCATTAGTCGAGCCCTCAAAGGGCCGGAGATGAGGTACCAACCACTGGAGAAGGTTGCACTGGCGCTAGTAAACGCAGCAAGGAGGTTGCGACCTTATTTTCATGCACATACCATACAAGTCCTGACCGACCTTCCACTTCGCCAAGTACTGACGAAACCTGAAGCGTCGGGGAGAATTGCTAAGTGGGCAGTCGAGCTAGGTGAGCATACAATCAGCTTTTGTCCTCGTCAAGCCATTAAGGGTCAAGCCCTAGCAGATTTCCTAGTAGAAGCCGAATTCACGGAGGTGCCGAGGCCGCCTGAACACCCCCCAGCTAAAGCCGAGGCCGAAGCACCAAAAGAACCGCCCAAAGATTGCTGGAAAGTCTATGTGGATGGAGCCTCAGGACACGCGGGAAGCCGTGCCGGTGTCATACTACTCAGCACAGATGGCATAGAGACAGCATACGCACTTCGGTTCACCTTCCCGATGATAAATAATGAAGTGGAGTATGAAGCATTGATCGCCGGACTTCATCTAGCTCAGGCTCTTCAAGTACGAGCTGTATAAGTTCACAGTGACTCCCAAGTCATAGTGAGCCATATGCTCGGCAGATACGAGACAAAAGGCGACAGGATGAAGAAATACCTCCACAAGGCTAAGAGCTTGCAAGAAGGCTTCGCCTACTTCGAATTACTTCGAATTCCGAGGGGAGAAAATAATCGAGCTGACGCCTTGAGCAAGTTAGCATCGTCATCTATGAGCTCTCCCGTGGAAGAGGTCAAGTGCCGAAGTATAGATGAAGCCGAGATCTACCAAGTAGATGAAGACGAGCCGAACTGGATGACTCTCCTATGAGCTTATTTGGAGAAAGGCGAACTACCAAGCGATAAGTTCGAAGCTAGAAAGATCTTGTGCAAGTCTCCAAAGTACACTCTAGAGCAAGGAGTGTTGTACAGGAGATCGTATCTTCAGCCCCTCTTAAGATGCGTAGGGCCGAACCAAGCAGACTACGCATTGCGAGAAGTGCACGAGGGATCGTGCGGAAGTCACATCGGAGCCCGAATGTTGTCAAAGAAGGTGATGTGGTGGGGATACTACTGGCCGACGATGTTCCAAGACGCAGTTGACCTCGTCAAGAAGTGCCCGAAGTGCCAGATCCATGCGACGGTGCCGAGGTTACCCCAGACTGACCTTGTGAGCATGCAAAGCCCTTGGCCATTTATGCAATGGGGGATAGACATCGTCGGACCATTCGACAAAGCCCCAGGACAGCTCCAGTTCCTCATCGTAGCCATCGACTATTTCACCAAATAGGTCGAGGCCGAACTCTTGGCAAAGATTACAAGCAAGAATGTCCTCAACTTCGTTTGGAAGAACCTGGTTTGCCGTTTCGGTGTCCCTCACATCCTCGTCTCGGATAATGGAGCACAATTCACAGATCGAACATTCAGAGAGTGGTGTGAAGGGCTTCATATCCATCAAAAGTTCACTTCGGTAGCTCATCCTCAAGCGAATGGCCAAACCGAGGTTACGAACAGAACAATTGTCAAGGGACTTAAAACTCGCCTCG
This sequence comes from Mentha longifolia, assembly GCA_001642375.2. Lineage (NCBI taxonomy): Eukaryota > Viridiplantae > Streptophyta > Magnoliopsida > Lamiales > Lamiaceae > Mentha > Mentha longifolia. The sequence goes on from CM038116.1 coordinate 7,448,770, forward strand.
ACAAAGCTAAAGGAGATTGGGCAGCAAATTTGCCCTAAGTCCTATGGTCGTATCGAACAACTCCTCGGACCTCGAACGGTGAAACACCCTACAGTTTGGTGTATGGAACCGAAGCAGTAATCCCGGTAGAGATTGGCTTGCCGAGCCCTCGCACACTCAACTTCTCAACCGAAGCCAATGAGGAAGGACTTCGAACCGATCTGGATCTGCTGGAAGAAAAGCGAGAGCTAGCCTACATAAAGGAAGCTAAGTACAAACAACAAGTAGCTCGGTATTACAACCAAAGAAAGTATCAGCAATTCCAAGTAGGCGACCTCGTACTTTGAAATAACGAGGTCAGTAAAGCAGAAAGACTCGGCAAGCTGGAAGCCACATGGGAAGGACCTTACCGAGTTGAAGAAGTCCTCGGCAAAGGATCATACAAGCTCGCCCATTTATCCGGTGAGCCAATTCCCCGAACATGGCATATTTCTAATTTAAAGAGATACTTTGCATAGGTGGATGGGAGTAGGGTTAGTCATTTAGTTCATATAGGTCATGAGTCAATTTAGGTTGTCCTGTTATTTTATTTCAGCTTTGGTTTTTATATTAATAAAGTTCTTTTCTTTTAAAATTGGTCTTGCATATTTCATTTTGCACATCTTCTTTCCACTATGCAAATTATCTCGTTTCATTACTTAAAACCCTGACGAGGGTAAGTTAATATCCTTTTAAGGATAAAAATAAGCTCCAATTGTGGAGTAACACCTAAACGCGCGTAAGGGGACCACCCCTATCTATAAATTCGACAAATAAGGAACTATGATACCTTAACCTCGTCTTGTGACGAGGACGGGTTATATAAGACCAAACTTCGTCTTCTGACGAAGTGAGCCACTTAAGGCTAAACTTCATCTTCTAACGAAGTGAGCCAAATAAGGCCAAACTTCGTCTTCTAACGAAGTGAGCCAATTAAGGCCAAACTTCGTCTTTTGACGAAGTGAGCCAAACTTCATCTTCTGACGAAGTGAGCCAATTAAGGCCAAACTTCATCTTTTGACGAAGTGAGCCAATTAAGGCCAAACTTAGTCTTACAACGAAGTGAGCCACTTAAGGCCAAACTTCGATGAAGAAAATTAAAGCCGAACTTCATTAGTAATGAAGAGAGCTATATAAAGAAACTTCGTCTCAAATTGAAGAGCCACCGAAAGTAAAACCTCATCCTTAGGCGAGCTTTTACTATTTTGAGCTTACCTCTGTTTAAAATGGGGAGCACTACCCTAGTCAAAAACAAGGATAAAAAGCTTGACAATAAGACTTACGTAAAAATTCCACTTTATTTCATGTAAGAGGGAAAATATACAAGTATTACATTATGAAGACGAGGAGCCTGGAGACCGACTAAAACTAAGCCTATCTCTGGCAAAATCCCTGCCAGAGTTGAAGTTTAAGATATCATCTACACTAAGCCGGCCTCGACCTCGTCCTTGAGCTAAGCTCCGACCTCTGCCTCGGCTAACTTGAGTTCTCCGACCTCGGGTATTCTGGATCACTCGACCTCGACCTCGTCCGGGTGCCGGTCTTCGCTCTTGACTATAAAATTCTGAAGAGTGACGTTCGACAAACTTAGGATCAGGATCAGCCGAACTTGATCTCCTCCTTCCTAAAATTCCCTAGAAGTGCGGTCAAGAATCCTCAAGTTAGAACTACGGGTAGCCGAAGTCGAATGCTCAGCCTCTGACAAGATACGACAGTTTCAACTTCGGGCAGCGGTCCAGGACTATCTCATAGATGCTCGCTACTCGCATGAATTCCTTAAATTCATCCCAAAGCTGCCAAGAGTCATCCCCATATTGATCCCTGTAGCTCTGACATTGAGCCTTGAGGTCCTTGACCTTATTATAGGTCTCAGAAATTGTGGATCCTCCAGCTCGACGAATAATGGCCTCATACTCTGCATGCTCCTCAGCAATCAGCTCGGACTTTTGAATCTCGTCCTCGGCAATTTCAAGCTTATCTTTAAGCTCAAGAAGCCGAGCATGTAGCTCGTCATGCCTCTCTTGAGCAGCGACATGTCGCACTTCGGCTTCATCTTGCGCATGACCAAGGAGCCCCTTCAAGTGTAAAATCTCCTGATTTTTTGCCTCGAGGATTCGAGATAAGTTATTGATCTGATCGATATATGGAGAAGCATAAAAAAGGTGGGGAGACGAGGACTACAAGAAAGAGAAACAAATTTTAATAAAAATTGGAATTTTATTACGGCCACTTTGGCAAAAAAGAACAACATCCTAACGAAGCCGAAGTACATATGGCCTACATAAAAAAGGGGGGGGGGGAGATTAACTACTGACCCCTCCAGAGATCACCTCATCCTGCCCGGGCCTTTTTGGATTGGCCTAAACATTCCCCGATTCGTCAATCACCGGCCCCCTGTCTAGGTTAGCGATTGCTTCCTCAAGTACGTCGTCCTTGTCCACCGGGCAAGCCCGAATTACTTCAGGCGTCACCATAGACGGCGAGGAGGCAAGAAACTCCAAGACGGGAAAGGCCTTAAGGCCCCCCGTCAAGGTCTTCGCGTAATCACGAAGGAGAGCCTCTTTAGTTATCACTTCGTACCCATACTTAGATTTCTCCAAGTCTGGATAGTCTGCGGCGATCTCATCGATCTTCTCTGACGCCACTGACGACGTTAGAATGGCAGCCAGCTCGGTAGCCATCTCGGAAAACTTCCCAGACAGGAACAGTCTCTCCGCAAAAGCACGGAGCACTTGTCCCTGGGAAGACGCTACCCTCGGCCATTATTGTGGCCGCCTTTGCCCTCTCCGAGGCCGCTTCGCCCTTCGCCTCTTCGGCAGCCTTCAGCGCGGCAGACTCCCTCTTTTCCGCGTTGCGGACCTTCAGCTCCGCTTCAGCCACCTTCTTAACAAGGTCGCCCTTCTCTCTCTCCAAATCCCGGGCCACCTGGGCCAGCTTATGGTAACGAGCAACCCCATTGTTGAGGAAGCTCGTGAGCTCGGCCGCCATGTACTCTACCCCCTGTAATAACAACCAGCGTTAAAAGGCACCGAGTAACAGCCAAATAAATGTACGAAGATGGAATGCATACCTCGGGAAATCCCAGGCGACGACCCGCTCCCTGGTCGGCAGAACGACCAAGGACGCCTTCCTTATCCTCGGAAGGTACGACGACCACGTTGGCCTCCTTACTCCGAGGTACCTTCGACTGGGGCGGCGGGCCCAATAACTGAGAGCCGACCACATCAGCCCTTCTTTCCGAAGAGGCTGCGGACGTCGTCTTCTCTGGCTTGGCCAACCTCTGCCTCTTCCTCTTCATGTCGCCGAAGTTCACTGCACCAAAGCAAAACATGGATTAAAACAAAAAGTCAAGGAGAAATACACAACACAGAGTAGGGCCTCACCCTTCGTCGGATCCTCCATTGAAATAGGATCAAAAGGGCTCAGCCCCATCATGGCGAGCTCGGCGTCGCAATATTCTTCGGACACGACGCCGAGCTCCCCTAAACTCCTTTCAAGGTCACCAAATTCCTCTTCGGTGCCTTGATTTCCTAAACTATAGGTTTTCCAGGAAAACCGGGGGACCTCTTCAATCCGGCAGAAGAAAATTTTCCTCTGCCAGTTCGGGATTTTAGACTTCGTCTCTATCCTAAAGCCGCGCCTAGCGGATAGGTAAAACCACCCAGTGCTCGGCTTAAGCTGAAAAAATCTAAGGACCAATCCTAGGGTAAGAGGCGACCCGAGGCGACCGGCCTCGATACCAAGAGCAATCAATTGCTTAAAGGAGTTCGGCATAATCTGCCCTAGGGCGATACCGAACTTCCTGTGTAAATCGGCAAAAATAGGGAAGAGAGGAAAACGAAGACCGCATTTTAAGCAGTCCTCGTACACGGTGAAAAAGCCCACCGGAGGCGCACTAGCCCTATCTTCCGGGCGGGGCGCAAGAAGAACGGATTTGGGAAATAAATATTTTTTCGCAATGTTTTGGATCATAGGTGCGTCCAAAATTGATGAAAATTCGCGAACTTTCCTATAATCTTCACCCACGGAAGAAAAACAAACCTTATGAACACTAGGGACAGAGGAATCAACAGTGTAACATTCTACATCTACGAATGGCGACCGTCCCGTCGCCGCCGCTGGAGAACCCGATGACGAACTAGACCCCTCACGGCTTCCACTGCCGTCGGACTGACTAACACGAGAAGAAGAACCCATGATGGAATAACTTACTTGTGAAAGGAGTTGAGATTTCGACGGTGTAAACGGTGGTGGCGATAATGGCGGTGCGGGTTGCGGGCGGCGAGAGACAAGAGAGAGTTGCAGTAGAAATTTTTGAAATTTGGGAAAAATATGAAAAATGGCGTATCAAAGACGCTTTCTCTCCCTTACACCCTTTCAGTTTCCCCCACGTCCAATCAGGCCCAACTTTATCGGGAACCCAACAGGCGCATTAATTAAAGTAACTGACATCCCGTGTTCGTCTTCGGCTCTTAACGAGGCGGTACGAACTCGACTTCGTCGAATTCATTTTTGATGGGGCAAGTTATTTTTCACCGACCTCGTCTTAACAAGGCGGTACGACCTCGTCTTAACGAGGCGTCACGAACTCGACTTCGTCGAATTTATTTTTCGGCGGGGCAAGTTATTTTTCACCGACCTCGTCTTAACGAGGCGGTACGAACTTAACTTTGTCGAATTTATTTTTCGACGGGGCACGTTGCTTTTCACCGACCTCGTCTTACCGAGGTCGTACGCGATTGACTTCGTCAACTCTACATTTTGATAGGGCAACGCACTTCACTCCTACCTCAGCTATTACCCCTAAATCACATCCTTGCTTCTACATCTTTTTGGGAGGGGATGTGATAGGATATGGCCTAGCTCCTAGGCCCAAAACATTAGACTCAATATAATTGGGCCCGGATAAGCTCGGCCCACGAAGCTCGACCCAATTGAAGACTACCACCAAGGCAACCAAGACTCCGACATCGACTACAACTCAAGCTCTAAAGGAGATATAGAAGCTCGGTGTTTATCCAGGAAGGATGAGATCATGCCAAAGAGTCCAAATAAGAGAAAAATTCGTATTATAGTCGAACTCTATGTATTTGTATATAAATAGGGGCTTAGAATAGATTGAAGGGGGAGAACAATCCTTGTAAGCTACACACACTTACTAGCAATAACATCGATATCCTCTTTTGCTCCGTGGACGTAGATCTATTCCGGTAGATCGAACCACATAAATCCCTCGTGTCTCTTTACTTTCGTGTTCATTAATTTCTTATCTACGTGCATTAATCATCCTTGAAAAACAAGATTGATCAGTAACAGAGTACGTATAAATATTTTTAAGTTTACTAATGTAACAGAATACGTATAAAGAAATTCACTGGAGTGGGTTAATTAATGAAGTAAATGCCTAGCACCTAATAGCAAATGAGACGAATTTATCCTGCTGAAAAATTCCTAGTTATTTACAAATTTGCAGCTTAACTAACTTATCAATGATTTTCCGCCTTCCTAATTAACTACACTTTGTTAGTTAGCTAATTGAAATGGATTACCCGCCCAAAAAACGATTAGAGAGAGAAAGATCGAGAATTCTTCAATTACTTTAGTTTCACCTCAATTTTTCGAAATTCTTCTACCGCCGGTGCCCAATTTACGACGCCGCGCTTCCACAGCCGCTGCCCCTACCAGGTCTCGCCGTCACTGCCATTATCGGTGAAACTCTCTTTCCTTATCTCTCGCTCCATCTATCTACTACTACTCCCTCTCTCTATTGAATTTTTAAACTCCTACAGCGAAGATTGGAAACCATAACCTCCATCACGGCCACCATTTTGCTGCCGTATTCTGCACCGCCGCGTTTCGTCTGATGCTGTTTGGGAGGCAAAGTTTCCCTCTAAGTACAATCATCTCCTCCTGCTTCTGCCGTAACTCGTAGTTTTGGAAACCTATCGTAGGACATTTTTGCCCTTCTCTCACGCCCTAACCCCTTCGATAAGGACGACAAGGCACGTTCTCGATGTATCTATGCTTCTTCGATTATAATTTCTCTGTTTATGTTAGTTTAATTTTGTTTAATTTCGCTTGAATTTGTTATTGTCAGTCTGTTTTCAATCATTAATCAGTGACTTGAATCATTCTCGTTGCAGTTTTTTTAATTTTTACTTTTGTCCTTTCATTTCGGTAGAATATGTTCTTGACTGCTGCGATAAATGGGGTTTGGAGAATTTTTATTTTTTTCAAATGAATGTAATTTCTGTTAGTTGAGTTCCTTTCTTTTGTTATGTCTGTTAGAGTGTTAGTTCAGCCATATACATAGTTACTATGTTGTATTTTTCCGTGTTGTTGTGTGAACTATCTAAACTAGGGTATTACTTGTTCTAATTCATATGAATAGATATTTTAATGAACAACACACCATTTCTATGCAAAACCCCATGAAATACTAAATAACCATCTACGTTTTTAGATTGGTTGATCCTTATCAAGCATTATCTTCTGGTATTCAGATTTATCTGTAATTGTACACTACAAATGGATACATTCTGTGTTCGGTCATTAATGGTACATGCAATTTAGGGGATTCGCTCTCCCTTTCTAGTTTGAAGGTAACCTCATCCCTATTACGTCCATGTTAAAAATGCTTTGTTCCAGGACATATATTGTTTGTGATAAAAGATTGCAACATATTTCTTTTACTTATTTCCCTCAGTTTTAGCATATAACTTCTTGCATATGTAAGTTCATGGAGGTCCACCATTTCCGTATGTGCCCGCCATGTAAGTTAAGTGCAGATATATGACAATGAAAGTAGCAAAATCTAAAAACATAGATGGTGATTTAGTATTTCTTGGGGTTTTGCATATTCTAGTGTATTACATTTGCTGCTTATGAATGTAATATAGCTGTTTTCAAACCTGCTCAACTGCTCATCAGGTATTAGCTGATAAACTATTGCTTTGGAGGTGTAGAATTATTTTGTATGGTTGAACTTAGTTTTTTTGGAGATCCTCCTACTATTATATGTTAAATTATCTCTTGTTGTGTTAATGTAGATGAGGGTGATATGATATGTATTCTCTCTTACACATATTTGGGCAGTAATCAGCTACTGCTTTGGAGATCATTCTACTGCTCCGTTTGCTAGCTATTTCCGTAAGTGCTATAATTTTGTTCTTCATTCTACTGTCTTATATTATCACTATTAGGCTTGCTTTCTTGACTCTATCTTCAAAGGATACTCCTCTATTATATTTAAATTAAATTAAATCAAATTTGGGACATATATATATATATAGGTCTCGCTCTGATGTTCAATGTGATGATACTGATTCTCCAGGAAATGGAAATAGTCAAAGTTAATACTATTTTTGCAAGGTGATTACAAGTGGCATGTACAAGTCCATGTTAATTAAGTATGCCACAAAATGAACATGTATATATTCAATTACTTTGCTGATGGGTCTGCATGGAATTTGAATATTTCTTCGTTTAAATCAATATATATCTACCAGTAAAATCTTTCATCTCATAAATGATGTAAGCAATATACCTGATGAAGTGATGCAATTTAGTTAGAAATGATTGTGCTTTCATTTTTCTAGCAGTTTGAGTTGGTACTTAACTGGCTAACTAATGACTAAGCAATATATTTTGATCGAGTAAGTGTTGAAAATGTGCTTATTTCATCTCATAGCTTCCATATCCTTTCAGCATTTGTGACTTTAAATTCCAAATTTATTATACTAAATCAGTTTATATTCCTTGTATTCACTAGGAAAATATACGTACAAGTTTTGTTGCTTACACTGCAGCACTTAGGTTTATTGACATTTCTATACACACAAATGATTTATACTTATACTTGATTTGGTGGGATGCATTCTCTCTATCAATATTTTCCATCTTCTTTCTACAGCTCCAAACACACATACACTCTTACACCTATGGAGAATCGATTGTGGATACTCCGTAAAGCAGATTTTTTGTTCAAAGAAGTCGACGAAGAAGCAAGTAAGAGGTGGACTAACACGGACATGTGGTGTACAATTGCAAGCAAGTTGGATGGATCTGACATCCTCAAACTTGCTGCAACCTCCCAATGGTTTTGGGAAACATTGATGCAGCAGATTGTATGGAAACAAGCAGTACTACACAAGCTTCGATTGTATGATGCTCCTGCAACAATCGACGGCGTTGCTTTTCCCTGGTTTATGCTTTATGCGAGGAATTTCGGTACTGTTGTAGTAGTTTGTTGTTTAAATTATTAAAATTTTCCTAATTATGGTTATTTATGTGTGATAATATTATTGTGCAGATGGCATTCACGCTTATACTAGGGATCCGGAGCGCCACATGAGTAAGATATTCTTTGTATTTTTTACAATTCGTCATTGTTTAGTATATATGCTAAATGACCTGTTTTTGAACAGATTGGCTACAGCCACGACCATTGGGCGGATTCATGTTCGATTCGCACACGGCTATCCTTACTGCGGATCTCCTAGATAACATAGGAGCTTCTGGTAGAGAAAAGGCGGAGGCCATGATTCAATCCGGAAATTTTGTCAAGCTCACTCACGTGAAACGTGGGATTTGGATTGCTGGTATGCACAAAAACTTTAATTGCTTTGTGTATCCAAATCTTATTACTTCCTATCTTGAGAAGAGGGAAGTTTTCATGCTTTCAGCTGCTTTATTGAATTCATACGGTTGATAATCTTGGCAGCTTGTTGAAAAGTATTATAAGCCTGAGTCTCTCCTTTTTGTTGGTTTTCCCTTATTTTTGGGTAGATTGTCAACTTCCTGTTTCCTTAAGGAATTGAAAGTTAAAATGCTTTGTCTGGAGTTTGCCCTTTCTTTGTTTCCCTACCAAATTCGTTAGGTGTTGTATTAATACTAACTTGGTCAGTAATTTAGTATATTAACTATAACTCGTTTAATTTTGTTCTGTTGATGCTACATTGGATTGAAGACTTGCATGAGATCACGTGTACCTGTTCAGAGGGATGCACAAGTGAGTAATATGTTTCCACGTTAGCATTTATCACTATCTTTCTTTCAAATCAAGCAAGCTACACAAAAATACCATTCCATTCTTTGATGCAGGTATCATGAAGACTTTCGATGCCAGACACATTGAACTCTTCGCAACTGAAGAGTATCATGGAGGTCGTTGCATCTTCGAAAGTAGTGGGAAATCAGAAATCGAGGGTGCCGTTGCTGGTTTTATTACTACTGCAGCGATATTTGATGCATCTCGTATGAGAGATGATGCTACAATAGGAGTGTTTGATATCCCATCTTGGGAGGGAAAGGAACACATGGTGGTCAGAAATGGAGTCGCGGTCAAAGTTGACGTGGGGGAACTCTACTATCATGGAGACACCTTTACTTACAAGTATGACAAAATCAAGATCGACAATGAAATCTTAGCAATTCGTGTTTCCTTTGAAGCATAGGTAATGTTTTCTCTAACTCACTCTTATGCAGTTTCTTGATTTTATTCACAAATGTTGCTCATGATAACATTGTTGTTAAGATGGAGAGAAGAGTGGAAACTGATTGTATGAAGCATTTGGCCTTATCATGGACGAGAGGAAGTGCTAATGTTTCTCTTAGAATTAGTACTTAAGGCTTTACACGTGAAAAATCTTGGAGTCTGTTGAACCTATATTTGGTTTTTCAATGGCTTGATTTGTTTGGTTGGAACCATTTGAGCACTAGTTGGATTTTTCTACAAGCCTAGTTTCGATCCTTATAGTTAGTCTGATGTGTTCATGTCTTGTGGTGCATGGCTTATTCCTTCTTATAATTTGAGATTGCACATAAAATCTTGAAAGTATGATATATGAAGATACAGAGGAAATGTGTTCCTTTATAAGAATCGTGATGTATGTGGAAGTGGAATTACAATTGCGGTTGCTTGGTTGGAAGATGATGAGAACCCCATCTGTAGTGAAATATGTAATTCTTTAATGCGCATAGATTTCTTAGCAGGCCTTCAATGTTATGGAAACTTATGTACTGGTATATGGGTTGTAAGGCGTGCCTGATTCGCATACTTATTTGTCTTCGCTATTGTGTTTTGTCACACAGAGATGGTGCTACTAGGGAAAGAAGCAGAAGCAGGAGCTAAGCTTGGATCAGTTCTCATATTTGAATCTGTTGGTGCAGTTTTTACAGTAGTTTTTGTTGTGCTTCGACTTAATTACCGCTATGTAAGTGGGGCGACCCTCAGCTTCGACTGAAGGATTTGGTTGTCTTTAGTACTTGAGTAGTAAGTTTGTTTGTTACTTCATCCTCATTAGCTGTTTCCTTTATACTTGAACCATTCCTATAATAGCACTATGCTCATAATATCTGGATATATTCATAGAGTTTATCTTCTATTAGTGACTTTAATGAAACATTGCTAAAGCTTTATGATTTTGTTTTTTGTGTGGAGGTCTCTCTACCTACATGTACTGCTTCATTGGTTTTCTGCATCTTTTACTGTTTTATGATGTATAAAAGATTGGTTTTCTTCTAAAGTGGAATGTGTTGCCTTCTTGAGGATGAATGCTGATATATGGAGCTGAAATTTGCTTGTTGCTTTATCTCAAGCTTACCCTTTTCAGTGGCACTAGGTTAGGATTTTTGTTTCTGGTGCCTTATTTTCCCTTTTTCTTTTCATTAATTTTAAAATTTCACACTCCCCTTTTGTTTTGGGGGACTTACAATAAGAGGAGACAATGCAATTAGATTAATATATTTATGCTCGTATGTTAAATCTTCTAAACTTTACAATGGCATATACTTTACCATAAAGGTTAAGAGGGGAATGGTGTGACCAGGAGTTGCAAGGGAAGCGAGTGATGATGGTTATTAGAGAGAAGAAATATAATTATTACTTAGGTTTTTAATTATAAATAATGATAATTCAGTCTAAAAGTATAGTATTTGTAATAATTTGAAGGTATATAACGTATAAACTTAAAGGTTTAATACATAATCAAAAAAAAATATATTATTCACATCAAGATTTAATTAAATGCAGGACACCATGTTTCGAAAGGAACAAAATACTCTGTAATTATTGTCCTCTGTTCTGCCCCTCTCATGAATACCTTACAAATTTATTTGCTACCTCCTTGCAATTAGTATGGTTATGGTTGATTTCCTTACATCTTCTTCCATTTCATCGTAATTAAATTAAAGGATTAATTTGTTGAAAATACATAAATTATTTTTGAAATAGTCTGTCAAAATATTTCGAATAATTCACGGAAGGTTAGCATTACTATAGTCTATGGTAGAGCTGTCAAAGAGGCCGGGTCGGGCCGGCCCAGCCTAGCCCAATGGGCCACGTACTCTAAAAAGGGTTGGGTCGGGCCGGCCCAAAAATAGTCGGGCTCATAAAACTCTAGCCCAACCTGACCCCATATGGGCTATCGGGCCGTCGGGCCAACCCGGCTCATAACTCTTTTTATTTTATTTTTATTTAAAAAAAATTACAATACAAATTTTAAAATTTATATATTTATCATCTTGTTGGTCAATTTAATTGTTAACATATTTTTGAAAGCAAGAGTAAAAAATATTATATTATAATTTTATAGATTAAAATATGAAATAATTAACCTCAAGAATTAAATTTATTACCTAAAAGGCTATTTATCAAAATAATTTATAACTAAAATAATAATTTCATATATTTCATCAATTTATAAATAATATACTATTTATATAACTATAAAAAATACTACATAAATATATCGGGTCAAATAAGCCATGGGCTTCGGGCTTTTTGAGCCCATGGCCCACAAAGCCCAGCGGCCCATTGGGCTGGGCTATTTAGGCCCGGGAAATTTTGGGCCTCTATTTCTATAGCCCGGCCCTACCTAAATCTCGGGTAGGCCGGGTCGGCCCGTCGGGCCGGGCCACATTTGACAGCTCTAGTCTATGGTGTGCACTTTTTTTTTTTTTTCTTCTTCTCGTATTTAGGCTAAACTATGTTTAAAGATTTTTTTTGTAATTATTTATTCCAAAACTTACCAAGTTCAAACATATCTTTGTCTTGGAGATCTTTATTTCTTGGAGGCAGTTCTTCAATTTTAAAAATTAAAACTTAATTTAACTAAAAAATAAAAATGAAATTCAATTTATAAAAAGTCAGAAACTCATAGAGGTGAAAACCTATCCACCTCATTATGAGTTATGTATTGGGAGAATGTTATTTGAATTGTTGTTTAATTTATTAAATAAGTTTTGGGTGAGAGAATTTAAAATTTCCATATATTTATAGGTATTATATGTAACAAAATATAGAAAAGGGGATGTATTCTTGTTATATCACCACTTATAATTTTTGAAATCTCATATCTTCTCACTCGTATCGAATCGTCCCCACACTCTGATCTCCGATCAGAAAAATTCCCGATTCTCTTTTTAGTGCTTCGACTCTTACATAAAGTTCTTGCTTAGACAATTTAAAAGTGGAGAAGGCTTTTTAGTTTTTACTGATAAATCGATATTCAAAATCATTCCATTCAGAGTCTTTTATTCTATCAAAGCGTCGGCTTTCTAAATTCTCATAGGCCCCTCCTGGAATTCCTTCCAAGGCTTGTTGGATTATTTTTATGGATTCTGTCATTTCACCAATTCGTACTAAATAATGAGCTAATGAATCCCCTTCCTTTTGCCACCTCTTTATGACTTATGTATTGGGAGAATGTTATTTAAATTGTTGTTTAATTTATTAAATAAGTTTTGGGGGAGAGAATTTAAAATTTTTATATATATATAGGTATTATATGTAACAAAATATAGAAAGGGAATGTATTTTTGTTGAATCACCACTTATAATTTTTGAAATCTCATATCTTCTCACTCATACGTCCTCACACACCCGCACCGCACCCACACCACACACATGTGCAACATAGCCGTCTAGTATATATTAGTAATAAATATAGTAATATACTTAATAAGGGAATGATTCGCGTGCAAATAAATCTTAGCATGAGAAAATGAGAACAATGCTTAAAAAAGCTTTATAAAATCACGCTTAAGTATATGCATAAAATCATGTTTATGGCATAACTATGCTTATTACTATACAATTTGATGCTTAAACAGAATCATGCTTATGGTGCCTTATAACCATGCTTAAATCAATGACAACTATAGATCTAATTAAGATCAATGGTCCAGATTCATTCCTATTTAATTCTCACACCAGGATTTATTCTCATATGAACCAAACTCTACTTAATAAAATATCAAAACTTAAATTCAAGCATAAATTTGGAATCATACAATCTATAACATCAGTTAGAATTTATGTATCTAGACTAATACCAAACCTTATTAAAATATGATTTTATTGTCTGTCTATCTCAAAATCGTATAGTAAAAGAATTTCATGAATAAATAAATAGAGAAGTTGGTGTATAAATAAATGAATGATACTCTTTCCATTCCCTCGAAAGAACATATATTCAAGAAAGAGAGCTCTTTCGACAAAAGATCGATAGAGTAAAAGATAACGTGGATAAAATTAATCAAAACGAGCGAACATCCTCGTCCATTAGCAAGGTTTTGAGAGAAAGAAAGCTTGGGGTATAGATGGCTGCACGAGGATAATCATATATCGTCTTCCATATCATTTTGCACTTGGGGTATAAACGTCTAATCCTCTTTCCACCTCCTCCTCCACCATTATTATTATTATTGTTGTTGTTGTTCGAGTAGTAATGTATGGTGTGGTAGCATCTAGTGCCCAACAACATCCCATTCCCATTCCTATCATCTTCCAACACTTTGATTGGGAAAAGATAACCACGATAACCAATACCATGCTCACTAATCACAAGTTTCTTACTCCAATCTCCTTGTCCTCTCATCAACCATATCTCAATCTCATGAAGGTACATGTCGTACAAACACAGGCAGTCGTCCAAAACACACAAGCTCCTGTAACAATCATGGCGGAGGTCTCCACGGGGCAGAGGAGCAGAGAAATAGGTGAAAACCTCAGTCTCAAGATCAAAGCATGAAATCTCGGCTAGGGTTTGGCTATCAGGAGGATCCAGCCAGTAAAGATTCCCTCCCAACAACTCGCATTCCGTATTCCACTTATTATACCGAAGAAGCCCGGGCCTAGAGACTGTGATGGTCCTCCACTGTCCTGTCGTTCCTAGAGTGTATACTCGGCATTCAGATTGGGAAATCCAAACTACCTTATATTGCTTACTTCTGCTCACCCCGAATCCAAAATTGTAGTTTCCATACTCTTGCCCGGAGACGGATTCCGATGTAAATGGTTGTCGATCTAAGCGGTGTCTAAGCTTTGGAGGATCTGGAAGTCCGAGTCCGAAATCACGGTCCGAGGGATGGGGAATTCCGACGTACTCTCGGGTGATCGGATTGCATACCCATAACGAGACATGTTGATGTTCTTCTTGTTCTTGTTCCCACTCGCGGCGCAACAGCAAGATCAAGCCGTCGACTGATCTACGTACGAGGGGTACAAAGTCAAAGAGGCCCATATGGATAATAGCCATACTCCGTAGGGTTAGGGTTATTATTCAATTCCTCGATTTTGTAAGGCGCTGGTGAGATTCGGTCAGGCGTCGAGCATGGAAAGGCGGCGCTCGTTTGTGGGAAGACAATGAGGTGGCGCTGCTGGTGCGCATTGCCAAACTCAGGGCATTTGATCACATCGCGCCATGCCTTGCAAACGGCCTTGCACTCGATCATGCTTTGGATAGGGAGTCTTGAGAGGATATTTATGGCAATATCTCGTGGCAGATTATTCCCAAACAAATCCATAATATATACTGTAAAATAAAACTGCAAATAAACCTTCATACATCAACAACTATAAATTGAACAAATAGTACACATCAATAAATAAACTAAACGTAGAGAAAAAAGTATTTCAACTTAATTCGCATTAGAAAAAAGCGGCAGGAAGCCTTACGAGAAAGATATAAAAACTCCCTACAAGGCTACAAGAACATATATATAAAAACTCCATAATATATATGCATGTTTTTATTGATTCTTGAGTGTTACAATTACAATGAAATAAATATATAAAATTAAAGTCCGTACCACGGCAATGCAATGAAACAAATACTCCGTAATACAAACAAAACATTCAGGAATAATATTCAAATTATTGAGATCCAAAATCCAACTTACTTTCTCAACGGCGAATAGGAGGACAGAGATGATTCCAGCCACCGACTATTAGGGTTCACTTATACTGTATAATGAACAAGAGAAGACCAAGTTTTAATTAGGGGTTTTATCCTTTTCAGAGTATGTTACGGATTATTTTATTTATTTATTTTCTATTTCTTCATAAGATTTAAAGTAACGCTAATTGGGCTGGATTCACTTTTAGTTTTGGACTTCTGTTCCGATGCTACTAGTTAAGTAATATTTTTTTGAGTTGTTATATTTATTTCAAAAGTCTTTCGTTGTTTGGCCCAACTGTTTTGATGGATAACATTTATTTTGTTGCATTTTTCAAGTCGAGTGGCTATATTTATTTTGAATATGAAGCCGTCCGTTGTTTAGATTATCCTGAAGCCATCCGTTATTTGGATATAATATTTATTGAGTAATTGTATTCATATTGAATATCGAGTATTTGTTGCAATCATCATTATCATCATCATCATTATTATTATTGATCATCATCATCATTATTATTAGGGTGATTTTAAATATAGCCCACATTTTACTCTAATAAAATACGGAGTAATAAAGTATATAATTGATGTCCAATTTTACCCTCATAGCCCCAATTATTAAAATTATACGGAGTAATTGAATAGTATTTTCATCCAAATAACTCGTAGCCTTGGAACCACCAAACAATCTTTAATTCAATCTGAAAAAAAAAATTATATTTGTCAAATTCCTTGAAATCAATAGTGAATGTTTCACGACTATGCCTTTGTTGTCATAGAAGAGAGTTGTTGGATGAATGAGGATGGTTTAACATGAGATTATAGATTGACGTTTGTTCTTCCATTTTTACTCTGTATATTTTGGGGGCTAAGGTGATGAATTATTAATGCGTATTATTACAATAAATTTTAAAATGCTTTGGAGCATTTGTAGAAATATCATCCGTAAGCATTTGAAGTGTGTACATGGTGTGTATTAGAGCATTCATAATTTATTTTTATGTTACTTTTAGTTTTTCTCATTGAGTTATTTGGCTTGGGATCCTCTATCCCCAAATTTGTGTCTCATTATTGGTATCCCAAAATTCAATCTTTACTATTTTCATGCAATTTTTTTAATAAATTTATTTTATAATGATTTAGTTTAATTTAATGATTATTTTCAAGGGTTCACCCATCCCTATTAGGTTTTATAATTATTTTTTTAGCATTTTATTTCACTTTTATTATTATATTAGAGTTGAAAAATCTAAAACTAAAGTATATACTTTCAAAAAAATTTAATTTTTTTCTTATAAATGCCTATTACTCCCTCCATTTCACCCAATTTGACACATTTGCTTTTGAGACTTTCTGACATGTTTTTCTACGCTTCTTGCTGATGAATTTTTCCACGCTTCTTGCTGATGAGTTTTTCCACGCTTCTTGCTGACGAGTTTTCAAAAATCCTTTTTAAAACTCATCAGCAAGAAACGTGAAAAAAACGTGCCAGAAAGTCTCAAAAGTAAATGTGACAAATTGGGTGAAATAGAGGGAGTATGATTTAATATATTATAGTAGTATTTTTATTTTTATAAAAAATAATATAAAATTAGTAAAAATTGAATTATGGAACACTATTGGGACACCATTTTGGGGAAAAGAGGATACCATCCCTACTTTTTGTTATTGCTTTAGATTTATTTAAAGTTTAGTTCCTTCTATCTTTATATAAATTATTTTAACTATCCGAGATTGTAACACAACTCTTATTCGTGCATCGTACGAGAACGAATACTAGTTGAGGAGAAAAGGGTAGATGGGTTTTTTTTATTTTTTTGAAAGCTCCCCAACGTTTTCTTATTTTTAGTACTCTGTATTTTTTAATCATTAAGGGTATAATAAATACTACCTCCATCCCACTATAATTGTTCCCATTTGACCTACACATTAGCCAAGAAAAAGTCAATAAAGTGATAAAGTAGAAAATTAAGCAAAAATTAGCCCAGAAATTACTGTTCATTAAAAATATTGTAGCAGGGGTTCACTGTTCATCATTTAACTGTTCATCATTAAAAAATAAAAATAAAATCGAAAAATTTGAAATTTCATTTTGGCACTCAAAATACAAAATTCCCACTAAAACATATCAGAATCTAGTACAAAAAAGCTTAATCCTTCTCATTCTCCTCATTTCTATCCATCTTCACATCTTTCTCTCCTCCAAAAAAATCGCCTGCTGCAACATGGGACTTGTAAAAGATGTTCCAGACCCCAGAAGAATGGAGATTATGCAGTTCTTGTTGTCTCACTGCAAAGATGGGAAGCCTGCTTATGGGACAATGATTCAAGCTGCTGGAATTTTTGGAGTTTGCCAAAATACAGTGAAGAGGATCTGAAAAACTGCAAAAGATCAACAAATCAGAGGTGATATTATAAATGTTTCAAGCATTAGAAAGGACAGAATCAGAAAAAAGAAGCATGACATCAATTATGAAGTCATTTAGCAAATTGAGCTTGAAAAAAGAGGTACAATTCAAGCAATTTCTGATGCTCTTAAAGTGCCCAAAAGTATTGTGGGAAGATAGGTTAAGGCTTGGCTGCTCAGACCTCACTCTAACTCCATGAAGTCTCTATTGACAACTCTTAATAAGCTAGAGAGGTTAAATTTTAGTCTACAACACATACACTATGATGTTTTATTCCAATGTTTTGAAATTCAAGCCCATGGAGTCTACAATTCATATTGATGAAAAGTGGTTTTATTTAACAAGGAATTCATGCAAATACTACCTTACACCAATGGAAGCAAATCCACATAGAGTTTGCAAATCAACAAAATTGGATCCCAAAGGTCATGTTCATGTGTGCAGTTTCTAGGCCAGTATTTGATGCAGATGGTAGGGTTTTGTTTGATGGTAAAATAGAAATTTGGCCATTCATTGAAGAGGTCACAGCAAAAAGAATCAGTGTCCACAGAAAGAGAGGAACAAAGGAGTTGAAACCAATGCAGTCAATCAATAGAGAAGTGATCAGAGACTGCATAATCAAACATGTACAATGTGCAAGTGTTTCAATTAATGCATTCATGTCATCAAAGCTTGTATCCATAAACTGATCATTTACTTACATGTTAAGTTTCAATTAATGCAAAAAATACTGTAATTACACATATCAGATTGTTCCGGCCATCAAGGAGAAGTGGCCTTCCTGTTTAAGCAAGAATATTTGTATACAACAAGACAATGCTAGGCCCCACATATGCAACACAGATGAAGAGTTTCAAGTTGTAGCAAATGCAAATGGCTTTCACATTTAGTTGATTCGACAACTCCAAACAGTCCAGATTGTAATGCTCTAGACTTGGGTTTTTTCACAGCTATTCAAGCATTACAACAGAGGAAGAAGTGCAAGACTGCAAATGAACTCATAGAAGCAGTGAAGACTAGTTTCAGTGAGATAGAACTAATGACCTTGAACAAGGTTTTCCTATCATTACAGATGGTTTTCACAGAAATTCTGAAGGTGAAGGGTCAAAACAACTTCAATCAGCCACACATGAGGAAGAATGCTCTACTTAGGCAGGGTGTGCTACCTACTAACTTGGAGGTTCCAGAACACTTAGTAAGGGAAAGCATTGATCACTTAATCAGAGAGAACTTTGCAGATGGTATTGAAGAACTAATGGCAGAATTAGGAATCATACCACCACAAAATGGAGGAGATGTTCTGGATTTAAACATTTGACAAGATTTAGAAGAAGGTTTTTTTTTGCAGTAGAAGAACTGAAATGGTTTTTGTGCAGTTTAACATGTCTTTACTTTTGGTTAGAACATGTCTTTAGTTTTTGGTTAGAACTGAACAGATTTGAACTACTACCATTAGTTTTTGTGCAGATTTACTTTTGAGCAGGAATTTAAGGCTTGTGCAGTGCATCATTTGGCCATCTTTTGCCATCAGAAAAAATATTTAATTTTCATCAAAAGTGTATGGTGAACCCAAATTTGGACACACCCATAGACTTATTCAAACCACTTCAATAGAGATATCTATATTTCAGTCAAACAAAAAGTGATTCATAAATACAGATTTCTTCATGGATAGGTGAGTAAAATCATCATCATCTTAGTCTATACCAATCTTCCCACAATAATCCAACAAACATCTCACCAATTCACAGTAAATTGATCACCAAATCACAGTAACCATCATCCACACCAACACAGAACATAAACCAATTCACAGTAACCATCATGAAAAAAGATTGCCATAATATTAAAACATCATGAAGGAGCACATATGCCACAGAAAATCAGCACCCATGTACGAAGGCAACAAGTTTAGTAAACCAAAAAAGAAAAAAAAGAAAGAAGTCACCAAATTAAAAGCTTCCCAGTTCATGAACTCCATCAAGGCCTCTCAAACCCCGCCGTCATCAGAGATTTTTTGGGCCACCTCACCATCTTTGATCTGGGCCTCCTCACCGCCTTCGATCTAGGGATCTGTCCTCTGACCGCGTGCCATGGGAGCTCCCGGCTGCAATAACCCCCACGGCAGAGGGCTCATCGAGGTAGAAATAATCAGCGAGACGGCAGTAGAAGTAATGCGGGAGACGGCGGCGTCGCTTCTCTACCCAGTAGGGGTCGTCGTCGGCTGACGACCCTTGGGGCGGGCAGATTTACCCAGATATGCCCCTCGGGAAGGCGGCGGCGCCTGCACGGATCTAGGGTTTTTGGCCCCGAGAGCTTCTTGCGGCTCTATCGACACGGATCCAGGGTTTTTGACCCCTAGATCTTCCACGGGTAGGGATGGCAATGGATCTAGGACCCGGTCCAGATCCGGTGGTCCTAGATCCGGTGGTCCAGATCCGATTTTACGGATCTAGATCTTCTAAAATTTAGACCCGATGGATCTGGACCGGATCCGGATCTAATAGCTAATTTTCGGATCTGGATCTGGATTTGAAATTTTTAGAACCGGATCTGGTCCATGGATCCGTTCAATATATATATTATATTACATATATTATATATATTTTGTTATTATTTTGATTTGGAATGGAATTTGTATCTATATACTTGGGATATATTTTAATTTGGGATTGTTATTTATGTATTTAGGATTTTTACAACTCGTTAAACTTATCATCGAAACTTATTACGATTATTATTGCACTATAATTTTTTTTATTATTTAAAAAATTCATTTTAGGATAAAAGATTATGGATCTGGGTCCAGATCCGTGGATCCGATGGATCTGGATCTGGATCTTGATTTTTGGACCCGACGGATCTGGATCGGATCCGGACCAATTTTTTTTTTACGGATCTGGATCTGGAGCAAGCCGGATCCGGTCCAGATCCGGCCCATTACCATCCCTATCCACGGGCCGTGGCGGACTCAGATCTAGAACGGCGCCAGATTCGCCCCCCTCGGGAAGCGGTGGTTTGAGAAGGCTCTTTAGGGTTTCGGACATTAGGGGATTCCAACCTTCATTTATTGGTGGGGGAAAGACGGAGGGATGGAGATCTGGTTGATGCTTGTGAGAGTGAGAGCGAGAGAGAATGATGCGCGTGAGGGAATGAAATGAAAGGTTTTAAGAAGACAAAGTAGGGGTATTAGGTTATGTTTCTGTAACTCGTGCTGGCATGGTTTAATTTGGGCCATTAGTGGCCTAATCAAACTTCGGGTTGGATAAGTCTTAATGGGCCCTGATTTTGAGAAAGCATATTGCTATTTTTAAAAAGGATACTAATATAGTGGAACACTAAACGGGAAATAGGAACTATTATAGTGGGACGGAGGTAGTAAATGAGAAATAAGGTCAAAATTAGGGTAAGGAAGGTCAAACCTAGATTTACCAGCTTTACTCAAAACCCAAACAAGTTTATGCAAGTGTTGCAGGTGTTTGATGGTGGGTCTCACTCAGATATGGTGCAAACCCAAACCAAGCAGCGAGCATTTGAGCCCTAATTTCTTAGCTGATCGCTCAGAGGGAAAAAGCAATGAGTTTTGCTGCAGGTAATCCTAGCTTTCCGCGCCACTCCTTCCGCCGTACCTCGGAATCTTCTTCAAAATGCTGTTTGCAGCCGCCATTTCCGTCGTGCTCGTTGAGTATCGCGCCCTCCCGGCGAAAAAAAGCGACGGCGACGGCTTATCTACGGAGAGACGACAGTTCCTGCGCGAGGAGAGTTGTTCTTGTCATGGGTTTTGCCGTTATCCGTCTTCTCAAAATGAGGGCTCACGCAATTGACGCCCCTTCTGCAGGTCGGCTGCACATTTTGCGTGTGTGTTATGTAGAGTGATTCTTTCATTTAGTTCCAGAGATTCTTGAAGTTATTACTGTTACTTCTTATGGTTATGGTTTGGGAATTTTTGAATTGCTACTTATTATGAGTGATTGCGTTTTCTCTTTATACTGATTGCTTAAGGTGGTAATAATACCGATTTATAAGAGTTAAAGGAAACTTAATTATGTATTCGTTTATGTATTCTGTAAATTGCCTCTGCCTGTACTCCTCCGTTGTTTCAGACTTTCAGTTCAAATTTTAGCCATTCATAATGCATGCTTCATATTTGTATTTGCATATTGTATGATTTCCCCGAGTTGCGTAGAGGAAACTATTGCTATTACATATTGCACTTTGCTCACTCTAGTTCTTAGGAACTTTGTCTGCTTCGAATCTGCACCATAAGGATTTTAGATACTTTGAAACCATGTTGCAAAAATGTCTTCTATGATGTGCCCTCCTTATATTTGGATTGCTGGGGTTGCATTATATGGAATTGATCATTAGCATGTGGGTTGGCATACACTTCTAGTTGCTTGTTATACTTCATACTCTTGATATTTTCTCTCTTTCCCTAATCTGTTTTATGCTCCCTCTGCCTCTTAGTTGATAATTCAACTGTCTCTCGTTCTCTTCTTCCTATCCCCTTTATTACTCTTGTAGCTTGGTTCTGTTTTTGGTTTCCATGGATGCTGGTCACTGAGATTTTAGATAAACCATGTCAGAGATAAATAAGTTAAACCCCTTTGTTGAGCCATTAATGATAAGTTTACCTTTTCTGTTTCAGATTGTACTGAATTAGCGGCACCAGATCTGGATCAAAATGTAGAGGTCTGCATCCAAGTATAGAATGAAAAGGATTATATAACTGCTGGTTTGGTCATCTGATTCATTTTTTGTATGCTTTTTACAGTTTCGTGCTTGCTAATGTGCATATTTCTTGTTCCAGCTATCAGCTCAGGAACGTTCATCAGGGAACCCTTTCTTCTCAATCCTAAACGTACTTGGTATTTTGGGATCAGGATTTCTTGCTGCTCTTTTTGTGTCAAAGAAGAAGGAAAAGGCCACTTCAGATGCTACTATAGAATATGTAAGCAATCTCAATAAGTTTTATTGTGTTATTTTGTGGAATTGATGTCAGACCAGAAATCTTAGCGTATAAAAGTGAAGGATAAAATGTACAGATATGCTTTTTCATATAATAAATGGAACTTAATTTTCAAGAACCTACATTGCCAAAGTGAAACTGAGAGTAGATAAAAGCTTACAACCACTAGATTTCCTTCCCTGTTAAAACTTTCTGCCTCAAGCTATGAAGCTGAAAATTACAGAATAGGTAACTCACCTAAGTCATAATCCCCATTAATTATTCATATCTACGACTTAAAGCATACTAAGATATAGGCATGTACCATGTTTCCATATCTACAGAGTTGCACAAGACACTTGATTTCTTTGAGATTTGCTGGCTATTACTTTCTGTTCTTCTTGCACAGGTAGACTTGCATCCATATCTGTGTCATATTAAGTTGCATGTGAAGCTAAATTTTGATTTTCCACTAAGATTTGATTGGAAGTGCTTCGTTATATGCCAAAAGACAAGAATAGATGAGACTATTCTAGTGTCGTCATTCACTCCCCTTAATTGGTAATCGTTCTAATATGTAATCTCTCCTGTAGTCTTGTGTCTAAGTATCAATAACTGTTTCCAACCTCATGCACAGTTTTTCTTTGGAAAATCTAAATGTGCTCACTAATTTTTTGAATAAGATTCTATGTTAGGCTTCCCTAGGATTCCTGGTTCTAGCATCAAAAATAAGTATCTCTGTAGTATATATCATATTCCAGAATGATGTGCAATCCATAATTTAGATTTTAGTTGGTTTGAATGCTTATTATCTGCTGTCTATTTCTGGCACAGATGAAAAATATGCTGAAGGAAAAAGAAGCTGCTGTTACTTTACTGGAGAAAAAGTTTGAGGAAGAACTAATAAATGAAAAAGAATTTCTCAATAAGGAACTTGGAAAAGTGAAAGCGGAGCAGCAGTCTCTAGTTAAACAACTGGACACTGCAAGAGATACCGTAACAAACCTTACCCAAGAATTGCAAAACGAGCAAAAAATAGTTGAAGAGGCTCACTATCCAAGTTGATAACCTAGAACATTGTTTTCAAAATGCTGGGGATGAGAAAAGGCAACTGCAACAGCAGCTGAAGGAGAAGCTAAATTGTGTAGGAGTGTTTCAAGAAAGGATCGACTTGCTTTCAATGGAGATCAAGGATAAAGAAGGCACAATTTGGCATCTTAGTTCTAAACTTTCTGAGAAAGATAGGGAACTGAACCGACTGAGCTCTGTATATCAGCAATCTGAGGATCATCTAACTAGTTTGCAGACAGAGAACAAGCAATTAAAGGAGGTGCTTTTGAAAAATCAACAAGAGCTGGAACTGAAGAATGAGAGTGTGAATGAACTAGATGCAGAGTTAACCACTTTGCAGGCTGAGAAAGATGAATCTGACAGGAAACTTGATGCCATTTCATCGGAATACAACAACTTCAAATCTGCCATGGAAAAGGAGTCAACTTCGGATGCAAAACTTTTGAGAGAAAGAGAGGGAAACATTCACCTGCTTGAGGAACAACTTAAGATATCGTTGGATGACAAGGAGAAAGGCAATGTATTAATTTCTTCTTTGACACAGGAGAAAGACAAATTAAAACATATGCTGAACGTAGAATTAAAAAATATGAAAATTCTGGAAGAGGAGCTTAGAATCACACAGGTTACGTTGGAGGAATCAAGATGTGAAACTTCTGACCTGTCTGAACAGTTGCTAGAGGCGAGAAGACTATGCCTGGAGCTTGAAGATGAGGTCTCTAAAGTTCAGGCTGAGTTCAACGAAGCTAGAGAATCATTGCAAAGGAAACTAGACGAAGCTAAACAAGGTGCAGAAATCTTAGCTGAAGAAGTGACCTCTACAAAGGATCTTCTCAGTAAATCAAGTGAAGAACTGCAAATTATGTCCACAGATTTGGCTGCTGCATTGCTGAAATGCAACACCTTTGAGGAAGATCTTATTGAAGCCCTTAGTAAAGCAGAAAGCGCCACTGTTGATCTGAACGAAGAAAAGAAGATTATATCTTCTTTGAACAAAGAGTTGAAGGATCTGGAGACCCAAATTTCAGAAGACAAAGAAGCACGGAAAAGTCTTGAATCAGAGTTAGAAGAGGCAACTAACTTCCTAAATGAGATGAACAAAAATGCATCAACGCTTTCCACAGAGTTAAAGCTCACTCATTCTCAGATTTCAAGCCTAGAAGACGAGAAAGCTAAGCTATATAATTTCATTGACTCGCAGAAACAGGCTTCCCAAGAATCTCGGATAAACATGGAAGGTGCCCACAACCTGGTCATGAGACTCGGGAAAGAAAGGGAGAGTTTGATAAAGAGAGGAAAGAAATTAGAGGAAGAACTGGCTTCTGCGAAGGGAGAAATATTGAGACTAATGAGTCGAATCAACTCTTCAAAAACTGAAGCTGATGTCAACGAGGGGGAAAAAGCTGCAGCACCAAGCAGAAGGAATGTCCAGCAAAGGAGGAAGGCTAAATACCAGAAACAAGATCCATAGTTGACGAAGGATGATGTCATCAGCATTCATTGTTGATGGAACTGCAGATTTTTTATCGGCATCGTTTTCATCTTCGGCTGGATAGTTTCTCCATGGTAGGACTGTATTCAGTTGTGGCAAGGAAAGTGATTGTTAGTAGTGGGAGGTGTAATTTCTTAGTAACAGGAAGAGGAGCTTTTAGTAATATTTTCTCTGTAAGTAGAACAACAGCTTATTTTGCACCTCTTATGAGTTTGATTCTAGAATTGAAACTTGACGTGCTTTCTTTTGGTCTGCACAAATTGGGTCTTAACTTTGTGAGTTCCTTTTCATTTTCTTGGATGGATTCAGTGATATTTGGTGGGATTCGAGGAACGTGCATTGATACCATTGATTGTTTGGATAATGATTCATCAGTTTCATAGTATTTCATCAACTTTTGATGCCGTTCATTGGTTGAAATTGTTAGAAAAGATGAGCTTTTGGATAATAGAGAGAATTGCACTCCTTTTTTTTTTTTTAGATAGTAGTTTATGGATATAAATATTATATGGTAAAACGAAGCATGAAGGACCGCATAGCGCAGTGGATTAGCGCGTTTGACTTCGGATCAAAGGTCGTCGTGGGTTCGACTCCCACGTGGTCGATTATTCTTTTTTTCATTTTCCTTTTCCTTTTCCTCTTTCCTTTTCTTTTTTTTTCTTTTTTTTTTTTTTGTGGTATTTTTCTTGTCTAATAATGTAAATTAATTCCCGCAATCTCTTGCTTCGCTTGAGCTCTAAGTAGAATCAAATTTGATACCTTATACTCAATTAATCAGTTGAGGTTAACTGATTCTCTTAATTGCATGAAATTCGAAAACGCGCTATTCATGTTGGTTCGACTCCCACTGTGGTCGATTATTCTTTTTTTACTTTTCCTTTTTTTTTTTGTGGTGTTATTTTCTTGTCTAATAATGTAAATAATTCCCCAATCTCTTGCCTGCTTTGAGCTCTAAGTAGGAATCCAATTTGATACTTATTACTACAATAATCAGTTGAGGTTAACTGATTTCTTAATTGCATGAAATTCGAAAACGCGCTATTCATGTTGGGTTTGTTTGGCGGGAGCGACTATCACAACGCCATATTTCAATCAATATCAGTTCACGAAATCAAAACTATACTGATTCCTAAAGTTGTGGATGTGATCATAGTTGGTGTTTGTGTGACTATTAATTTCACCAATTATAAATCATATACTCTCCCGTTCTATAGATAACGTAAATTTTTTAGCACGGAAATTAAAATATAAAATGTAAATGTTATGACGGAATAGAGTAATTGAGTAATCGAAACAAACAGAAACGTAAAGAGACACAGATTTACGTGGT
This sequence comes from Mentha longifolia, assembly GCA_001642375.2. Classification (NCBI taxonomy): domain Eukaryota; kingdom Viridiplantae; phylum Streptophyta; class Magnoliopsida; order Lamiales; family Lamiaceae; genus Mentha; species Mentha longifolia. Next base: position 7,475,216 of record CM038116.1, read on the forward strand.
TCACCAACGTTGTGTTAGCTACGTCCACGGGCAGAAAATGGAAAACAGATTGTATTATGACGGCTGTTACATATTACTCAGCGAGACCCCCGTTTGTGTAGCGACAAACAATACAGATTCAAGGCATACTAACAGTAAAAAGTTGCACAGTCCAAATTTTATGAAGAGTTTTAAAAAAAGAAAAGAGAATGAGACGCTTACTATGCGCGGAGAAATGAGTATGATCACTGGCGACTCCAGTATGGAGCAATGGGGGTACAACTGTACCCAAAAAAAATAATATTTTTTACTACTATTATATATATATATATATATATATATATGTATGTATATTTATATTTATTCATTTTAAATAGTTACAATAAATTTTAAAACATTATTAAGGTTAACAAAAAGACATGTGACTTATCCTTTAGTTTTTTTGCTCATCAAGTTGGTATTGATTCTTTCAATTGCTACTGCAAATGTCGAGAGAATATTTTTCGGAATGACTTATGTCAAAAACAAATTGCGAAATAGCATGAAAATTCAATTTTTAAATAATTGTTTGGTCAATTTCACTGAGAGATATGTGTTTTCCTACGAGTTTCTAATGATGATGTTGCCAATCGCTTTTAAGTAATAAAACATTGTCGAAAATTAAATTAAGTATATTTATAATGTTACTATTTTCGTTGACATTATTATAAAATAATACTATTAATATTATATAATTATTTTTTACACCCCCAAATTGTAAATCTTGGAGTCGCCACTGAGTATGATAAACATAAGAGTAATATTAAATATTTTCTTAGATTAATTTTCAGAGGGCGATCAGTTTAGGGGCAAAGAAGGTGAAGGTGGTGGTGCCCGGACGGACCGTGTACCATCTTCCGCCTCCCGATCTACCGTACGGCCTTCTATGGCAGCAATGACATGTGGGATGTAAGTGATGACCTGGCAATCTACTATGGCAATCAACTGCAAGACGCCATCGACAAACTCAACAAGGAAGAAAGGCCTAATGCTCTTGTCATCTATGGGGACTGTTACTCAGCTTTTGAGTCATTAGAGAGCTATGCTGCTGGTGGTATGTCTACCACTTCCTCATTAACAATTTCAAAATAATAGTACTAATATTCTTCAATATAATTTTATAATTTAGAGCTAATTAATTAATTATTGTTGAATTTACAACAGTAATGGAACCGGTGGTTTGCTGCGGAAGTGGAGGCGGATTCTACAATTTCGACTTGAGAAGAATGTGTGGAGGCTGTGGAGCTGAGGGAGTTTCTACATGCAAACAACCTCAAAAGACATTTTTTTGGGATGGATTGCAGCTAACGCAAGATGCTTATAGAATTATGAGCAAATATATGTTGTATAACATCTTCAAGGACCTCCATTGCCCTTATAATTAATTAAATTAAATGCTGCCATGTACTTGACATGATTCTAATAAATTGCTTCTTTTTTCTTTTCTTTTTTTTTTTGTGTGGAAAAAAACGTCTTATATTTGGAGATAAAAATTTTATTGGTTGCTACGCATGCCTCAATTCAGCATTTAATCAAGCACACGTAAATATTTTTTTTCTTTTTTTGAAGGAAAAATATGAAAAATAAATAGGAGAATTAATCCCTAAATAGAACGTGCACAAAAACATATACTTTCTCCGATCTTTTTAAGTTGTTATAGTTTTTTTCAGGGCAAGTATTTTCAAGTGTCTTGATAATGAGTTTTAAGACAATTTTTTAATTTTTTTTTCTTTTATGGGACGCTCGAAAACGCTTGCCACAAATGCTAAAAATATATATATATATATAACTTGAAAAGATCGGACGAAGTATATATATGTGTTGGATTTAAGTAATTTGAGTGTATTTAATTAGTTTTCTTCCAATCTTTGTCAAATCCATTCAATCACTATATATATTCACTTCATTTGTATATACTTTCTTTTGGGATCAATTGAAAATTCTTGTAACTTTTCGTTCTCATCAATCTATTCTCTTTTCTTTTTCTTCATCGATTACCTTTTTATGATTTTTTTAATGCTCTTTTTCTTCATCAGTTACCTTTCTGTGTTTTTTTAATGCATCGTATTTGACAAATAACCTTTAATTTTTTTTAGTATTTGCTAGCTAGCTTAAGCAACTACTAATAGAACCATGCATCTGACTTTTGTTGTGAGACTGTACGTAACTGATTTGATTTGAATTTTCATGTGAAATATAATATAATTAGAAATTCATAATTATTTTCAATTAAGCGCCAAATGATTAGAGAAAGAAAGGTCGAGAAGCGTTGATTACCTAACCAGATATTCTCCTCACGAAATCGGCACGCACTCCACTAGAGGTGCCCATCGGAACCGGAATCGGAACCGAACCGTCGGTTTTTAACCGGAACGGGGCGGTTTCGGAACCGAACCGGAACTGACGGTTCGGAACCGACCCGAGGAACCGGTAGAACTGACGGTTCGGTTTCGGTTCCGAAAGTTTGGAATCGGGAACTGACGGTTCAGTTCCGGTTCGGAACCGAAAAGAACCGGGTTTTTTTTTTTTTTTTTTTAAATTTTTTTATTTTAATTCTAATTTTATTTTATGTTTCAATATTATACTTGTATTTGTATACTTATTTGATGTAATATTTGATTACTGATTAGTGTGTTACATTTTTTATATGGAAATGTTATATTTGTAAAGTTAAATATTTTTATCATTTAATTTATAATTCACAATTTAGGAGACCAATGCCATCTATGGACTTAGGAATTAGTTCTCAGAGTCAACGGGCCCAACAACTCCATTCTTTCTTCCAAAACAGGGGATCATCTGGACTCACTCAAAACGATAAATTGTCTATATATTTAAATGAACCGGTTATTGCATCAGAACTAACAAGTGCAGATCCAAACAATCAAGATCTTTTGCATTGGTGATTAAGATAAACAGCTCAATACCTAATCCTATCCATAATGGCTCGAGAACTCTTTGTTGTTCCTGCCTCGACGGTGTCGGTCGAGCAAGCTTTTAGTAGCAGAGGGTACACTTTAGACGAAAGACGATCAACGATGACCCCGTAGAATCTCGAAGCTCAAGTATTGCTCAAGGACTTCACTTTAGCCTAACACCGTGAGCAAGAGAACAAATGGGATGAGGTCTTTGAACATGATCCAATTAGTACCACCGAAGCAGAAGCCGACACCGATGCCTCTGAAGAAACGGATGATTTCGACGACGATTTTGATTTTGACAATATGTAGTGGTCTATTAAAATGCTTAGACGAGTACTCTTTTTCCTCACGAAGGTTTTAACGAGGCTCGGCCTTTGGAATCGACATGTGATATCCAAGGGTTTATGATTAATAAATAAATAAAAAATTATACAATCTCACTCTCAAGTATTTTTTTACATTTTATAATTTGAATTGTCTTACAATTAAAATTAAATCAATAAACAATGAAGCATTGAATCATAATCGAACAAATTTTTTTTTTTTTTAAAAAAAAGTAGGTTCCTATTCGGTTCCGGAACTGGAACCGTCAGTTTCAAAAACCAGAACCGGAACTGTTACTGTTCCGGTTCGATTTCGGTTCCGGCCATCTTGGAACCCGGAACCATGGGCACCTCTACACTCCACTGCACAGGCCAGAGTTTGTCACTCGAATTCTCTGAATTCCCCTTTTTAACCCTCCCAAAGAGATTTGATGAAGATAGAAGACTAGAAGAGGGATTGCAAAATATATAGAGAAGATAGAATAGAGAATTAGAGGGAATTTGGGAGAGAATATAAAGAGAAAGATAGATATGAATTTTGTAATTTCATAACAAAACATACAATTTAAATGAGACGGATGAAGTATTAAATACTTCTAATAACTTATTTAATTCGAAAACAGCCTAAATGTAGTGCAGATGGCCCACTTCTTCTCCTTTATGGCCCAATTTCTTCTTCCCCTCTTTTCCCATTTCCCCGCAGGCATGAACCCTAATTCACCATCCCCTTTCCTCCCAAGCTTCCCTTTCCTCTGCGCACTATAAAACTACTTTCCCTCTCAGCATTTTCCATCCACTTCTGCACCAGCTCTAAACAGACACACACTCACACCATCACAAAGTTTACACCCCGAGATAAGCTTTTCTTCTTCATGGATCCTAGTTTTTCTGGTCTGCGTTCTCATCGCTCTCAGCATCAGAGAGCTGCTCCCGACGGCGACGTCTCATCTTCTCCGAGATTCCGGCGAGCAGATGGATCCTCCTCGAGAAGTGAGCATCCCCTCGCCGGAATCTCGAACGAGATGAGTCATCGCCCTATTCTGACGACGGTGTGGAGAGCGTCGGAAATACGACTTCGAACAAAGCTTTCGGTCCTCAACTCTTGAGGCTCGCTTTCCACGACTGCTTCATTGGGGGTAATCTTCGTTGCAGCTTTCCGTTTTCTCCACATCTGAATTTGTTTTGATTTTCTCTACATTTATAATTACTCGAGCTTGTTGCTCGAAATCTAGTTGTGACGCTGTTAGCTGTCTAATTTGTAAATGCCTATTTGTTTATGGATAATTTAGAGGATATTAAAATTAGACCGATTTTGGTGAAATGAACCGTTATGGGGTTGTGATGCTTCGATATTGCTGGATTCCGAAGCTGGAAATAGAAGTTAGAGCGAGAAAGTAGCAATTCCAAATCTATCACTGAAAGGATTTGAAGAGATCGACGTTATTAAGTCGAAGAGGAGTTCGCTGGGATTGTATCTTGTGTTGATATTGTGGCCTTGGCGTCCTCCTGGTCTACTTCTCTCGTTCTAGATCTCTCTATACATGTACATTAATTTTTCTGTTTAATTTCTGATGATGATGGAATGGTTTGGAGTTAATTTCAGGCTGGAGGACAGTTTTTATCCAGTTTTAACCGGTCGATTCAAGACAATGCAACTGCTGAGCTTCCTGGTCCCGACTTTAATCTTGTCGAAGCACTGCGATCATTCGCTGCCAAAGGGTTCGATGCTAGATAAATGATCGCTCTGCTATGTATATTCCCTTCATCTTTAAGTTTTAGCTTGAAATTGGGAATATCGTTATCTTTTTGTTACTTATTTTTTGTTTCATAATTTAGAGTATATATTCATTAGAAAATGTGACCTGATGCTATGGTGTAGAATTGTTATATTTGTCGATATTCTGTTGGAACAGCGGAAATGCATTTAACACCAAAAGTTGTTTATAGAATTTCTTTTTTTTCAATTTTTTGTTAACTCTGATGGTCTACATTGCCATGTTCAGTGCTTGCAATTGTGTTGATTGTTAGAATGAACAGGTCCTCATAATCTATACTTCTCTTATTTTGGCTTTCTTGTTATATTTATTGAATGATATGATATAGGTGGTGGCCACAGCGCCGGAAGAATTCACAGCGATTTCTTGCGTCACCGCCTATTCAACTTCAAACAGAACCAAGAAAGCTGACCATTCTATAGATCCTGAGTTTCTGGACAATCTGAGATCGGAATGCAGCCATCCATCATCCTCACTGTCATCATTTGAGAAAATCGAGCGATGAAGATGGACTACGAAGGAGATGGAAATGGTTTTGGCATATACTACCGCAGCCTTCTACAAAACAAGGGACTGCTCTTTGTTGATCAGCAGCTGACAACACGTGAAGATACAAAGGCTTTGGTGGAATCCTATGCTTCGGACATTCTGCAGTTCCGTTCCGTAGGGACTTTGGGCTTGCCATGTTCAAGCTTACACATCGCCAAGGTTCTAATAAGGGCGAGGTTCGCCTCAATTGCATAAGAGTCAACTGACATGCATATTGGTTCGTTTGCTGAAAAAGGGTTCAATCCTAGAGAAACAGTTGCTCTACTAGGTATAAACTATAGCTCATTTGCTATTTTATAATGAATCTATGATGAGTGGATTGGGATTATGAAATGGTGAACTGCTGTTTATGTTGTTGCTTGCTTCCAGTATATTTCAAAGTGAATCATAACTGTTGGAACAGGGGAAATGCAATCTGAGAGGAAAAATTGATTGTAGAATTTCTGCATTTCAATTTTCTGTAGCACTGAGCCTATGATCTGTGTAGGATCTAGTTGCTGAGTTGTTGCTTCTTTCAAAGGGAAAGAAAATCACTCACCACCATTTTTATGAGTGTATGATGCATTTTTTCATATGAATAAGTCAAATTAATAGTGCTCTATTACTGTATGTTATGTAATTCTCTGAGCTTTCCAAGTTAGACTATGGTAGAGGTGGAATGATGATGCATTTTCTATGTGAAGTTTGCTTAGTATGAGGAGTGACTCTTTGTTACATTCAACCTTGTATAGGTGGTGGGCACAACACTGGAAAGATCCATTGCAACTTCTTTCTCAAGCGCCTCTTTAACTTCAATCAAACTAATCAGCCCGATCCTTCCATAAACCCTGAATTTCTGGAGATTCTCTGATCCGAATGCAGCCATCCTGCCTCACCGCCATCTCATTCGTCTTCGGAAGAGAGCACACCAACACCAACTCCATCTGCATCGTTCGAAAATTGAGCAATGAGGATGGACTATGAAGGAGCCGGCAACGGTTTTGGTGAGGTTTACTACCGCAGACTTCTAGAAAACAAGGGGCTGCTCTTTGTTGATCAGCAGCTCACATCACGTGAAGATACGAAATCTTGGGTCGAGTCCTATGCTCTAGACCTCCCACAATTCCGCAGGGATTTCGGGCTTGCAATGTTCAAGCTTACCCATCTCCAAGGAAGACTTAAGGATGGCGAGGTTCGGCTCGATTGCAGAAAAGCCAGCTGACATGCTTATCTTTCATCAACACTACTACCTCACTTGATCTTACCACTTGTTTAGATTATCCCATGTTTATTGTTAGTTGTTGTGGCTCTGTTTTGTTTGATGATTTTTAAAAATACATTGTTACTGGCTGAAAAATTCTATCTTATGTTAATCTTGATATTGCTCTGCTTTGTTTCACGATATTCAAAGATATTGTTCAGATAATCTCTGTTTTTCCTCCTATATACAAGCAATCTTGCAGTATATTTGATGCTAATTTGGAATAGTGGTAGGCTATTTCAAATTTTGGGAAAACAATGTGAACAAAATTAAAAGGTCTTGTAATAATTTGCAAAAATGGATATTTTTATATTATCGCAACAATTTTTGCAGATGCAATTCTATCTAAAGAGGGGAAATGGATAGATAAGGACGGCGATGCAATCTATATTATACTGATATTATAAAAAGTGTCTTGTTTACAAATTTAATTTATCTATTATGCCCTTAATATTATCATACAATTAATTATTATAATATTAAAATTACATGTGGATATGCATACAATATAATGATATCCTACACCTAATGGACTTCAACAAGAAAAAGTAAAACAGAAAACTAATACATAACTTATAATGATATCCTACACCTAATGGACTTCAACAAGAAAAAGTAAAAAAGAAAACTAATACATAACTTATCAATAAATTAACATTCCAATTTTGATCGTAATACATTAATAATAAATCATTAGATTAGACGTACTTAATATACAAAATGCAATACAGAATAAATTGTAAATATATATTTTTATTTTTTCTAAACTTAGTATAAGACTTGTTATGAAACAAACAATATATAACTTGTAAAGAGCAATACCTTAATTTGACATTTTTTCAATATTAATTACTGTCCTAAAAAAAAAAAAAAAAATCTCTAATAGCCTTTTTTTTTTTTTTTTTTTCATTTTTCTTTGAATATTTTGAAGAGATTTAGAAAGAATCAGTTTTTACCCCCCAAAAAAAAGAAAAAAAAATCTCTTATAGTCCCTTTTTTTTTTTTTTTCTTTCTTTCTTCTTTGAATATTTTGAAGAGATATAGAGAGAATCAGTTTTTACATCATCAAGATTTATATGTTTTTCCTTCCAACATGAAAGTTACTAGAATATGAAATATCTTTGTTGTTTCATATATAGAACTAGAATGATATTCGAATGCATTAACAGATATTATGATCCTTCAATATTTTCTACATGCAATTAACTCTGTATTTTTCTTTTCTATAAATCTAAATTGGACATGTTAGGAAATTATAAACTTTTCAATGGAAGACGGAAGGAATAATATTTTGGACATGATCAAGACACAAAAATTGGGATAGATGGTCCTATTCGAGATTCAGAAAGATTGAGATATAAATAAATGTAATTAATTATAATGAAAATAATCTACACATGATTTTCTTTTTCTGTATAAGTTCTCAATTTACAATAATAAACGGATTCTATCAAATTTTCTATATACGAGAATCCAATTCATTTTAAGTTGAGTCATGATAATTTGAATTCACTAATCTTGACATAATCACTATAAATTCTTCCTCATTTTTAAAACTAAATGGATTTTATATGTTTCTTTGATAATACTAAATGGAGTGTAACATTATTGATATGTCATTTGAGATTTTAATCTAACATGAAGGCATAAATGTATTTATTTATAATACAATGTATAATACACAAGTAATTGGATAGGGGGATTTATTATATATAGTTAATAATATTATTATATATTTAATTGCACTCGCCGTCTTATAAAAATGTTTAAAAATAAAATATTTTATAATAAATTTAGAAAAAAGAGTCACTTTTCAAAGGGATTTTTGTCAAATTAGATGTATGAAAGAGAGATTGTAAATAGAATTCTAAAAATTGGCCTAAGCGCTAGATGACACCTGATTATAGCTTAATTATTAATCTCTAGGTGTTATTGTTAAGTCCACCAGTTGGTTTGATTAAAGTAATCGACACAATCTCAACACTGAAACAATAAATAATAAGTACGAAGTAATTACATACCATTTTTATTTTTGAATTATTTTCTAAGGATATATAATACTCCAATATTTTGTTGAAATTAGAGATTAATATAAAAAAAAATTGCACTATTAGAAATTTTGTTAGCATTCAAAATATATTATTATATTTTTCTTAAATAAATCAGGTAAATAAGAGATTATACGTGCAACACACGTAATTATTGCTAGTTCTATTAAAGATGTGGTTCACATACCGATCTGAGAAACAGAAAAGGCGCTATGTATAGAATGATCCATGAACTAATCTGGTCCAACGGCTATAAGCACGGATCCTAGAAGTAGGAAACTTATTTATCACAAATGAGAGTTGAAGACAATCAATTATTTTCAGAAACCGGACATTAAGTGCTCTAGAACAAGAAAATCATTTCCTCTTTTCAGTTTAGGTAACCTTCTCATCTCATCCTTTGCATTTTATTTTTTATTTTTATGACGGCACTCCTTCCGTACCATCTAAGATAATATGTGAGTCCCATCTGACTAGATGATGCGTGAAATATAAAACGTATCATCTTAGATGGGACGGAAGAAGTATATATCATTCAGTTAATGTCTCTTAATCTATACATTCTTCTTTTAATTTGTGGATATAATTAAGACACGTTCTAAATGAAATCAACAGGTATATATGTCATCAATGAGGCTTCCACAGTTCATCGCAATCAAATCACATGAATTTCCTGGTTTAGGCTATGCATACAGCGATGACAAGGAGCCTCCACCGGCAGGTGGCATACGCGTCGGAGAAGAGAGCGTGTTCAGCCCTCTAACGAAGATTGAAATTGAGCGAGCTGCAAGTAACGAAAGGTATGTCAACCTACGATTTTGTCATACCAACAGATATTGGGTAGCATACGGCGTCTTCCTATATGCTGATTTCACCAAAGCACACGAAGACACATCGAGTCCACACTGTACCATGTTCGAGCCCATCAAAGTAAACGACAATGGGGTGTTCTACTTGACTCACGTTCACACCGGACATCGCTTGGTGGTACATGGCTATAACGAGGGGCGTTGTTTGATTAGCGACGATCCCCGAAACGACGAGGGGTATCTAACTTTTGTGAATTACGACGAACTTGTTAAGTTGCCTCGCAACGTCACGTTCAAAGGAGATAACGGACACTACCTCAAAGCGTACTACAACGGGTACCCGTACGTGCAGTTCCAGTCGTTGGACCCTAATGACCACCTGTCGGGCCATCAGATCAATCTGATGCCCGACGGGCATCTCCGGATCTACACCAACCACTTCGGAATGTTCTGGCGGCGCAGCCCTGACTGGATATGGGCCGACTCGTCCGACACCACCGCGGGCAACCCCAACACTCTGTTTTGGCCCTGCATTGTCAACAACAAGAACAACACCATCGCGCTCCGCAACGCGGGCAACAACCACTTCTGCAAACGCCTCTCCGTCGACGGGAAGACGGACTGCCTGAACGCCGCCGACGGGAGCATCACCGACCTCTCGACGCTGCAAGTGGTTGAGCGCGTAAGCGAGAGGAAGATCTACAGCGTGCGGTACAGGATGGAGCACGCCCGGGTGTTCGACGAGCAGCCGTACCTGGCGGGGACCACCGCCGCCGAGAACCGCGGGGATGAGGAGGAATTCGTCTCCGTGGCGATCACGTACGAGGACGAGAGGTCTTACTCTTTCACCCGCAGCGTCTCTCTCACGGCGGGGGTCTCCACCAAGATCGAGGCCGGTGTGCTCGGCATCGAGGAGGCGTCGATCGAGATCAAGTTCGAGATAACCGGGACGATGGAGTGGGGCCAGACGGAGACGAAGAAAACAGGGGTTACGGCGACGGCGACGGTTCCGGTACCTCCGAGGAGTTCCGTTAGAGTGGAATACGTGGGGACTAGAGGCAAGTGCAACGTCCCCTTCACGTACATGCAGGAGGACAAGAGCTCCGTCGACGGCACCGTCACTGTAACGGAACAAATTGACGGCGTGTACAACGGCGTCAATTGTTATAATTTCAACTTCGTAACGCAGAAGCCCGTGCCTGTCTAAGAAGGGAAACTCCACGTCAAAAGCAGCTCTTTTTAATTTTCTCCTTTCCAATATAATTAGTTTAATTTTAAAATTAAATAATGTCTACTCTAGTTCTTGCAAAACGGTTAAAATAGGGGACAGTAATATTTCCTTGAAAAACTATCGATCACGGCTTCGAGTAACTCATTAAATCTCAAACATTCTGTTCCTAAATTAAAAGAAAAAAGAAAAATTAATAAAGAAGAACGCAGGAAACTTGAAGGAAAAACCATATGAACATATTCGAGTAAAGCTTAAAGAATAAAGATCTATACATATGGCGGAGGAATGAAGGATCAGACTTCGAAAATGTGAAAGTTGGGACTCGCCAATTGCCGAAGCTCTTCTGCTTCCCATTCATCACATATAACTCCAACATGAAGGTCTAGCTCCTCTCCATGTAAATCCTCTTGTTCCTCTACTATCTCTTTAGCTGACAACACCACTAATTCACCACAATCTTCTAGCAGAATTGATTTCATAGTTGGTATATCTCCAACTTCCGAAGGGATCTCTAAGCTCCTGTAGAAGTGGGAAGTGGGAGCTCTCTAACATCACCCAGTTTTCTAGATCACAATTTCCCAATACTAGTGACTTGAGATTGGGGAATCGGCCTTGGATTGTTTCCCATTTCCGTGTTTTGAAGAAACCGCCTATTAAAACGAGCTTCTGAAGAAGATGTAACGAACCTATCTTTTCCAATATGTCTTCTAAATCAATACCAAATCCCAATAATGTACTGACATAGACATTGACACTGGCACTGAGTACCAACTTCTTGAGGGAGCGTGGGAAGATAATCTTCTGCAGATGCTCATTGTTGTCACCTTCAATGGAGCAGCAGAAGGTTTCCAGTTTACTAAGACAGTGAAGATGGCTGAGTGAGTCGGCTATCACTCTGGTACCTAATGTACAATTTCTTGACATTGGGAATTCTTTTAATTAACCACATTTTCATTCAGACTAAGATTCTTCACCCCTTTTAAGTGTCTGTAGATTCTCCATAATAACCATACCGTTCTCGCGCCCTGGAAGATCTGGGAGATGCAATCCTGGGAGATACAATCCTCCAGATATGAACTCAACTTGCATAAGTTGGTGCATTTTCCAAATTTCAGTTGGTGCAACAAAATCTTCACTAGAGGTAATAACCAGTATATGTAGGCTCCAAAGGTGATTGATTGAAGAATGGAATTTGGAATCCCAATCAAGTAAAACAACGAGGTACCTTGGATTCTTGTCGTATGTATTCAATGTCTCCATCTGATAGACTATGAAACGAGAAAATAAAATCGCACACCGTGCGCCAAGCCTCCGGGCTCCAAATTAATATTAATCTCCGATACAAGAAAACAACCCTAATGCACTATATTTATACTAATACTGGCAAACCCTAATAAACTAATAATAATAATTCCAAATATAAAAACATAAACAAAGTAATTAATCTAATCCATAAATAAACAGGCCACGGACGTGGCCTACTCCCGTCCCCGCCTTCGATACACGAGCAACGGCTTCGGCCCAACTTCCAGATCTTCTTTCATCCCATCTTGCTCCACATCACCATCAATCTAAAATCTGGGGATTCTGAAACTCCATCAGTGGCTTTCTCCTCCGAAGTACTTCTGGGCAACGCAGTGTGGCGTTGCCTATTTATGCCTCGAGGACTATGTTGTCTTGAGGCATAAAAAAATCTTTGTTTCTCAGCTTCTTTCAATGAAAGATCTCTTAGTAAATCATGAATTTTGATATACTTTATATTCCCAAGTGACCCCAACTTATGAACTAGAATGAGATTTCTGTCAACGAGCTCCTTCAAGTATTCTTCAGCAATTGTCTCCAAGTTTTTGTTGTTCATTGGCTTAAGAAATCCTTCGGATACCCATAGCTTGGTTAGTTCCGAGACACTAACCGCATGATCTTCTTCAAACACCCCCATATATAGAAAACAAGGCTTCAGGTAGGTCGGCAAATGATTATAGCTCATTCTCAATATTTTCAAGCAATATTCATCATCCTCCGACTTCAATATTGAATTTAACTTTTCCTCTATACGCTTCCAGTATTCTGGTTGATGTTGGGATTTGGCTAGAAGGCCTCCAATCACAACAATTGACAAAGGAAGTCCGCTTGCAATTCTTCACAATTTTCCTTCCAATTTTCTTGAGTGCCGGAGGAAAACTTACTTCTCCAAACACAATTTTGGAGAACAAATTCCAACTACTAACCTCGTCTAAAAATCTCATAAGAATGAGGTTATTAGAGTCGGTCATATGGGAAGCCATGTTGGATAGCCTAGTTGTTACGAGTATCCGGCTCCCATTTTTGTAATCGGGAAAGAAACATTTCATCTTGTCCCACACTTCTATACTCCACAAGTTCTTGTACTAACTTTTTAGCTGACGGAGCCAGTGTTTGGCTGCAATAAATCAGCTGGATTGATTTGAGCGTTGCTATTTCTCCGATTTCTGAAGGGATCTCTTCCAGTTCTTTCAAGCTTGCAAGAATAATATTTTCAAGGAGCAGAAAGTGGGAGGCCTCTGACACTGTCCATTTTTTCAGATCAATACAATCATACAATGTAAGTAATTTGAGTCTGAGGAATTTTGGCCTTCACTTGTTTCCCACTCGCCTCTTCTGAAGACACAATTTTCTATTAAGAGCTCCTCAAGAAATGGTAACCGGGCAATCTTCTGCAACACGTCTTCGAATTCAATATGAGGAGAAGCATAGTCGTCTAGAAGAACTATCTGGTTGAGAGATTGTGGGAAGCAAATCCTTTGCAGATTCTCACCACTCTTTTTCTTGCTGATGAAACGGAAGCTTTCTAGTTTAGTGAGACATTGAAGATAGCTGAGACAGTGCACTTCACTATTCATTTTCTTCCCATAATATACATCCAATATGGTGAGATTGGGAATTCGTCGAACCACATCTTCATTCAAATGGAAATCAACCATTCCAATGAGAGTGTGCAGATTCTCCAGGGCAACAGTATTATGATCATTACTTGTAGGAGGAGGAAGTTGGAGAGACAATCTTCCGTATGTGAACTCAACATGCTTGAGTTGATGCATTTTCCAAAATTCATGCCAACTGTAAACAATTAGCGTGTGCAGACTCCAAAGCCGACTGATTGAAGAATGAAACCATTCGTCTTCCACAGAAATTGCAAGCAACCGTGCGTTCACCGACCGAAACACATCTTTCTGGCTATACGTACGGTAACTAAAATAACTTCCACTGTGAGTATGCAATGTCCTCAACAATCTAAAATCCGGAAATGGCTGAGCATAATAATCATGGCATATGCAAGAACGAGGATTTGGCGATGATTCCAACATTATTTCTGGGTCTTCATCACCCCCACCCTGATCGGGAATAACAAGGCGGCGATGGCTACTCAGATGGTTATGTAATTTGTTATACACATAATAGAATTTCTGTTTTTGAGTTTCTCTCAAAGATATATCTCTTACGAAATCATGCCCAACTCACGACCCCCCCAATGAAGACCTACTTGGCTTCAACTCATCAACTAGAATGAGATTTGCCTACTAGCTCATGCAAGTACTCTCTCGCTACCATTTTCAAGTTTTGCTTCTTTCTCGGTTTAATGAATCCTTCAGAAACCCACAAATTGATGACTGTTGAGACACTGATCTCACAATCTTCATCAAACACTCCCATGTACAAAAAACAAGGCTTTAGATATGTGGGTAAATGGTTATAACTCAATTTCAATACTCTCAAGCAATACTCTTCATTCTCCAAATTCACTATTGAATTCAAGTTCTTCTCTATGTAATCCCAATAGCCTTGTGTGCGCTCGGATGTTGCCAAGAGGCCCCCAATCACAGCAATGGACAAAGGAAGTCCCTTGCACTTTTTCACAATTTTCTCTCCTATTCCTCTTAGTTCTAGTTCAGGAACACTCCCTTCCCCAACTACAATTTTGGAGAACAAATTCCAACTATCGTCCTCATTTAAGAAACTCATACAAATGCTATTATTAGAGTTTGACAAGTGGGCAGCCAAGTTTGATATCCTAGTTGTTACTATTATTCGACTTCCTTCACCACAATCCGGAAAGAAAAATATCATCTTATCCCACACCTCTATGCTCCACATGTCATCCATTACAACCAAATACCTCCTACCAAATAAATATTTGTGTAAATCTTCTCCTAATCCTGCTACACCCGAGTTCCCTTTCGCCTGAGGCAGAACTTCGCTAAGAGTTTGTTCTATATTGTAATCTTGAGATATTGTAACCCACATACAGATATCAAAATGCTCTGTAATAAGTTTGTCAGCAAATACATTTTGAGTGAGAGTGGTCTTACCTATCCCGCCCATCCCTACAATAGGGATGATGTCGCGATTGGAATCTCCTCCAACAAGCCTCTCCTTGAGCAGAAGTAGCTCATCATCAAGGCTTCGAGTCCAGCCTTCTTCTTGGTCTCCATCTCCATGGCCTCCTTCTTTATTAAATTCATTGCTTCGATCACTTTCTGTAGACCTTCATAGAAATTGAAGTAACGGATTTGTTCATCTTCATGGTGAGTTGCCGCTGCGGCTAGCTGAATATTGTCCACTGTATACGACTCCATTGCATCATCATCATCATCATCGGGAGTTGTTGATGTTGCTGCAAGGTGAATATTGTCAACTATATAGGACTCGATCACATCTTCAGCTGCATGAGCTACATCAGCAATGCGGATCTCCAGCGGATCTGCTTCATCGCTGTTGCTAAAAGGAGAAACATAGCCTTCAAGAAACTCATGCAAGAAGGTAACAATTTGAGTAAGAGAATGAAGTTGTTGTTTGTCGAGAGAAATGGGAGGGGAAGGTTCTTTATGAGATCTAGAATGTGCATAAGAGAAACCGCAGCTGCATAAGCCGCCATGACTCTTGTCTTTGAAAATGCACAGAAAATATATTTCAAGGAATAAAGAAGCTAGAGAGCCAATCCGAGTTTGAATGAAAATGAGATGTATTTGCGAAATATAGTACAGTGAGATGTTTCCAATCAATTTAAGTTAGATATAATATTGCCACTGGTGATTAATATTATTGCAATATGATTTCAGAAATGAGTAAAAATATTATCATCGCATGCTTAAGGGTTGACTTTGATATAGTGTAACAAGTCTTTGTTTAAATGTATAACAACCATGACAGCCTAGCTCAACTTCAATATAACTATTGTATATTATGAATTCAACAATTTGTTGAACAATGGAAATAGTAATTGTAACTATAATTTTACATTGATAAACACAAACACACTTACACTTAATTACCCATTATTAGCAAAGATAAAAGAGGTGCCCTTTAAATAGGTTCTCAAGTAAAACATTCATCTCTATTAATCCTTGTATTTTCTCCATCTATATTCTCTATCTATTAATTTGCGTTGATGAAGAAGAAACTATATAACCAGGAAGGATGTTAATTAACCTAGACCTTGAAAAATATATAGCCTCCAAATTTACATTATAGGGGGAAAAAAAGGCCTGTCAAAATTCATAAACAATATGAGAGATCTCAAAGCAGAAACAACCATACATGTTGGACATTGAGGAACTGGCAAATCTGTAAAGCAATAAATTTAAAATGTAATGAGAAAGAGACAATTATGAGGCTAAAGATCCACGATTTCAACAAGGAAGTTGGGACTTGCAAGGCCCCGTAGCGCTTGGTTGTTGTCGTTGTTGAGCACAACTCGAACTTGTAACTCCTCATGCTCCTCTGATATGTTCTTGGCCGACTCCACCACCGATTTACTGCAATGTTCCAAGAGAATTGATTGCAGCGTTGGTATTTCACCAATTTCCGAAGGGATCTCCTCCAACTCTTTTATTCCAAAAAGATGAAGTTTCTCAAGACGTGGAAAGTGGGAGCTCTCTGTCGTCCAGGATTCCAAAAGGCACCATTTGAGCTCCAAGAACTTGAGGCTGGGGAACTGGTCTTCTCTTGTTTCCCAGCGTTTCCGTTTGGATCTTTGGAATCGAGCTCGCTCCATTTTAAGCTTCTGAAGAAGAGGTAATGCACCTATCGTTCTTAGCATCCATTCACTCACTTCCCAATGGAAGGAGTCTGATCCCAAACTCAACTTCTTGAGAGAGCATGGGAAGGTAGCGAACCCCACATAAGACATACCCCACCAACGACAACGACATGACTCCATTTTACTCAGACTTTCAAGATTAGAGGTCATCACAACTCCTGCTACTCCCAGTTTCTTGATATTGGGGATTATCTTAGACACCATAGCACAATCCAAATTGTATACTCCCTTGAGCGTTTGTAGATTCTCCATGATGGCTATGTTTCCACTCGGACTCGGAGGATTTGGGAGTTTCAAAGTCCCTTTATGGATCTCAACATGTCTAAGTTGACGCATCTTCCAGATTTCATCTGGTAAATAAACCTGTGAGCAATGCAGAATGATAAGTGTTTGCAGATTCCAAAGACTGATCGAAGAAGGGAATTCAGACAGCCCGTGAACTCCAGCAGCAAGATAACGCAAGTTAACGAACCGGAACAAATCATCAAACGAAAAATCATTACTTCTATATGCATCCCTGTCATATGCTTTCAATGTCCTCAACAGTCTCGACTCCGGAAATGGAAGAACTTGTGTACTATCACATAGGAAAGAACGAGCAAGAGGCGCAGATCGAAGGGCATAATGATCCGATGTGCTTCCAGGAATGACAATACAACGCTGTCTATTTAAGCCTTCAAACTTATATTGCCGCCCTAGCACATTATAAAAGCCCTCTTTCCCAGCTTCTCTCCAGCAAAGATCTCTCAAGAGATCATGAAGTTTGCAGTACTTTATGCTTCCTGTAGACCCTAACTCATGAACTAGAATCAAATTTCTATCAACAAGATCTCTCAAGTACTCTTTTGCAGCCGTTTCCAAGCTTTTTCCGCTCACTGGTTTGAGAAATCCTTCTGAAACCCATAGCTTGACTGAGTGTTGAGACACGAATTGCTCGGTCTTCCTCAAACACTCCCATGTACAGAAAACATGGCTTCAGATACACCGTCAAATGATTGTAGCTCATCTTCAGTATCTTGAAACAAAAATCCTCATTCTCGGAATTCACTATTGAACTTGAGTGTTTCCTTATTGATTCCCAACATTGTTGTGTATGTTCTAGTTTTTTCAAAAGACCCCCCACCACAACAATGGATAAAGGAAGTCCTTTACAATTCTCTACAATGACTTTTCCAATTTCTTCCAATTCAAGTGGACAACCTTCCTCTCCAAACACGTATTTAGAGAACAAATCCCAGCTACTAACCTCATCTAGGAACTTCATTTTAAGACAATAACTATTGTCCAATTGAGATCCCAAATTCGATAGTCTAGTAGTCACCACTATCCGGCTACTGTTATTATTGTCTGGAAAAAAGTGATGTATCTTTTCCCATGCCTCAATGCTCCACATATCATCCAACACAATTAAAAATCTTCTATGGAATAAGTATTTGTGGAGCTCTACTTCTAATTCAACTCCACTCATATAACTCAAGTCGTCCTTGCTTTTTTTGTTGGCTTGAGAAAGCAATTCACAAAGAATTTCTCTTGTGTTATACTGTTGAGAAATAGTAGCCCAAGCACAAATATCAAAATTATCTTTAACAAGTGCGTGATCAAACACAGCTTTGGCCAGAGTTGTCTTACCAATACCGTCCATCCCTACAATTGGGATGACATGGCGATTGGGTGGTCCGCCGGTGAGCTTTTCCAGAACTTCGAGTATGACATCATCCAGCCCCACCATGATGGAAGATCTTGATGAGAAACCACCAGATGCTGACGTGTGGGCTTCGACGACCGTAGTCTTCTTTTTCTCCATCTTCATCTTCATCACATCTTTCTTGATCGAATTCATATCTTCTACCACTTTCCCCATACTAAGAGGGGATCCGGTTTTTTTCCCATCATTCATGGATTGCTTTGGATATCCAGAGAAATTTCTAGTTTCTTCTCTGGGGATCGAGGAAGTATTAGTAGATCGTCGAAGCTGAGGTTGTACTGGATCAACGATTTTTTTACTAGAAGCAGTAACGCATCGACGAATTTGAATCATGTCCACGATATGGGATTCGATGAAATCTTCAGCTGCATAAGCTGCATCTGCAATTCGCATCTCTAACGGATCTGCTTCATCACTGTAGACAGCAGGGGACTTGTAACCTTCAAGAAATTCCTGTAAAAAGGCAACATCTTCAGTGAAAGATTTATATCGATGTATGTTGATGAGTGAAAATGGAGGGATATGTTGTATGGTGTTGATGAGTGAAGTCAGTGCTGCATAAGCTGCCATAATCACTCTGTGAATTCAGCACTGACTCTTCAGGCCATAATCAATTCATAATTATGAGGAATTTTCCTAGCTTTCTCCTCCCTTCCACTTTATTCATTGCGGACGGCTAATTAGATAATGTATATCGGTTGGCCCCACACTTTCCGCGACTCATAACTCGTAAACAAATCCATAAACGCAAAAACTCCTGTCAGCCATCCTTATGGTGTGGCCGGATCTCAGCCCGGCCATACCCGACTGACTCGGCCCGATACTATATAATTAAAAAAAAAACAAACAAAATCATATCAAAATGGGAACGTTTCTTCTCCTGTTCTGCTTCCCCTAATTCGCGTTCCTACGCACTCCACCCCAATCACCACCCCTACCGCCGCCGCCACTGCCACCGTCGCCGCCACCGCCACAGCCACTGCCATGCCACTGCCACCGCCACACAACCACCTCTACTGCAGTAATCACAATTTTCCCCTAATTTTTCTTTCAGCTGTGGAGCACAAGTGCTTGAAGAGAGGCGTTAAGGAGGTCGTCAAAAGTATTCGCCGCGGGAACAAGGGGTATTCGCTCACATTCTTTGTTCATATCTCCACGGACCTGGTAAATTTACTGAATTAAGAGTTGAATTTAATCGGAGTTTCTATTGTACTTTTTTAGGTTTTCTTCATTTTGTAAATTTGGACAACTATATAGCATTGGATCATGAGTTCATTAAGGCGGGTTTAATGAATATTCATTTTGAAATTTTGTATTGTTCATCTGTGGCTGGCTTTGATAAGGGTGAAGAACTTCATTTAATTTGACTAATGTGCTCAAAAGTTTGTGAATCCTGTGGAATGCTGCGAGAAGAAGTTTTTGTGCATTTGTGTTGATTTCTGGAGAAGTTTCTTCATAATTTCACTCTTATCTCACCTATAGATGTCATAACTCATGTTCCACTGCTGTAGAAAACTTTGCAGTTTTTTTCTACTCTTGTCAAATATTTTTTTCCCTACAGCAGTTCTCTTTCTCAAGTTTAACCAAGTGGTAGTAGTTTTCAATCTAAAAATATTTCAATTAGAATAAGTTGTCTTTGTTCTCTTTGTGTAACAGCTTCACTGCAATGAAGACACAAAGAAAAAGAATAGCTGAAGAAAGAGATGATATGCAAATGAAGAAGAAGACAAAGCACACCAAGGAAGCAGAGGAGGGGTATACTTCTAATTTTTTCATGTTTAGTGCCAAGTGTTATAAATAAAAGTGACAAATTTTCTGAATAGTAGTGCCAATGTTTTATGTATTTTTTATATACTTATTTTGCAGATACAATATAAGGTGTAGACCAGGTGGAGTTTGTCAATTGGTTGAAAAATTGACTGATGCCCAGAAACATTCTCTTATATCTATTGGTTTTGGGGGGATTCTTAAAGTGAAAGGGCTGGCTTACATACAATGGAAAAAAATATATTGGTTTATAGAGAATTTCAACCCAATCACTCGTGTTCTATCTTTCGAGGAGGGTAGGAACATTGTAGTCACCCCTAGGGATATTGAAGACCTGTTTTTGCTTCCTAGGAACGAGGGGTCTCCTGTGTTGAAAATGAAAAGGGATGATGATCCTACTATTAAGAGGTTTCTAGATGATTTTAAGCAGAGATATACATTGGGGGAGAGTGTGAAAGCTTCATCACTACTGAATCTGTTGCAAAGTAGTGAGGAAAATGGGTTGAATGATGGCGGGGCTGATTTTGTTAGGCTTTTTATTTTATATGCTCTGTCCAGCTTTCTTACACCTAGTATGAACTCTGTAGTTGATATGTCTATATTCAAATCTTTGATTGACATACATAAGATATCCTCACTAGACTGGTGTAGTTTCATACTAGAAAAGTTGTGTAAAGCTCTAACCACCATAAATGATAAAAAGAATGTTAGTGGGTGTGTGTTGGTGCTTCCGTTGCTGTACTTTCATCAATTTATGTGGCAAGGTATTGCTGAGGATTCTACCTTGCCCTTGATTCAATATTGGGATTGTAAAAAGGTGAATGGTAGATTAGATGATGAGATCAAAGGTGGGTGTCTCTTTGGGAAAGGAAAATGGGTAGAAGGGAAATACCCAATTAGTGGCAGAGATGGAAAATCTCAAGATGTTGCTTTATGTAAAGCTATTGACATAATAGATAGGGAAGAATTTGTGAGTCTTGATGACATTCCTGTTGAGGATGATGATGAAAACGGGAGATTCATCACATACAAACTGCCCCGAGGTGAAAAGGATAATATCGAGATCAAGGGTATTGCAAAAAATGTAAGCATCCATAATTATTTCAATATGCGTCTCGTGTTTTAATTATTCTTACTTTTTTTTTTTCAAATTGTGTTTTGTAGGCCTTGCATGAGTCTTACCTGCTTTTGAAAAGAGATTTTAATGTGGTTATTCACAACCACTTGTCCAGATTGAGTGACATAAAAAAGAATTCCAAATAAGAAGAGACACCTGCCCACGGTTCAGGGCCCGGCGGTTTAGGGCTAGGCCCGCCGGGCCCCGGTTCGAAAACCTCCGACCCTAGCCCGAACCGCGGGTAGGGATGCCGGTTCCGGGCCGGGCTTTTAGCTCGCCGGTTCAGGGCCGATTAAAAACCGGCGGGCTCGGGCTGAAACCGGCGGACCGCGAGAAGGAAACGGGCGGCGCGACCGCGCGCTGGGTCGCGCGGTCTAGCACAAAGTTTGTGCATAGGCCCGCGACCGGACCCCTTCTCTGAAGCGGTCGCGCTGCCAGCCCGTTTCTTGCCGGCTCTCATTCCATTTTCGACCCGTTCTTCCTCGTTCGAGCTCCAATTCACCTAAAATCCATAACTTCCATCCTAATTGACATGTAAAAACCATGTTTGATCAAAAGGACTTTGTATTAATAAATGTGAAAAAATTATAACTTATCACTTGTGTTGTAGTCTTCTAATTCTCTACCTTACAAAGTTACAATTACATAAATATTTTTTCTTCACAACAACACTAATTACTCTATTTTACATTTGAAAAGAGGAAAAATATAACAATAAAAGACTTGAGCTCAATTTAATTTCTAAAATTGAGTTGCCTACGTATCCTCATAATTATAGAGGAATCAAAGTCGACGTAGTTCTTTTTACAATACCACGTTTCCTACTCCGCACCCGATGCCGATCGATCTGTCTCGGTGAAGGCTTCATCTTCGCTCTCATTCCGATCATCCCATTCCGGTTCTTGAGCTCTAAGGTCGGCCCTACACCAATCATCAAGCAACATAGTAGCTTCAATGTTTGCCGGCTTCATTGTTGATCTTCTTTGATCTAGCATAAGACCTCCGGTGCTAAAGGCTTGTTCAACGGATACGGTGGATGCCGGGACGGCAAATAACTCCTTCGCCATCATGGAGAGTATTGGGTACTCCACTCTCTTCGACCACCATTTCAACACGTCGATCGACGGACCACTATCTTCAACACCAAAAACAAAACGAGTTTGCAAAAATATATCCAATTCACTATTACCTTGGCTCCTTGGATTATCATAGGTTCTATTTTGGTACATTCCTTGCATTTGTCTAACTAAAGGATCCATTGAGTCCATAGCAAAGGGAAAATCAAATGAAGGCATCATAGTATAAGAAGAAGAAATCTCCGTATTATCTTCATTACTACCATACTTTCTCCTATATTCATCAAAAAGTTCTAGCAAAGTCCTATGTAGATCATCCTTCATATCTTGCACATTAGGAAGATCAAAAAGTATTTGTTCACCATCAATTATAACATTACTAAAGTCCATTTGCAAAAAAGCATCATAATAAATTTGTAGCATTTGACAAACACCTTCATATCTCCATTTAGGATCCAAACATTTAGCAATCAAGAAAACTTTCGGAATCTCCCTAAAATACTTTAGCCATTTTTGAACCATAAAATAAATCACACCTTGCAAGTTTGGCCTAGTAAAACAAGCCTTAAAAGACATGGCAATATACATGCAATGTTCCAACACTTTAACGGAAGTACAATAATAAACACCCGATAATTGTTTAGTAGCCATATGAAAAACCTTCAATAATCCATATAAATCATAACATGCATCCCAATGACTCTCATTAAGAACTAATTGAGCCGTGGAAAATTCTTTCCTAAAAAAATCACATAAATGACCCTTATACTCCATCGTACTATTAAGCATCTCATAAGTAGAATTCCAACGATGAGATACATCGGCTTTGAAACATGTATAAACAATATTCTTTGAACGACAATATTTTTGCCATTTTTTCCCCAATGTTTTTGATTTATGCAAATATTTAACGACATTTTTAATAGGAACAACGGACTCTTGAAAAATCTCAAGCGCATCTTGGACACATAAATTCAAAATATGACAAATGCATCTAGAATGAAAATATTTTCCATCAAAAGATGGTGCACATACTTCAATGAGTTGAGGAATACTAGCCGTGTTCGCCGTTGCATTATCAAAACCAACCGAAAAAACCTTATTAATCAAACCATATTCATTTAAAACGGTGATAATAATCAAAGCAATATTTTGAGCTGTGTGAGGCTCTTCAAACTCCCTAAATGCAATCAAACGTTTTTGCAAAGTCCATTTTGCATCAATCCAATGACATGTAATTCCCATATAACTAGCCCTATTATATGCATCCGTCCAAACATCGGCACAAATAGAAACTTTATGACCCACACGTTGTAAATATTTCATCAAATCTTTTTGTTTTTCCATGCATTGACGCCTAATCCTCTTAAGCATTTGAGTTCTAGCAACTTTACTAGCATTGGGACCTAAACCTTCTTTATAGGATGCTTCATATGTTATTCTATCGGCATAATTAAAAGGTTGTTTCTCCATAGCACAATATCTAGCACATGCATCTTCGTATCGAGCTTTATCAAATTTAAATAAATAGGGCGTACCCGTCTCCGAAGATGAAGTGGCACCTCGAATTTGAGTTTGAGAAGTAGACATTCCGAACTCACTCGGATGCGTGCTCTCCATGTGCCTATTGAGCGTGCCATAGCCTCCCTTTTCGATCCATTTGTATTGCTTCGTGCAATAGTTGCAATATGCCAAGTATCTCTTTCGACCATCGGAGAGAGGAGGTTGGCCTTCACGTACCGGAGCCAACACTTTTCTAAAGTGTTTCTTGAAGATGTCGGACTTGGGTTCCTTGTAAGCATTTGTTGGGGAAGATTGGTTTAGCCCGTCATCTTCGTGCTCTTCATCGTCGTTCGAGCCATGAAATTCGAATCCTTGGCTTTCCATCGTATTAACCATGTCCTCAATTGCTCATCTTCTTCGGCTTGAAGTCGTTCGGCAACTTGCCTTGAGATTTCCTCCGCCACTTCCGCCCTTCTTGACCTTTGAGATTTTCGGCCTTCTTGCTCATCACCAACGAGCTTGCCCTTGCCCTTGTTTCCTTGTGATTGTTTTGAGGAAGACATTGTGTATGTGTGTGTAGTTATGAAAGTGAGAGTGAGTGTGTGCAAGATGTGAGAGTGAAAGCTTGAGAGTTGAGAGTTGAGAATAAAAATGAATGAGAATGAGAGTGAGAGTGAGAGCTTGAGTGCTAATAGAGATTGAGAGAATGAGAGTGAGTGAGAGCTTGTGTGCTTCAAACTTAAGAAGTTGAGAGTTGAGAGATGAGTGATTTAGAGTGAAAATTAAAGCTTGAGAGTTGAGAGATTGTAGTGAAATGGTGTTTGAATGATGAATGATATATAGGATTTGGATGAGGAGTGGAGTGGAGGAGGGCCTCAAACGGCTAGGAGCCGTTGCAAAGCAGCCCCCACCACCCCAAGCCACCAGCTGCTGCAGCTACACCTCTGTTTCCTCCCGTTGGGCCCGCCGGGCTGGGCCAGGCCCGTCGGTCCTGAGCGGCCCGTCGGGCCCCAACGGCTAGCATCCTAGCCCGACAGAAAAAGCACCGGCTCGCCGGGCTGGACCGTCGGTTAACCGACGGGTTCGGGCCTGAATTTATCCGACCCTAGCCCGGCCCTAGTATAGTCGGTCCCGGTTCAGGGCCGAGCCCGTTGACCTACAGGCCGGGCCAAGCCCGTTGACCGGCGGGCCGGGCTCGGTTAAAACCGACGGGCCGGAAAGCCCGAGCACGTCTAAGAGACAGCCATCACAAAACCTTCATCTCCAGTACAGTCTACTGCCCCTGTGTCCAATAGCCAAGAATTCTTCAACGATGAAGAATTCCTTAAGGGTATTGATGAACTCGTGGAAAAGGTTAAGCTCATGAATACCCTAAATCGCGATGATTACCCAAAGTTCAACTTGCTTACTCCCGATGAAGTTCAACCTGACATCGACAATATTATTCGTGGAGTAACTGATGAAGGTATTATATATATATATATATATATATATATATATATATATATATATATGTATATTAACTTATGAAATCTTCATTATATATTTTTAATTTCAGTAAATCTTTTGTCATTTTTCAGTAGGTCGTATGGGGTTGAATAACCTTGATGATTCTGATACTTGTGTCATATCCATGAAGGATGGATTATATTCTGAAGATGAAGGTATCCTTTTTATTATTTTAATATTTTTAGATATGATATATTATGTATGATATAATATTGTAGATTAATTTAATCTGATCATTAGTTTTGATAGGATATTATTTAAGTCAGCTGAATGTTTACTTAATTTTTTTGTATATATAGATCATGTGGAGTTGAGTATAGCTGATCCAATACATTGTTGTCCGGATACCGATTGGAGTATTGATGAAAAATCACCATTCAAGTCTATATTTATGCATAGGAATAGTAGATACCTCTCTGGTCTGAGCAGGAGGGAGAAGGATATTGCAGACTTTTGCTTCTTTTGCAATCATCGTCCTAAAATAGAGTAAGTGTTCTTATCCCTTACAGTTAGTTGCTCTAGAACAATAATAGTAAGTAGAGTATTAGGGATTAAGCATGGCCGTGTGATGGAATTGTGTTCAGGTCTTCTTGAAAGTCAGATCTCTATTCCTTCCTATTTAATTTAACATTTTCTTATGAGCATGGAAGCAATCAAATGTATGAGTAGTTGTTGAACAGTCATTGCTCTGCTGCTTTCATATTCAGGGCATGAAAGCTTCTCCTAAATATTCCTAAATAAATACTAATGAAGATGATAGTAGTAGTAGCAGTAGTAGGAGTAGGAGTAAGAATAGCAGTCTTTAAATAGTAAAAATAATCATTATTTCAATTGTCTTGATCCCAAGTCTGCATCTTGTAGGAGCAACGTTTTTGCACATAAAGGCAAATTTTTTGTCCACTTTTCTACTATACAATCATTGAGAGATGGTACTTTAATTGAATCAAGCATAATTGATATCTGGTCAATGGTCATCAGCAAATTTGAAATTTATAAGTCTTGGAAGAATTTAGTTCAGATACAAAAATTTGTTTTCAACACCCAACACTCAGTATGTTTTTTGATTTAACAAAGTTTATACTTAATTGATATGATGATATAGGTATTAACATTTTTTAATTGTTTGTTACAGTCATATCTTGTGAAAGTTTCAAAAATTGAGTCTGATGCTGAATCTGAAAAAGTCGAACAAATGAAGAAATCACTCAAAGGTTGTTGGCTCAAATGCTTGAGTGATATGAAACACGTGAATGATCTGAATACACTACAAATGGTAAGATATAAATGCGTGAGATTATACAATAGTTCTATTATGATGCTATACAATTTATTTTGTTTGTTTTTATTGTAGTTCTCCGTTCCCATCTGCTTCAATTTGCACTACTTTGCTGCTGTCATTTCTTTGTCTCAAAGAAAGATATTTTATCTAGACAACCAAAAGGCCAATTGTCATGATGGGACTATCTATTGGAAGATCGTAGAGACATTGGTAATTATATACTTTAATTATTTTTAGTTATTCAAATGTGTATTAATTAAAGATATTTGTTATGTAGAGAGAACACTTTGGTTCCTTTTTTGAAGAAAGTAACCACCCACAGGGCATTGAGATAAGATCTTTTCAGATTGATAATGTGGCATTTGCATGGCAAGATACCAAAAGAAACGTTGATTGTGGTGTATACCTTTTGAACCACATGGAGAATTTTGTTGGTGAAAGTTACGAGTGTCCAGATTTGACAAAGGTAAGAAAAATTTGATTATGTTTCCATCCATTTTGTATGTACATAGATAAAATATTGACTATTACCTATTTGTTTTTCTTTTTGGATGAAGGCATATACCCGAAAAAAGTTGAGAGCAATCTATTGTTCCAGGATTATTTTGTCCGATCTTAATGAATTGAGAAGTCGAGTTTTGAGTGAAGTCGCTGAATTTTGTTTGAAAATGCAGAAGTGATGCATGAAGTCAGCTGAATTGGCCTGTTTTATCTAATTTGATTTATCTAATTTGGATTATCGAATATCATTAAGTTTTATGTAATTTGGATTGTGGATGACATTGAGATTTTCCTATTTTTGTTGCTTTAGGAGTTGTGGAAATAGTCATTTGTTTAGCTTTGGAAATGGATAAATGAGTGTGAAAGTTTTGGCTGTTTTTCATCTGTTTGTGGCTCATGGTTTGATGATCTACAAAAGCAACAGTAATGGTAGATCAAAATGTTTATATTTGTCTTTTTTGGTATAAATATATTACATATATGTTGCAGAAAAAGGTTTCTGGAGTATAATTATGTACTTTAATTTGAATAAAATGCTGTATATAAACTAGATTGCTGTGGCTATTACATTTTAAAGAAAATATTTCAAACATGGTGTTTCTTTGAGTTATGGCTTCTTGCAACTGAAAGATTAGCATGGATTGATTAAGGTTACCATGATTGTTACTTTCTTGCTGCTGATCATGGAGTTATTCATTTAGCTGAGATACTTAAACAAGAATTTGAGTGAAGTAAATTAAGAAGGTTTTCTTTGTCAGTTGTTGTGTCCATGGAGCTCTATAGTTGTGCACTGTTACATTGCTTATATATATACAGAAAACAGAGTTTGCGAAGGCGAAGACGCATTTACTAGGATACTATGCGGATGGTTTTAGAATCTTTAGTTAACTCGTCTTCTTCTTCGTCTTCTTCAATAATCCGTGTCTTATTAGCATTGAAAGGCATGTATCTTGAAAAGCAGCTTCTTGTTTCTCTTGTCCGATGTATAATAGATGCATGTCTTGTTGTGTTAACCTCGAATTCAAGAAGCTAGCTCGTGTTTGAACAGCTTATGTCATTGGAATCTCTCAAAAGTGTGCAAATTGCATTACGGTCATCTGTTCATGGTATGATGAATGATTTTCACGAAGTCAATTTTGCTTTTGTCAAACTTTAGTTGACTTGATGAACCCCGGGACTAGTGTCATCCTCCGGAATGCAAAGATCGACATGTTCAAGGGAACAATAAGGCTTGATGTGGACACTTTAAGTGGCAACATAATCGACTTTTATCATGTTTACTAAAAGTGTCAATCTTTATGAACAAGAGTGCCAATATTAAAGAACAAAAGTGCCAATCTTTTTTATAACCTTCCAACGCCTATGTATATGATATCTTACGAGAGAGCAAGACATACTCGCACACTTTATGCGGCAAAATAATTGACTTTTATCGTTTTCACTAAAAGTGTCAATCTTTATGAACAAGAGTGCCAATATTAAAGAACAAAAGTGCCAATCTTTTTTGAACTCCCCAAATCGATAATTTTTCAATTATTATAAGCTTCCAACGCCTATGTATACGATATCTTACGAGAGAGCAAGACATACTCGCACACTTTATGCGGCAAAATAATCGACTTTTATCATTTTCACCAATCTTTATGAACAAGAGTGCCAATATTAAAGAACAAAAGTGCTAATCTTTTTTGAACCCCATAAATCGACAACCTTTCCAATCAAGAAATCATTAATTAAAATTTAGTAAACTTTGTCTGAACAATTACGCTATCCATCACGATGAAATATTTGCAGATCAAGAATCCATAGGGTAGAATAATAGACATAAATAAACTAATCACTAAATGAAAATTGAGAAAGAAGAACTTCAATGACTCCACCACCATCCATTGTTATCTGCACACATACAATAAAACAAAACACATATAGTAAATTTAAGCTCCATTTAAGAATAAAACAAAGAAGAAAAAAAAATAAGAGACACATATAATATTTATCCAATAAGCTTAAAGGTTTTTACCATCTATACCCTATTATAAATGTGTCTTGTTTTACAAAATTTGAGTTGTCTATTATATCCTTATTATAAACTTAAATTTAAGGGCATTACGGTAATTTTGAGAAAATCAGTAATTATTTAGAATTTGATTATAAAAAACAAATATGTCCGTAAAAATAGATTTATGGATTTATATCATGCTCAATTATTCATTTCATTGTTATACTTCATGTTTTATAAATTTGTAATTTTTAGTTGATCATTTTGATTTTACGTCAATTATTCAATAATCAGAAGTTATATTTTCTTAATTTTGATAACATAACAATATTTGATTATACACTAATTCCCAGTATAAAAATATGTGCTAAGAAAAATTAAATGTTGAAATTAAATAAAAAAAAAGTAAGCTAAATTGTGCTGAAAAAATAAAAAATAAATACAAAAAATAATTGGAAGCCAAACCCATTTGATAAAAAAGAAAATGCATAGATTTAATTATTTATTTTAAAACTTTAACCTAAACTCGATAAAATATGTACGTACCAACTATTCTTTTGTATTATTTTCTCAAGCCAGTCTCACTTTCCATCTCTTATAGATCCTTAGAAAACATGTCAACATTTAGACCCTCGCATCGCTGGTATATTGCCCAAAGGAAAAATAATACATTTTACGTTCAACACCAATAAATTTAGATGAATCAAGTGAGTGTTCAATTTTCAAAAAAAGTGGAACAACAAAGTTGTTATGTATAACACATTTTATTTTTTTGGGATAAAGCACCTATAACCAAAAAATGAGTAATGGAAAATATGAATAAGTCGTTGAAATATGTGATGAGAAATGATAAAGATTTGGGTTGAAATATGTGATGAGAAATGATAAAGATTTGGGTGGGAAAGTGATTGCATTTGGAGGAGATTTTAGACAAGTGTTACGAGTTGTGCCAAAAGCCACAATTCACCAGACTATATCTGTTATATCTTGGTGAAGTCCTATTTGTCGCCGAAAATGAAGAAAATCACTTTGTCCATATACATGAGATCAGTGGCGGAGCAAGAAATTTTGATCGAATGGTTCTAGAATTAAAAAAATATATATAAATACTGGTGCTAGGACTAAATAAAATATAAAAATAAATTTTTTTAGTGTAAAAATATTATATATATTTTTTTTGCTGGAGGGTGCTGGTACTTCCTCTAGCACCCCCTCCTTCCGCCACTGCATGAGATTAAATAATAATTTAACTTTCAGTAAATTCTTACTAGAGTTGGAAATGAGGAAGAACAGATTGATAGTGAAAGTAATATCAAAATTCCGGATGAGATGATAATTAAGTATGATAATGAAAAATTTACATAAAAAGACTCATCAAATTTATTTTTTCAAGTTTAGAGAAGAGCATTCATTTGGCAAAGTACATGACCGATCCAGCAATATTGCCGACTAAAAATGGAGATGTGGATAGACTCAATGAAGATTTATATCTACTGAAGTAAAATTCCGATTGAATCAACTGAAGAACCAAGTACAAATCAATTACAAGGAAAGAAAAAGTCTGTCAAGATGGCCAAGCTAACCAAAGTGGGAAAAAAAAAATAAAAAAATAAAATAAACAAGTAGAAAGGCCAAGCAAACTGGAGAGGAAAAAAAATAGAGTTGCAACATGATGTATTGAAAGGAAATCGAAAATGAAGACCTACGTTGCAAAAGCTTGATTTTTTTTTTTTTTTTTTTGAGGTTCCAAGTAACAACGAGGACGACGAAGAGACGTTGTATAAAATATTTTTGTAAAGCAAAACAAATAAGAAGAAGTGTTCTTTTACCATCAAGGTCAAACAAGAACAAAAATTCTTTAAATTCATTAACAATTATATACATAGTTTTAGTTACAATTTTTTAAATAAAATATTTTTCACATTTTTCTATTTATCACATTAATTTTTGATTTTAACATATCATAGGAATATGAGTTTCAAACCTTTTAAAGGTAATTGCATGGTGTAATCGGCAGAGTCAATATATATTCCCTTGAGACTTTTCACTTTTTTAAAAAAAAAAATAATTAAAGCCATGAATTATTATGTAAACATTGAGTTTAATGATAAATTCAATATTTTTTTATCGTACTAAAAAGTGGATCAACGTGCAACGCACGTTATCCCTGCTAGTTTATTAAAAGGAAACTTACATGAAATCTTCTAAAATAATCTTGTATTCGGAGTTTTGGTACCAAACTCCTTCAACTGAATTGGATTTGATGCATCGCAAGTCTTCTTCTTCTTTATACTTTTTTCAAGATGTCCTTTGATTCTACACTTTTTTCGCCCCTTTGTGATTGAACGTGGAGGATCTGCCACATTCATCAACGAGCTTGATACTTCAACATCTTGCATTTGATTCTTTGTTTCCCTTGCAACCATCAACGCATCAAGTGAAGAAGTGATACTTTTCAATCCGTCTTCAACAACCAATCTGTCATCTTCATTTTCTTGATCTAATGTTTGATAAAGACGAAGCTCCTGCAGAAGTGCGAAGTGGGAGCTCTCTAACATCACCCAGTTTTCCAGATCACACTTTCCCAATACTAGTGACTTGAGATTGGGGAATCGACCTTGGATTGTTTCCCATTTGCGTGCTATGAAGAAACTGCAGGCTAGATTGCATAAAAATACCATGTGTTTTAAAAAACAAACACCAAATCCTCTTTTATTTTTTAATTTGCATAAAATACTCACGTATTTCGAAAAACCTTGCGCACTCGCCCCTACGAATAAAATTATTAATTTGCAGACTTTTACCTTTACCTTTCCGACTAGGACATCAAGTATATCATCAACTCCCAATAGCACATGGAGTTCTTTAGCCCTACTATCTCTAGCATGCAAATCTCTTGATCCTAGTATCTAATATAAGCCTCCTAAACATTAGATCAAACACTTAGTATGCAACTATAGTGATAAATCACAATTACATAATAAAACATAGCCCCAGCAGAAATAAATATAAAATTAGAAGGTAAATCCATTATTAGAGCTTAATCCCATCACTTATCCCTAATCTACATATAATTGGAATCACAAAGAGAACTAGCTAGACATGATTAATGAAAATAAACCGTAGAAAATGCATAAAACCATAATCAAAAGATAGACACACTCGGGTCAGCCAGAGACACCGTGCGGCCGGCTAAAACACTGACACTTTTATTCGTGTAGATTATCACTTTTCTGTATAAAGATTGATACTTTTAAAAATTGGCATTTTATTCGTAAAATAATTATGTTAAAGATTGACACTTTTATTCGTATAGATTAGCACTTTTTTGTATAAATATTGACACTTTGACCCGGCTACACTATGTGACCGACGTGGCTGACCTCACCCAAATTTTTGTCCTCCTAAAATACCCATTTTTCCTAATCTCTTTCTCCAGGCAACACACGCATGCACACACACACCAACCCGCTCTCTCTCCCTCTGTCTCGAGTCTTGAACTCTCCTTTCTCACTCTCGTCTTCTCCCCTTTTCGGCAGAACGCCGGCGGCCGCCACCTCTCCGGCCCCACCGCTACGGCATCGCGTTCTTCCCCCTCGGCTCTCGCTCTCTTTTCCCCTGTCACTTGACTCCTCCCCCAACAGCCCAAATCGAAGCCCCCAATTCTAGAAATCAATCTCTCTCTCTCTCTCTCTTCCGCTTCAACACCGGCGAAGAACGCCGCGGCTGCAGCACATCACCACCGCGTTCGCCATCTTCTCCTCACGCTGGTTTCGCCTCGTCAAAGATGCCGCCTTCTTCTCGTTTCAGCATCGCTGTCGGTGCCATCCCGTCAGTCTCCTCCGACAGCAGCAATCAGGCATGATCGCCCCTTCTCAGCCTCCTCCGACAGCCCCACCGTGCCTGTACCTAGCGCCGCCGCGCTCACCTCGGTCCGTCGCCACTTGGATTCTCCTCCGTTGGCTCCTTCTCGCCGGCGAGCTTAATCCTCGCCTTCACCGCCTTCGACATCAGCAACAGGATAGGCTCGCCCTTACTTCAGATTTCTCCGTTGGCCTCTGCCTTCAAGCACTGCCGTCGTCGAGTATTCTTCAGCGTCGCTGCGGTCGAAGCTCACCCGACTCAGCGTCGCTGCTGCTCCATTCTTTCCGGCAGAACTACAAGAGTCGTCCAAGTAACCTTTCTTCAGCCCCTTCCCCCCTCTCTCTTAGTTCAGTTATAGATTTTTGAGTTCTCTGTCTCCATTTTTAGATTATAAGGAAGTTTTTAGTATCTTCAATTTCAGTTTTGCTTGCCATTATATTTGGTTCGATTTAATCATTTTGCTTTTCATTTTTTTTTAAGAAGCATAAAATTGTTGTTTGAGAGTATATGATGTTATCAACTATTTAGGGGTATTGCGGACAATTTACACATATTTAAAGGTCAAAAAACAAAAAGAATCGTACAACACAAGAGTGAGAGTCACGCACTGTTAAGTTTCACGGATTGGGTAAAATGTGCAGGGTTTTCCGAAACATGTGGGTGTTTTATACAAATCAAAAAATACAGGGGGATTTGGTGTTTGTTTATTAAAATACAGGATATTGGATATTTTTATGCAATTTACCTAGAAACTATGTTAAAACGAGCTTTTGAAGAAGGTGTAACGACCTATCTTTTCCAATATGTCTTACAAATCAATAACAAATCCCAATGAGGTACTAGCATAGACATCGACGCTGGCACTGAGTACCAACTTCTTGAGAGAGCGTGGGAAGATAATCTTCTGCAGGTGTTCATTGCTGTCACCTTCAGTGGAGCAACAGAAGGTTTCCAGTTTACTAAGACAGTGAAGATAGCTGAGTGAGTTGGCACTCACACTCTCGTACCTAATATACAGATTCTTGATGTTGGCAATTCTCGTAACTTCCTTTTCGTTCAGACTAAGATTTTTCACTCCTTTAAAAGTGTCTGCAGATTCTCCATGATAACGATACCACGCCTCGGAGGATTTGGGAGATGCATTCCTCCAGATATGAACTCAAGAGGCTTAAGTTGGTGTGTTTTCCAAATTTCAGTAGGTGATACAAAATCTTCACTAGAGGTGATAAGTAATAACCAGTATATGTAGGTTCCAAAGGTGATTGATTCAAGAATGAAATTTGGAATCCCAGTCAAGTACAACAACCAGGTACCGTGGATTCCTGTTGTATTTATTCAATGTCTCCATCAATCAAAAATCTGGCGATTCCGAAACGCCACCAGTGGCTTTCTCCTTCGAAGTACTTCTGGGTAACGCAGTGTGGCGTTGGCTATTTATGCCTGAGGGCTATGTTGCTTTGAGGCATAAAAAAACCTTAGTGTTTTAGCTTCTTTCAGTGATAGATCTCTTAGTAAATCATGAATTTTGATATGCTTTATGTTCTCAAGTAACTGTTAATTCGGGTGTGTAGAATGCGAATCGGCAGAGTAACAACTTAGTAAAAACTGAGGCGAGAATTTAATTCTCTCTCCGCAAGACAAAATTGCTCCGCACAGTACACGCGGTTCGATAGCAATTGTCTCCAAGATACAACAGTTGAAACGATTACGAGTCCTTATACTAGAACGTCGTAATACCGGCGAACTTACTTGATACTCGGGACTTGAGTATTCAAAGTATTCAAAAATATACTAGTATGTATAAGATGATTTGTTATGAAAATCGAATGAATGAAATCTAAATGAGGGGGCTCTATTTATAGTTTTCAAGTGGTGCGACCGAAGGGACGCGACCATACCAAATGGTGCGAACCAAGGAGACACCAAGTGCGCCGACAAAACGCCCATTGCGACAAGTGCACATGTTCGGACTCGGATGGTGTTTCGCACCATCCTCGTACGAGTTCGGTCAATGGTGACTAAAAAGTCAACTATAGTACACCATAAGGCACACCATAGAGGAGCACACTTGATTGCTCCTTAGTGTTTGAAAATCCCTTATAAATGGCTCTAGTCTTCATTATTTTTCCAATGTGGGACAAATATTATCCCCCACATTTCCCACATTCAAATGCCTTACTTTATGCATTCATTTCTCATTCATTCCTTTATGAAATTAGACAAATAAATATACTAGATTCATCTACATAAAATGTAAATTTCAAATCCATTATCAAATTCTATTAATTAATGGAATTACCATAACTTAATTATGGATTTAATTTAGAGCATTTATTGGGAAAATTCCAACAGTAACCCCAACTTATGCACTAGAATGAGATTTCTGTCAACTAGCTCCTTCAAGTATTTTTCAGCAACTGTCATTCAAACGCATAGCTTTTGTTGTTCATTAGCTTAAGGAATCCTTCAGAAACCCATAGCTTGGTTAGTTGTGAGACACTAACAGTGTGATCTTCTTCAAACGCTCCTATGTAAAGAAAACAAGGCTTCAGTAAGTAGGTAGGCAGATGATTATAGCTCATTCTCAATATTTTCAAGCAATATTCATCATCCTCCAAGTTCAATATTGAATTAAAGTTTTCCTCTATATGCTTCCAGAATTCTTGTTGATGTTGGGATTTGGCCAAAGGACCTCCAATCACAATAATTGACAAAGGAAGTCACTTGTAATTCTCCACAATTTTCTTGAGTGCTGGAGGAAAACTTACTTCCCCAAACACAATTTTGGAGAACAAATTCCAAAATCTCATCTAAAAACCTCATAAGAATGAGGTTGTGAGAGTCGTCTACAGCTCTTTGCTGCAGCAAGCTGAACTTTATCCACTATGTAGGACTCGATCACATTTTCAGCAGCATAAGCTGCACCTGCTATGCGAATCTCCAACGGATCTGCTTCGTCGCTGTACCCAAACGGGGAATTGTAGGCCTCAATGAATCCCTGCTACGAGTTAACTTTCTCGATGAGAGATTGAAGATGTTTTTGTCGAGAGAGATTGGAGGAAAAGTAAGACGCTGGATCTGATTTATTGTATGCATAAGAGAAACCAGAGCTGCATAAGCTGCCATGGTCTCTGAACTTGGCTTAATTCAGTGTGAATGAAATTGGGATAGGAATTCAGAGATGAAAGAAAATAATCTGATACATTGTTCTTACTATGATAGCGCAGTTTTTTTTTATTTGAAATGCATAAACAATTAGCATGGCAGGTTGGTTTTAATTTGATAAAGTATAGCCACTTTGGTTTAACATTTTGTTTGGATACCAACTTTTTTTAGGAATGGTATCCTCTATCCTAAAAACTATATCCCGATGGTGTCTCAAAACTTAATTTTTAGTAGTTTTATATTGTTTTTTATAAATAAAAATATTATAATTTTGTAAATCATAATAGATATTTATAAGAAAAAAAAATGGATTTTTTTTAAATTATATACTTTATTTTTGAATTTATCAACTGTAATATACTAATAAAAGTGAAATTAAATATAAAAAATAATTATAAATCCTAATTGGGATGAATGAACTCTTGAAAATAATCATAAAATAAAATAAAAAAATTATTATAAAATAAATTTATTGAAAAAAAAAGAATAAAAATAATAAAAATTTAATTTTGAAACACCATTAATATACCATTTTGGGGATAAAGGATTCCATGTACTTTTTTGAGGTATGTTACAAAATAGCCACTTATGTTAGTGAAAGATAAAACTAGCCACGAACATAAAAATATATAAATTATAGCCATTTTCCATATAATTAGACAAAATTGCCCTCCAACTAATAATCATATTAATAATATTAATAAGTTAGAAAATTCCTCCTTCACCGTCAGAATCCACAGCAACCTTCTTCAATATGCGTCGCCGTCTGCTGCTTCGTACTCATCGGAGGTTGGAGCCACCCTCGCCGTCATGCCTCGCCATTCGAGTCCAGCGCTGTCTCCCCACCGTGGTTCGATCGAGTCGCTGTTGAATAGAAGATGACCTGCACCTTTCACATTTCGACATCTATGTCTTCCCCGGCATCCTTCGCCGCACATACAGTTGCAGAGGGCTCGAATAGATCTAGCAAGCTCATTCGAGCCTATTTTAGCCGTTCGGGCTCGTTCGAGTCGCTCGGACTCGTTTTAGCCCGTTCGAGCAGGGTTGAAGGATCTCGATCGAGCTATTCAGGCTCGTTCAAGCAACTCGGGCTCGTTTGAGGCCGTTTGATCTAGGCTCAAAGGATCTCGATCAAGCCGTACGTGCTCGATCGAGTCGTTCGTGCTCGTTCGAGCATGCTCAAGCCCTTTCCCTCCGACTGAAAATGTGTGGGACCATCGATGGAGACCCGTCGGCTTCAACTGTTACACCCGCCGGAAGATGGAGACTGTAGATGATGAGCTTTTATGGCTTGACGAAACCATGACGACTGCTGGAGTTCAGGACTTCAGGGCATGCGAAGCGAAGTGTGAGGGTGACGGCAGTCCCGGCGGCAGAATTGGTGGTGAGAGGTAGGACGGAATTGAAACGAGGAAGAAATAATGAGAGAGAGAGAGAGAGAGAGAGAGATACAGACGTGGGAAAGAAATTGGCGGCGTGAGTTAGGGATGACGATTTTGTTTTTTTTGTTTTGTTTTTATTATGTATATTTTTATTAATATTTCATTAAGGGTATTTTTGTCTCTATCACGTTAAAAGTGACTAGAATTTATATGTTTTTAAGTTTGTGGCTAGAATTTAATTTTTATTAAGTTAAGTAGCTATTTTTTACCATTATTATTACTTTTTTTATGAATCTTATTATAATATGGCTCATATTAACAAAAAAAGTACTTAACACTTAAATAATGCCATACCACCTTTTTTGTACTTAGTACCTACCTACAATGATTTTTTGTCTCCACCGTTTGAAGTTTGTGTGTGAAAATTGTGAACATATTGTCTCATATCGACTTGAAAAATATTTCGAATTCAATATATACGATGGATGATATAAATGATATTTTAAATAATTGATTAAATGTTTTTGTTCTTACCAGACTTGCTGATGAAAGATATGAGTACCAATATTGGCTATCTTGTCACTGAAGTTACCAAATGACGATGCTTATATTAATTGATGATGTCGAAATCAAATTTAGCAATGGATTAAGATGTTTTACCTAATATCTACTTTACATTATCCCTGCCTTGATTTTAAATACCTACCCTAATTTTTTTTGTATTTCCTCGACCGGATATGTTTGTCTTAATGAAAACTGTTAGTTAATTGATTATTAATTTGCAAATTATTGATGACAATTATTAGACTTGCATAAGTAAATAAAGTAATATAATGTGTTGGATTCGGGATTATGATCCATAACAAAATAAGAATAATAATGAAGAATTTCAAGGAATTATACCTTCTCTAATTGTTGTTGTTGTTGTTGTTTGTTTTTTTTTTTTTTTTTTTTTTTTTTTTTTTTTAATCTTTTTCTCTAATTGTGTCCAAAATTTTAATTTTAATACTCCTAATATTTTTTTAATCTTTTTCAAGGAGTAGTTTATATTTTTTTTTTTATAAAAATAAAAATACTATAATATAGTAGTAGTAAATCCTAATAGACATTTAAAAGTAAAAAATTATTTTTTTAAAATATAAATTATATACTTTAGTTTTGAATTTATCAACTCTAAT
The DNA here is from genome assembly GCA_001642375.2 of Mentha longifolia. NCBI lineage: Eukaryota > Viridiplantae > Streptophyta > Magnoliopsida > Lamiales > Lamiaceae > Mentha > Mentha longifolia. The sequence goes on from CM038116.1 coordinate 7,514,251, forward strand.
ATACTAATAAAAGTGAATTAAATGCTAAAAATAATTATAAACCCTAACGGAGGATGAGAGAACCTTTGAAAATAATCATAAAACTGAACTAAACCATTATAAAATAAATTTATTGAAAAAAATGCATAAAACCAGTATAAATTAAATTTTAGGACACCATTTTGAGATAGGGGATCCCAAATTTCTCTAAATGAAACATGGTCCGGCTAACGACAGACGCGATGGTCCAAAGGACTTCCATCTAATGAGCTACCTGCAACAAAGACCGGAGAGGGAGGGTCCTCCGGAAAGACACTCGTGCTAGTAAGGGAAATGAATCTCTCTTCCAAAGAATTGAATTTCGAGTAACCGAAGAAATAAAAATGGTGGCTTTATCCTCACCAGCTTGTTCTATCACTCAAATGAAATGGTTTATTTTTTGTAGTACAAAAATAAACTCATATGAAATCACGTATCTATGTTAATATAAGAAAGTAGGATAGTTTCCCTCTAATATTTTTGATATTTGAGCCTCATTTATATATTTTTTATTTTTACGCACACACAAACAATACAACAATTGATAGTAAACTTAGATAACTCAATTAATTTTGTCAGGAGTCTTATAAAATTATAATTATGAAGTTGATCCATATTTAAATGCTTAGTCAAATAATCTCTGAAAATGAGCTATAAATTTACATATCTATACCAATATATAAAAGAGTCTTGTTTTACAAAATGTACATCGCCTATAATATCCTCATAATATATCTTAAATTAAGGGTAATGATGTAATTATGATTATAATATCTACAATAGATCATTATAAATTAAATTTGCCGTATAAGAAAAATATGGTAAAGAATAATGATTACAATATCTACAACAATTCGTTGTATATTAAATTTATCTATTATAGTTCGGTTTTCTTAATTTAAAAGTTTTCTTTTATATCCAAATTCCATATATATATGAAAGGTTTTAAAGTAGTTTTCAAATAAAAGTTTGGCATCTTGACGTTCAAAAAAAAAAAAAAGTTTGGCATCTTGTGTGTACATTGAACTGGAATTGATTTTTATTATTATTATTATTATTTTTTTCTTTTTATTCTTTGAGTTGGCCTAAATATTCACTCTAGCTAATTGCGCATGGCAAAAATTTATTACAATGTGTCAAAAATAGTAAAGTTATGTGGTGACTAGAATGCTGAGGTGCCGATTTTTTAAAATTATTATTATTATTATTATTATTAATTAAGCTTTTATTTCTTTTTTTTTTTGGGTACTACTTTTGGATGAGCGCAACTCGTGTTGATGAGTTGAAATCAATTTTAGTGCAATAAAATTTGGTTTTTGAAACTCCCATTTTTGATTTTAGCGAAATTAGTGTGATATTAATAAATTGTAAGGTTGCCCTTTACATTATTTGATATGTTGTTTTTTTCTTGATAAAAAAAATTAAAAGGTAATCATGTAAGACATAATTATAATTTAATTGTCTAATCATTATCTAATTAATTTTATGTAATTCGTATCTTAAGAAAAGCAAATCATAACAAAAAAAAATGATAAATATTATGCTTGATTAATTTTTTCCTCCTTCCGTCTCACTATGATCGACACATTTTTTTTTGGGCTATCTCACTAAGATTGACATATTTCCTTTTTGGAAAACAATTAACACATGAATGGTACAATTAGTTATTCCCCTTATTACACTTAACTTTCACTTATTATATTTTCATTAATTATTTATATATAAAATATACCTAAATACATAAATAATAATACATCTCCATTACACAATACACTTTACACATTAATCACTTCCGTCTTAAATCCCGTGCCGAAAAGAAAAGTGTCGATCATAATCAGACGGAGGAAGTATTATAATCCAAGATTTAGAATTATATTATTAAATTCAAAAAGTCATGCGGAATTGATCATTTAATTCTCACTTTAGTTTCATACAAATCAACATATACTCTCTCCATCCTACCCAACAATGAAGCCAAAAACTGTAACACGGGTTTTAAGAAAAATGTGAGAGATAGTGATGTTAGTGAAGAAAGAGACGCACGCATGAAGGGTAAAGTATAAATAAAATTTCGGTGATAGTAATATTAATGAAGAAAAGTTATGGTATTTTTATAAATAAAAGGTTAAAGTAATAAATTCACAATTTTAATTCATGAATTTGTATAACATTTTATATTATAATCCAAGATTTAGAATTATCTTTATTAAATTCAAACAGTCATATGCAGAATTGATCATTTAATTCTCACTTAGTGAAATTTGGGATAGTTTCATACAAATTAAAATATACTATACTCCCTCCGTCCCGCTCAACAATGATATCAAAAATTGTAGCATTGGTTATAAGAAAATGTGATAGTGATGTTAGTGGAAAAAGAGACACACATCAAGGGTAAAGTATTAATAAAAGGTCAGTGATAGTGATGTTAATGAAGAAAAGTTGTGGTATTTAATGTTTTGTAAATAAAAGGTTAAAGTATGGGTAAATAAAATATAGGTGATAGTGGGGTAGTGTACAAAAAAAGAATACGCATTGTTGGGTGGGACGAACTAACGGCAAATTACGCATTGTTGGGTGGGACAGAGGGAGTAATATTTTAGCAAATTTAGGTCAAGTCATTAACTATCATATAGTTTACATACCAAAAATTTATTATATTACTAAATTTTCGGTGATCATGCTGCGAACTTTTTCGAGAGATTGATACAACTACTTAAGTCACTAAAATTTCAGTTGGCAACAATTATTTAGTTGGTATTAACTTATACTCCGTACTTCGTAATTTCATGCATATATATTAATGCTAAAAATCGTCTTTATGAAGAAATAATATTCTTAATAAACAAGACATTGGTTTCTTTGTAAAAAGATTAATATTATTATTATCATTATTTTAAAAAATTAAGATCATTGACATTGTTATTTTTATTTCAATTCGAAGAGGTGAACTTCTAATTCTAAAAGAAAACATGATTCATGTGGCATAGAGCATATGATTAAATTGATATTGTTTTGACCAAAAAAATTGCAAAAATATATATCTCCTAAGATGAGATTCTGGTCATATGAAGTTTGTCCTGATGTCAGAATTTAAAGATGACAAGATCAAGTGTCAAAACGACATCGTTTTAATCTTTAAAAATTATTATTATTAATTTTAGATAAGAAAGCAATGATTAAAATAATATCGTTTTAAATAAGAGTTTGTCATGTCTTCAATTTTGGCATCATGCCAAATTTGAATTTGGCCGTAATCCAATATGTAGAAAAAATCTAGAAAAATCTTATAATGATGCGACAAATGTTAAGCATGTAGATTCGGTATATTATGAGTATGATTTTTAGAGTGTATAAATAATTGTTAAGTCTCATTATTTAATAGTTCAAGTCAATAATATTTGGTTCAATAACTTACGATTTCTTTAGGCTTCGCGTGATCGTCAAGAATAGGACTTTTCAGGAATTTATTGTGGATTATCAATTCGATCCTAAAGTATGATCATTTCAGATAGTTTAGAATTTATAGCATCATAATTTATAGTTTATGAGAAACACAAAAATTAGTATGAAGTGTATGACGTTACAACATATTAATTCAATTATTCTTTATTTTGTACTCCCTTTGTCCCCCATATTAGTGTGGTTATTACCCGTTTGGGTCCACGATATTAGTGTGTATACCCAAAATGGAAAAAATTTCTTATCAAAATTATTTATTCACCCTCACTTTGTTCCTACTTTTCCTACTTTCTACCTATTTTTTTCACTTTCTTCTTACTTTATTTTACTTTTTCCACTTTACACCAACTTTTTTTTAAACTGTGTGTCACTCCTCTCCCCACATATATATGGGGACAGAGGGAGTATATACTAAGAATACTTAATTTATATTTTCTTTAGAATAATATTAACCAAATAGATTCATAAGTAATATCTTAGCATTGTAACAATATGCTATTTAGGTTTTATGTAAGTTTGTAGTGGTGTACAGATGGGAAAAAGAAGACAATGATGAATCTAGATTCTTGCTTAAATGATCAATTCTATTACTGGTTTGTTTTAATTAGTTGTACAACTGTTAACATTCTTGGAAGAGTAGTAAGTATTGCTGAAGATGCCAAAAATTGAGTTAAAATTATAAATGCAATACATGTGTATTCCTCTCATACACGTATTAACAATTCATTATTATGCAGGAAGGATGGGAGGGAATGTCTTGGTCACAAAGTAATTTGAGACTTCTATCAATTTTAATAGATTGAGAATGACAAATAAGTTTAAGAATTATAATTATAGTAATAAAATTTGTTGATAAATTTAGTTTCATGTTGTTGTTAATTAGTTTTCAATATATGAATTGCATTTATGTTATGATTTTGGGTATATTATGTTTAATTATAGATTAATGATATATTTTTTGTTTGTCTGTATCCCTACAACATAATTAGCTTGAGGACAATAGTGTAATACGTTACACTCCCTCCGTCCCTTAAGGGTATTTCTCTTTTTTTCTTGGCATGACTTTTAAGAAAATATTAGGTTGTATCGTACTATGGTAAATAAGTTGAAATGATAGAGAGTAAGATAAAATTATTTGTGTTGTGGTATAGTATCTAAAAAAGAAAAGATAATACTCTTTGGGGACATGAAAAAGAAAAAAAATGGAATACTTCTAAAGGATGGAGGGACTATGTTATTATAGTAATATGTCAAGTAGTTTTACAATAGTGGAACTCTATCCTATACTAATTAGCGAGTATCGTATAATGATTTAACGCCTGAAAATTTAATTAAAGAGTAGAGGTGGAATTCAAATTATCTAATCTAGCGCAATAGAATCATGGTGAGATACTAATTATCAAAGTCTTTGCCTCCTAAACAAAAATAAGATAATGAATTTTATTTAAAAATATCTTGACTGCATCGCACAAGAAAGATGTTAGATATTAGTAGTATTTTTATTTTTTTTTGGAATTAGATCGTATCTAGGTATTTTGTCCAGATTATAATTTTGACTGATGTAACTTAAGAGAGAGTCAGTTGACTTAAATTAAGAAAAAATGGTTGCTAGAACTAACGCAATATAAAGGTTGAGAAAATAAACAGTATATCAAATATTTCGTGCATCTCTTCCATAACTTGAGTGCTTCATTTGAAGAGCTTAAACATTTATTTTAAGTTTTTGAAGAATGGATGAAGTAATTTTCACATATTTTACATGAATCAAAGTAATAACATATGGTAAATTTAATTTTTCACATTCTTCAAAATTGTCTTAAAATTACAACATAATTTGTGCAAATTATACCTATCAATTAAGATCAATTAGAAATATAAGTTTACTCGAGCAAAATAGTTGTAAAACGTGCAACGCACGTTACACTTGCTAGTGCATATAAAATGTGTATATATATAATCAAATACAAACATAACACACGAGAGTACACATGTATATATAAATTTTTTTTTTCTGTCATCATTTTATGAAATAAAGTAAAAATTATTAATTAAAATAAAAAGTACGCATTACATATTTATCATTTTATTTCTAAATCAAATCCTTGCATCGCGGGCAGGGGCGGAGCCAGAAAATTTTGGTTAAGGGGGCTACACTACGTTTTTTTTTTCTTCCAATAATTCAATCTTTATCAATAGAAGACCACTTCTAAAAAAATACAGTAAGAGAGATTTTTTTTTTAATGGTTTATCAATGGAAAACCACTTCTAAGAAAACGAGAGATAAAAACGTTGGGGATAAATGAAGTAGCAGACAAAATCGGGAAGCGTGTCTTTTTTTAATTGGATGTATTTGTACTTTTATTCACCTATTTGGTGACTAAAAAAAGCGTGAAGGAAAAACACTTTTTAATTTTTGTAACAATTTTTTTACTAATATTTTACTCCTCCATCTTCAACCCTTCGACTTTTCCCCCATTTCCATTCTTCTGAGTTTTATTTCTTAAATAGCTGATCTCTGTCTATTAAATTAGTACAAATCAAAAATATCATTCTTTACAAAATTTCGGAGACTACTTTTGTGAAGGGGCTGTCCACCAATTTACTAGTAATTGTCAAAATATCATAACTGTAATTTTTTTTTTTTTTTTTTGAGGGAAGGCTTCAGCCTCCTCCAGTCCCCCCTGGCTCCGTCACTGATCGCGGGTGTACAATTCTAGTAGCACAGAGATAATAAAAACATGTCAAAAGTCAATCCCACAATCTCAGGAGAATGAACGCTATGAGAAACATATAAATAACCATCACATAATGCTCTAGTGCTGGTGAAAGATCAGACTTGAAAGTGAAAGTTGGGAGTCCCCAAATACTGCAATGCTCGTGCTTCGCTTCTTCGGCATACAACACGAACACGAAGGTCTAGTGGCTCTCCATATAGATCCTCTTGTAATTCTACTATCTTCTTAGCTGACACTACTGCTGATTCACTGCAATATCTCAACTCAATTGATTTCAGAGTCGATGTTTCTCCTATTGCCAAAGGGATCTTCTTCAGCCTTCTCAATCCCCCGAGGCGAAGGTGGTGAAGAAGTGGGAGGCCCTCCGACATGGTCCAGTCCTCTAGATCAGCACACGTGCGCAAGTCTAGCAACTTGAGCCTGAGGAATTGGCCGTCAGATATTTCCCACGTGCGTGTTCTGAAGAAGCCACATTGTACTTCCAGCTTCTCGAGAAGGGGCAACAAACCTATCTCTTGCAATATGTCTTCCAACTCGAAGAAAAGAAAGAATGAGCCAATGAGACTCAACTTCTTGAGAGAGTCTGGGAAGTTGATCTTCTTCGGATACTGTTCGTACTCGATGGTACAACAGAAGGTTTCCAGTTTGCTCAGACGTTGAAGATGGCTGAGGAAGTTGATATCCTTGGCTAGCCTTCCCACGTAATACATGCATAATTTCTCGATATTGGGAATTCTCTTAACCGTTCCTTCATTCAAATAGAGATTCTTCACTCCTATGAGCGTGTGCACATACTCCAAGATAACAATATCGTTGTCACCTTCGGGAGGATTTGGGAGATACAATCTCCCATTTGTGAACTCCACATGCCTTAATTGATGCATCCTCCAAATTTCAATAGGTGCAGTAAGATCATTTCTAGAGGAAATAAGCAGTGTATGTAGATTCCAAAGCAGCTTGATTGAAGAAGGGATTTCTGAATCCCAATCATTTACAACATCAAGGTACCGTAAGTTCACCAATCGGAAAACTTGTGTCAGCCAGTACTTGTTGCATACACCATCAGAAAAAAGGTACTTACTGCTTACAGGTGCAATTCTGTCATGCGTATCCAGTGTCCTCAACAATCGTAAATCTGGCAATTGTCGAACTCCAGGGCTATGGCATACATAAGAACGAGCATGTGACATAGACTCCAAGGCATCCCGGACTCTCTCCTCCGAAGTGCTTCTAGGAATAATAATGCCACATTGGCTATTTAGTCCTCGTCGTCCTTGAGGACTAGGACTATCTTGATCTCTTAGAACATGATAAAACCTCTGTTTTTCAGCTTCTTTCAAAGATAGATCTCTAAGTAAATCATGAATTTTGCAGCACTTTATATCTCCAAGTGACCCCAACTCATGAACTAAAATGAGATTTCTGTCGACTAGTTCTTTTAAGTACTCTCTGGCAATTATTTCCAAGCTCTTGTTTCTCATTGGTTTAAGAAATCCTTCACAAACCCATAGACTTATGAGTGTCGAGACACTAATTGCACGGTCTTCCTCAAACCTTCCCATATATAAAAAACAGGGCTTTAGATAAGTAGGCAAATGGTTGTAGCTCATATTCAATACTCTCAAGCAATATTCATTATCTTCTAAACTCACAATTGAACTCAAGTTTTTCTCTACGTGCTCCCAATATTCCTCCGTGTGTTGGGATTTCGCCATGAAACCCCCAATCACAACAATTGCCAAAGGCAATCCCTTACAATTTTTCACAATTTTCTTTCCAGTTTTCTCAAGTTGAAGAGGGAAATCTTCTTCCCCAAATACAATTTTGGAGAACAGATTATAGCTACTAACCTCGTCTAAAAATCCCATAACAAGACTATAAGAGTCCGTCAAGTGTTTAGACAAGTTTGCCAGTCTGGTTGTTACTAAAATTCTACTCCCGTTCTTGTAATCAGGAAAGAAAAATTTCATCTTGTCCCACACCTCGAGACTCCACATGTCATCCATTACAACGAGGTATCTCCTGCCCGACAGATATTTGTATAATTCTAGGCCTAATTCTTTTTCACTCTCACTGCATGGGACCCCTCTTGCCTGAGAGAGAACTTCGCTAAGAGTTTCCCTAAAATTAAAATGCTGAGAAATCGTAGACCAAACACAAATATCAAAATGTTCCTTGATGAATTGGTTTGCAAGCACACTTCTAGCTAGAGTGGTCTTACCGATTCCCCCCATCCCTACAATGGGGATGATCTGGCGATCGAGGTTTCTTCCGGTTAGCCTATCCAAGAGTTGAAGAAGCACGTCATCAAACCCCACCATGAGATTGTTTCTCTCACTGGAACTGGATCTGGAACCAGAGTTAACGGAGGCGTTTCTCTGCAGCTGAGGTTTGAGTACGGCAGTCTTCTCTCGAAGCATCTCCATCACCTCGTTCTTGATCACTTTCTGCATATCTTCATAGAAGTGGATGCAACTTATTTCTGCAGCAAGGTGAATACTGCCCACTATATAGGACTCGATCACGTCTTCAACAGCATAAGCTGCATCAGCGATACGAACCTCTAACGGATCTGCTTCGTCGCTGTAGCCAAAAGGGAAGCTGTAGCTTTCGAGGAATTCTTGCAAGAAGGTAACTTTTTCGGAGAGAGATTCGATTTGTTGTGTGTCGATGGAAATTGTAGGGGAAGGATGACGCTGGATCTGATCTGCAATATGCATAAGAGAAACCAAAGCTGCATAAGCCGCCATAAATAAACTCAGGAACGTGAATTTCTGAATTTGATGGACGTGGACTATACTGAAGAAATTGAAATGGTAGTCGCATCCATATTACAGCTAGCTTGAATAGCTTCAATGGATATACTTTTCACAATTAAAGATGTCAAAAAAAAAGAGAACGATGTAGCTTTCTCCACTCGCAATAATTGAATTGAAACTGTTGGATTTTTGACTTTTTTAAGCAATTATGTTAAAGGTCTATTTACGCATTTGGAATCCTTTGTTCTCATTTTTGTATTTTAATAGTATGCAGAATTTTATTTTTTATTAATTTTATGTAAAATTTTCAATAATTTTAATTTTAATAATTTAATTTAATTTTAAATTTATATTTTAGGGTTCACCCATCCAATTAAGGTTTATAATTATGTTTTAGTATTTTTTTTTTTACTTTTATTACTTAAATTAGGATTCATAAATTCAAAGCTAAGGGAATATGATTATTAAAAATTTCAATTTTTATTTATAAATGTTTATTCTGAATTAGTATTATCTTATAGTAATTTTTATTTTTATAAAAATAATACTATAAAACTAATAAAAATTTAAATTGAGAACACTATTACTATACCCAAGTCGGTACAGAGGATGACATTCGCTGTTTATGATAGTCGAGACAGCTGTCTGTTTGTTGGTTTTGAAATGGATTCGGGCTTAAGAAATGTCTCTAAAAATCATTTTCCAAGGTGGCTTACATGTCATACTAATAAAGCCCATTATAATTCTTGGTCCTTTTCTTGTTAAGATGGAAATCATTTTATAGTTTGGATCTCGTTGAACATAAACTAACCTCAAGCCCATTATGAAACCATGGTACATAAAATACTAGCATATAATAAATGTGACGTTTATACCAAAATAATTAGCAAAAATACATGCATGTCAATCGTAAAACACGCTATTTACTAACCATATTTGATTCATCTTTCATTTTCTTTTTTTCGCAAAGGGAAACAATTAATTGATTACATTACTTTTTGTTTAGTTTGAGTAATATGTTATTTATTTCTCTTATTTGGGGTAACTCAATCCACCAAATTGTTAATGGAATCACTCTTACAAGTGACTCATTTCTTTTATTGAACCAAACATTCAATAAAAATAACCATTAACATTACCATTCTCTTACTTAACTTGATTTCATTCTCTTTGTTACTTGAAAAAATTATAAAAGGGTATAGCGAGTAAAAATTGATACGTACATACATACTTATAGACATGAGTGCATGACAAATGAAGAATTGAGAGAAAGAGAGGAAAGATGATTGAACAATTACAAACGTACGTGAAAATTGGGACTCGCCAAATACTGCGGTGCTTGTACTTTCGTGTTGTCGTTCGAACATCGATAAAGGTCTAGATCCTCTCCTTGCAATTCCTCTTGTTCTTCTAATATCATTTTTGCTGACATTACCAATGATTTATTGCAACCTATCATTACAATTGATTTGAGCGTCGGTATTTCTCCAATAGTCCGTCTATAGAGTGAAGGCGAAGCTCCTCAAGAAGTGGAAAGTGAGAGCTCTCCGAAACCGTCCAGCTTACCAGATTATGACACACGTACAATTCGAGTAACTTGAGGCTCAGGAATTGGCCCTCAATTGCTTTCCACGTGCTTGTTCTAAAGGAACCACATGATAATTTGAGCTTCTGAAGAAGGGGTAACGAACCTATCTTTGGCAATATGTCTTGAAACTCGATATCAAAATAAAACAAGCCATTGAGAGACAACTTCTTGAGTGAGTGCGGGAAGCTGATCTTCTGCAAATACTCACCACATCCATTTCGGGTTTCGCAATAAAAGGTTTCTAACTTACTGAGATGTTGAAGATAGCTGAGACAGTTAACTCTCTCAGTTAAATACTGCTTGTATGTTACGGCCAATTTCTTGAGATTTGGAAATCTTTTTACCACCTTGATACGATCCCACATCGGATCCACAAATCATTGTGGATTGGTACTTAAGTAAGGGGTCAAACCTCCACTCATAGGCTAGCTTTTGGGTGGAGTTAGGGCTTCTGGCTTGAGTACTTATCAATTGGTGCTTTCACTGAGAGTGCGGACGTGGTGCGGAAAAAGGCTACTTGGGAGAAGGCTACCTGGTGGGACCAGAGTGAGAGCCGCCCAGAGTGAGAGCCGTCCGTGGACGTCCTGCGGACGTGGTGCGGGAAAAGACTACCTGGGAGAGTGCTGCCGGGTGCCACATGGATGGGTCCGGAGTAACTGCTGCCCAGAGTGAGAGCCGTCCGTGGGCGTCCGGCTCTTAAGGGGGGTTGAATGATACGATCCCACATCGGATCCACAAATCATTGTGGATTGGTACTTAAGTAAGGGGTCAAACCTCCACTCATAGGCTAGCTTTTGGGTGGAGTTAGGGCTTCTGGCTTGAGTACCTATCAATTGGAAATGATAGAGGTCGTCTCCTCTACCACGGGTCCCCGGCGCCTTCGACGTGAAGGTCGGCGTGCCCAATGATAGGTACCCAAGCCAGAAGCCCTAACTCCACCCAAAAGCTAGCCTATGAGTGGAGGTTTGACCCCTTACTTAAGTACCAATTCACACTTGTTTGTGAATCCGATGTGGGATCGTATCATTCGACCCCCCTTAAGAGCCGGACGCCCACGGACGGCTCTCACTCTAGGCGGCTCTCACTCTAGTCCCTACCAGGTAGCCTTTTCCCAAGTAGACGGCGCTCACTCTAGGCGGCTCTCACTCTGGTCCATCAGGTAGCCTTTTCCTAGGTAGCCTTTTCCCGCACCACGTCCCGACCTCTCAATGAAAGCACCAATGATAGAGGTCGTCTCCTCTACCATGGGTCCCCGGCGCCTTCGACGTGAAGGTCGGCTTGCCCAATGATAGGTACCCAAGCCAGAAGCCCTAACTCCACCCAAAAGCTAGCCTATGAGTGGAGGTTTGACCCCTTACTTAAGTACCAATTCACACTTGTTTGTGAATCCGATGTGGGATCGTATCACACCTCTTCATTCAAATTCAATGCATACACTCCTTCGAGTGCCTGTAGTTTCTCCAATACAACAATATCACTGCCGCCACTTGGGGCATCTGGGAGACGCAATCTTTTGCATGTGAACTCGACGTGCTTAAGTTGAGGCATTTTCCATATTTCTATTGATTTAGTATCCATACAAGAGATAATTAGCGTATGCAGATTCCAAAGTATGTGGATTGAAGACGGGATTTGGGACTCCCGATGAGCTCCAACTGCAAGGTACCGTGAGTTCGCCAATCGAAACACATTTTCAAGGAAATGCTTTGAGAAGTAAAGCATACCCCTTTCATATGCGTGCAGAGTCCTCAACAATCTGAAATCTGGCAGTTCCAACGCATTAGGATTATGGCATACATAAGAACGAGCTCGAGGCAGAGATGCCAAGAAAAACCGGACTTCCTCCTCTAAATTGGGAATTACAAGACGATGTTGGTTGTTTATACCCCGAGGAGTATGTGTACGTTCCTTAAAGACATAATAAAACCTCTGTTTTTTAGCTTCTTTCAAAGACAGATCTCTTAGTAAATCATGAATTTTGTAGTACTTCATATTCCCGACTGAACCCAGCTCATGAACTAGAATGAGTTTTCTGTCAACAAGCTCCTCTAGGTACTCCTTGGCAATTGTTTCCAATCTGTTGTTGTTATTTAGTTTTAAAAATCCTTCAGAAACCCATAGCTTGACGAGTGTTGAGACTCTAATTTCACGATCTTCATCAAATACTCCTATGTATAATAAAAGCAAGGCTTTTAGATAGGCAGGCAAATGATTATAACTTAGTTTCAATATTGTCAAGCAATACTCATCATTCTCCGAATTCACAATGGAATTTAAGTTTTTCTCTATATGCTCCCAGTACTCTTGTGCGGGTTGGGTTTTTGCCATAAGACCCCAATTACAACTATCGACAAAGGAAGTCCATTACAATTTTTCACAATTTTCTTTCCAATTTTCTCGAGTTCAATAGGAAAGTTTTCTTCCCCAAAAATAGTTCTAGAGAACAACTCCCACATACTAAGCTCATCTAAAGATTTAATATCAAGGCTAAATTTCATACCAAGACTGTTCGAGTTGGTTAAGTAGGAAGCCACATTTGACAACATGGTTGTTACTATTATTCGACTCTCGTTATTGAACTCTGGAACGAAATGCCCAATCTTCTCCCACACCCTTATACTCCACATATCATCCATTATTACGAGATACATCCTATCCCATAAATATTTGTGGAGATCTAATTCTAATTCTTCCTCACTTTTTTCACTCGGATCTACTGTTGTCTGAGATAGAATTTTGGTAAGAGTCTTTCTTGAATCATAATCTTGAGAAATTGTAGCCCATAAACAAACATCAAAATGCTACTTAACGACTGAATTACAAAAGATATATCTGGCAAGAGTGGTCTTACCTATCCCGCCCATCCCTAAAATGGGGATGATCTGGCGATGGCGGTGTCCTCCGATGAGCTTATCCAAGAGCTGAAAAAGCTCATCATTAAACCCCACCATCATAATCTTCATCCCTCCATGAGAGGATACATCTCTCTGCATCTGATGTTCGCTTCTCTGGTACAATCTCTACGACCTCCTTCACGATCAAATCAACGTCGTCAATCGCATCCTGGAGACACTTAAGTCCACCTTCCAAGATTATCCACAGCTCAAAAATGAATTAGGGCGCGGAAAAACCCTAATTTTCAAAATGAGACGTGATGAAAATTTCAAAATGAACTAGGTTACGAAAAACCTAGCCATCGACGATCATGCTAAGATTTCGGAAAGCCCTAGTTATTGTAAACGATGAGGACCGGTCGTGAAAATGAACAGCCCCTGTTCGCCCAGCTATCTCTAGTACACGCGTTGCCGGCAAGTAGCGCGTGCGACGCACGTGCCGCCGCAGAGCTTGTCGGAGGGGCTGTTCACGGCTAGTTTCAGGTCGGGCCGAGCCGTATCAGGCTGGCTGCATCCGTTGCAGCCCAGCCCCAGATCCAGCCCGCGCCAAAAACCTTTTCATCGTAGTTGTTCCCAAGATACAGTCTGGCTGCAGCTCCTCTGTCGAGCACATCGCCGATGGCTCGGTCTCCACCAGCTACTCCCAGTGGGCCGACGAGCCACACAACATCATGAGGGATGTGCTAGGTTTACCATTGACGAGAAGCAGCCGTAACAGTAGCCGTCGACGAGGTGTGCGCAGGCAGCGAACCCTAGTTTGCTCTGCCACCGTCGTCTGGCTCTGCACAGCTGCCCCCTGCCTGCCTCTACTACCGCATCGTCACCACTGCCCAGCACCTGGAACGGTATTGGGCTGCTGTTGTTGCTTCGTGCCAATCAGTCCCCAACGGAGAACCACGAGCAGCTTTGTAAAACCCTAACGGGTTCGCGCAGCCGCAGTTTGTCGCTGCTAGTTCTCCCGTCATCGCTGTGTTGCTACCTGCACACGAATCCGCCGAGCACCGCAGCGGTGCTGGGCTTGTCCGTAGACGACAATGGCGCTGAACAACATCGTGCAACAGCTTGAAACCCTAAGGGTTTCTACTGTCACCGCCGTCATCGCCTGCAGCTGTCGTCCATCGTGAAAACCAGCGCCGCCGCCTCTATTCCGACGCCACCGCAGCCTTTGGTTTAAACCCAAGGATCGGGTTGTGAATGATAAAGGAGTGAGAATTAAATTATAGCCCTAAACGGCGGCAACCTCCACCGATCCATTTAGCGCGTGCGGCCGACGCGCCTCCTTATGCGGCCGTCGCAGCCGTGCCTCGTTCTTCAATTTCTTCTCTCGATCTCCACCACACAATATTACAAGAAATAAAAAATACAAGAAATTTATATAAAACGAATCTAATCTAATCGCCCCCTTATTATCTCGCCGATTAAAAACAATAAAAAACGAAATACAACAGGATCAAAACAACGAACATTGTTCCCGGACTGCAGCATGCACACGTTATAGCATAATCGACTCGAATGCATGAACATACTTTTAATCGAATTATCACATAGCTAATTCAAAACCGTGGCTCTGATACCAATTGTTAGATACGCTACATGAAAGCATTCCTTTCCCCACTAGATCTGAATTGGATATGATAATTCACATGCAATTACATCACACAATCGAGTTTAGAAATTATACCTTTTGATTCGCTGGAGGAGTAATCTACCGGTCTAGATTACCTGGAGCTTAGGGTTTGTAGATTTCTTTCTCCCATTAAATAGGAGAAAGTGGCACCTCCCACTTACTTTCCCAATAAGATACGGGCTTAACTAATTAAGCCCGATTCAGTTACTGAATATAATTACTGGAATAAATTCTAATTAAATATTAAAATTAATCCTAATTATAATAGAAAAATATTATACTCCTTCTGTCCTCCATTCACTGACACTCTTACTATATTGGGACGTCCTCCATTTAATGAACCTTTTCGTTTTGGGTCGTAGACCCTACAATCACTTTAACACTATACTATTTTATCACTCTACTTTTTAACACTTTAATACTATTAAAAAAATTAGATGGACCCACAATTATTCCACTTTAACACATTAATTTATTACTATATCATCAAAATACAAAAAAAATATATGTGCCCAAAATTTTGGTTCACTAAATGGAAGACGGAGAGAATATGTAAATATTAAATTAATTATATATTCTATAATTAAGAATAAATCTTAATTAATTATATATTAATTTAATTCATATTACATATTGGGCCAGAGTGCAATTATTAAGCCTAGATAGAGACAAGAAGCAGAAACAGACGTCCCCTACTATACAGTAGGCGCGACATTATGGGCCCAAGCCCATAATGCTTCTTTTCAGTCTAAAACTAATATTTTGCTCAATAATATCTTATATTTCATTCTCGAGAATTTTAGGCCATCCTAGGGATCTAGGTACCAGACAGAGTTGGACCTTACATAATGAAATAATCTCATGATCAACCCAGAATATTTATTTCATTAGAGCTATGATTCATTTCACTAAAGAATCACAACTGATTCACCGCTCTGTCCCAATATGTAGATTGAAGCCGATACTTTGTTTAGAGCAATCCCCGTATTTAAGAATCCCGATATCCATTAATTAATTAGAGCTCCACTGACTACTTCTAATTACTCCCTCCGTCCATGATCTGTTGGCCAAAAATAATTTATAGATGATTTTAGAGCTTTGTGATGATGAATTTTAAATTGTATTTCTGGATTTTATTTTTTTTACATGGTACTACAACACTCATAGTACCTTGAAAAAAAAAATAAACTCAAAAAATACAATTTAAAATCTATCATCTCAAACTTTCAAAAAATACTAAAAAGTCTACTTGGCCAACAGATCGTGGACACAGGGAGTAATTAATATCATATTATCCTCAAGTAGTACCTGTTCGCACCTTCTTATTATACCTGAACTTAATCACTATAGATAACTTGGTATAATAAACCTGTGAACTCCCTAAGGAGATATCTCAACCTATAACGGATACGGTATCTTGATACAACCGATTAGACATAATATGTGCCATCATGTTACCCAAGATACAAGACGTCAGGGAACCTGCATTAAGCCCTTATCTCGAAAATCAAAACAATAGTGAACAACACATACACATCTAATAACTTATCGGAATTAAGATTGAGCTACTAAAACCCGAGATCTCTAGTTCTTTACCTATTTCAAGGATCAGTATAAGAATAATATTATCTCATACAATCCTGTCAATACGTTTTACCGCACTAGCATAACTAGTGATTGAGACTCACCACTACCGTTATTGCTACAGTCTAAAACAATAGCTTGCCCGAGCTATCTCAACTGTGACGTTATTCATATCTCATAATTATTGTCGAATTTTGTGATCTCCCTGACACCCGAGCCATCCACATGTTCTAAAATATGAGATATTGGGTTTATTCTTATTAACTATATTACTTCAAGTGATTGTAAACAGTGGAACATATGTCGTATATACTAAAACAACGGTTTTGCTTTAGCTATACACAACAACCCCAACATGGAGATCCCAAGAACTTGATTCAATGGGAAAACTAAGCTATATGATCTTGTAATGTAACACTTAGTCCCTTCCTTTGAAAATCAAGGAGTGTTGAAACCCACAAGTGGTGAGGTTAAGTCTTATGACTTTTAACGATTCTTGTTACCTCATGGAGGTCGAGTATGGCGGGATACTCGTCGAAAGAATCACCTATGTAAGTAAGAAGTGTGGGCCGCTTTGATGTAATACTTATGAATCCAAAGAGTGGTCCATGGCCCGTAATAGACGCAAACGTGAGAACAAACAAGGTTGAAATATTGTTGTGTCAATGTCATTAACTCGATATACACTAAAGAGAAATAGTTCAAGGCATTGTGTCCACTAATCTGCCGTTATATTTGATGATGTTGACTATAGAAGGTTCAAAGCCATAAGCTACCTATCCCAATACAATAATGTTTTCTCAAGAACTGAGCTAAATTTTGCATTCATGCATGCATATCATTATTTCCACTCATATGGGGGAATTGTTGGAACAATGTTTTAAGAAAATAAGTTTTGTCTTATTTTTGAGTATTTTTTTGTCACCAAACATTTAATTTTGAAAGAATTAAATGTCGTAGGATCAATCTACATTCCAAGTAGATGATCGTGGTATATTTATTTTCTCAAAACCGTATTCCGGTGAGTAATAAATAATTATTCAAAGTTGGTTACTTGAAGTCTATGGTTCTCGGGCCCTTTTAACCCATGGCCAAAGAAGCCCAACGGCCTACTGGGCCTAGCTACTATGCCTGGGAAATTTTGAGCCTCTATTCTAGAGCCTAACCCTGCCTAAATTTTGGATAGGATGGGTTGGCCCGTCGGGCCAAGCCAACTTTAACAACTCTAATCAAAAGTAATTGTAGTGTGAAATCTATAATGGATTGAGCAAAATAATATAATGATTGCATTAATTTAATTTAGATAGTATGAATCTTAGAATACATGTTAAAAAACTTTTAAAGTAAATGAGATATATACGTTTATGATACAAAAAATAGTGATGTACCTTGTGAAAAAACAATAAGTTAATTCTTATCATAATAAATCAATTTTTGTATTAAGAAAATTTTAATCATTAAAAATATTATTAAAAAAATATGTAAATACTAATTACTCTGTGAATCACACGGGTGTGATACTAATAATTATTCAAAGTTGGTTACTTGAAGTGGAGAGGTTTGTGAATTATTACATTAAAGTATAATAAAGATTTGTCCCACATTGATTATTTAACCTTTAACATGCTAGTATATATTAAAAGTTGTAATAACTTATTAAAGGGTGGGCTTGAGTGGCCAACACGCGTGGGCACTGCCGCCCGCCCAGCCAGCCGTGCTTGTGGCTCGGGCTCTCATGGGCTCGAAGTGGGTTCATTTATTTTGGACCTCCGAAAAGGAATGCCCAACTTCAGTTGGGCTGGCCCAATTGGCATGCGTGGCCTATGAGCCGCAAGCCGTGTAACGGACCTTCTAGAAAGTGTCCGTGGGCTCTCCAGCGACGTGGCTCGACGGTTTCAGCCCATTTCGGCTGATAACATTCCAGCAATAATTCCTACCATTAATGGCAAGTGACGCTCCCTATTGAGGAGCACGCCTATAAATAGCAGGCATCTGCTCATTTGGATGGCACACCTGAATTTAGCATATTCAAGCTGCACTCTGCATACTTCCTTCTTCTTGTAGCTCAGTTTTTTGCCTCGTTCAGTTAGCCAGGACTTTCTAGTCTGCGGTGCTGCTACTAGAAAGACGAAAGTCATTTTATCTTTGGGGACGAAACTCTTCATCCGTGAGCACTAGCCGAGGCGTAATTCATCTTGCGGATAGAGGGCTATCCTCGACTCGACTTCAAATATGTTTGTGTTCGTTTATGTTCTACTTCGTTTTCCGTTGTAATTTCTATTTCCAGTTTTTGTTAGTTCATATTTTAGAGTTGTAATATCCAAACCAAACATAGTTTCCAACATATATATTGTTGCAGAAATTCTCTGAATTTTTTATTGCAATATAATTAACGTATGTCATAGATCTTGAGTAAATGGATTATCAAAATTAATTTTCACTCTAAATAATGCATATATTGTCATGTTAAAATATTTTATTAATGTATTTTATGTACAATTATAATATATATTATGTATAGTATCATATAATGTACTCATTAATCTAGACCGTAAATCATACCAAAATGAAAAGTACAAATTTGTTCTTATTTTTTTACATGAAGAGTCATTTTAACATAGATTACGGTTTTATGCCCATTATGGTTACCTGTGGTAATCATTTGTAGTTACATAACAACTTGTAACCATTATGAAATAGTGGGTGGTATAATCTTCCCCGGTAGAAGAAAAAATTATGTACAATTAATCAGAACTGCAACTAGGATGTTAGTAGGAATACACATAAATGTGTTATATGAATTATAGGATGTATTATATATGCATAGATAGTTTTTGTTGTTATACTCATGAATGAATGTATCATTTTTCTCTTACAAGCCTTAAATATGCAGAGATAATAATCAGTACTACATCTAATTCCACCAACTATAGCTAAAAGCAAAATCTACCTGCAGCTAGCAAAAAATTAATCAAGGGATCTACCTGCAGCTGGCAAAATCTACTTGCAGCTACCAAGCATGAAATTATGAGTTTCAATGCATATAAGCAAGAATGTAAAGCACATATCCATCGGGAGGACAATTAACCAGCCGACTTTATGGCCTGTCTTGGTCATTAGCTTACTATGATGACTACCTTTGATGCTAGCTCTGTCCCGAAGCCTTTTTTGTCCCTTGTTAGGATAGACCAACTTGGCTATCCTAATTTTAGATTGGTACATATTTTTTGTCTAGCTTTGTTTTCTTCATCTAAGTAGCTTGTTTGTATATATGCCACATTGAGTGGGCTTTTGTATTAAGTGATTGAGTTATACTTTGAAGGGTGATCATTTTTGGTTCGCCCTCGCCACAAATTCTATTCCTTTTCCCCGTAAAGGAGTTTGATTTGTTATAAAAAAATAAAAATAAAAAAAGCAAGAATGTAAATCACTGAGGGCCTAAACTTTGTAGACTACACTTTAAAACAAAATCATGTTAAACTTATAATTAATGCCTATTTTTCCCTTTTTATACTGCACTAAGATAGAGGTCTATTTTTTCTTTTTACTTTTAGTAGTACTACTTTAAGATTAGAACCCAATATTTTTTTAACGAGGAATGCACCCTTATTTACTGTAGGCTTATTTAATATGTCACGGATGATGTGGCGATGATATATTAAGCAAATTATAACTAATATATTTTATAAAATAAATCTTACTAAAAAAAATTAAACTCGTCCTACTAAAAAAACTAAACTCTAAATGGAAAAATTATTGAAATAGCACTGTCATATCAGTTATAGGCACATTAAGTATACATACCGTAGTAGTATATTCATGTATTTTTAGCATAACACATAATAAAATAAAAAGTTACAGTATTTTCTATTTGAAAAGGAGAAATATGAAATTAATTTTGTAGTATACATTTTTCACCCACTCCTCGGTTTCTCTTGGACCGACACCGACTTTGTTTAATCTAATTTATTTTCTTCTTTAACGAAAAGTGCGTGTGATTTTCATCACACACGAATTTCTATAAATTTATTATTTGTTAAGGACAAAATATTCAAATCGATTCAATCCCAGATTGTTAGAACGTCATTACTTTAGTAAGACAAAAAAGTCCGTCCCGTGAAGCTGGGTAGCAGAATACAGTCAACGTACAATGAAGATATATTTTTATAATTATTTAAAAAGGGAAATGGAAAATCAGAGTGGGTTTGGGTAGTAGGTACCCGTGACTATCTACACATACCCAATTTAAACCCGCTGCGGGTATCAATTTTACTATCTAAACTCGTCTCAAACCCATTTAGTTATACTCAAACTCGTCATATTAGGGTCTGGGTGGAGGGAGTACCCGCAAAAACCCGACCCATTGTCATCCTAACTACAATGGGCTTCTTGAAATTTGAAGTTCAAAACAACATAAAATCTACTTCTGAATATTTAATTAAATCTAGTAAAAATGAAGCTACAATTTTATAGAACACACAAAGCCTAATTATGGAAATTATAAATTGAAAATTATATAAACGTAATAAAATAACTATGAAATAATTAGATCTGAATCTGATTATGAATCAAAACACGAATTTAACAATTATGAACTAAAAACTACGGAGTATAATAAAAAGATATAAGGAGAAACTGAAACGAAACAAATCACAAAAAAAAAAAAAAAAAAAAAAACAATGTGGTTTAAAATTCTCTCTCCCCCGCTTTCCGTGAAGCTGAGTAGCAAAATATAGTTAACGATGTGAAAACATATTCTTCAAGGAATTTTGGAAAAAGAAAACGAAAAATGGTCATGGGATTGTCTTATTTCAAATATTTTCTATTCATTCCGTAATTTGGTGGAAGCTGCGGTGTGAAAGTGAGACCGAACAACGCGGGTTTTAAAAATTAAAAAAAATATGTTTTATAAGCTTCTAGGAAATGCTACCTCGTATGTACTATATATATATATATATATATATATATATGAAGAGCATTTGCTCCTCGCCTCTACTACCTTTTTTGTGCGTGTAAGTACTGTTTCCTATTCTTTTGTTTCTTGATTCTAAGCATCCATATTTGATTCTTAATATACATGTATCGTACATTTTTCGTATTATATACCAATTGAGAGGAAAATAACATTTGGATTTGAAATAAACTATAGATTTTTTTTTTTTCCTTTTTTGTTTCATGTGTTTTTCTTGATCTCAATGTTCTTTAATTTTCTTGAACATTCTTGTAGCTAGATGGTAGAGTCAATAAGGTTAAACCATACTAGCTATGAGGATCAGCATTAGAGTTTCTGGTAATTAAACCTTTACCTCTTAATAATTAATGTTAGTCCTTCACATTTGATCTCATTCAGAAACGAACTAACAACATCCTTTATCATTCTGTTAATTAGCTCTGCTATGGGCCGATATATTGGTTGGATACATCTTGTTTGAGATGCAGGATTATCTCACAGAAGTTTGGGGACTTAGTTTCACTCATGCTGCTGGAATTCTGAATATCTCCAATGGAATTTCTTTCATGCTGCAGCCTCTCTTTCTCCTTTTGATCGGCCGTTTTCTCAGAAACTTCGACATGCTCGTGATTTCCAGTTCTGCATACACTCTAGTGAGTTCATCAACCAAGCAAAATATAGTATAATATACATGGAGTCATTAATAATTAACAGAGTTATAACTATATAAACTCTCAATCTTTTTTTTTTTTTTTTGATGCAGGGAATTTGTTTTCTCTTCATGTCTGCTCCCCCTGTTCTTTCAAACTCAACCGGCAAGTGCAAAGAATTAAAGCAAGAATGCATAGGCGATGCACAAAAGACTCTCTTCTACACTGGAATGGCATTAATAGGTGTGGGAGCAGCTGGAAACAACGTTTCCGTATATTTATTTGGTAAGGAGCAGGAAGGAAGGCCTGAGAATTGTACAATGGTTTTGAAGCCAGTAGGTATGGCGATGGTAGTTATTGTAGGAGTAGTCGGTGCCATCGTTCTCTCCTTCATAAAGCAATGGAGTTACAGGTTCTTGATTCCAGCGGTTTGTACTACAGTCGCGTGGGTGTCCTTTTTCACTGGTTTGTGCTGTTTTGAATATCTCAGACCCAAGGGAAGGCCCAGGCCGGTCTTCTTCGGGAGGTTGACTTTCCGCATGGCGTTGACTTTTGTCTCGTGCGGAATAGTGTCCTCGGCTGGGAACACGTACTTTGTTGAGCAAGCAAAGCACCTGAGCCGGAACCTGGGAGGTTGGAAGGTTCCGACTCAGGTGCTGATGCTTGTTCAGGCCTTGTCAGGCAAACTACTGGCTCAGTTGGCCGATGCCTTGACCGGTCGGGGGGTTGACGCCCGGTTTCTTACTGGAACGGTTTATGGGGTCGTAACGGCCAAGATGTTCGCCGTAGCGTGCTGTGCTTTCGCCGCAGGTATGGAGATGATGAGGCTCGGCGCCGTGAGGGAGCATGGGTTGTTGGACAGTCCGGATAAAGATATTCCGATGAGTGTTTTTTTGCTGCTTCCCCAGTTTGCTTTCCTCGGAGGCATGGAGCCGTTGTTGGAGAAGAATATGGGTGTCTTTGTCGGAGGGGACGACGTGGCTGTAGATCACAAACATTCACTCAAGATTTTGACCAAGGGGCTGACTGGGATAGGATATGTGGCCGGTGTGGTTTTGGTTTGTCTTGTGCGGATAGTAACTGCGGAGGTAAGTGAACCGGGCTGGTTCCGGTTCACGTCGAACCGGAGCCGGTTAGACCTGTACTATTGGGTGCTAATGGTTCTGAGCGGCGCGAGTCTGGTCCTATTTGTTCTCGTGCGCGGTCTTTCTAGGGATTGAGCGGTTAATTAGCGAATGGTATCTTCTGTACCTCAATCGTGTACCAACGTTATATCAAAATTGATTTTTCCTTATTTTTATATAATTTTTTTCTGCATTTTCGATTTAATATGATTTAGTCTAATATTATACTAAATAACAATGATTTATTAAATTAATTAGGATATTTAATTATTTTATAGTAGTAGCATTTTTTCTTCATTTTTAATTAATAAAATTGAAATTAAATATAAAAAATTAAATAATAAAACCTAATTGGATGGGTGAACCCTAGTCAATTAGTGTCAAATTAGATTTAATCATAATATCAAGAAATTGAAGGAAAAAAAAAATAATATCAAGAAAAAGTAATTTTGATACACGATTGGTACACTAAAATGGGGCTAGAAGATCCCAATTGGTTAATTACGGGCTTTTTCTTAATTACAAGTATTCTTTGAATCTTCTCTTTGTTACAACATAGTACTCTCTCCGTCCATAATCTATAGACCAAAAATTCCGGAAACATAGTTTAATATGTTTTGTTGATAAATATTAATAAATTAAAGTATTAAAGTGAAATAATTATGGGCTCATCTAATATTTTTGTGTGTAATGAAGTGTTAAAGTTTTAAAGTGAATTATGGAGCCTACCTAAAAAAGAAATAGTCTATAGATGATGAACGTCCTGATAAAATAATAAGATCAATAGATCGTGGATGGAGGGAGTATAATGTTTTGTTTCTGTCCAATCTGTTGGATATTTTAGTGTAATTGGATTGACTTGTTTGATCAGTATTGTCATAATAATACATCATGTAAGTTTGGTGGTGCGGAGTGCACGCTTATATGAATTTATTATGATTTTAGGGGCGAAGTCCAAGGGGCAGAGCCCCTGGCTGGGGTCGAAAATTCATCGGAAATTTAATTTCTGGAATTTCGAGGGACTATTTTGCAATTTCCAAAAGGTTGCAAAATAACGGCATTTAAACTGATGCAAATCAGTTTCTCATCAGGGCTGATCATTCTTCATCTTTTTGGTTCGGCATTCTCAAACAAATCACATACGAAAGTTCGAAAATTTCTGAATTGTATCCGATCGAATAGTTCGATAGAACCGTCGAATTGATTCGATCTGAAAGTGTTTTCACGCCTTTCAGAGAATCCGTTTTGGTTTTTTGTTCGTTTTATCTATTTTCTCCCCAACACAATCGACATTAGTACGCGTGACCATAACAAGTCTGCTAGATTATTGGGTCTATCCATTATGTTTATATATGGAAGGGGACCAATTTTATATTTATATAGGAATATCAATCTTAGTGAGAGAATTAGAAATTGATTGCAACCGTTGTATTTGTATGATTTATAGTTAGATGAACGCTCTAATGCCTACTGTGGGCACATTAAAAATAAAAGTAGTTAATTGATATTATTATATACCCTAACAACTAAACTCAACCATAAGAAACTAAACTTACTAAAATAACTTAACCCTAAAAAGAAAAATTTGCCGACGTGCCATTGCCACATCAGCGGTGAACATATTAAGTGTGCTCACGGTGGATAGGAGAACGTTTCTCTTTATCGTTATTATGTAATGAAGCATAACTTCATTATATGTTCGAAAAAAAGCATGATTAATTTTTGTCAGAGGTCCAACTTGTCATAATTTTAAAGATTTATTAAAGAACTTTTATAAATAAAATTAGAAATAAAACAAATAATTATAGTACAATCTGTATTAGAAGACAATGTCTCATTAAGAAAACATTCCATTTTTCTTCTTCTTCGTCGAGTCCATGCGGATGTTCAAAAACTATTTTCTAATAATAATAATAATAATAATAATAATAAGCTTCTTCACCGCTAATACCTCAGTCTCGGAATTTATTTTCAAGATAAGAAAAAAGTTCACAGGCCAATTTCGTAGTTTATATGCAAAATTAAAATTAAACTAAAGTATACGCAGGCCAATTAATTTCATACTAGTTTATGACTTCATATATCTTAGGATAAATTGCAAAGAAACAAATATTTTTATCTAATTAATCACAACACACAGATTACTCGAACTCCAGCTATGCCGAGGTAATTAATGTATGTTACTTTCAATTGTGATTAGCAGTTAAAAAACAAAACGATAGACAAAAACTTGCCGACAACTAATAGATTAATTAGATTCACAGTATCCCCTAACTCGTGACATTAAAAGAATTAGTAAGTTATATACATTAGGACAAAATTGCATGGGTTAATGATATTCAAGTTTTTACTCGAAATTTGTTTGCTTGAGGCACGTGATGGAAGCACGTTACTACTTGTAAAAGAATGGGATGGATCAAAGCCCGAGCTGCTTTACGATGAATGCATACATATTTTATTTCTATTTTTATTATTTATTTACTTCCTTTCTGCGCTTTGTCGAAGCAAAGTGATGGTAATTGGTGAAGTAAAAAGTTTGGCACAACTTTTGACCATCGTGGTCAAAGTAACAAATTTAGTACTCACAAAAAAGTGCTCATAATAATAATAATAATAATAATAATAATAATAATAATAATATTGTTTTTTTCAAAAGCCAGGTTTTGGAAATAGAGGGGCACGTGAAGTAGAGGGGATAGGGGGGTCGCCAGGGTTAATTGAAAATACACTTAATACATAAAATAAATAAAAATTTAAAACACGGTTAAAATACTAAAATTGAGATAAGAAATAGGTCGACCGATGAGTAGTTTAGTAACAGTGGTTAGTTTTTGGATTTTATATTTATGTGGTTAGTTTTTTGGTTTGAAATAGCAAATGACTACTTTCAAGGTTGCTCCCAAAACAATTATGGTTGAAAGGAGTAAATAATTAATTTTTTTATTTCGATACTCCCACTTAAACAATATATAAATTTTACTTTGTTCAATGCATGTTTAACATAGGACGAGGATCACATGCGTCGTCTGCAGTTGTGCTAGCACTGTGATATTGATAGGATACGGCCCAGTTACTAGGCTCAAGCGCAGGCCTAATATAATTGGACCTCGGCAAATAAGTTCGGCCTAGATGAGCTCGGCCCACAAAAAAAGCCCAAGAGTCACTTCGGCCCAATCCAGCAACGCAGCCCAAGAGCACAGAAGCTCGGCCGACCCACGATCTCCAACCCACGATCTCTAACCCACGATTGCTGATGTGGCACCCCACGACCTCGGCTGTAACTGCTGCTGGACGCCTATAAATAGTGATGCTAGGATAGATTGAAACACACATTCTGTAACTCGAGAGTATTAATACAAGAAACTCTTTTCTCCGTGGACGTAGATCTAACCAAAGATCGAACCACATAAATTCTCGTGTTCTTATTTTTCTACAAATCTCACTATCGCACAAACACTCTAAAATCCACGATCGATCACTGGCGCCGTCTGTGGGAAACTCTTTTTGTGAAATCGATCAACATTTTTGAGTGAAGATACGATGGTGAAACAAACCCGCTCCACCACCACCGCTGCTGCCGCCAAGGCAAAACAACACCAAACCGACCCAACCTCGCAACGAGGAGGCCGACGTAAGCCAAGCTCGGCAAACCGCTTCCCAAGTCTGACTTGGAGAATAGCCCATAATCTGCCAGACTCCCGAAGGCCACCTGGAGGATGTCTCGTTGGGCCAGTCCGGCGACTCAGCTAGTAGCGGTGAGCCAGGCCAGGGCGGTCGCCGACGCAGAAACGCCACACTCCAACCCGAGCTTGGAGACGCATTGAAGGCGTACTTGGACCTCCACGAACAAGACTTTCGCAAATTCGTCGATCAACATCGACAACAGAGTCAACGCGGAGAGGACGGAGCCGAACCGTCACAGCGGCGATCCCCAAGTCTCCAGATCGTTGGAGACAGGATTTCCGAACTTCCCCGAAGGCGACAGAGTAATAATCGCCATGGGAACAACGACCGCGCTTCACCGCAGTGCGGTTCGACATCACCTCGTCAAAACACCATTCTACCTCGGCATGACGAAGGAAACCCTTACAAGGGAAGATTCACCTTCTACGGTCGAATCTCCACTCCATTCACCAATAGGATACTCTAGACTCCTCTACCGTCGACGTATAGAGTACCTCCTATCCCGCCCTACAACGGGTCACACGACCCCAACAACTTCCTATCACGGTTCCAGTACAACATGATGAACCAGGGACTTGCTGAAGACGTTTACATGTGTAAAGTCTTCCCCGAGCTGCTAGTGGACAACGCTAGAAGCTGGTTCGACAGCCTACCTAACGGCAGCATAGGGTCGTATGCCAACCTACTCGACGTCTTTGAGCGTCGCTTCTTTCAAAAAGCTGAGGTGAAAATCAGCCCGGCCCAACTCCTCACTTTAAGGCAGGGGCGAGGAGAAACGATCAGCGACTTTCTGGCCCGATTCTATAATGAGAGCCTTAAAGTCGATCGTCTCTCTGACAACGTTCTTATCTCGGCATTTCAAAACGCCATTCAGTCCAGAACTCTCTTCAGAGATCTCGTTAAAGCACGTCCAACGACCTCCAGGCAGTTATGGAGGATAGCTGATACGTTCGCGGAGGCAGATGAGGCAGATCAAAGAAAACGGGCAGCAGATAAGCCTGAAAATAATGATAAGAAGAAGAAAGAGGAGCGCACCGACCACGGGCAAGGTCGCCGAAGTGCCCTTGAAAGGTTACATCGAGGACCCCTCGAGTCTCGCCTAGGACCTCGGCCCGGCCAAGACCGAAGTCAGTACACCCCACTGACGAAGTATATGGCCGAAATATACGAGCTTCACACGAACTTATTCGAGAAGCCACCGCCCATGTCTTGAGGTGGATCGAAATGCCGATCCAAGGAGAGATACTGCAAGTTTCATGATGACTACGGTCATGAAATCGAGGACTGCAGAGATCTCGCATCAAACATCAAGAACCCGGTGCGCGACGGTACCCTTAAATTATACCAAAGTCACAACCAACAAGAGCCCCGACCTCAAGGGAAGGGCAAGAGAAAGAAGAATAGGGGAGGCAACAACTGTGCACCCTACCCCGACAAAAAGACGAGGCACGATGATGAAGATGAAGACGAGGACCAGCCTCAATATGATAGAGTCAGCAGCGCCATCACCGGGCTACCTCCAGGCTCGATGAAGTCCTCACTGAGAGCCGAGACCCGAAGTCAACAAAGAGAGGAACCTTCTCAAAAAAGGTTCAAGAAGGACGAAGTCATCACTTTTTCTGATGACGATCCAGTCCCCCATGCCATGCCCCATCAGGACGCCATCATAATTCAAGCCGTGGTGGCTAATAGCTTGATTCACCGGGTGTTCGTAGACAGCGGAGCCTCCGTGAGCGTGCTCTTCAAAGATTGCTTCGATAAGCTCGGGATCAAAGAAGCCCGGCTGAAGCCGGCACCCACTCCGCTGAAGAACTTTACACAACAAGAAACGACAATGGATGTCATTATTCCACTTCCCGTCATTGTTGGGAAGAGCCCGCTGTCGTAGACAAGGATCATCAATTTTTTTGTCGTAAAAGCCAATTCTCCCTACAATATCATCTTAGGGAGAGATTGGCTAATAGCAACAAAGGCGATCTGCTCAGCATACCACCTGATGATCAAAATTCTGTCTAAAGACGGAGTGATCACATTTCGGGGAAACCAGATTCAAGCCAAGGAGTGCATGCAGGTCGCACTCCGAGGTGCTAGGAATCAGCACCCTCAAGCATAGTAACTACAGAACCCCGAAGAGGTGGAACCGACATCACCTCCACCTATCGAGCCGGTTGAAGACGTCGCATTATATGAAGACGACCCTGCTAAGGTCGTCAAAGTAGGGTTTGCCGGAGAAAACGAACTCAGAAGTCAAATCATCCGGCTACTTCGGGAATATAAAGATGTCTTCGCTTGGTCGCCGCTAGACATGAGCGGGGTTGCATCAAGCGTCATCACTCATCACCTCAACATCGATCCCTAGGTGAAACCAATTCGGCAGAAACAGAGACCCTTCGCAGCCGAAAGAAATCAAGTGATCCATGACGAGGTGCGCCAACTGCAAAAGGCTGATATTTTATTTGAGGTGAAATATCCGACCTGGTTGGCCAACCCTGTAATGGTGAAAAAGCAAGGAGGGGGATGGCGGATGTGCATAGACTACACCGACCTCAACAAGCACTGCCCGAAAGATTGCTACCCCCCTTCCCAACATTGACAAGAAGGTCGAAGCTCTTGTTGGCCACAAGATGTTCAGCTTCTTAGACCTGTACAAAAGGTATCACCAAGTCCTTATGAGCACCGAGGACGCGCCGAAAACTGCCTTCGTCACGGACTTTGGTATCTATGCATATAAAAAGATGCCCTTCGGATTGAAGAATGCTGGAGCTACATACCAAAGGATGGTCGACAAAATATTCAAGGCCCACATCGGTAAAATTGTCGAAGTGTATGTAGACGACATATTTGTTAAAAGCAAGGAAATTGCCACTTGTGTAAACGACCTCAAAGTTGTTTTTAGCCTACTTCGTGAAGTAAATCTAAAGTTAAACCCAGAAAAGTGTATTTTTATAGTCCGATCTGGAAAATTTCTAGGATGTTGGGTTTCACGCGAAGGGCTAAAAGCTAACCCATCAAAAGTCCGAGCCATCCAATAAATGCAAGTGCCGAAGTCAATCCACGACGTGCATAGACTGACGGGCTGCCTAGCTGCACTAAGTCGTTTCCTATCTAAGGCCGCCGAAAAACAACTCTTATTTTTCAAAATACTAAAGAAGACACTGAACTTCGAGTGGAACGACGAGCATAGGAAGGCTTTTGATGACCTAAAGAGGTACCTCGCAAGCCTCCCCACTCTCTCTGTACCAAAAGAGGGCGAGGTCCTTTCCTTGTACCTCGCTGCTTTAGACGAGGCAATCAGTGCGGTCCTAGTACGAGAAGAAAAACGTCGTCAGCTACCCGTCTACTTCATAAGCCGAGCCCTAAAAGGACCGGAAATGAGGTACCAACCTTTGGAAAAGGTTGCACTTGCATTGGTAAATGCAGCAAGGAGACTTCAACCATACTTCCATGCGCATCCAATACAAGTGCTGACCGATCTCCCACTTCGGCAAGTGCTCACAAAACCGAAAGTATCCGGGCGAATTGTTGAATGGGCTGTAGAACTCGGCAAGCATGCGATTTCCTTTGTACCTCATCAAGCCATTAAAGGGCAAGCCTTGGCCGATTTTCTGGTAGAAGCCAAGTTCACGGAGGTGCAGAAATCCGCCAGACCCGTCGAAGAATAATTAAAGGTCGAAGCACCAAAGCAACCTCCGTGAGACTGTTGGAAGGTCTATGTGGATGGGGCATCAGACAACAAAGGGAGTGGAGCCAGAATCTTGCTCGTCAGCCCGGAAGGGAAAGAGACCACTTATGCACTTCGGTTCAATTTCCCGACCACAAATAACGAAGTGGAGTATGAATCTCTAATCGCTGGACTCCATCTAGCCCAAGCTCTCCAAGTACAAGCCATTCAAGTTTACAACGATTCTCAAGTCGTAGTGAGCCACATGCTAGGCAAGTACGAGGTCAAAGGTGAACGAATGAAGAAATACCTCCATAAGGCCAAAATTTTACAATAAAGCTTCCTATACTTCGAGTTGGTGTGGATCCCAAGAGGAGACAATGACCGAGCTGATGCATTGAGCAAACTTGCGTCGTCTTCAACGACCTCTCCGGTGGAAGAAGTATAACTCCGAAGCATTGATGAAGCCGAAGTAAATATGGTAACCGACGATGAGCCTAACTGGATGACACCACTTCGCAACTACTTAGAAAAAGGCGAACTCCCGGCCGATAAGGTCGAGGCCAGAAAGCTCCTGGCTAAATCCACAAAGTACATCTTAGAACAGGGGGTGCTGTATAGAAAGTCCTACCTCCAGCCTCTCCTAAGATGTGTGGGGCCCAACCAAGCGGACTACGCATTGCGCGAAGTCCATGAAGGATCCTGTGGCAGTCACATCGGAGCTCGCGCCTTATCCAAAAAGATCATGAGGTGGGGATATTACTGGCCCATCATGTTCCATGATGCAATCGACCTCGTCAAACAATGTCCGAAGTGCCAAATCCATGCGACAGTTCCAAGGATGCCACAGACCGAACTGGCCAGCATGCAAAGCCCATGGCCATTCATGCAGTGGGGAATAGACATTGTTGGCCCATTCGAAAAAGCTCCCAGCCAACTACAGTTCCTCATCGTAGCCATTGACTACTTCACGAAGTGGGTCGAAGCTGAACCTCTGGCGCGGATCACAAGCAAAAACGCCGTAAACATCGTTTGGAAGAACATAGTCTGCCGCTTTGGCATACCTCACGTCCTCATCTCAGATAATGGGACCCAGTTCACTGATATGACGTTTAGAATATGGTGTGACGAACTCCACATCCAACAAAAGTTCACCTCGGTTGCCCATCCTCAAGCGACTGGCCAAACTGAGGTTACGAACCGAACGATAGTCAAAGGGTTAAAAACCCGACTTGATAAGGCCAAAGGAGATTGGGCAGCAAACTTACCCCAAGTCCTGTGGTCATATCGAACTACCCCCCGGACGTCGCACGGTGAAACACCATATAGCTTGGTGTATGGAACCGAAGCGGTGATCCCGGTAGAGATTGGCTTGCCGAACCCCAGAACGCTTAACTTCGCAACCCAAGATAACGAAGAAGAACTCCGAACTGACTTGGATTTGCTGGAAGAGAAGTGGGATCAAGCTTATGTACAAGAAGCCCGATACAAGCAGCAAGTAGCTCGATACTACAATAATCGGGTGAAACATCGGCAATTCCAAGTAGGCAACCTCGTACTTCGAAACAATGAGGTCAGCAAAGCGGAAAAGCTCGGCAAGTTAGAAGCCACTTGGGAAGGGCCATACCGAGTTCAAGAAGTCCTCGGCAAATGATCCTACAAGCTCGCTTATTTATCTGGTGAGCCCATACCCCGTACATGGTACATTACTCATTTAAAGAGATACTTCGTATAAATGGGGAGTAATGTTCAAGTTCATTTAGGTTGTAAATATCAAGAGTCAGGTCGTCTTGTTAAGTTTTGTTTTATTTTAACTTCAGTCTTTTATCAATCAAATTTTAATTTTTCGTTTACCTGCTTAAGTCCTTTGCATACATCTTGCACATCTCTTTCTCGTTTATATTGAGTATCTCGATTCTAAAATCCTAATGAGGATAACACAAATTAAACTCCACTTCGGAGTAATACCTAAACACGCGTAAAGGGACCACCCCTATTGATAAATTCGACAAACAAGGAACCTGAAAGCCAAAATTTCATCTTTCGACGAAGTGGCTACCTGAAAGCTAAAAATTCGTCTTTGGACGAAGTGGCTACCCGAAAGCCAAAACTTCGTCTTTGGATGAAGTGGCTACCCGAAAGCCAAAACTTCATCCTTGGATGAAGTGGCTACCTAAATGTCTAAACTTCGTCTTTTGACGAAGTGACTAATTAGAAACTTTACTTCGTTATTAAATGAAGGAAAAAGACTTAAATAAAAGTGCAAAATTCCAATTTATCCATATAAATGGAAAATGTACAATATTACATCATGAAGGAGAAGAACCCGGAGGTCGACTAAAGCTAAGCCAATCTCTGGCAAAGTCCCTACCAGAGTTAAAGTTCAAAATATCGTCTACACTAAGCCTGCCTCTACCTCGTTCAGAAGCTGAACTTCGACCTCTACCTCGGACACTCTGAGTTCCACGACCTCGAACACTTTGGCTCGCTCGACCTTGACCTCGTCCAGGTGCCACTCACCGCTCTTGACTGTAGAATTCTTGGGAATGACGTGTGACAATCCTAGGATCAGGGTTGGCCAAATTCGAGGATTCACCTTCCAAGAATTCCCTAGAAGCGCGGTCAAGCTGCCTCAAGTTCGCACCACGGGTAGCCGAAGTCGAAAGCTCAGCCTCTGACAAAATGCGTCGTTTCAACTTCGGACAGCGATCAAGAACTGTCTCGTAGATGCTCGTTACTCGCACAAGCTCTTTAAATTCATCCCGAACCTGCCAGGATTCATCCCCATATTGCTCCCTGTAGCTTCGGCACCGAGCCTTGAGGTCCCTGACCTTATCATAGGTCTCAGAGATCGTGGATCCCCCAGCTCGGTGAATTATGGCGTCATACTCCGTATGCTCCTTGACTATCTCCTTGCAAGTTTTGATGTCGTCCAGAGCTTGTTGGTACTTGTCATCAAGCTCCAGATATTTAGCATGCACCTAGTCAAGTTTTTCCTGAGCGGCTCGAAGTTTCACATCGGCCTCGACCTCGATGTTATCAGCTCATTTTTTCCACTTCGAAGCATCGATCTCAGCCACTTCAACAGCTTGACGGAGTTCGGATATTTCTTTCACGAAGTGTGAAGCATCATAAAAATCAGGAGCAGACTACAAAGAATAGATACAAGCATTATTCAACAAGAGGCGTTTTTATTTATAGCCGAATACGGCAAAAGAAGCGCCGCCCTAATAGCGACGGAGTACAAGGCTAAATAAAAAAATAAAAAAATAAAAAAACAAAAAAGAGAAAGGAGGAAAAGAAGCCAAAAAATCGTGAAAAGGCGTCAGTTGATTCCATCACAATTTTCTCCTTCTAGGCCGACCTCTGAACCGGCTTCGGGCTCCTTTGGGTCATCGCGGGCTGGCTCCTCGGTGGTTTCCTCAGCCGGCCTCTTCAGCAGCTCGGCAATGACCGTTTCCAGGAGTTTGTACATGTCGACGGGACACCGCCGGATAATCCCCTCGTTGAGCAGGCTCTTTTGCTTGGCGAGCTGCTCCACCATTGGGATCGACGAGGTGTACTCCAGAAGCACCTCGGCGAAGTCACGCAGCGTCTTCTCCTCGGTCATGGTAGCATGCCCGTACTTGGCTTTGTCCAAGTCCGGGATGTCCTTTGCGATCGAGTCGATGACCGCTGTGGTAACCGGGGTACTCATGGCACTCACCAGCTGCACCACCATCCGGCAGAAGTGAGTAGACCGGAAGATTCGCTCCGCAAAAGCGCGGAGCATATCTCCCTGCCCGGCTACCACCCCGCCAACCTGGGCCTTCAGCCGACCTACTTCTGCCTCCAGCTCGGCAGACCTCTTCTCGGCCCTTTCTGCGGTAGCCAAAGCTGCCGCCTCCCTCTCTGCTGCCTTTTTCGCCGAAGCCTCGACGACAGAGATCTTAGCCATTAGCTGGTCCTTCGCCGCCTAGACTTCGGCAGTCTTTCTCTGAAACTCGGCTACTCCATTCGAGATGAAGTTCGCCAAGCCCCGCAGCCCGTCCAAAGCAACCTCGGCTTCCTACAAAAAAAAAGAAGAGGAAAATTTGTATCAGACACGGTAATATTGCCACATGCCAACTATTTTCAATTCTCAACATACCTCGGGAAAAGACATCTCCCGTGGACATCCCTGGCCCGAGGTCGGGCCACTCTCGACGACCATTACATCGTCATCCGACAAAAGTAATGTCCTCCGAGGTCATTGGCCCACCAACTGGGATGGAGGTGAGAAAGGAGGGGGGGCATCCGGGCTGTGAGCTCACCGACGCCGACCTCACTAGGTCGGCCGTCCTTTCCGACGCCGCCGCCGAAGTACTCTTGTCCACCACGGAAGAAAAGGACTTCTGCCTCTTCCTCTTGTTCTTATTTTGCAAAGCGGCCTGGATAGCTTGAGCATTCACTACAAAAAAAAAAAAAAAAAAAAAAAAAAAGTCAGTTATCACGAAAAGATTGACGAACACAAATTAGTGAAGAAGGGCCTCACCCAAGTCCGCAGCGGAAGCGGAATTATATGGGCTTAGCCCATTATTTGCGAGCTCGGCCTCGGAATAATTCCTCTCAATGAGGCCGAGGTTCATCAAGCTCGTCTCAAGCTCACTGGTGGTTTCCCAGTGTCTCGAGGCGCGAACTTATCCTTGGTCCAAGGATATAACGGCACGCCTTCAGTCCGGCAGAAGAAAATCTTCTTCTGCCAGTTCGGCACCTTAGTGGGCGTCCCTAACTTAAACTTATTTATAGGGGAAAGGTAAGCCCACCCCGTCGGACCAAACTTAGGTCTAAAAAACTTAAGAAACGAATCTACAGAAGGCGTACCACCATGGCGGACGACCTCAACACAAAAGCCGACGACCTACTTGATGGATGGCGGTGCCAACTGACCTAACGCCAGTTGAAGTTCTTCTAAGAGCTCGACAAAAAAAGGATTTAAAGGAAATCTCAGCCCGAAATGAAGATAGTCTTCATACACGGTAAAAAATCCCACAGGATGAGAACTACCCCTATCCTCATCACGTGGCAGAAGCAACTCCATCGACTCAGGAAATAAGAAACTACGAGCCAAATATTGCATATGAGAGAGAGACATGGTGGAGGCACATGCCAAAGAGGCGTCGGACCCAACCAAGGGCAGGAATTCGATTTCTCGAAGGGAAGGCGGGACGAA
The DNA here is from genome assembly GCA_001642375.2 of Mentha longifolia. Lineage (NCBI taxonomy): Eukaryota > Viridiplantae > Streptophyta > Magnoliopsida > Lamiales > Lamiaceae > Mentha > Mentha longifolia. The sequence goes on from CM038116.1 coordinate 7,550,179, forward strand.
CGCACGTGTGTGCACATGTATTGGCACCCTCGCCGGAATTACCCTAGACGGCGAGGGCAAATCCCCTACATTATCTCTATCTATTTCCATCGGGGGAGAAGAAGAAGCCATTTTAAAAGAGGATACTTACTTGTCACAGGATTCCGACTAAGTTCACCGGAAAATGAAACGAACGGCGGCGATTGTTGCAGTAAAAATCAGATTAGGGTTTTCTTATTGCTTGAGACGCAAATTGGGGGAAAATGGTTTAAGGCATATGGAGGAAGCTTTTATAGGCAAATGCACGTCTTTTTAAATCCCGTCTCTTCACCTGCACCGGTATGAAATCGACGCGTGTCCCACTTATGGGGAACTCCAAAGTCGAGACGTTTCGAGTCCCTCTCAATGCAGTTCGAGTTCGACCTCGTCCAAACGAGGCGGTATGCATTTTGACTTCGTCAAAATCTTAATTTCGACGGGGCAATGCAGTTCGAGTTCGACCTCATCCAAACGAGGCGGTATGCATTTCGACTTCATCGAAATCTTAATTTTGACGGGGCAATGCAGCTCGAAGTCGACCTCATCCAAACGAGGTGGTATGCATTTCGACTTCGTTGAAATCTTAATTTCGACGGGGCAATGTAGATCGAGCTCGACCTCATCCAAACGCGGTGTTATCCGGGGGAAGTTCAAACCTCACCAACCATCCCGTCCTCACTTCTATGATTTTTTTTGGGGGGGGGGGGGATGTGATAGGATACAGCCCAGCTACTAGGCCCAAATGCAGGCCCAATGTAATTGGACCTCGGTAAATAAGTTCGGCCTAGATGAGCTCAGCCCACAAAAAAAGCCCAAGAGTCACTTCGGCCCAATCCAGCAACGCAGCCCAAGAGCACAGAAGCTCGGCCGACCCACGATCTCCAACCCACGATCTCTAACCCACGATTGCTGATGTGGCACCCCACGACCTCGGCTGTAACTGCTGTTGGACGCCTATAAATAGTGATGCTAGGATAGATTGAAACACACATTCTGTAACTCGAGAGTATTAATACAAGAAACTCTTTTCTCCGTAGACGTAGATCTAACCAAAGATCGAACCACGTAAATTCTCGTGTTCTTATTTTTCTACAAATCTCACTATCGCACAAACACTCTAAAATCCATGATCGATCAGATATATATTTCATTTAAGCATAAAAAGTTAATGCACAGGCACAATACATATATACTACTCCGTAATAGTTTAATGCTTATATATGTATACATTTCTTTTTTGAAATTAATGCTTATGTATACATTTCAAATTGCCATATTAATTGAAGAACTACACTGTATATGTTTCTCAGTCTTTTCCATGTAAGGTAACACTTTGAGAACTCAAAAGCACTCTGCAACCCATATTCAATACTTTTTGCTGTATTTTCAAAATCATGGCGGCTTACGCAGCTCTTGTTTCTGTCAAGCATATCACTGATAACCTTCAGCATCATCATCGCCCTCATATTACCCTCCACAAAGAACAAGTTCATCTCCTCATTTAAAAGCTTACTTTTCTCCAATAATTTCTCGAAGTCTATAATCCAAACCTCGGCTACAGCAAAGAAGCAGATCCTTTGGAAAGTCGCATTGCGTGTGCAGCTTATGTAGCCGAAGATGCGATTGAATCCCGTATTTTGGATCAGTTCACAAATAATGGGAAAAAGATGGGCTCCGATGGCTTGTACCAAGCTCTAGAGAAGGTGATTCAAGACATGGCATTGATCGAAATGGATATCAATGAGACTGTGGGGTTCCAAAATCAACTGCACACAAAGGCAGCGACGCCTACAGATTCCTCCACATCACCTTCTTAGAATGCCAAGAAGAGTATGATGGTGGGTGTTGACGATCTGTTGCTTGAAATGAAGAGTATGCTCACTTCCGATCGTCGTGATCTACAAACCATTCCGATTGTAGGGATTGGCGGATCAGGTAAAACTACTCTGGCTTTAAACATTTATCAAGACGGTCTTATTAAGGAGCATTTTGATATTTGTGGTTGGGTTACTATCGCTCAAGAGTTTAGCATTCGACGAATTCTCGATCAAATTCTTACCCAACTAATTAAAGAATCAAATCAGGAATTGAATGAAGGTGAACTAGAAGAAATGTTGCATAAACACCTCTATGGTAGAAAGTACATGATTATACTAGATGATATGTGGAGTATAGAGGCATGGGATGGGGTTAAGAGGTATTTACCGAACAACAATAATGGTAGTAGAATAGTCATAACAACTAGGTTAACAACTTTGGCTTCGGCATTACCCAACTCTAATAGCCTTGGGATGAAACTTTTAGATGGGAATGATAGTTGGGATTTGCTCTCGAAAACTGTGTTTGGGGAAAAAGGTTGCCCTCTTGAATTTGAGGAAATATGGAAGAAAATAGGAAGAAGTTGCAAAGGACTTCCATTGTCAATCATTGTGGTAGGGGAACTTTTGGCCAAGTCTAAACAAGCGAGAGAACTTTGGGAACACACAGAGGAGAATTTAAATGCAATTGTGAATTTAGAAGATGACGAACATTGCTTAAAAATATTGTACATGAGCTATAAGCAATTACCAATTCATCTAAAACCATGTTTTCTCTATATGGGGATTTACCGTGAGGATCACGTGATTTGTATCTCAAGTCTTATTAGGTTGTGGGTTGTTGAAGGATTTCTCAAACCAATAAGTGGGAAGACGCTAGAAGATGTAGCAAGAGTGTACATAAAAGAGCTTACTGATAGGAATCTCATTTTGATTCATAAGTTGGGTAGTATCGGAAGCATAAAAGAGTGCAAAGTTCATGACTTGATTAGAGACTTGTGCTTGAGACAAGCTAAAAGAGAAGGGTTTTACACTGTCTGTCTAGGACAAAAGATAGAAAATTGTGTGAGCCGGATTGTTATTTCTGGTACTAGGGCTGTTGATCGGTACGGTACCAGGTACTCCCGTACTGAAAATTTGGTACCCGAGTACCAAAATACCCAGAATTATGGGTACCGGTACCTTATAAATTCACAAAACTAATCTAAATTCATAATTATAAATTCACAAATCACAAAGTTAGAAAATTGGCAAAGGTTGCGTAACAATTAGGTTTAGAGTTTAGTTTAGGAAATTGAATTTTAGATATAAAATAAAATATTTAATTATTATATATATTAATTTCGGTACCCGGGTCGGTACCCGGTACGGTATGGGTATACCCGGTACCAAAAATAATAAAATATCGGGTACCGAATACCGTACCGTATACCGAAAAACCGGTACCCGGTTCGGTACCGGTACGGTACCGGGTTTCCCGAAGTACCGATACCGTTTAGACAGCCCTATCTGGTACAATACCGGAGATTGAAGAGATATATGCCTTGTCGTCTGTGCCTCTAGGTCGTTCATTGATTATGGGTCGTTATTTTGATCAAAACGTACCGCCTCACATTTATCGGCTACTAAGGATATTTGGCGCCTACATTAAACCCGGCAAATTCGTAGACAACATGCACGCATTAGTTAACTCACGGTTCTGTATTTTTAGTCTTAGAGACATCGAGTTCCCTAGTTTAATCTGGCAGTTCTGGAATCTTCAAGCATTAATTGTTGGTTGGGTCAAGGACAAAAAGATCACTGCGCCAACTGATATTTGGTACATGTCTCATATTAGGTATCTAGACTACTATGATCTTTATCTCCCAAATTCTACTAATGTCCAAGATGGCATTATTTTGGAAAATCTGCAATCCTTGGGGAGGATAAGGGATTTCACGTGTAGTAAACAAGTAGTTGAGAAAATTCCAAATATCAGAATGTTGGATATAATTTATGATGAGTGTGTTGATGACCGGTTTTTTCTTGCTAATCTTGATTGTTTAGACAAGCTCGAGTCCTTGATCTGCACTTTCAATGGATCGATGTGCCTAATTAACTATCCACAGTCACTCAAGAAGTTGAATCTAGGAGTCCAAACATCCCGATGTTGGCAAGAAATATTGGATAAGATTGGTGTTCTGCCTCTTCTTGAGAAGCTCAAACTTTATGATGGGACCTTCGAAGGTCAGTGGGAAACAACTGATGGCCAATTCCGCAGCCTCAAATTCTTATCTCTTGAGTGGTGTAAAGGTCTACAAGTCTGGACATCAGAAGCCTCCCACTTTCCAAGACTTGAGCGACTTTATCTTTATCAACTCTCTGATCTCGAGGAGATCCCTTAAGATTTTGCAGAAATATCTACACTTGGATTGATTGAAGTCAACTATTGCCGTGATTCTGCCATTGAATCTGCTAAGAGAATACTAGAGGAACGAGAGGAGTTATACGCGGAAGAAACAACCCTTCATATTCAAGTTAAGCTGTGGGAGAGTAACAATCCAGAACTGGAGAGCTTGAGGAGTGCTAATTTTCATGTTACATTGCCCAATGAGTAATTAAGGTACGAAGTTTTATTTTGTAGATTTGGGTTAGATTGATCCTAATTTTACTGTCATTTCATTGATAGGTTGAGTGTGCAGCATGTAGTGCATGGAAATCTAAGGTACACATATCTTTTTTCTTTTTTTTTATGTATATTTGATATATGTTTGAGTGATAGCTAGATCAACTCTACAAGCGGTGCAGGGAAAACTACAAGATGATGAAATCATCCATATTCATGCAGCCATCCTCCATCATCATCGGAAGAGAGCACACCAACTCCATCTGCATCCTTCGAAAATTGAGCAATGGAGATGGACTATGAAGGAGCCGGCAAGGGATTGCTCTTTGTGGGTCGAATCCTATGCTTTAGACCTTCCCCAATTCCTTTAGATTATCCCATGCTTACTGTTAGATGATGTGGCTTTCTTTGTTTGATGATTTTAATACATTGCCACTGCTTGAATTTTTTTTATCTCAAGTGAATCTTGATATTAAACTTTGCTTCGGTTCATGATGGAGTATTACTCAATGTTTGTTCAGATAATCTCTGTTTTTCTTCCTATATATACTCAATCTTGCAGTATTTTTGTATGCTAATCGTGGAAGTTTTTGTGGAATAGTGGGAGGCTAATCGTATAAGTTTATGTCAGCATGCAACAATTAACCTTGTAAATTACAACCTTCGTATAATGCAACTTGCTAGCGAATATGGTCTTCCTCAGTTCTTCCATAAAGTGTGTAAGATCTTCAATGGTAATTCCTCTTCCTTCTTTCTAAAAGTTGCCAAATCTTGATATTCTCTAGTTTTAATTTTTGTTCGTCCCCTCCCATGCTTCTTTCCTCATGATGAAAGGTGGGAGTTTTCCAATGATACTAGTCATAGAAAATGATGAAGTTGTAAGGGAGCTCGTAAAAGAAGTGATGTATTTATTCAGTATTAGGATGCATTTAAAATTAAGAGTCCACATATTAGCATACTAGCATGTGTCAATTTTCTATTCAGTCAGCTTCAGAAATTTCTAGCTTAATTGTTGCTGAAGGAAATCAAACAAGGGAGAATTCGCAATTTGAATGCATTTTCAAACGGATGGAATCTTCCATACCAACTATCGTGTATCAACCGTGTACCGAAATCGATTTTTCTTTATTTTTATTTAGTTTTTTTCTTCAATTTCGATGTAATATGATTTAATCTAATATTATACTAATTAACAATGATTCATTAATTTAATTAGGATATATAGTTATTTTATAGCATTTTTTTCTTCATTTTTAACTAATAAAGTTGAAATTAAATATAAAAAAATAAATAATAACCCCTAATTGGATGAGTGAACCCTAGTCAATTAGTGTAAAATTAGATTTAATCATAATATCAAGAAATTAAAAAAAAAAAAAAAAATCAATATAAATCGATATTGGTACACGATTCATTGAAATGGAGTTAGAGGATCCCAAGTGATTTTCAAATTAATTGCAAAAAATCTGATACAAAAGAAAAGATCAGGAAAATCAAAAGCGTATATTTTCATAATAAGAGATTGCAAAATAAAGAAAAGAAAAATATCATATAGTATAAGAATTAATTGTATCTAAATTTGTATTAGTTGCTCCATTTATTATATTTCAAATTAGATCAAGGCTATAAGTGTTAACGAGTTAAAATAGCCACTTTGCTATTGCAATCAAATACTAGTAAACAAAACACAATACATACCTATTTTCGAGCATAATAAGTTTAATTATTACCATTATTATGATGTTAAGCAGGAAAATACACCACTCATGTATTCGTTTATTTTAAGAATTTAGGCATGAAATATATGACCCCTATCAATACGCAACTCCAATTGGTCATGTATTGAAGAAATACATGCACTATAAGTAGGGCTGCAAACGAGTAAAGCTACTCGGAACATACTCGGTGCTCGATTCGGTAAAAGCTCGTTCGAACTCGAATTTGTTAATAAACGAGCTGAGCTCGAGCCCGAATCTGAGCTCGTTTAATTTAACGAGCCGAGCTCGAGCTCTAAGGTGTTCGACTCGTTTTGCTCGCGAACATGTTCGGCTCGTATGTTAATCGAGCCTGTTCACGAGCATGTTCGCGAACTCTTAATCGAACCTCTAATCGAGCCTGTAAACGAGCTTTAGCATTTAGGTGTAAAATTAATTTCAAATCACAACTAAAGCTAATTAGGCACTACACCACAATTATTATTAGAAAATATTAACTTATAACATTAATATATATCGCCAATTATCATCAATTCATTTATTATCTTGTATATTTATTTATTTATTATTTTATAGTATTAAATAATTTTAATTTTTGTTTGATGAATTTTATTTTAATTTATGTTCATTTGGAATGTTAAAAGACAATATTTTAAATCATGTCTTTTAAATGAGCTTAAAATCGAGATCGAGCTCGAGCTCGAATTAAAATTCGAGCTTTTCACGAGCCGGATTCAAGCTCAAATCCGAACCGAACTCGAGTTGAACCATTTATCGAATATTTAGTGAGTCGAACTCGAGCTGAATTTGAACTCAAAATTTTTACCACGAGCCGAACTTGAGCACAAATTTAAAGCTCGAATCGAACTCAAACCCGAGCCCGAACATGTATAATATTAAACGAGCCGAACCCGAGCCTGCCAATACTCGGCTCTGCTCGGCTCGTTTGCAACCCTAAGTCTATAAGTCGGTTTGCCGTTGGCCCCACAGGTTTTCTTTTTTCTTTTTTCTTTTTTCTTTTTTCTTTTGAGAACCTTTTGCCTCACAGTTTTAGCTGTAGATATAAAAGAGATCGATATTAATTTTCGTTGGAAAATGTTATAGTCCATTTGGAATGGGCTTCTTCGAGGCCCAAAACTTTGTTTGTGAGTCAGTTGTCTGTTTGTTTGGTGGTTATCATACATCAAGTCCTAATTCTACTACAGATGGAAATCGTTTTCTAGTTTGGATATCGTTGAACATAAACCAACTTCAAGCCCATTATGAAACAATGGTGCAGATAATAGCATATTACAGTTTTTAAAATTAAAAAAAGGGCCATTGAGATAATTACTGGAGAATTAAATATAAATTTCTAATGTATATGAAATATTATATTAGATGCATACCCTCATATCTTTTAATATTTTTTTTGGGAAAGGAACGCAATGCCCTTGAATTGATGTGCAATAAAATACTATCGAGCATCTCGAGTACAACTTACGTCAACAATAATTTTCACAAATACAAACACGTTAAAATTTATAAATAAGAAAAATTATTATGAAGAAGACAAGAAGTTTAAAAATGATGCGTACTTTTGAATCAAGTTAAAGTTATTACCGCGTGAATGAAAAAGAGTCGGGACATCCGAATTGAAAGAGAGAGTGAGGATTGAACAAATCACAAACGAACATGAAAATTGGGACTCGCCAAATACTGCAGTGCTTGAAATTGCTTGTTGTCGTTCGAACATCGAACTTCAACATAAAGATCTAGATCCTCTCCTTGCAATTCCTCTTGTTCCTCTAATATGTTTTTAGCTGACACTATCAATGATCTGTTGTTAGTTACCAACACAATTGATTTGAGCGTCGGTATTTGTCCAATTTCCGGAGGGATCTCCTCCAGTCTTCCCATCGAATCGAGACGAAGCTCCTCAAGAAGTGGAAAGTGAGAGCTCTCCGAAACCGCCCAGTTTTCAAGATTATGACACGCTTGCAATCCGAGGAACCTGAGGCTGGGGAAATGGCCGTCAACTGTTTCCCACGTGAATGTTCTGAAGGAGCCACATATCAACACGAGCTTCTGAAGAAGGGGCAACGAACCTATCTTTGGCAGTATCTCTTCCAAATCAATATCAAAGTAAATTGAGCCATTGAGAGTCAACTTCTTGAGGGAGTGTGGGAAGCTGACATTCAGCAGATACTCACCACATCCGTTTATGACGTAGCAAGAAAAGGTTTCTAATTTACTCAGGTATTGAAGGTAGCTGAGACAGTTGGCTCTTTCAGTTCGATACTTCTCGTATGTCACGGCCAGTTTCTTGATATTCGGGATTCTTTTGACCACCTTTTCATCCAAATTGAAGTCATACACTCCTTCGAGCGTCTGTAGATTCTCCAGTATAACAATATCACAGTCGTCGTCGTCGCTTGGAGGATCCGGGAGATGCAATGTTTTACATGTGAACTCGATATGCGTAAGTTGATGCATTTTCCAGATCTCTATTGGCGTACTATTCATGCAATAGACAATTAGTGTATGCAGATTCCAAAGCAGGTGGATTGAAGAAGGGACGTTGGACTCCCGGTGAGCTCCGACGGCAAGGTACCGTGAGTTGGCCAATTGTAAAACATTTTTCAGGCAATGCTCTGAGAAGTCACGGAGGCCATTTTCGTAAGCATGCAGAGTCCTCAACAATCTAAAATCTGGCAATTTCCAAGCTCTAGGATTATGGCATACAAAAGAACGAGCTTGGGACAATGAGTCCAAGGAATCGTGGAGTTCCTCCTCTGACTGGGGAATAACAACACGGCGTTGCCCATTTATACCTTGAGGAGAATGTTGCCTCAAGACATGATAAAACCTCTGCTTTTGAGCTTCCTTCAAAGACAGATCCCGTAGTAAATCGTGAACTTTGCAGTGCTTCATATTCCCAAGCGCACCCAACTCATGAACTTGAATGAGATTTCTATCAACTAGCTCTTCTAAGTACTCTTTCGCAATTGTTTCCGAGCTTTTGTTATTAACTGGTTTGAGAAATCCTTCAGAAATCCATAGCTTGACGAGCTTTGAGACTCTAATTGCACCATCTTCCTCAAAAACTCCAGTGTACAGAAAACAAGGCTTTAGATAGGCTGGCAAATGGTTATAGCTCATTTTCAATACTCTTAAGCAATATTCATCATTCTCCGAATTCACTATTGAATTTAAGTTTTTGCCTATGTGCTCCCAATGTTCATGTGTGTGCTGGATTTTTGCCATAAGACCCCCAATCACAACAATTGACAGAGGCAGCCCATTGCACTTTTCCACAATTTTCTTTCCAATTTTCTCAAGTTTAGAAGGAAAATTAATTTCTTCCCAAAAAACAGTTCTAGAGAACAACTTCCAGCTACTAAGCTCATCTAAAAATTTCATATCAAGGCTAAATTTCATACCAAGACTGTTCGAGTTGGTCAAGTGGGAAGCCACATTTGACAACCTGGTTGTTACTAATATTCGACTCCCATTATTGCAATCTGGAAAGAAACGCCCCATCTTCTCCCACACCCCTATACTCCACATATCATCCATTATGACCAGATACCTCCTACCCCATAAATATTTGTGGAGTTCTAATTCTAATTCTTCCTCACTTTTATCTCTCGGATCCACCATTGTCTGAGATAGAATTTCGCTAAGAGTTTTTCTTGGATCATAATCTTGAGAAATTGTAGCCCATAAACAAACATCAAAATGCTGCTTAACGACTGAATTTCGAAAGACATTTCTGGCAAGAGTTGTCTTACCTATCCCACCCATCCCTACGATAGGGATGATCTGGCGATCGCGGTGTCCTCCAGTGAGCTTATCCAAGAGCTGAAGAAGCTCGTCATCAAACCCCACCATCATACTCTTCCTCCCTCCATGAGAGGAGACGTCTCTCTGCATCTGAGGTTCGACTCTGGCCTTCTCTGGTACGATCTCCGCCACCTCCTTCACAATCAAATCCACTTCTTCAATCATATTTTGCAGACTCTTGTAGAAGTTGATGCAACTGATCTCTTCATCACCATCGTCATGAGCACGAGTAGTTGTTGCTGCAGAAAGGTGAATGTTGTCCACTATATAGGACTCGATCACGTCTTCCACCTTATGAGCTGCATCTGCAATGCGCATCTCCAACGGATCTGCCTCGTCGCTGTTGCCGTAAGGTGAAGTGTACAGCTCAAGAAAATCTCGCAAGGAGTTGACTTTGTCGGTGAGGGATTCAACTTGTTGTTTGTCGAGAGAAATGGGAGGAGAAGGATGACTCTCGATCTTATCTATAATATGCATAAGAGAAACCACAGCTGAGTAAGCCGCCATGAATAATCTCTCAACGCAAGCAAAGAAGCAGAATATATGTGGGAATAGTGTGAGTGAAAATGAGATAGTATTTCAGAGATGGAAGAAGAAAGCGTATTCAGACCCTACATTAATTGAGAGTTGAGAATGTGGCAACTTTTTTATCAGATGAGAGAATCTTTTCAGAAAATATCTCAGTATTGGAGCCAGAAATATAACATGATGAGTCCTAAAATAAAAAAATTATAGTAAGAAGGGTGGTAGATTTAAAAAAAAATCTAAAAAAAATATTTTAAGCTATTTTTGTATAAATATTTTTTTTATGGAGGATGCTAATGCTCCCTCTAACACCCCTCTCTCTCAGCCCTGCGAGTATCTACACCATTATAATTTTCATCAAGAAATTAATCTTGTTAAATTATTTATAACACTTGAGATGAATTTGACCGTCAAGGTATTTAATTTTATGCTACATTTTGTGTTATATCTCATAGTATTTGTTTATACTAGTACACACTAGTGTATTGGATATCATAGTGTGATATTAGATTACATTGTAAAAATTTTACTCATGACATGTATAAACAAGAACATGTATAAAAAGTCAAACTACATTAGTAAGTAGTACTCCGTATATATTAGTGTCAGAATATCTAAGATAGACCTAAGATGATCACCTTAATAATTGTGAGAAACGTTATGTGGCTGGACTTTCTTCTCCCTTCCACATTGTTGCCGACAGCTACGATACGTTGGCTGGCCCTACAGTTATTATGTTGTGGGAAAAAAATTCTCAAAAAGAGATTCGATGATATCTAATCTGCCTTCAAAATTATAATAGTCAATTTCCACTCACTTCCTTGTCGGTGTACAAGTTTATTAAAATTTAAATAAAAAAAGAAAAGAAAAAGAAATTGGATATTAATAAATATGTAGGATTCTAATCAATGTTGCGGTCCGGCCGGTCGGACTAGGAACCGGGCATGGCACCGGTTCGGCTAAAACTCTAAAATCGGAAGTCAGTAAAACCGGGATCAAACGTTGGCTTATTATGATGTTGGGAAAAGAAAAAGAAATTCTCTTCCATTTCCACTAAGTTTCTTTTGGGTGTAAAAGTTTATTTAAAATCGGATACGGCTTTTGAAAACCGCCCGATTCACTAAAATAGCTTGAATTTTAAATGTTGGCGTGAGGATTCAAACTTAGGATCTCATGTAGCAGGGTCCAAAGCCTCTATCAAATGCACCACTACACCATTTGTTGATTAATCAACAAATAATATAGTATTATTACTGTTGCTAAATCAATTCCACTTACAATTTTATCTCGTTTTCTTTAGCTCTTCATAACGCTTTTCTTATGTATTTATACTGAAGATATATATGTAAACTTATACTCCCTCCGTTTACAAAGAATGCGGTGTTATTGCCATTTACGTCCATCCACGAAGAGTGTGGTGTTCCTATTTTAGTCAATGAACTCAAACACCCCTTTATACTCTAAACCTCTCTCTTCTCATTATTCACAAAAAAAAAATTAACACTTTATAACTTAACTTTTTCTCTAGTGGGTCCCTACCCCCATTTTAAAAAAATTATCAAATATTCCCTCAGTTTCGTTCAACCAAATTCACATTAAATACTAAACACACTTCATTCTTAATTCTCGTGCCGAAAAAAATATCTCAATTTGAACGGGATGGAGGGAGTATATGATATCAATATATATTTTACATATTAGAGTATAAATATATACATACAGTAATACATATATCTTTGTTATAAGTATAGACATACAATAATACAAAACATGATTTTTATGACTTTTAATTTAATAACCTTTAAAATTTTGGATATTATATATATATATATATATATATATATATATATATATATATAATATTATTAATTAATTAATTTATTTATTAAACGGTTCAACCGTGGTTTAGCCGGTTAAACCAATTGAACTATGATCCGGAAGCCTTGTCGGTTCGATCTCCGATCTGATTATTAAAACATTGATTCTAATACGATGAAACTCTATAATAAATTTTTTTATAAATACTACGAGGTATATATATGTGCTAAAGATAACCAACGGTGCAATATTGTGGAGATAATCAGTAACAAATTAAATACAAATGCTAAAAAATTCTTAAATTAAATATATAACTATATAATATACGGAACAAGTTGTCTTACAACGTTAATAGATTTGCTTAGAACTAGCAAATACATGCAACTTTTTTTAACTTGCGTATCTAATTAATATGCACGAGGGAAAAGAGAACAATTACCTTTTAAATTTCTCCTTATTTCCTACATTTTCCCACCTCCTTTCTTTTTTCCCCTTCCTTTTCACTCCAATAGAAGGAAAAATATTTTCACTTTATGTTGGTGGGATAATATTTTCCGTAAAAAGGAAGGGGAAGAAAGAAAGGAGGTGAGAAAAGTAAGGAAATAAGGAGAAATTTAAAAGATAATTGTTCTCTTTTCCGTCTTTTTCCATCAAATAGAACACACTCTAAGTTCAAAAGAAAATGACTGTAAATTAAAAAAAAATCTGCAATTATTTCAGCTAGAAACGATTTCAACTAGAAAGTTGGCACTTGCCAGGCTTTGTAGTTCTTGGTTCTTCTCCTTCTTTAAGAGCACAACTCGAACACGTAGTTGATCTCCGTACAATTCCTCATGCTCCTCTGCAATTTTCTTTGCAGACTCCACCACCAACTCACTACTATATTCCAAGACAATCGACTGCAACGTTAACGATTCGCTCAGTTCCAAAGGGATCTTTTCCAACTCTCTTAATCCATAAAGATGAAGTTGCTCAAGGCATGGAAAGTGGGAGGAGCTCTCTGTAATCCAAGATTCCAAAAGACACCATTTCAGCTCCAAGAACTTGAGGCTGGGGAACTGGCCCTCGCTCGTTTCCCAATCCTTCCAACATTTTCAGTCGTCTTCGGCCTCCATTTCTGGAACCTAGCTCGTTCCAACTTAAGCTTCTGAAGATGAGGCAAATTACCTATAGTATCTAGCATCTCTTCAGTCACTGTCCAATTGGAGGTGTTTGATCCCAACTTCAACTTTTTGAGAGACTGTGGGAAGGCACGCACTTTCACGCTACGAATACCCATACAACTACATGACTCCAGTTTAGTCAGACTTTGGACATCAGGAGCTTGCCCATCTGTTATTCCCAGCTTCTTTATGTTGGGGACTACCGAGGACATGGGCGCCTCGTTGGGGATTATCAAAGACCAAGGCGTCCCCTCGCTCTTGAAATAACGTACTCCCTTGAGCGTCTGTAGATTCTTCATGACGACCGTGTTTCCCCTCTGAGGAATTGGGAGATCCAAAACTCCTTTATTGAACACCACGTGCCGAAGTTGACGCATCTTCCAAATTTCATGTGGTGCAGCGATCCCCGAGGAGTGGAAGATGATAAGTGTTTGTAGATTCCAAAGAAGGCCTACCACAGAAGGGAATTTGGACTGCAGGTGCACTCCAACAGCAAGATACCGCGAGTTAACAAACCCGAGCAGATCCTCCAACTTATAGTCATGGCTTCCGTATGTATCTCTATCGTATGCTTTCAATGTCCTCAGAAGTCCCAACTTGTCTAACGGAAGAACTTCCTTACTATCACATACAACAGAACGAGCACGGGGCATAGATTGCAAGGCCGCACCGACCTCCTCCTTTGAAGTGCTTCCATGAATAACAACACGGCGTTGGCTATTTGAGGCTCGAAACTCATGTTGTCCTATCACATTATAGAAGCCCTCTTTCCTAGCTTCTATACAACAAAGGTCTCTCACTAGATCATGCAGCTTGCAGTACTTTATGCTTCCTGTAGAGCCTAACTCATGAACTAAAATGAGATTCCTATCAACAAGGTCGTTTAAGTACTCTTTTCCAAGCTTTTGCCACTTACTGGCTTTAGAAATCCTTCAGAGACCCATAACTTGATGAGTGATGAGACACGAATTGCACGGTCTTCCTCAAACACTCCCATGTACAAAAAACATGGCTTTAGATGCGCCGGCAAATGATTGTAGCTCATTTTCAGTACTTTCAAGCAAAAAGCTTCGTTCTCCGAATTCACCACTGAACTTAAGTTTTTCCTTACACTTTCCCAGCATTCTCGTGTGTGCTCCATTCTTTTCAATAGACCCCCCACTACAACAATTGACAAAGGAAGTCCTCTGCAGTTTTCTGCAATCTTCATTCCAATTTCCTCCAACTCTTCAGGGCAACTCTCCTCCAGCTTTTCAGTGCAACTTTCCCTCCCAAACACAGTTTTCAAAAACAGTTTCCAGCTAGCAATACCATCTAAGAACTTCATTTTAAGACAGTAATTGTTGTCCAATTGAGAACCCAATGTTGATAGCCTAGTTGTCACCACTATCCGGCTCCTATTATTATTGTCCGGAAAGAAGCGTTGTATCTTGTCCCATGCCTCTATACTCCACATATCATCCAGCACAATCATAAACCTCCTACCGAATAATTGTCTATGAAGCTCTAGTCCTAGTTCAACTTCACTCATACTACTCAATGTTTCCTTGCCTTGTTTGTTAACTTGAGAAAGCAATTCACAAAGAATTTCTTTTATGTTGTATTGTTGAGAAATGGTAGCCCAGACACAAATACTAAAGTACTCCTTAATAGATGCATTATCAAATATATTTCGAGCGAGAGTGGTCTTACCGATCCCACCCATCCCTACAATAGGGATGATCTTGCGATTCGGGTTTCTTCCAGTGAGCCTATCCAAGAGCTGAAGTAGCAAATCATCAAGCCCCACCATCACACTCTTCCTCTCACTGGAAATGGATCCGAAACCAGCACGAGTACTTGCGACGACATTTCTGTGCAGCTGAGATTCGACTGCACCCTTCTTCTCCGCAACCAGCTCCCTCACCTCCCTCGCCACCAAATCCATCTCTTCTATCACTTTTTGCACATCTTCATACAAGGTGATTTCTTCATCACCATTAGATGCTGCAGCAAGCTTAATATTGTGGACTATATAGGAATCGATCACATCTTCAGCCGCATGAGTTGCATCTGCAATGCGAATCTCCAAAGGATCTGCTTCGTCGCTGTGGGCAAAAGGGGAATTATAGCCCTCGAGAAATTCCCGGAATAAGTGTACGTTTCGAGTGAGAGATTCGAGTTGTTGCTTGTCGATAGAAATTGGAGGAGAAGGAAAGCGCTCGATGTTATCTATGATGTGCATGAGAGAAACCACAGCTGCATAAGCCGCCATGACTTGCTTTACTTGTTTGATAATGCAGACACGCAGAATGGAAATGGTAATATGGGGGAGTGTGGATGAAAATGAGATGATGAGATTTCAAAGATAGGAAGAAGGCAGCCGATATTCATACTCGAATTGCGTCCCACTTTTTATCATGTCCCTAAAAAAAGAATATTTTTTATCATGCCCCTTAAAAAAACAAAAGGTCATGTTTGAAAATTCAGCCAATGGTGTCGGTATCTGACTACTGCTTTTGAAAAAGGTACTTGATTCTTAAAAATAAATAAAAAAAAAGCCGAATGAGATTCTCTATTGTATTTGGGGCAACTCTTAAAATAGTCACTTTGATATAACAAACTACAATACTAGTCACTCATATAAAAAACATAAAAACTAGTCACTCTTACCAAATACACGAATACATGATACGCGACTCATGTATTCGTGAAAATTAACCTTGAATACATAAATACATGACTCATGTATTCATGAAAATTAACCTTGAATACACGAATACATGAATACACGACTCATATATTCGTGAAAATTAACCTTGAATATACGAATACATGAATACACGAATACACGACTCATGTATTCGTAAAAATTAACCTTGAATATACAAACACATGAATACACGAATACACGACTCATGTATTCGTGAAAATTAACATTGAATACACAAATATATAATTACACGACTCATGTATTCGTGAAAATTAACCCTGAATACATGAGTAGCTAATATTTGTGTTTTTTATATGAGTGACTAATATTTGTATTTTTTATATGAGTAGCTAGTATTTTTGTTTACTATATCAAAGTGACTACTACTTTTAGGGATTAACTCTTGTATTTGTATGTGATATCTTTTATTGCATAAATAGATTAATGACATGTGGCAAATCTTAGGGGTTTAGAAATTTCAAAGGTTAGGGTATATATTTTCCTTATATAAATCTTAAATTCTAAATTATTGATAATGCCAGATATTAATTATCCTTGTAAAATTTTTGTAACAAAAGTGTATATTTTCAATTTAAGACACTATACAATAAATTAGAAATAAAATGAGAATCGTTTTAAAAAAACACTATATTAATTTGGTCGTATCGATCCTTCAAAATTTACAGTAATTAGTTTTGTAAAAAGGTTATACATATATCCAAATTCCGCAAAGTTACATTTTAATTAAAAAAAATTTATTTCATTAAAAAAACACATTTTGATTATCGTAAAAATAAAATAAGTCGATACAATCATTTAAATTAAATTGTTCTTTAATAGCTAGATAAAATAAGTACTAAAATATATAATAGTTCCAAATGTGAATTATGGTGTATATACTGTGAATATATGGTTCGAAAACAATAAAAATAATTTTCAATTAATTCAACACTTGGCGTGTTTTTCAAATATTAAAATTTGAACAAAACAGAATTTAATGATCCATTGAAAAATTTATTGTTGCATTATAAAATTTATAAAAAAATCAATAAATATGCAATTAGAAGATATGCATAAAAATACGAATATTTGTATATCTATATTCTGTAGTTTTATAATAATACCAAGATTTTCATTGATCGAGTTATATTTGATATAATTAAAAGTCATACATAAAAAATAAATTATTTCGTACAAATTACAACATATTATAACAACATGGTTGAATTAGTTTGTAGACTTTAAAATAAGTCTATAATTATTTCTTACAATATTTTATAAAAGCAATCAAAATAGATCTAGTATATTATCCATATTGAATATAAAGAAGATAGTAAATAGAATGTAAGTCAAAACTCTAATGACATACTCCGTACAACATATCACCAAGAAATACGCATGTGGATCTGAAAGTGTGGGATTATAAGAAAAATTATAATTAATGTAAAAACTATTTTACTTTTTTTTTATTACATATACTTATTTAAAAAAAATGGAAATATGCATAAATTGGTGATTGCCATGAATTATAAGTCTTTGATGTGTTATTTTTCTAAATTAAAACTACCATGAAAATAGCTTTTGTATATTTTTCATATTGAAAATAACAAAAAGAAAAAATAGAAAGTAAATCAAAACTTCAGTGGCAAAAGCATAACATGAAGAAAGATGACTATGAAAAGTGCGGGAACTAGAAGAAAATTAAGAATTATGTAAAAAAATATTCTACTTTTGCATTATATACACTTTATCAAAAAAAAATACTAATATGGAAATATTAGAGGTGGCAAAATGGGCCCAGGCCGAATCAGCCCGGCGGGCCGGCCTATTTTTGGGCTTGGGCCGGCACAACCCAGCCCGGACAATTTTACACTCGTACTATCCCGTAAAAGAAAAATACTTCAAAAATTTATTTTAAAACCCTTTATCGAGAAGCATGGAAAATGCATGCCGAAACGAAAGAGCTCAGATTTCCTGAGATGATGGAGGTAGTATATGAAATATATATGGTAAAGAAGATTACTAATGGTACAACATTGTTGAGATAGTCACAAAAAAGTGAAATATAATCAAATGCTAAAAGAACTATTCAATTACATATACAACAATAATAGATGCAACAAAATAATCAAGCAACTCGAATAAATAGTTCAAATTTAATTATTGAGTGAATCAATTTACACTCAAATTTAATTAATTGAGTGTGAATCAATCATATGAAGAACCAAGAAAAATTTGAAAAAACTGTAGTTGATTGATTGATTTTAGAAAGTACAAAGAAAACAAATCTGCAAATACTGGGGAGAACTGTTGAAGCCAAGAGTTTTAACGTGGTATCCTTTAAATGGGAAATGGAGCTAACAACCAATGAGTAATCACCTAAAACAGAGATACATTCAACTTTTATGACACTGAATACCAAACATAACAATTTAAGTTTCTAATGCAATGCATACAAACTGAATACAAATACAGAAAAAAGAAATAGTGTAAGAAAGATGGATGATATCGAAAACTATTAGCTGATGATCATAACACTATAACAGAAGTAGTGGTTCAAGCTGCACTTTCAGTTTCTGACGAGTAGAGGGTGATGGAGTCCGAATGCGTGCTTCCCGAGGTGAAGGAGAATTCTCTGTTTTCGTCTCCAAGTTGAACAACACTGGAGAATTCTTCCAACTCTTTTACTCCTTCCAATTCAGCTGCAACTTCCTTCATTGTCGGCCTTCTCTTGCCATTGAAGTGCAAACATTTTCTAGCAAGGTGAGCTACAGCCACAATCTCATCTCTATTGCCTTCTTGGATGATCCTTGCATCGAGGATTTCAAACAATTGATTTTCCTCCATTGAGTAAAGAAAATGCACAGCTAAATTCACCCCCTGTTCAACTCTGTCTGATGATATTGCTTTCTCTCCGGTTAGAAGCTCAACCATAACTACACCAAAACTATACACGTCGCTCTTGTCTGTAAACTGGCTCGATTGGAAGTATTCTGGATCAAAGTACCCAAAGGTTCCTTGTACTCGTGTGGTCAGGTGAGTTTGATCAATAGCAATTGATCTTGATGTCCCAAAATCCGAAATTTTGGCATGGTATTTACTGTCCAAGAGTATGTTTGTTGACTTGATATCACGATGATAAATTGGTGTAGATGCAGCAGAGTGTAAATAAGCAAGTGCACCTGCCACTTCTCTTGCAATTCTCACTCTCATTTCCCACGTTAATACAAATTCCTCATATGGGCCATGGATGTGTTGGAAAAGGGTGCCATTTGGGATAAACTCGTACACGAGAAGAGGAACTTCAGTCTCAAGACAACATCCCAATAACTTAACCACATTTCTATGGTTCACTTGTGAAAGAATAACCACTTCATTAATGAAGACTTGAAGATCACCTTCCTCTACCCTTTTGGACTTCTTGATCGCCACAATCATTCCATCCTTTAACATTCCTTTGTACACCGTACCTTGGCCACCACGGCCAAGTATTCGGTTTTCATTATAGTGATCAGTAGCTAGTGCCAATTCTTTGGAACCATACAAGTTGGTCCTGTCAAAACCATTATCAGTTGCAGACAATTGTTGCTCCAACAACAATCCTCCATTTCGTTTGAAAAACTTGCGTTTGTAGTTGGCCTTGATTCTTCTTGTAATGGCTTTTTTCGACTTCCATGTTATGATGAGCAGAACTACAACGCTAATCACACTACACATACAATAATATGTTATTTTTGAAATAGCATCTTTATCTTGACATCTATAAGACCCTTTAACATTGGTACATGGCAATGCTCCACAATGATTCTTTGTTTTATTGTCGTTGCATTCATTTATATCAATGCATCCTTCTGGTAGATATGGGTTACCTTCATACCCCAAAGGACAAGAGCAGTACTTGATTGAAGATACATGATCATATCCATCATAATAATTTTTAGTGATGTGATACCTACCAAGAGAATCTTTAGCACCATCATCATCTGCTAACTTGCAAACAAAAGAAATAGGATATAAGCGACAAAAATCCTGAAGATTCTGGCGTACACAAGCGTCACTATCGCTAGGCTTTCTACGGCCAAGATCATCAGGAGATGAGAGGCAATCATCATCAGAATATGTACATATCCGATTGCTATAACCTCTCAATTCACCAAATTCCCACTCAAGTACTAAAGGAGCAAGTTTAAAATCTTGATCAATTTGACTCGACTTGTAATCAGTTTCTAACCATCTCTTCTCAACTGGGAAAACATAACCACACAAGCCGTTATTATTAATGCTTGCTTCACTAGTTTTGTAAGTATAATTTAGCTCCTTGAGCCTTGGTGGAACTGTTATCTGGCAACAGTTGACGCCATGACAACTGCTTTCCGAAGTGCTACGATCATCACACATGGCGGTGCATCCTCCAACAATAGTGGTCTTATTGTTGGCAACCAACCACACTGATTTCTCGCAACCTATCACAGCTAATGAGTTATAGCGTCCTGAGATTGTAAACGGACTTCCCTCAAACGATATTGGCAGAGATCTCTTTGTCTGCTCATGAGAGCAATTCACCGGGTACACCGGTTGATTTACTACAAGTGTACCCGAGAGCGAAATATTGAGGACTTCCATTTGGATGCTGCTCAACATCGGTGTAGTTGAATTCTTACATACAATAGCGAAGGAATAATTTGCACTGCAACCGGAACCAATCCCGAAAGGGAAGGGAATGGTGACATTTCCACACTTTTCACGACACATAGGCTTCGACATAGATATTGCAAGAGTCGATGTTATGGCAAAGCTTACCAAGAGTAGTATTACGGACAAATTCATTACTCCTTCCGATTTCTTCAAGAATTAGTAGTGTGCGCAAGAATGTCAGTCAAAATAATTGTGATATATAGTTCAAGAGTTGATAGAATGTAAATATATAACATAACATGCTAGTATGATATTGAATAAATTAAACTGAGGAAGTTATATCAAAATCAAAACAAGAATGATCAAGATTCGAGTAATATAATAAGTTTATGAAAAATCATATTCGATCTAGAATTTTAAAATCATACCCATTAATCAACCTCATTTTATCCAAAGGAAACATATAAATTTAATTAGTCCCATTAACAATATATGCTTAGCTGAACGTACCTGTGATATACTCTTGATGCTCAGTAGAATCATGATTTGAGCTTGGTTTCCTAACTTAGACAATGAAGTGCATGATTAATTAATGTACACGTTTTAGAGCACAATGCTAACTACTCGTCGGTCGTTGGAAGTGAAGAACACTTTTTCTTTCCTGGTAATTAACGTGTGGCTTTCATGAAGTCTTCAAAGTCAACTGCAACTTATTCAAGTCTTTTAAGAATTTTACTTTTCAACAAAATCTTATTATTATTATTATTATTTATTTATTTATTTATTTTGCGAGCTTCAGTTTTAAAACTACTAGCAAATGTGACTAGCTTTGCGCGTGTAACTTTTACTTGGCTTGGATAAAATTATACAGTATTTCTTATGAATATATCTAGATTGATAATTGGAATGTACAAAAAATTACTATTACATAATTTTATCACCAATTCTCATCAAGGTTGTAAAACATTAAATCTGCAATTTAATTACCATCAATTTTTTTTTTCTTTCCCAATTCTGAAGTTTGTGAAGACTTTGTTAATTAATAACTTGATTCATGTAAAAAGATGTGCAAATCTATACCTTATTATAAAAGTGTCCTGTTTTACAAATTTGGTTTACCTATTTTGTCCCTATTATATAATTTAATTTAAGGTCATTAATGTAATATCATATTATTATACACAAATTTATAAGAAAAATAAAATAAACATGATTTAGCAAATACACGTTTATAAAAACAAAAAGTCAAACATGGTTTAATTAGTAAATCAATAATTGTTTGCGGAATAGAATTTCTGTTGATTAGTTATTAGTAAATCAATTGGTTTGACTTTTTTCTCAAAAAAAATAAAATACGGTTGGACTCTTTTTCCAAAAACGAAAAGAACAAAAAAACATATTTAAAATCTAGACATGAACAAGTTTCATCGAGCGTAAAAATACTTAGTTAATTTTGATCTAACCTAATTATAACATTCTACACGTATCAACAAAAAAAAAAAAAAAAAAAAAAAAAAGAAGAAGAAGAAGAAAAAATCAATATTTGATTAATAGATTGCAACTATAGTTGGAGCCAATCAAGCTTGCGTGTGCATACAAACTAATTTACTCATTCTGCTAAAAGAAAATCATTATCATGCTTGATGATGTATATTGATTGCGCAATCTAAACTTATTTTGATATGTGTAGTTTGATTCAGGGGCGGATCCAGGATACGAAGGTGGGGTGGGCTGAAATACAACTACTTCGACATATTAAATTTTATGCATATATATTGATTTTTTGGATATTGTCGTAGGTGGTGCCCTACAAGATTTTGATACATAAAATTCATTAATGGTTGAGTCTAAGTCTATATTTGTAAGAAAATATCTCTTATTGGGCCTATTGGTGGAAAAAAAAATGTCAAACACAAATCCAACGATATATATAAAATGTACTTCTACAAAATAATAAAAATCATTCTCATAACAATTAACAAATAAATACATCATTCTTAAAAGTTATTGGTATAATCAATCAAAGAATAGAGAAAGTGAAAATAAAAATAAATATTAGGTGTTGGAGCGTTTATGTTCAAGTCTATTTCATCATTAAATAATTTAGGCTGAAATTAGTAGGCCATTTTTTCTAAAAAACTTTAAACATCTACATATATACATGAAAATTTTGGGGTTGCACTAGGGTGGAGCCTGATGCAACCAATACATAAATATTTGCAAATTAAAAAAAAAATCATACCAACATGCACGTAATCATAAAATAAAAGGTTGACTTCAACATAATTTTATTCAACAATTTCAATTTGATCATAATTCTAATTTCTAAATATGATTGGACTATCTTTCAAGCTATTTATCTATACCATTATTATAAAAGTGTCTTGTTTTACAAATTTTGGATTACCTATTATATCCTTATTATATATTTAATACTAAGGGCAATATTGTAATATAACATTATAAATAATTATTATTATCTTAAGTACTTTAATAGGAGTAAAACTCTATCCGTATTATGATAGAATATTATTTAATTCTAAGATGTTAAAAAAAATTACTTAAGGCACTAGGACGGGTATTGACGATCAACATTCTTGAGGTTAATTATAATAAAATATAACGATTTATACATCGAATCCATGCACATAATATAGAGTAAAATTTATATACCTATTACAAAGAGTCCTTTTGTTTTAACAAATTTTAGTTTATCTAATTTGTCTTTATTATATATGTACACACTAAAAAATTGTATACTTTAATACTCCATCAAATAATAATCAATTCAATTATTATTTTTTAAAATATAATCATATCAATCAACGAATAATCAACTCAATTATTATTTTTAAAATATAATCATATCAATAGTGTACTCATGCATATTATAATTTTCATAACAAAAAACATTAAATTCTTGATAATAAATAAACCGTCTTTTGTACGTTTGGACGTAATTGTTTACTCTCTCCGTTTTTTTTTCTTTTTCAAATGTCATATTTAGTTTTTGTTTTTGTTTCCTTTTAAATATTTCATTTCGGAATTTGATAATAAAATAGCTATTTGTTTTCCCATTTTACGCTTATAATTAATGTTTTATATAAGTTGGTGCTCATAAAAATAAAATAATGTTACAAAAATAAATTTACACACTTCTTTGGTATGTGTACAGTAAAATCTCTATAAATTAATAACCTTGGGACCATGAATTTTTATTAATCTAGAGAGATATTAATATATCGATAAATTAATATTTTATTAATTAAAAGATAGATTTTTTTCAATTCAACAAATTTAGTACATATGTATTGAAAATAAATGAATTCATATATGTTTCATTGATTATATTCATGCATCAACTAATTCTTTGTAACTAATTAAATATATTCATGTACAATATCAACTCATTGTATATAATTAACTATAATTTTCATGGACGCATGTTACAATTCATTAGAATTACTTAAATATACATACTTACATTAATTTATTGCACTTAAATAACTATTATAGTCAATTAAATATATTCATGCATGATGAATGAAACACATACTATATTAATCTCAATATGGAAATAAAATAATTTGTAACACCCAGCCATGTATTCTCATCTAGAAGGCATCGCAAAATCATTCATGAATGATCACACGTAAAACATTATATGAGTATAAGAGAGATCATCTCACATGCACTCAAAAAGATTCACAAGAGTGGGTTGATGAAATCCAATGAGATTAAATTTTTAAGAAAATCAAGTAACAATAGATTCATATTTTAGCAAATTACCATAATATTTGTAATTGATTAATTTATGAGTTATTAATTAGAGTTTTAATGTAATCTAATATTTATAAAGGGATTTTTCAAAAAAAAAATATTATCTTATTATCTTATCGAATTTGATGATTTTTTACAAATGTCCAAGTCGGGACTATAATTTGATGAGGAAGACATTTAAAAAACGAAGGAAATAGCTATTTCAACGTTTGGACATAATAGGTTAGGTATTTCAGTATTTTTGGACTTCTCGCCACAAAAATTAAAGGATCCGACAATGTAATTTTTAAATAAATATGGCCTCTACAAATATGTATATATAGCTTATAAAAATATAGTTGAACACAAAATAAATGATTGTTAAATTAAAGTCTTCAAAACTTTTCTCTTGCCACTATTAAAAAATTTATTTTGATAATAATGTGACAATAAATATCCATCTTATCATATTCTCAGTAAAAAGATATATTGGAATTTAAATTATATTTTCCCTTATATTTCTTATTTGAATTTAAATTGAAGACATAGGTCTTCAATTTAAGGGCAATGATGTAGTATACTATAACTATA
This sequence comes from Mentha longifolia, assembly GCA_001642375.2. Lineage (NCBI taxonomy): Eukaryota > Viridiplantae > Streptophyta > Magnoliopsida > Lamiales > Lamiaceae > Mentha > Mentha longifolia. The sequence goes on from CM038116.1 coordinate 7,575,342, forward strand.
AGGTCTTTAAAAATTATTAGTGTTACATTTTAATAGTATTATATTTCCAACAGAATTCGCATCCACATGAATTGATATTCATCTATGAGTAAAAATAAAATAAAAATAAAATTTAATCTTTTGAATAATTATCTATATTGTATCTCGAAATTTTGATTATATAAGTTCTTATTCCTTCGAAAATGTTTGCTAACTAAGACCATAAAAATATGAATATATTAACATTATTCCAATATTCTAAGCTAAACAACCTTGATAAACATGATGAAGGCGTAAGATAAAAAGAAATTGGAAAATAAAAAGTGAATCTTAAATTTCAATATTATATTAGTAAAATTGTACTTCATCCGTCCTCTAAGAGTGTGACATTTTAACCATTTTGGTTTGTTCACTAAGAGTGTGAGAAGTATATTTATAGTTAAAAAAATTATGGCATACAATACACAGTATCTTCGAGGAATGAGTGAGTTATTTATAAATTATGATATTCTTATTTATTCAATAGATTATTCTATATTTTAAAATATTTAAAATATTTATATTTTAATAAATATAATCATTTTTATTTCATACTCATACATATCTCTATATATAGTCATCTATCACTAGGAAGACATAACTAAGATGATATAATTTACGATATAGAATATGATCGCAGAATAATTAAAGTTCAGTAAAATCATAGAATTATTAGTTATCTGAAAATATATATAATAGATATTTTTAAATTCTCATATTAAATTTATTAGAAATTAGATTTTGTGTTTTTTTCCATGCGATAAATTTGAAACTAAGAATTACATCTGATTCAATTATAGTACTTAATAAAGTTAGATGACATGTTAGATTTTGAACCCTAATTCTATTTTGCATTAGAGCTCAAGTAGTAGAGAGTTATACGATGGAAAATATATTTTGTCTACTAAGGCTCATTTTTTGTCTACTTTTCACATTTACTTGCCGAAATTGTTGAAGTTAATATAATAATATTTTTTTAAAAAATTGATACGCATTATATTACTACAATTTAAAATAAATTACTCATATACAATAGAGATTATACGTGCAACGCACGTAATCATTAATAAAGTATCATTATATAAAAATAACAGTAAATTATGCATTCCAAAGTAAATTTTTCGAAATAAAATATTTTTCATCATTACTCCGTACTATATATAGTCCTTTGGGAGTTTCTTTATTCACTCTTTTTTTTAAGTAATTAAACTTCCAAATATCAACAACATCATCGTTTTTTCATCATATATGTGTATTTATGAACCCTTATGGAAATATTGAGTTTAATGATAAATTTAATATTTTCTTCTCATACTAAAAGGTGAATCAACGTGCAACGCACGTTATCCCTGCTAGTTCCTTAAAAGCTTAAAATAACTATACCAACAACAATGAATTGAGAAATAAACGTTTAAGCAAACAACTCTTTGAGCATAATGAAGAACTCTAGTCACAAAGACATATATACAAAAAATATTAGATAGACTTTTAGCATTGAAAATTTAAAGTGTTGACTAAATTGTTTCAAAATAACATTTACAAGTGTAGAATGAATTGGACATTTTTAAGACAATTATATGTTTATTTTTTCTTTCTTAGTTTTATACTCCCTCCGTCCATGAAGCATGCGACACTTGGAATCTTTCGGCATGATTTTTAATTTTTATAATGAGTGGTGTTAAAGTAATGTTTAAATCTCACTTAATGTGTGAGTGGATATTAAAGTGAAATGAATATAAATTGTAACTAAGAAAGAAAAAAAAGTAAGAATCCACTAATGGGATAATTGATTGCAATACCACTGATTTCTTTTTATTTATTTTTTTGCTATTTTTCTTGATTGTTGATTGTTTTTGTTATATATTAATCTGAGGAAAAAAAAAATTGTTAGCTCAATCTTTACATTATTTGGATTTGTCTATAGTTTTAATTTTATTCATCTCTAATTGAAATTAACCCATAAACTAGAAATCACATTCGTACCTAAAGTCGTCGTGGGTGCGGTAATTGTTTCAGTGCAAGTCATGATTGAGACTAGAATACTTCTTATTTTTTATACTAGGGGCGTTTTTATATGATCTTACTCATATATATAGACAGGTATAATTTATTAATTACTACAAATTTTGTAATTTATATGACATAAAATACCATATATATATATAGATGTATATATAGATTCAGTTTATTAATTACATGTCTACATATATACATTTATACCTACAAATTTGTAATTAATATTTAATAAGACTATATCTGTAGATGTACATAAAATAGTACTATTTTAATCCCCGCACCTTCTATAGTCTGCCACAATTTTTTATTTATTTTTCGTCTTTTCTTTATTTTTAATTTGGATAAAAGTAATACTAAAACTATTTTGATAAATGTTTTAATTTGGAGTGATAACATGATGAATTATGTGAATCGCTAATTTATGCATATTTCCATATTATTCAGTGCATCTAATACAAAATACAAAAGTAGAATATTATTTTATTTTCTATAATAAATAATAATTTATAGTAACTTTTATATGTTAACAGGAATTGTAGACAAATTTAATGTGTCACGTTCACTGTTCTAAAAATCCTTGGCTAGCTCCGTCTAGTCCCCGCCTAGACGCTAGAAGGTAGCCCGCCGTCTAGTCCGCCTAGTCCGCCTAGCCCGTCTAGGTGCCGTCTAGACTCCCGCCTAGTCCGTCTAGACGCTAATCCCCACCCTACCGCCCTACTAGCGTCTAGCGACTTTTAGAACATTGGTCACGTTAATAATTTTTCTATTAAGTGTTTAGTGTTTTTTTAGTAAAGTTTAATTTTTATAAAATTTACTTTTATAAAATATATTAATAATAATTTTCCTTAAATATATCAATATTACGTCACACGTGGCACATTAAATATGTCCACGTTGGGGTAAGGGCAGTCCTATATGTATTATATAGATTAGTACATCCCCATCTATAAGTGTAATTAATCAAGATATTAATGGCAATTTTCTGAACTACAGCAGTCCTACTTTCATCAAATGCTAGCAGCAATCGATCTATTTAGATAACACTAGCAGGGATAACGTGCGTTGCACGTTGATCCACTTTTTAGTACGATAAAAAAATATTGAATTTATCATTAAACTCAATGTTTACATAATAATTCATGGCTTTAATTATTTTTTTTTAAAAAAAAGTGAAAAGTCTCAAGGGAATATATATTGACTCTGCCGATTACACCATGCAATTACCTTTAAAAGGTTTGAAACTCATATTCCTATGATATGTTAAAATCAAAAATTAATGTGATAAATAGAAAAATGTGAAAAATATTTTATTTAAAAAATTGTAACTAAAACTATGTATATAATTGTTAATGAATTTAAAGAATTTTTGTTCTTGTTTGACCTTGATGGTAAAAGAACACTTCTTCTTATTTGTTTTGCTTTACACAAATATTTTATACAACGTCTCTTCGTCGTCCTCGTTGTTACTTGGAACCTCAAAAAAAAAAAAAAAAAAAAAAAATCAAGCTTTTGCAACGTGGGTCTTCATTTTCGATTTCCTTTCAATACATCATGTTGCAACTCTATTTTTTTTCCTCTCCAGTTTGCATGGCCTTTCTACTTGTTTATTTTATTTTATTATTATTTTTTTTCCCACTTTGGTTAGCTTGGCCATCTTGACAGACTTTTTCTTTCCTTGTAATTGATTTGTACTTGGTTCTTCAGTTGATTCAATCGGAATTTTACTTCAGTAGATATAAATCTTCATTGAGTCTATCCACATCTCCATTTTTAGTCGGCAATATTGCTGGATCGGTCATGTACTTTGCCAAATGAATGCTCTTCTCTAAACTTGAAAAAATAAATTTGATGAGTCTTTTTATGTAAATTTTTCATTATCATACTTAATTATCATCTCATCCGGAATTTTGATATTACTTTCACTATCAATCTGTTCTTCCTCATTTCCAACTCTAGTAAGAATTTACTGAAAGTTAAATTATTATTTAATCTCATGCAGTGGCGGAAGGAGGGGGTGCTAGAGGAAGTACCAGCACCCTCCAGCAAAAAAAATATATATAATATTTTTACACTAAAAAAATTTATTTTTATATTTTATTTAGTCCTAGCACCAGTATTTATATATATATTTTTAATTCTAGAACCATTCGATCAAAATTTCTTGCTCCGCCACTGATCTCATGTATATGGACAAAGTGATTTTCTTCATTTTCGGCGACAAATAGGACTTCACCAAGCTATAACAGATATAGTCTGGTGAATTGTGGCTTTTGGCACAACTCGTAACACTTGTCTAAAATCTCCTCCAAATGCAATCACTTTCCCACCCAAATCTTTATCATTTCTCATCACATATTTCAACGACTTATTCATATTTTCCATTACTCATTTTTTGGTTATAGGTGCTTTATCCCAAAAAAATAAAATGTGCTATACATAACAACTTTGTTGTTCCACTTTTTTTGAAAATTGAACACTCACTTGATTCATCTAAATTTATTGGTGTTGAACGTAAAATGTATTATTTTTCCTTTGGGCAATATACCAGCGATGCGAGGGTCTAAATGTTGACATGTTTTCTAAGGATCTATAAGAGATGGAAAGTGAGACTGGCTTGAGAAAATAATACAAAAGAATAGCTGGTACGTACATATTTTATCGAGTTTAGGTTAAAGTTTTAAAATAAATAATTAAATCTATGCATTTTCTTTTTTATCAAATGGGTTTGGCTTCCAATTATTTTTTGTATTTATTTTTTATTTTTTCAGCACAATTTAGCTTACTTTTTTTTTATTTAATTTCAACATTTAATTTTTCTTAGCACATATTTTTATACTGGGAATTAGTGTATAATCAAATATTGTTATGTTATCAAAATTAAGAAAATATAACTTCTGATTATTGAATAATTGACGTAAAATCAAAATGATCAACTAAAAATTACAAATTTATAAAACATGAAGTATAACAATGAAATGAATAATTGAGCATGATATAAATCCATAAATCTATTTTTACGGACATATTTGTTTTTTATAATCAAATTCTAAATAATTACTGATTTTCTCAAAATTACCGTAATGCCCTTAAATTTAAGTTTATAATAAGGATATAATAGACAATTTAAATTTTGTAAAACAAGACACTTTTATAATAGGGTATAGATGTGAATCACACATTTCCACATAACAAAATCTATGGTAATATCGAATATAAATATAAAATTTCACACTTGTTACCCGAATAGAACTCACTCGAACAAACACAAAAAAATGGTTTTTCTTGTTTCACTAACCTTGTTCATCACTTTCTTGGTAGCTCTTTTCCTGTGGCTCAACTCAAGAACCGGTTCTCGAAACCTCGACTGCCGCCTGGCCCGCTGGGCTGGCTGATCATCGGCAACATTCTCGACCTCGGAAAACAGCCGCTACACCAAGATTTCTACAGACTTGGATCCAAATACGGACCGTCGTTTGGCTCAAGCTCGGGAATATGAGAACCCTAGTTGTACAGTCGCCGAGCTTTTCAAGAAGCACGACCTGGCTTTCGCAGATCGAACAGTTCCGGATTCGATGACAGCTTGCGGTTACAGCGATGGATCTTTCGCTGACGCTCCGTACGGCGAGTATTGGAGAATCTTACGCCGCATTTCCTCGTCGGAGCTCATGGCTCAGAAAAGGATCAACTCCTCCGTACACCTGAGGCAGAAGTGCATAGATAAGTTGATAGAGTGGATAAAGGAGGATGCAACTGCAACAGAGCCAATTCAACTTGACAAGTACCTTCTCATTATGAGCTTCAATCTGGATATAATGGACTTCAAGTCGGAGACGGGGAATGAATTCTTCGAGGAGATGATACACTTCATGGAGTGGCAGGGGAAGCCGAACGCGGTGGATGCATTCGAGTTCTTGAAATGGCTCGACCCTCAAGGGATCAGGAGAAATATACGGAGAAGCACCTGCAAACATTGTTGAACATGGTTTCGGTTCTCGTGAAGGAGAGACTTAGGGTTAGGGAGTTGGGGAGAGGAAACGAACAAGAGATTTCCTCGATGCATTATTGGATTACAGAGGCGATGGCAAAGGATCAATAGATAAGATCTCGGAGAAGAATATTACCATCATTCTCACTATTATACGAGTGTGCTTTTTAATGTTCAAATTGATGCTTAAATATAACAATCTATTACCATGCTTAAATCAGTGACAATCATACATTAGTAATGGTTCAAATTTATTTCTATATGAACCAAACTCCATATATATACCTCGTTATGATGCAGGAAATGTTCTTCAGTGGAACGGAGACTACAAGCATTACCACAGTGTGGGCAATGGCGGAGCTATTACGTAACCCTAATTCCATGAACAAGCTCAAAGCGGAGATTGATAAAGCCGTTGGTCCTTCAAGAGCCGTAGAAGAAGATTACTTGAATGAATTGAAATACTTGCAAGCAGTTGTCAAAGAAACCTTGAGATTGCACCCTGCTTTTCCTCTACTTCTACCAAGAAAGTCGTGAGAAGATACCGAGTTCATGGGCTACAATATACCCAAGGGCACAATAGTAATAGTGAACGCGTGGGCTATCCATAGGGACCCTGATACATGGGAGGATCCATTTTCTTTCAAGCCAGAGAGATTCCTGAACTCGAGCATCGATCCCAAGGGACAAAACTATGAGATGCTTCCATTTGGTTCCGGTAGAAGATCGCGTGTAGGCATGTTGATGGGAGATAAGATGGTTAGCCTCACTTTAGCAAGGCTAATACAGTCTTTTGATTGGGAGCTCCCTGCAAATATTTCCCCAGAAGAAGTCGATATATGAGGGAGATGGTAGCGACTACTCTTCAGATGCTCACACCTCTGAAAGCAGTTCCCAAAGAAAGAGGAGCCTAAAAGTAATGCAATAAGATAGTAATACATGAATATGTATTGGCGCCCTCTAGTTTGCTTAAACCTATCATTGTACCTCTTGCTTCTCACTTAGGCCTTGTTTGGTTCACTCTTTTTTGGGTAAGGAATGGGAAACAATTAAGAGATTCAATTACTTGTTGTTTGGTTTGAGTAATATGTTATCTATTACCATTACTTGGGGGTAACCCAATCCACCATATTGTTACCCCTCAAGGAGGAGGGGAAACAAGAGTAAGGCAATCCCCCCTCACAAGGGATTCATTTCCATCAATAAACCAAACACTCAAAGTCAAGTAAGGGAATGAAAACAATAAGGGTTACTTTTATTGAGTGTTTGGTTTATTGATGGAAATGAATCCCTTGTGGGGGGGATTCTCTTACTCTTGTTTCCCCTCCTCCTTGAGGGTTAACAATATGGTGGATTGGGTTACCCCCAAGTAATGGTAATAGATAACATATTACTCAAACCAAACAAGTAATTGAATCTCTTAATTGTTTCCCTTTCCTTACCCAAAAAAGAGTGAACCAAACAAGGGCTTAGTGTTAACTAAGGAGCAGTCTCCTAATTAATTAGAATATATGACTATTTACATGAATGCAGGGGCAGATTTACATTAGGGTTGCACTGGGCAGAAGCCCAGTGCAAGCCCAAAACAATCTTTTATATGTATGTATATATCAATATCTTAACATAATAGTAGCCCATCCCAATTAAATTTAAAAAGCCCAAACCAACGAGTTTTGGGCAAGACAAATTATCTGAGAGGTAATATGTAGCTGCCGTTCACCTCCGTAATTGGCTTCCTCCAAGTGGAAATTTAATACTACCTCCGTCCTCCATTTCGTGACCTTCTTTTTTCAGCATGTGTGGCACGCATTTTCACGCTTATCGTTGATGAGTTTTAAAATAAATTTTTGAAGTATTCTTTCTTTTACGGGATACTTCAAGTGTTGTAGTATCCGGTAAAAGAAAGAATACTTCAATAATTCATTTTAAAACTCGTCAATAATAAGCGTGGAAATACGTGCCACACATGCTAAAACAAGAGGGTCACTAAATGGAGGACAGATGGAGTATTCAAGTCTTATGATTTATTTTTATTTTTTTATTGTTTATTTTTTTGCCTTTATAATGTTCTAGTGGAATTTTAAAACTATTTGGATTGCTATGCTTTTATTTGGCAATTGCTATTGGGAGAATTTTCACACTTTAATATAGTCTTTTAATTATTTCTGATTTTGCATACAAAATCCGACTTCCATATTAGCATGAAATCTGATAAAAATAGAAAAATATCAGCACAAAATCTAATAAAAATAGGAAAAAATCGATCTCGTGTGCAAAATCAAAATTTTACGCAAAGATGTCTATTTTGGGGCAATTATCCATACACACACACATTGCTCCACAATTAAAGTCGGTTGGTGGTCCGCAGTAGATGCCGTGCGTTGACTTTTAGCATTTGACACCAGTGATTCTTGATTGGTGTTTTTTATCGTTGTTAGAGAGAATTCGTAGATAATTTTGACTCTAATACTTGAGTTAGAGATTGTGATTTTGTAGTGTGATTTTCAAGTGGTATGGAGAGTCATATTTATAGGTGTAAAAAAAGTATATTTGATGGGCTTGTGCTCCAAGATGGGCCTTTAGGCTGAGCTGTTACAACTTTTTTTTTTCTATAAAATATTGATAATTATCAATAAAAGATGTTATTAGTGCCAAAGAAACTGATATTTATCTTCCATATATATTTATTAATAAATACTCCCTCAGTCCCTTTGAAGTTGTTATACTTCTTTTCGGCACGGGAATTAAGGTAGTAGTGTTTAGTGTTTTAAGCGAGTTTGGTAATTGAGGAGAGTAGGGATTTAGAATTATAATTAATTATTGATTTATTAAAAATAAAAAAACTGAAATATTATATATATATATATATATATATAAATTAGTATATCAAAAAAAATATTTTTCAACCCACCCCATTGACAGTTTCCGGCTCCGCCCCTGCATGAATGCTATAAAAAAGGTGTCTAATGCCATTGGATATGGATGTATTTGATAATTTGTATTGTCCTGATATTGGTTAATTATACTATAAGTTGTCTTAGCCAACATATGTCTAATCTTGACATGCCTTGCAGTGGCTGCTTAGATATTTAAAATCTGCTATGCATGTTGGCTTGAATTTTCAAAGTGTTCTTATTGTCTGAAAATTGGTTATGTTGATTCTAATTATGCAAATAGAGATAATAGGAAATCCACTACCTCCTATGTGTTTACTCTATATATATGATAGAGATTTGGTTTTTGTGGTTTCTTGCTTCCTACTTCTCGTTGTTGTTATCGGAGTATTATTAGAAACTGGTTTATGAATCTGCAAAGGAGTTGTAGCTTTAGAAGATTCCCTAATTGAAAACATATGAAAATTGTGGTAGATGTTTTGATTATTAACATACGAATATGAAAGGCCCTAGGTTAGAATAGAAGCCATGACGTGGCGGCTTCATAGATCTCATCTCTAGATCAATCCTTTGTATTTTAATGCACTAGAATTTCATCGTTTTAGTGAGCAAATTATTTTTTTGCACTAACTACATCACCTCACAAGCAATTTTCTGGTTTTTTCCTTTCAAGAAAATATTATGGGTTTTCTTATCAATAGTAATTCGGTTTCCAATTTGGAGACGATACTCTAATAATCAATCTTATATATCCACTCCTAGGGATGGCAATCAGGTATAATAGGTGCGATAGTAGCTATCCATATCTATACCCGTGAATTAAAGTTGTACTCATACCCGTACCCGCGACCCACGAGGAATACCATCCGTCACCCATTCCCGCTACCCGCGGATACCGACTACCCGTCAGGTACCCGCCACCCGCTACCCTTGGATACCCGCTACCTATGAACCATAATTTCATAAATTTTATTATCCGAAATTCAAATTCATAAAACAAGTTTAATATCCAAATTTAACAAAGAGTACATAAATTCTTAATATTAATTAACATTCATTCAAAAAAATATATTTATTTATTATCATAAAAATAGTTAAATAATACATGGGTAATTCATGGGTACGCGAGTAATAACCACAGTCCCGCGGGTATTATAGCGACTATCCATACTCATACCCGCGAACTAAATGGATAGTAATACCTATACCCGTACTCGCGGGTACCAAATACGCCTCAAACACTCACCTATTAAGGTCGGGTACCCGCAGGTATCGGGTATCCACGGATAAATTGTCATCCCTATCCACTCCATGTCTCTTGCTAATAAGTTAATCATGACATTTTTATGAACAATGAATACAATCGATTTTTTTTTTTAAAATATAATTAATTGAAATTTAAAAATCACATCACGGAAGATTCGAACTCGTACTTTTAGTCTCGGATATTAATCCCCTCTTATCATCAACTATTCAACTAGTACTATGTTAGGATCAAAACCCTAACAAGCGATCGACGGGTCGATCTACGAACAAAGAACGGTCCGGCGCCTCGAGCACGAGGTCGGCGGAGAGAAGAACAGCCCGGCGCCTTCGTCGTGAAGGTCGTCGGTGGATAAAGGCTGAACGCGGAGTCGCACTCCGTCGGCAGCGAAAGACGTGACCAAGAGAGAAACCCTTAGGGCTATTGATTTAATTCTTATTTCTTGATATCAATTATGGGATTACAATCCTCTATTTATAATACTAGAATATCTAACTAAACAAGGAAAAGATAAGCTAATTAATACTAATAATCTAAATAATTAATTATCAAAGATATGCTTGCAAATATAGAGATTGACACGAGATTGACTCGTATCATACTACGCTAGCTTTTAAATCGGGGAGCCAACCATCGATGTAAACAGACCATATTAATTACATGTAGAACAACGAATAAGGTATTATCTTTTTGCTTAGCTCATACATATCAATCAACCTTATCAAACAAAATTTTGTAGAAAGATGTGCAGCATGTGTAATGGAAAGACTTTGTGTTTTTTTTTTTTTTTTTTTCGATCGAACATGTAAAGACCTTATTTTCGGGCACTTGTTTCCGACATTCTTGTAAGTTAGCATAAAATCGTGTTAGAAAATTATGATGAAAAAAAAAAAAGAAAAAAAAGAAACTATAATCTTTGGTTTTTTCAAAAGAGGATTAATAATTTTTTCTCATTATGTATTTTCGGTTAACATAGTTACAAAGAATAAACATAACATTTTCCTCAAAAAATAAAATAAAAAAATAAATAATAATAATAACATGCTGACGTGGATTTTAATGTATAATTAATTATAAAATTAATTAAGGAGGACGTCAATCCGAATTGGTACATGTCTTTATATACATTTATGCCTACAAATTTTGTAATTGATATATTTAATAAGACTATATATGTGTTGATGTATGTAAAACAGTAAATTATAGGAATTATTAATTAAGTTAATTTTAATCCCCGCACCTTCTATAGTCGTCTGCCCATTAAATTTTTAACTTACTTTTTTCGTCTTTTCTTTATTTTCAATATGAATAGTATGCTAAAACTATTTTGATAAACGGTTTAATATGGAGTGATAACATGATGAAAGGCTTATAATTTATGCAATCGCTAATTTATGCATATTTCCACTTTATTCAAACATTACTAAAGTACATTTTTAATAAAGTTTTATTTTTTCTGGTAGGATTTATTTTATAAGATATATTAATAATAATTTTTCTTATATATATCATGGTCACATCACACATATCACCATGACACATTAAGTACTCCACATTGATTAAGGGGCAGTCCTATATATATATATTATATAGATTAGTACTCCACAGTAGTCCTACTCCTACCTTCTTTAAATGCCGGCCGTAATCGATCCTTTGAGATAGCATGCTATGGTGCATGATGTGGCCTAAATCTTATCCTATTTCGACTATAAATATCACACTTGTTATCAGAATTAAACTCAAACAAACACAAAAAAATGGTGTTTCTTGTTTCACTAACCTTGTTCATCACTTTCTTGGTAGCTCTTTCCTTGTGTCTCAAACTCAAGAACCGGTTCTCAAAACCACGACGGCCACCGGGCCCGCCCGGATGGCCCGTCATCGGCAACATTTTCGACCTCGGAACACAGCCGCCACACCAAGATTTCTACATACTCGGATCCAAATACGGACCCGTTCTTTGGCTCAAACTCGGCAATCTCAATACTCTAGTTGTACAGTCGAAGGCCGCTGCTGCCGAGCTTTTCAAGAAGCACGACCTAGCTTTCGCAGACAGAACAATTCCGGATTCGATGACAGCTTGCGGTTACGGCCATGGATCTTTTGCTGAAGCTCCGTATGGCGACTATTGGAGAATCATGGGCCGCATTTCCTCGTCGGAGCTCATGGTTCAGAAAAGGATCAACTCATCCGTACACCTGAGGCAAAAGTGCGTAGATAAGCTGATAGATTGGATAAAGGAGGATGCATCGGAACCGATTCAACTCGACAAGTACCTGCTGATTATGAGCTTCAATCTAGTCAGCAGTGTCATGATCTCCACAGATATAATGGACTTCAAGTCGGAGACGGGGAACGAGTTCTTCGAGGAAATGACACAGTTCATGGCGTGGCAGGGGAAGACAAATGCGGTGGACGCATTCGAGTTCTTGAGATGTCTCGACCCTCAAGGGATCAGGAGAAATACGGCGAAGCACCTGCAACGATTGCTGAACATAGTTTCAGTTCTCGTGAAGGAGAGAATTACGGAAAGGAAGCTCGGGAAAGGAAAGGAAACGAGAGATTTCCTCGATGCGTTATTTAATTACAAAGGTGATGGCAAAGGATCAATTGATAAGATCTCAGAGAAGAATATTACCATCGTTATCCTGGTAATTACGAATTACTTCCTGTGTTACCCACATTAGCCCATGTTTGGTTCAAGTTTTTTTGGATATGAAAAGGGAATCAAGTAATTGATTCCATTATATTTTGTTTGGTTTGAGTAATAGTTTATCCATTTCCCTTACGGGGGTAACCCAATCCATTACATTGTTACCCCTCAAGAAGGAGGGAAACAAAGAGAGGGAGAACCCCTCACAAGTGACTCCCTTTCTATACTTGAACCAAATACTCAATAAAAGTAACCATTATTATTACTATTCCTTTACTTGACTTGATTTCATTCTCTTTCCGTTACCCAACTTGAACCAAACGAGCACTTAGTGTGATTATTAGCCGTTTGGGACATTCCTCATATTAGTGGCTACTCAAAAATAGAATTATTTCTTCACCAAATCGACTTTTTTACCCTTGATACTTTACTTGCTTTTTCGAAAGTCTCTTACTCTTTTACCTGCTTTTTGCTTAAAAACTTGTCTTACCACATTAATATGGGGATGTCGGAAAATATCATTTAGAGATTCATACCTTGTTATGATGCAGGAAATGTTCTTCGGTGGAACGGAGACTACAAGCATTACCACAGTGTGGGCAATGGCGGAGCTATTACGTAACCCTAATTCCATGAACAAGCTCAAAGCGGAGATTGATAAAACTGTTGGCCCTTCAAGAGCTGTAGAAGAAGATGACTTGAATGAATTGAAATACTTGCAAGCAGTTGTTAAAGAAACCTTGAGGTTGCACCCTGCTTTTCCTCTACTTCTACCAAGAAAGGCGAGAGAAGATACCGAGTTCATGGGCTACAGTATACCCAAGGGCACAATGGTAACAGTGAACGTGTGGGCTATCCATAGGGACCCTGATTCATGGGAGGATCCATTGTCTTTCAAGCCAGAGAGATTCCTGAACTCGAGCATCGATCCCAAGGGACAAAACTATGAGATGCTTCCATTTGGTTCTGGTAGAAGATCGTGTGTAGGCATGTTGATGGGAGATAAGATGGTTAGCCTCACCTTAGCAAGGCTAATACAGTCTTTTGATTGGGAGCTCCCTCCAAATATCTCCCCAGAGGAAGTCGATATGAGGGAGATGGTAGCGACTACTCTTCGGATGCTCACACCTTTGAAAGCAGTTCCCAAAGAAAGAGGAGCCTAATGCTATTAAACTAGATCTGAAATAAAATTCCTATGATTCTGTAATTCCTATAATTAAAATATGAATTGTCTACTATGATTTGTACTACATCTTGTACTGTATGAAATAAAATATGTATTGTGGCCCCTTACTTTGGAGCTTAATTTGTCTATTCATACTTAATTTGGTCATTCATGTATCAAACTATCATTGTCTTATACTCATTCATGTATAATGTATTTTTTTTTAATTAGGGTATAGAGTATTGAATAATACAGATATAAATTATTTTATTCAATAGCATGATTTAAATTATATTACTTAAATAATTACAAATTTTTCCAAATGGCATGATTCAACTATACTACGCTTTTAAATCGGGGAGCCAACCATCGATGTAAACGGACCATACTTATTACATGTAGAACAACGAATAAGGTATTAGCTTTGTACTTAGCTCATTCATATCAATCGACCTTATCAAACAAAATTTTGTAGAAAGACAATTATGTGCAGACCTCTTTTTTTTTTTTTTTTTTTTTTTTTTTTTTTTTTGAACATGGAAAGACCTTATTTTGGGGTACTTGTTTCCGACATTCTGGTATGTTAGCATAAAATCGTGTAAGAAAATTATGATGAAGAACAAAAAAAAAAGGAAACTATAATTTTTTTTTCTCATCAAGTATTTTCAGTTAACCTTGAATATTGAATAAACATAACGTGCTGACGTGGATTTTAATGTATATATAATCAATTATAAATTAAGGAGGACGTCAATCCGAATTGGGAAAAGGATTCCGAGTCCTAATTAGGTTCGGCGACATTTTATGGCTATAAATATATGCCAATACTAATCACAATAATCATAATCACATTTATTCTTGCAAGTTCTTGTTTAGTCTTATTTCCACAATTTCTTGCGAGTTCTAATTGTTTAGTCTTCTTTCCACGATGGCTCAGTCTTTTACGATTTTTAAGAAATCTTTCATAGTTGTTAGTATTTTCAGTTTCATGTTTGTGTGTGCCTCTTCTTTTTCTTTTTACGCCGAGGCTCCCAACGCTCCGGCGCCTTCGTACACCGCCGAGCACCCAAAACTCTGCAATTTTGACGACGTCTATAAATTAGGAGTTGGAGATAAGATGTTTGACGAAATTGATAGCTGCAACGTCGGCCTCCTCAAACTCTGCCGAGTTCATCAAATCTATCAATTAGGAGATTCTATCTCCGACGTCGGCAATTTAATCCGAGAGGTTCCGGAGGGGGCGGCCACCTCTTACGCGCGCCGTCCTTACGGTTCAAATTTCCCAACGGGCCCTACCGGCCGAGCCTCCAACGGAAACCTTATGATCGACTATTTTGCAATGGATGCTGGTCTCCCTTTACTGCCGCCGTTCAAGAAGAGCGACGCGGATTTCAGTCACGGCGTCAACTTCGCCGTGGGAGGCGCGACGGCGTTGCCGTGGAATGTATTGGCAGCTATGAATATTTCTACTCCGATGACAACGAGCTCTCTGTCGGTGCAATTGGATTGGAAGTCTGCTTATTTCAGCTCCATCTGTCACGGCGAACGAGGTCGGTCAAGATTCGATTAATCTTTATTTATTAGTTTGAAGTGATTTAATTTCATATACCAATGTAGTAGACGTTTATGATTGATTTCTTAATATATTCATCATCAGATTGTGGTGGGAGATTCAAAAACGCGCTATTCATGTTGGGGCCGTTTGGAGGGAGCGACTATCACAACGCCGTATTTCAAGGGAAATCGTTCCAAGAAATAAACACCGAATTAGTACCAAAAGTTGTGGATTCGATCATGGCCGCTGTTCGTGTAAGTTATTATCCAGCAATCATAATAATTAAATTAATTTACGATTTTCATATGATCAAATCTAACTATATATATATTGTGTTATTAACCAGAGGGTGATCAGTTTGGGAGCAAAAAAGGTGGTAGTGAACGGACTATACACAATCTACGGCCTTCCCATATATATGACCTCTTTCACAAGGGAGACATGGGAAGTAAAAGATGATCTGGCACTCTACCATGATGCTCGACTAAGCGAAGCCATCGACAAACTCAACAAAGAAGAAGGGCATGATGCTGTTGTGGTGTATGGGAATTACTACTCAGCTTATGATACATTACAAACTTACGCCGTTGGTGGTATGCTAATGTCTCCTCATTCATTAACAACATTTTATAATATGTCATAATTTAAAGGTAACGTAATTGACTTGTTGGTTTGATTTGCAACAGTAATGGATGAGTCGGTTTGCTGCGGCAGCGGAGGCGGCATGTACAACTTTGATTTGGGAAGAATGTGCGGAGTTGAAGGCGTTTCTGCATGCAAAGAACCTCAAAAGCACATGAGTTGGGATGGATTGCATCCAACGCAAGAAGCATATAGGATTATGACTAAGTATTTGTTGTATCAGCTCTTTCAAGACCTCCATTGTTAACCATTCTCTTTCATCAACTACACCACCACACTTTCCTTAGATTAGACAATTATTATTATTATTAGATGTGATAAATTAGTTTTTTGTTTTAGATTTAGATATATAATAGAAATGGCATTGCTATATCTAAAGTTGTGGATACGATCTTAAATGTTTTCTAGTGCTAGTTATTAAATCGTGGATGGTATTCTATGTCTCAAATTTGGTGTCCTAACCGTGTCCCAAAATTCGATTTCTATTAATTTTATATTGTATTTTATAAAAATAAAAAATACTACAAAATACTAAATCATGGAGAAATAGACATTTATATAAGTAAAAATTGAAATTTTAAAAATTATATACTCTAATTTTAAATTTATCAATCCTACTAAAATGTTAAAAAATAATTATAAACCCTAATTGAATGGGTGAACCCTTGAAAATAATCATAAAATTAAATTAAATCATTATAAAATAAATTCATTGAAAAAAAATATAGATGTCATAATTTGGGACACGACTGATACACCGAATTGGGGACAGAGGATCCCAAATCATTAAATCGCTAGCATGCACTGATGCACGTGTCAAAACATTAATTGCAAACAAATAAGATTACTAGTAAAGTAACTAAATTTACTATGCGGATCTTCTATTGCATTTTGTAGTTGTATCTTCTTTTGTGCATGATCGACATGTGCTCAATTATTTTTTTTTTGTGTCAGATGATCGACACGTGTTTAACATTAAAAATATATTTACTTATAATCAGAGCAAGAATATATCTTATTTGAACATTTGAAGGTTATCTTATAACCGATCATGTTAAATAAGAATTGATTTTCTTAATTTTTATTATGTGAATTATGATGAATATATATTAGCCCATGAAACCATATGAAAGTTCGTAGTTATTTTTCAATTTTGCAACTAATCCGCCTTCCTAATTAGTACTTAGCTAATTATAATGACTTACTATGAAGGTGTGGAACACGAACACCATGCAACAAATGCGAACATACAAGAGTTGCAGATCAAGAAGTAGCAAAGTTAAAATCGTTCTTTCTTACTCAACGCTTTTACAATTTCTTTTTCCGCTTTTTCTTAGCTTTGGTAGCTTTGCCACGTAACCCTTCTCCTTACTATAAAAGGGTTTAGGGCTGCATGCTTTCATCGTGTAAGTTTTGTTTCTTAATTCAAATCAATGAAACCTTTTATCTTTCTCTGCAAATTATCTTCTTTTTATTTTTTTAGAACAAAATTATCTGTACTTTACTCTTAGCTGCTAATCTTATTCTTAATACTAACCCGCCCAAAAATTGATTATTAGAGAAAGAAAGATCGAGAAGGGTACGTTAATTACCTACGTACGTAGATATTCTCCTCTCTCTCAAAAATCAAAATGAGCACGCACTGCACACACCTCACCACACCAGAGTTTGTTACTCGGAGATTCTATTAAATTCCCTTTTTACCCACATCACAATACTCAATCATGTCCACGTAGCAAGGTATTATCGTCATTTCGTATTTTCTCTGTGGCGTACTATAAAGCTACCTTCCCTCTCAGCTTTACCGCACCAGCTCCAAACACACACACACACACTCTCTCACACACTCACACCAGCACAAATTTCACTCACAGATTCAAGCTTTTCTTCGTTCATGGATCTCATTAAGAAACTCAGCGTTCTAGTTTTCCTGGTTTGCGTTCTCATCGCTCTCAGGAATCAGAGAGCTCTTCTCGATTCTCCTTCACTCCTCGAGGAGGATCCATCTGCTGCTCGGCGGATTCTCGAAGGAGATGTGTCGCCGCCGCATTCTGACGGCAGAGAGGAGGCGGAGCGTCTGGCGTACGACTTCTACCGAACCTCTTGCCCCTCCGCCGAGGAGATAGTCCGAACAACCGTGCGAGAGCTGCACTCGTTGAACAGCTCCCTAGGCCCTGCTCTGTTGCGCCTCGCTTTCCACGACTGCTTCATTGGGGTAATCTTCATTCCTTTCCGTTTTCTCCTCATCCTGACTTTGTTTAGATTTTATCTACATTTATAATTACTTGAGTTTGCAATGTTATTTACGTTGTGGTTGAGATTTTGAGTTTGTTTGTTGAAATCTCGTTTTGCTGGTGTTAGCGGTCTAATTTTTAAATGCCCTACTGTATTTGTTTATCGATATTTGAGAGGATTATACTAAGTTTGACCGATTTTGGTGAAAATCGACCGTTATAGGGCTGCGACGCTTCGGTTCTGCTGGATTCGGAGGCCGAAAATAGAATTAAGAGCGAGAAAGGGGAAATTCCGAATCTATCACTGAAAGGATTTGCGGAGATCGACGCGATAAAGTCGAGAATCGAAGAGGAGTGTGCTGGAATTGTATCTTGTGCTGATATAGTGGCTCTGGCGGCAAGGGAGAGCGTCGTTCTGGTATATATCTCTGTTTCTAGATCTATCTATACATGTAGATTAATTAATTTCTGTGAATTAATTAACTCTGATGATGATGGAATGTTTGGAGTTTCAGGCTGGAGGGCAATTCTATCCAGTTTTCACGGGTCGAATGGACAGTAGGAAGGCTTTTCCAGATAATGCTACTGCTGAGCTTCCCGATCCTGACTTCAAACTCGACCGAGCACTCGAATTGTTTGCTGCAAAAGGATTCGATGCTCGAGAAACAATCGCTCTACTAGGTATAATTTTCTCTATCCGTGAAGAAAGTGAAATTAGCTTCATGGGGAATGCATATGCATATTAGAAATCTGATCATTGCATTTGACAATAGGTTGTTGTTCTTAGCGCCATGTACAATTGTGATTGAGTTTGTTTTTTCCAACTGCGGCATGCAAAAGAATCTCACACATCATGAACTTTCAGATCCATGGATGCTGCATTTCTTTACTAATCGGCCGAAGTACTCTGCTTATACTTTAATGTTGTATTCTTGTATCCATGTCTTCCCTTGATTGTGCTAATGTATTTTCTTGACGAAAATTAACTGAAGTAGCAGTGTCTTTTAGTTTGATTCCGTGCTCCCTAATTAGCTATTCCCTCCATTGTTATAATATGCGATTCTGTGATTATATATTCCTTAGCTAGACAGTTAATATGCACACTGATTTCTCTAATATCTAATTCTCTCATCTTGTTACCTCCAACTATGTAGGAGGTGGCCACAGCACGGGAAAGATCCATTGCAACTTTATCCACGACCGTATCTTCAACTTTGAACAGAGGAAAGGAGCTCATGACCCTGCCATAAACAAAGAATTCCTAGAGATTCTGAAATCCGAGTGCAGCCATCCTGCTTCAACACCATCTCCATCATCAGCTGAAAAGGCATCATTTGAAAATCGAGCATTCCCTATGGACTATGAAGGGGCTGGGAATGGTTTCGGAGAGGTATACTTCCGCAGTCTTCTCAAGGGCAGGGGGCTGCTCTTTGTCGACCAGCAGCTTATGTCGCGTGATGATACCAAGGCCTTGGTCGAGACCTATGCTTCCGACCTTCTGCAATTTCGTAGGGATTTTGGGCTAGCCATGTTCAAGTTTACCCATCTTCTACACAATGATTCTGATAGGGGTGAGGTTCGCCTCAACTGTCGCAGAGTCAATGATTTGGTATAGATAAAGAAACGATCCTCCCCCAATAACATGGAAAAGTCTAACTTCAACATTCAAGGGAGAGATATAAAACAGTAACACTGAAAGAAATGCAAGTTCGACAACTGAAAAGCAATAGCCAAACAAAAATAAAAAGGGTGCCTAAGATAGCAAATCCGAAATCAGCTCGATTCAGATGGCGGAAGCAATGAATCGCAATAGTAAAGATGCAGACATCTACATGAACCTCCCTTTGGAGCATTTGGTCGAACAGGTAGAGGGCAGCACTGTACTGTTTGATCACCACAGAGGTCAGAGGCTCCATTCTCCATTCTCAGCATGTCGCGGCGGAATATAGCAACAGCATCATGGGCATGGCGTATAGCATCAAAATCAAATCTGGTTGACTATCGAAATGTGAAGAAGCACCGCCAAAATCAAATCTGGTTTTTTTTTTTTTGGAACATTGAACATGTAAAGACCTTATTTTGGGGCACTTGTTTCCGAAATTCTGGTAAGTTAGCATAAAATCGTATTAGAAAGTATTAGAAAATTATGATGGAAAAAAAAAAGTGAAACTATAATTTTTTTTTTAATTTTCTTTCTCATTAAAGTATGTTTAGTTAAAATCTTGAATAAACATAACGTGCTGACGTGGATTTTAATCGATAATCAAGTATAAAATTAAGGAGGACGTCAATCTAATGAAGTTATGATATTGAGCTAAGAAAGAAGAATTAATTCTAAATTTCATCCAATATTCAAACTGAATATCTGCGCGCGTCAAGGAATAGGAAGAAGACATTTATACTCCGCCTTTATCCTACGTGGCAAAGCTAGAAAAGTAAAACAACAAAAACGTAAGAAAACAAAGTGCGACTTTATTAAATCCTTTCCTCTCCATTCTCCAAGAATATTCATGCACGTTACGATCCGAATTGGGATTAGGATTCCGAGTCCTAATTAGGTTCGGTGACATTATATGCCTATAAATATATGCCAATACTCCTTTTCAATATTCATAATCACATTCATTCTTGCAATTTCTAATTTTTTAGTCTTCTTTCTACAATTTCTTGCAAGTTCTAATTGTTTAGTCTTCTTTCCACGATGGCCGAGTCATCCAAAGTTTTCAAGAAATCTTTCGTAGGTGTTTGTATTTTCAGTTTCATGTTTATGTGTGCCTCTTCTTTTTCTTTTTACACCGACGCTCCCAATGCTCCGGCGCCGTCGTACACTGCCGATCACCCAAAACTCTGCAATTTTGATGATGTCTATAAAGTAGAAATTGGAGACAAGATGTTTGACGACATCGACAGCTGCAACGTCGGTCTCCTCAAACTCTGCCGAGTTCATCAAATCTATCAACTAGGAGATTCTGTTTCCGACGTCGGCAATCTAATCCGAGAGGTTCCTGTAGGGGCGGCCACCCCTTTCGCTCGCCGTCCTTACGGTATAAATTTCCCGACTGGCCCCACCGGTCGCGCCTCCAACGGAAAACTCATGATCGACTATTATGCAATCGACGCCGGTCTCCCTTTACTGCCGCCGTTCAAGAAGAGCGACGCGGATTTCAGTCACGGCGTCAACTTCGCCGTCGGAGGCTCGACGGCTTTGCCGTGGAATGTGTTGGCAGCGATGAATATTTCATCACCGATCACAACGAGTTCTCTGTCGGTGCAATTGGATTGGATGTCTTCTTACTTCAGCTTCATCTGCCACAACTGATGAAACTTGCTTTTCAAGGATGATTTGTGCACGAAAACAAAGAATTAACAGAACAGAAAATAGAAGGACACAATGAGATTTACGTGGTTCGATCTATCGGAATAGATCTACGTCCACGGAGCAAAAGAGAGTATGGCTATTATTACTAGTATGCGTGTAGCTTTACAAAGATTGTCCTCTCCCTCAATCTATTCTAAGCCTCTATTTATAGGTAATTACATGGAGTTTGACTATAATACAAAGTCTTCTCCTATTTAGACTTGGACTCTTTGGCTTGATCTCCTCCTTTATGGATAAATACCGAGCTTCTAGATCTCTCTTAGAGCTTGAGTTGTAATCGATATAGGAGTGTAGAAGTCTCTTATTTCGAGTTGGGCCGAACTGCGTAGGCCGAGCTTAACTATCGGGGCCTAATTATATTGGGCCTGATGCTTGGGCCCAGTAGTTAGGCCATATCCTATCAACAACCAAATAGGTTAGTCCTTTCTTGATTTCAAAGTAATACGATACTGATTTGATTTGTTTCCTTAATTAATTACAACATAAATTAATCCTTTCTTGGTTATTTGCTATCAGATTGTGGCGGGAGATTCGAAAACGCACTATTTATGGTGGGGCCCTTCGGAGGGAGCGACTACTTCAATGCCATATTTCATGCCGGAAAATCATTCGATGAAATTAGAACCACATTAATACCAAAAGTTGTGGATTCAATCATGGATGCAGTTCGTGTAAGTTATTAAACACTATAGTTACGATTTTTTGGTATAATTAGGGATAGTATGTAATACTCGTATTTTTATTCAATTCTATTTCAGAGGGTGATAAGTTTAGGGGCGAAAAAGGTGGTGGTGCCCGGACTATACTCAATTTACGACCTTCCAATTTATTTTACGAATTTCCCAGATGAGACATGGGAAAAGAAAGATGACCTAGCACTCGACCATGATGCTCTACTGAGCGAAGCCATCGACAAACTCAACCAAGAAGAAGGGCATGATGCTGTTGTGGTCTATGGGAAATACTACGCAGCTTATAGTTCATTACAAACTTACGCCGTTGGTGGTATGCCTCATCATTCATTAACACCATTTTATAATATGCATGCATGTAGTGGCGGAGGCAAAGGGGTGCTGGAGGGAGCTCCAGCACCTCCATCCGAAAAATACACTATATTTTTATATTGAAAAAAATTATTTTTAGATTATTTTTATATTTCTAGCACCTTTATTTATATAAAAATTTGATTTTAGCACCCTCTAATTCAAATTTCTGGCTCCGCCACTACATGCATGCATGTTTATAGTTTAAATGTAATTAATTTAAGAGCATGTAACTAATCTGTTGGTTTGATTTGTAACAGTAATGGATGAGAAGGTTTGTTGCGGAAGCGGAGAGGAGCGTTACAACTTTGATATGGGAAGAATGTGTGGAGCCGAAGGCGTTTCTGCATGCAAAGAACCACAAAAGCACATGAGTTGGGATGGATTGCATCCAACGCAAGAAGCCTATAGAATTATGACTAAGTATATGTTGTATCATCTTTTCCAAAACTTCCTTGTTAACTATTCTACTTAGATTAGGCCATTCTTATTGTAACTATTATTTATTTTTATTTATTTTTATCACGATATATATTTCTAATAAACTACAGGTTTTAATTAAACTAGCAAAGATTACGTACATTGCATGTAGATACGTTTTTTTTTTATTATTTTTAAAAAATATGTTAAAAATAATAGTATAATTTTTGTTATATTTCACTATTTATGTCATTAGTCTAACATATATGAGTGTGCTCGGCGTATATTAATTAGACTGACATTTGATTCTTTTCAAGGAGAAAATAATTCTACATACTATACAAGTTTGAGCATACATGCATTGATCATGGTACGTTTTATAACTGCAAAAAGTTTTTATACAATTGATAATCGAGGGAATGTAAATATTACAGCACCCGGATCCCAAAAGATGGACAAGATAGATTTAGAAAATGAATTGGAAGTTGCTTTAATTAAAGACTCAAAGAAAGAACATGAAAGACCGATTGAAAAATCAAAACATGAAAAAGAAAAAAAAAATTAAAAAAAATAAATAAATAAACTATTATAGAGTTCCAATCTGCTGAAGCTGAAGTGCAAGTTAAGAAAAAAAAAGAAGTAAAATCACAAGGAAGAAGAACGGGGACTACATTCAAGTAACGTCTGTAGAACGAGGACTACAAGTAATGACGATTAGTTATTGGCCAAGTTTATCTCTGCAAAGAAAACAAAGATGGAACGTCTAAAGAGAAGAAGATCAAACAAGAAAAATAATTATGAATTCATATCTGCATAGTTAGCATATTATCTTCTAATTTTAGTATACGTTGAGAACAAAATATTGTTTTATATATCTTTCTTTAGTTTTGATTCTATTGCTATTTACTAATTGCTTGGGAGTTGCCTGCCTTATATGGAATTAACTTATTTACAATTATGAGTTATTTAGTTTCATGATATTTAACTACTTAAATATTTTGTTTATAATGATTTGAGTTTAAATTTTCCTTGAAGTTTAAATATTTCTTTCTATGTTAGCATTTTTCCAATTTCCAAACAACTTCACAAATGTAAGCTGTGAATTGCAAAACATGTTTTGTGAGAGCTTCGCTGTAAAAATATTCCCACCAATATCCAAGTTCGCGAGAGTTGGCAATAAGAGAAGAAGATTTGTCAAGTTATCAATTATTTGCGTTGTTCATATTATGCTAAACTGATCATGGGATAATTATAAAGTAAAATTTGATATAGTATTTTTTTTGTTAATATCATTTTGCATATTTTTTATTACTATTATTTAATCAAGAGAAGTAGCCATGTTTCTTCATTGGTCATAAACGACCCTAGCCTCATAATAAGAGGCCACCAAAAATAAGATTGTAAAAATAAAAGCATAAATGACTTACTTTCTTTACTTTTTAATTTTTGAAATAATAAGACATCCAAATATAACCATCATCATCAATTATTTTTATTATATATGCGTAGTCATGAACCATTATAAAAATATTAAGCTTAAAAATAAATTTTATTTATTTATTTTTACTAAAAAATGAATTAACGTGTTATCCCTGCTAGTACTACTAAAAGATAAATTATCCGTTCAAAAAAGGATTAGTGAAAGAAAGATCGAGAAGGGTACGTTAATTACGTACGTAGATATTCTCCTCTCAAAATGAGCACGCACTGCACACACCACACCACACCACACCAGAGTTTGTTAGTCGGAGATTCTATTAAATTCCATTTTTACCCACACCACAATACTCAATCACGTCCACGTAGCAGGGTATTCTCGTCATTTCGTTATTTTCTCTGTGGCAGCAGTACTATAAAGCTACCTTCCCTCTCAGCTTTACCGCACCAGCTCCAAACACACACACACACACACTCACACCAGCACAAATTTCACTCTCAGATTCAAGCTTTTCTTCGTTCATGGATCTCATTAAGAAACTGAGCGTTCTAGTTTTTCTGGTTTGCGTTCTCATCGCTCTCAGGAATCAGAGAGCTCTTCTCGATTCTCCTTCACTTCTCCTGGAGGATCCATCTGCTGCTCGCCGGAATCTGGGGGGAGCTGTGTCGCCGCCGCATTCTGACGGTGGAGAAGAGGCGGAGCGTGTGACGTACGACTTCTACCGAACCTCGTGCCCCTCCGCCGAGGAGATAATCCGAACAACCGTGCGAGAGCTGCACGGGATGAACAGCTCCCTAGGCCCTGCTCTGCTGCGCCTAGCTTTCCACGACTGTTTCATCATGGTAATTTTTGTTCCTATCGTTTTTTCTACATCCGAGTTTGTTCAGCGGTTTTTCTGTATCTGTAGTTACTTAAGATTGGGGTGTTTATGGCGGTTGAAATGACGAGATTGTTGTTTGTGGGAGTCTAGTTTTGACGGTGTTAGCTGTTTACTCTGAAATTGCTAGATTTTTTGCTTATCAATATTTGAGAGGATGATAATTTTGACCGATTTTGGGGAAATCGACCGTTTATATTTAGGGGTGCGACGCTTCAGTTTTGCTGGATTCTGCGGGTGAAATGAAGAGCGAGAAACTGGAAATTCCGAATATGTCCCTGCGAGGATTTGAAGAGATAGATGCTATAAAAGCGAGGCTCGAACAGGAGTGCCCAGCCGTAGTTTCCTGTGCTGATATTGTGGCGTTGGCAGCAAGGGAGAGCGTCCTCCTGGTCTACCTCTCTCTTTTTAGTTCTCTCTGTACATTAATTTCTGTTTAATTTCTGAATATGATGGAATGGTTTGGAGTTAATTTCAGGCTGGAGGGCAGTTCTACCCAGTCTTCACCGGTCGATTGGACAGCAGAATGGCTTATGCCGAAAATGCATCAAGGCAGCTTCCTGGTCCTGACTTTAAACTCGAAAAAGCACTCGAGTTCTTTGCTGCAAAAGGATTCAACGCTCGAGAAACAATCGCTCTATTAGGTATAATTTCTTTATCCGTGAGGAAAACGAATTTCATCTTGAAATGTGGAATGCCATTTCTTAGAAATATACTAGATCTCAATGTTCATTTCACAAATGAGAGTGCATATACATATTTGAAATCTGATCATTCAATAGGTGGTTGTTTTTAGGCCGACAGTATTCTTCTATATTCGTAAACTGCTGAAACTGAGGGGATGCACTTAAATTTTTTTGTAGTTTTTCAAATTTCCATACCCCTGAACCTATGAATTATGATTCACATCACCGAGTGTGGGAGTTTGTTGTTAGCCAAATGTGAAATAATGCAAAGAATCTTATGCCAACCACATCACTTTTATATCTATGGAAGCTGCATTTCTTTACTACTTGGCCGAAGTACTCTGTTTAGTTTAATGTTGTATTCTTGTATCCATGTCTTCTCTTGATTGTGCTGATCTATTTTCTGTATGAATCAATTGAATTACTGCCTTTTAATTTGATTTCGTGTTACTTGTTCTCTCCTTGCCGCTGATTGTTATGCAATAAGAGTTCATCATATTATGTGGTTCTCTTCTCTGATTTCTCTGTATCTAGACAGGTAATAAGCAGAGTGATTATACTAATTCTTTCATATCTTGTTAATGTAGGCGGTGGACACAGCACGGGGAAGATCCATTGCAACTTTATCCATGACCGCATCTTCAACTTTGAACAGAGGAAAGGAGCTCATGACCCCTGCCATAAACTCAGAATTCCTAGAGATTCTGAAATCGGAGTGCAGCCATCCTGCTTCAACACCATCTCCATCATCAGCTGAAAAGGCATCGTTCGAAAACCGAGCATTCCCTATGGACTATGAAGGGGCTGGGAATGGTTTCGGAGAGGTATACTTCCGCAGTCTTCTCAAGGGCAGGGGGCTGCTCTTTGTCGACCAGCAGCTTATGTCGCGTGATGATACCAAGGCCTTGGTCGAGACCTATGCTTCCGACCTTCTGCAATTTCGAAGGGATTTTGGGCTAGCCATGTTCAAGCTTACCCATCTTCTTCACAATGGTTCTGATAGGGGTGAGGTTCGCCTCAACTGTCGCAGAGTCAATTAGGTTGTCATAATTTCGATTCTAGAGTTTCTAGTATTATCTCTGTTTTATATGGATATTTGACTCTTTATCTTGTTTGAATCTGAGTTGAAAATGGTATATGAATCTATAAGTGGGTGTTAGCAATTAGCATGATATATGCTTCCCATCATTTATTCCATCACTGCTCTCTCTCATATTATACCTATATTTTACAAAGCAATTTTCTGGTTTTTCTTATCAATAGTATTCAAATTACAATTTGGAGACGATACTATAATGATCAGTCTCATAAAAACCACTCCATCGTCTCTTTCGAAGAACAAAAATATGATTATGAGTTCAAACCTATTGATCAACTATTCAACCATAACTACGCTTTTAAAACGAGGAGCCAACCATCGATGTAAACAGGCCATACTTTTTATAAGTAGAACAACCAAAAAGGTTAAAATTTGCTTTAGCTCATTCATATTAACTCTTTGCTGGTATTTGAAATTTAGTTGCTATATGAATGAAAATATGTGTATTCTAAGACAAAGGTATTGCACTCGCAATTTCATTACATACTTCCACCATTTACATGATATCCGATGAGACCTGAAGTCCAGGCCCGGATTTGAGGCAAGGCCCAAGAGGCACAGGCCTAGGGCCCCAAAATTTTGGAGGCCCATATATATTATATATATGTATATATTGTTTTTCAGTTATATTAATTCATATTATACACTTAGTGCAGTTGGTTATGGATGTATTCTTAAATCCCTTTCTTATTAGGTCAAGGGTTCGACCCCTGTTGGCCACAGTTTCTTTGCCCACATTTTTTTTAATTTGTTTTTTTGACATTTCTTTCATTTTTTTCATTTCATATACAACTCCTTATACATATTTCTTTCATATTTAACTAATCACTTTTCTTTTATTATTTCTTTACACTTCTTTTATTTTTGTTCCTTTCATATACTTTTTAGGGTTAATTACCAAAAAAATCTCAAACTATTCATCTTTTATCAAAAATACTCTAAACTATAGAAAATATCAAATTAAATCATAAACTATCAATTTGTTATCAAATCTACCCTATGTCTAATTTCCTCATTCGGGTATTTCATCAAACACATGGTGTGTACAGAGAAAAGCTCTCTTTCCCTCTCCTCTTCTTCTTCATCCCCTCCATTCTCTCAACTAATGCTTCGACATAAAGACATGGCAATAATGGAAGCACGAATATTTGCAGTTTCATTTTGGTGCTGATTTATGTGGATTGTGTAAATTGGAAACTTATCATCTTGCATAGCAAAAAGTAAATGAATTGAGCTATGCAATTGTGCATTTTTATCGATGATGAATAGCAGAGAGATCTTGCGGTGTTTTGCATTATTGTTATTGTCGATTTTCGCATGTGAAATGCTTGCTTAATGCTCATTGCATTGCTGCATTATGCACAAAACTTGGAAGGAATCCATGTTTTTTTGTTTTCTTTTTTGCATATTTTTTTTCTTCAGCTTTTAAATAGTTTTATGATGTGAAAATAAGTTCACGGGTAACATTTACTTCGTCCTATGAGAAAAATAGAAAAGCAATCTTTGTTATTCCGTTATTGCCATGTCTTTATGTCGAAGCATTAGTTGAGAGAATGGAGGGGATGAAGAAGAAGGGGAGAGGGAAAGAGAGCTTTTCTCTGTACACACCACGTGTTTGATGAAATACCCGAATGAGGAAATTAGACATAGGGTAGATTTGATAACAAATTGATAATTTAGGATTTAATTTGATATTTTCTATAGTTTAGAGTATTTTTGATAAAAGATGAATAGTTTGGGATTTTTTTGGTAATTAACCATACTTTTTATGCACATTTTTATTTGTTTTTCTACATTTCTTACATTTTTGTTCCTTTTATATCCCCTTATGCACATTTCTTTATTGATAAATATTTTAAGCTCGGTCGTAAAAAAGAATCACGTGAAAATGAAATTTTAACAGAACATCAAATTAAAGTTGGTGAATTTTTTCGCTTATGAAGGGCCCCGTTTTTCGTTTTCGCCTAGGGCCACAGAAAGCACAGGACCGGCCCTGCTGAAGTCGGATGCATCAACCTCACTATAGTATGCAGTAACCTTCATAACTTGTGCTGGAAAAATTGCTTTCTTCTGAAATGTCCGTGCATATGAACGTGGTTGCCATCAAGTGAAACCACCCGTCTTTTCTCTTTATCAAACACCTACACGATTCAAAAGGCCAAATGCTCAAATAACGACTGTATCTTTCATTGAGGTAGCATAATTTACAGATTATTGCAGAGACATCAAGGTCATGCAAGAGGGAAAATATGCTCACGATGTACTAACAACACTTTCTAAAATAGCAGGGCACAAGTCAAATATTAAGAAGACTATTTCCATTCTGAAACAAGAGCCAAAGATTTGCTTCTGTAGCAGTGTTGCGAAATTCAGATATAAATGACGAAGTTAAAATACCATCCCATACACAAACAAATATATCAAATTTGTAAAAGACAAGCAAACAAACTCGTAATATACTTATGCTTATACCAATTGCTTTCCAAGGCAACTATAGAAACCAGCATATCTAAGACAACTCCAAGATTCTTTCCTTACTCCTACAAGTACTGAAAGAACTTCATTTTTGCTGAAAGACTCTAAGCTCTTCCTGATTTTAGACAACAGAAAGAAATATAAGTAATCATCCTACGGCCATAATTTAATTATTTAAATAAATAAATAAAAAATTATCCTCTATTAGACAACAGCAAAAGTCTCCTTTTGTCAAAAATGTCGAAGGTGAAATATAGAAAAAAAATAATGCATGTTACGCCATCCCATCTTTCACTTTCGTGTTTTTACTTTTTCCATTCTTTAATTTCTATTTTGCCACTGGTACTACTGCTTATATCAATCATTGCCCCCTGCTGTTTTGGACTTCTCCTCTTTTGTACTTCCATAAGAAAATATGTTTTCTCAAAGGTAAGTGGTTGCTATCAGAATCAGTCTTAAATCAAATACGTTACTGATTACACTGGTCCCTAAAGGCTATATCCTAGCCTTTTAATAATTTTCTCTGTATTAGTCTATCCAGTTATCCCTTCATTTCACTTTTTTATCTTGTCTTTCCTGTTCTGGGTTTTAGTGAAACCGTCAAAGGGTAAACTTTCTATGACTTCAATAATTTCAAAGACCAAAAGCAGGTATTGGGTTGGATCGTTACCACAATGTCCAAAATCTTTCACAATGTATGTACAAATGAGGACCTCAAAACCATAGACATCAGCACTCTATTCTGTGCAAGCTGTGTAGGCAGACATCCCACTGAAACTAATAGAGTATTATTGTGCAGGTCTAGTTAGTTTAGTTAAAAGTATTATCAGGTGGTTTTCGATAAACTTTTATGCGAGAGTTAATTGTTTAGTCAAATGACAACTCCACAATAGATCTAGTCTCCCATATTCATGGAAAAGCGAGCATTCAGCACATTCTCACTTACAGCACGGAATGTCAGTAAAGTGGCAGCAGTGTATATGTTCTATTTATAGAAACTCTCTAAGCTAGTTAAACTTCTTAAGTAGCTGTTACATAAGATGTTAGTTTCAGAATTCTTAGTAAATTAGATTTACATAGTATACGATTTTATCAGGAATCACAGAGCTAGAGACCATTGCTATTTGTAATGCAAGTACACGAGCTATGCTAGGTAACCTGAAGTCAATGGGAGAACATTAAGTTGAGTGCACATCAAACAATTGAAGGGGAGGACAAATAGTTATGAGCTGGAGAAAAAGCCAATGATCTTGAATGTAAACGTAACTAAAGCACACGGAGATGTGAATTATAACAATGAAAAGAGTCACAATTAAATATAAGAATACTAACTCATGTCTCAATGAAATTAGTTGATACAAAAAAAAGGGCTTACTTGATCGAAATCTTGAGGAGATGGGAATTTCTTGCAATTCATGTCTCATGCAGAGATATTCGCCTAATAACGCCATCGACACAAGGCTTGTAATGTTCACAACCCACCATGTTATTGATGCAGGCCAACCTCCATAAATGGTGCAAACGAAGAGGTGAATGATGTAAAGGGTCGAACAAAAATCCAGGCACTTCTTTGCCCTTTCAACTAAATAGACTAGAACGCCAGCTCAGTTTCAAGTAAACGTAAGATATCGTGCACAAAAGATCTTTTAGATATAGAGCAGGCTTCCAAACTATCTAAATATAAGGTCATTTGTCATGTTCTAGTGGCAAATTCTCTACTTCAAAGACTCATAATCAATAATGAAGTTGGGAAACGATGCAGATGTAAGAACATTGGAATAAAAACAGCTGCTAGAAGAGCATCAATGTTCTCCCTTCCGTTCTACTTATCCCTTCGAATCTACTTATCCGACTCTAAGGTCATCAGTTATCCTAAAGAGTGGCTTTGTCGAAAGACAGATTGCCCAGTCCAAAGTTAGTAATGATTCCCACATTTACTAGAAATCCTTCCTTTTTCCTATAAATGTATAGATCTAAGAAACATGAGCTAAATTCGCCTTTACAATACCCCTAAAATAACATTCCGACTTCGACTTACTTCTTGTGGCAGGGTTAGGCCCCTTACCTTGGAGCTTAATTTGTCTAGTCATTACTTACTTGATTTGGTTTAGATAAAGAAACGATCTTCCCCCAATAAACATGGAAAAGTCTAACTTCAACATTCAAGGGAGAGATATAAAACAGTAACAACCAAAAAGCAATAGCCAAACACAAATAAACTCGTAGCCACGCTTGAAAACCCTATATAAAATAGCAAATCCGAAATCAACTCGATTCAGATGGCAGAAGCAATGAATCGCAATAGTAAAGGTGTAGACATCTACATGAAACCTCCCTTTGGAGCATTTGGTCGAACAGGGGGCAGCACTGTACTGTTTGATCTTGACCACAGAGCTCAGCAATTGCGTGAAAGCCAAGATAGAATCATAGAAGGCAGAGGCTCCATTCTCCATTCATATAGCAGCAGCATCATTGGGCATGGCGTATAGCATCGAAATCAAATCTGGTTGACTATCGAAATGTGAAGAAGCACCGCCAAAATCAAATCTGGTTTGTTTTTTTGGAACATTGAACATGTAATGTAAAGACCTTGTTTTGGGGGCACTTGTTTCCAAAATTATTGGGAAATTATGACGAAGAAAAAAAGAAAAAAAAGAAAAAAAAGAAAAAAAAGGAAACTATAATTTTTTTAATTTTCTTTCTCATTAAAGTATTTTTAGTTAAACTTGAATCTTGAATAAACATAACGTGCTGACGTGGATTTTAATCTATGATCAATTACTATAAAATTAAGGAGGACGTCAGATATGATATTGAGCTAAGAAAGAAGAATTAATTCTAAATTTCATTTGAATATGCAAACTGATAACTGAATATCTGCGCGCGTACAAGGAATAAGGAAGAAGATATTTATACTACTACCTCTGTCTCATTTAAGTAGACCTGTATTCCGTTTTGGTCCGTCTCAACTAATAGACCTGTTTCCTTAAATGACAAAGAATACTTGGCTACAATTAACTCTCTCTCCTCAGAATTAATTATAGCCACACAATCTCCACTCTCTTAATTCTTGTATCTACAGAAACTGTCCCTACTTAAATGAGACGGAGGTAGTAACTAACAACCGCCTCTATCCTACGTGGCAAAGCCAGAAAAGCAAAACAACAAAAACGTAAGTGCGACTTTATTAAATCCTTTCCTCTCCAAGAATATTCATGCACGTTACAATCCGAATTGGGATTAGGATTCCGAGTCCTAATTAGGTTCTGGACATTCTATGCCTATAAATATATGCCAATACTCCTTTTCAATATTCATAATCACATTCATTCTTGCAATTTCTAATTTTTTAGTCGTCTTCTACAATTTCTTGCAAGTTCTAATTGTTTAGTCTTCTTTCCACGATGGCCGAGTCATCCAAAGTTTTCAAGAAATCTTTCGTAGGTGTTTGTATTTCCAGTTTCATGTTTATGTGTGCCTCTTCTTTTTCTTTTTACGCCGACGCTCCCAATGCTCCGGCGCCGTCGTACACTGCCGATCACCCAAAACTCTGCAATTTTGATGATGTCTATAAAGTAGAAATTGGAGATAAGATGTTTGACGACATCGACAGCTGCAACGTTGGCCTCCTCAAACTCTGCCGAATTCATCAAATCTATCAACTAGGGGATTCTGTTTCCGACGTCGGCAATCTAATCCGAGAGGTTCCGGTAGGGGCGGCCACTCCTTTCGCGCGCCGTCCTTATGGTATAAATTTCCCGACTGGCCCCACCGGTCGTGCCTCCAACGGAAAACTCATGATCGACTATTACGCAATCGACGCCGGTCTCCCTTTACTGCCGCCGTTCAAGAAGAGCGACGCCGATTTCAGTCACGGCGTCAACTTCGCCGTCGGAGGCTCGACGGCTTGCGTGGAATGTTGGCAGCGATGAATATTTCATCACCGATCACAACGAGTTCTCTGTCGGTGCAATTGGATTGGATGTCTTCTTACTTCAGCTTCATCTGCCACAACCAAATAGGTTAGTCCTTTCTTGATTTCAAAGTAATACTACTGATTTGATTTGTTTCCTTAATTAATTACAACATAAATTAATCCTTTCTTGGTTATTTGCTATCAGATTGTGGCGGGAGATTCCAAAACGCACTATTCATGGTGGGCCCCTTCGGAGGGAGCGACTACTACAACGCCATATTTCAAGCTGGGAAATCATTCCAAGAAATTAGAACCACATTAGTACCAAAAGTTGTGGATTCAATCATGGCTGCAGTTCGTGTAAGTTAATAAACACTATAATTACGATTTTGGTATAATTAGGGATAGTATCTAGTACTCGTATCTTTATTCAATTTTATTTCAGAGGGTGATCAGTTTAGGGGCAAAAAAGGTGGTGGTGCCCGGACTATACTCAATTTACGACCTTCCAATTTATTTTACGAATTTCCCAGATGAGACATGGGAAAAGAAAGATGATCTAGCACTCTACCATCATGCTCAACTGAGCGAAGCCATCGAGAAACTCGACCAAGAAGAAGGGCATGATGCTGTTGTGGTGTATGGGAAATACTACGGAGCTTATAGTTCATTACAAACTTACGCCGTTGGTGGTATGCCTCATCATTCATTAACAACATTTTATAATATGCATGCATGCATGTTTATAGTTTAAAGGTAATTAATTTAAGAGCATGTAACTAATCTGTTGGTTTTGATTTGTAACAGTAATGGATGAGAAGGTTTGTTGCGGAAGCGGAGAGGAGCGTTACAACTTTGATATGGAAAGAATGTGTGGAGCCGAAGGCGTTTCTGCATGCAAAGAACCACAAAAGCACATGAGTTGGGATGG
This sequence comes from Mentha longifolia, assembly GCA_001642375.2. Taxonomy (NCBI): domain Eukaryota; kingdom Viridiplantae; phylum Streptophyta; class Magnoliopsida; order Lamiales; family Lamiaceae; genus Mentha; species Mentha longifolia. Next base: position 7,610,032 of record CM038116.1, read on the forward strand.
ATTGCATCCAACACAAGAAGGCTATAGGATTATGACCAAGTATATGTTGTATCACCTCTTCCAAGACCTCCATTGTTAACTATTCTACTTAGATTAGGCCATTCTTATTGTTACTATTATTTCTTCTTCTTTTATCACGATATATAGTTCTAATAAACTACAAGTTTTTATTAAACCTGTACCTTAAGTTTGGATGCAATCAAAACATTTTTTCGTGCGAATAAATCTAATTAGTAGCAACATGTGAGCTAACTCGCCGTTAAGTTAAAATTGAAACTATTATAACTTTAATCCAATATATAGATAATAAAAGATAAATTATACGTCCAAAAAAGGATTAGTGAAAGAAAGATCGAGAAGGGTACGTAGATATTCTCCTCTCTCAAAAATCAAAATGAGCACGCACTGCACACACCTCACCACACCGGAGTTTGTTACTCGGAGATTCTATTAAATTCCATTTTTACCCACACCACAATACTCAATCACGTCCACGTAGCAGGGTATTCTCGTCATTTCATTATTTTCTCTGGCCGGTACTATAAAGCTACCTTCCCTCTCAGCTTTACCGCGCCAGCTCCAAACACACACACGCACACTCTCACACACTCACTCACACCAGCACAAATTTCACTCTCAGATTCAAGCTTTTCTCCGTTCATGGATCTCATTAAGAAGCTCAGCGTTCTAGTTTTTCTGGTTTGCGTTCTCATCGCTCTCAGGAATCAGAGAGCTCTTCTCGATTCTCCTTCACTCCTCGAGGAGGATCCATCTGCTGCTCGCCGGAATCTGGGGGGAGCTGTGTCGCCGCCGCATTCTGACGGTGGAGAGGAGGAGGAGCGTCTGACTTACGACTTCTACCGAACCTCGTGCCCCTCCGCCGAGGAGATTGTCCGGACAACCGTGCGAGAGCTGCACGGGATGAATAGCTCCCTAGGCCCTGCTCTGCTGCGCCTCGCTTTCCACGACTGCTTTATCATGGTATTTTTCATTCCTTTCGGGGATTATTTTTTATTTTTTTATTTTTTTTTCCTGCATCCGAGTTTGTTTAGCGTTTTTCGACATCTTATGCTTAAGATTTGGGGTGTTTATGATGGTAGTGATGATGAGATTGTGGTTTGTCGGAGTCTAGTATTGAGGGAATTAGCTGTTTACTCAGAAATTGGCTAGTTTTTGCTTATCAATATTTGAGAGGATGATAGTTTTGACCGATTTTTGGTGAAATCTACCGTTATAGGGGTGCGACGCTTCAGTTCTGCTGGATTCTGCAGGTGAAATGAAGAGCGAGAAACTGGAAATTCCGAATATGTCCCTGCGAGGATTTGAAGAGATAGATGCTATAAAAGCGAGGCTCGAACAAGAGTGCCCAGCCGTAGTTTCCTGTGCTGATATTGTGGCGTTGGCAGCAAGGGAGAGCGTCCTCCTGGTCTACCTCTCTCTTTTTAGATCTCTCCGTACACGTCCATTAATTTCTGTTTAATTTCTGATTATGATGGTTGATGGAATGGTTTGGAGATTCAGGCTGGAGGGCAGTTCTACCCAGTCTTCACCGGTCGATTGGACAGCAGAATGGCTTATGCCGAAAATGCATCAAGGCAGCTTCCTGGTCCTGACTTTAAACTCGAAAAAGCACTCGAGTTCTTTGCTGCAAAAGGATTCAACGCTTGAGAAACAATCGCTCTGCTAGGTATAATTTCTTGGTCCGTGATGAAATTGAAATGAGTTTTATGGGGAATGCCATTTCTTAAAAATATTCTCTAGATGAGACTAGAGTGCATATACATATTAGAAACCTGATCATTGCATTTTTTGACAATAGGTTGTTGTTTTTAGGCCGACAGTATTCTTCTATATTTGTAAACCATGTTAACTGAAATTGGGAGAATGCAATTAGATTTTTCTATACATATGAATTATGATTCACATCACCGAGTGTAGGAGTTTGTTGTTAGCCAACTCTGAAATGCAAAGAATCTTATACCACATCACTTTTATATCTATGGAAGCTGCATTTCTTCACTATTTGGCCGAAGTACTCTGCTTAGAGTTTTTTGTTATGTTCTTGTATCCATGTCTAAAGAAGGTTCGACCAAATGGACGTGGCCTGAGGAGGCGGAATTGGCGTTTCAGGCTCTCAAACGGGCTTTGACGTCCGCTCCGGTGTTGTGTATGCCTGATTTCACGAAGCCGTTCGAAATCGAGTGTGATGCGTCAGGACGAGGACTTGGTGCGGTCTTGATGCAAGAAAAGAGGCCTGTAGCGTATTTCAGCAAGAGTTTATCGGGCCGTTTATTGGCTAAGTCTGCTTATGAGAAGGAATTGATGGCCTTGGTGTTAGCAGTACAACACTCGCGCCCTTATTTGTTGGGTAGACAATTCGTGGTCCACACGGATCAGCGTAGCTTGAAGCAGTTGTTATCTCAGACACTCACGACTCCGGCACAACAAAATTGGGCTGCCAAGCTACTTGGTTTTGACTTTGATGTGGTTTATAAGGAGGGTAGGTTGAACAAGGCGGCTGACGCCTTGTCGAGGCGTGATGAGGACAATGTTGTGGTGGGGGATGATGATCTAGGCCAGGTGGAGCTTGCGGCATTGACCACGCCAAGGTGGAAGGACCGGGAGGCGTTGCAGAAGATGGTGGTGAGTGACCCACGGTTGTCTCGGATCATTGGCGCGTTGAAGGATGGGCGGAGCGCACCGAAGCATTATTCCTTGGGGCATGGCACGTTGTTTTATAAAGGACGGGTGGTGTTGTCGGCTGATTTGCCTTGGATTCCGCAATTGTTTTCAGAATTCCATGCTACGCCTTCTGGAGGTCATTCGGGTGCATTCCGAACGTATAGGAGGATGGCAACAAATTTGTACTGGCCTGGCATGATGAAGGCCATGACGGCCATGGTGGCGGCGTGTGACGTTTGTCAACGAAACAAGTACGAGACTAAGAGTCTTACTAGGGTTGCTCACACCACTTCCTATTCCGGATTGAGTGTGGACGGATGTAAGTATGGATTTTATTTCAGGTTTACATCGTTCTGAGGGATTCGATTGCATTTTTGTGGTGGTGGATCATCTTTCCAAGTACTGTCATTTCATGGGCCTTCGACATCCGTACACAGAAAGACGGTAGCTGGGTTGTTTGCGAAAGGTGGAAGGTTATATGGTGTTCCTGACTCTATAGTTTCTGATCGTGATCCGTTGTTTCTTAGCTCATTTTGGACCAAGTTGTTTCATGCCATGGGAACAAAGCTGCGAATGAGTTTGTCTTACCATCCGGAGACAGAGGTTATGAATCGTTGTTTGGAAACTTATTTGCGTTGTTTTGCGTTAGCGTCCGAAGGGCTGGGCAAAGTGGTTAGCGTGGGCGGAGTTTTGTTTTAACATGAGTTTTCTGTCTAGTGCTGGTATGACGCCCTTCGAAGCAGTTTATGGTCGGCCACTGCCTCTCTTGGTGCCGTTTTTCCTGTGGCTGAGGAGTTGCAAGCACGGAATGATATTTTGGCTCAGTTGAAGGTTCATCTTGAGAGGGCTAGTCAACGCATGGTTCGCGAAGCAAACAAGCATCGTCGTGATTTGGAGTTTGCCGTTGGGGATAATGTTTATCTAAAGTTTCGCCCTTATCAACAGCGCAATTTGTTTGCAATTTTGCATGCTACGCTCGCTCCTCGTTTTTTCGGTCCCTTTGAGGTTTTGGAATGTGTAGGAAAGGTTGCTTATCGTCTGAAGTTGCCGGCTGAATCAAGGATCCATCCGGTTTTTCATGTTTCGTTGCTCAAGCCGGCGGTGGGATCCGGGGTGTTGTCTGCGTCGTTGCCGGAGGGGCTGTCGGATGATGATTCCATATTTGTGCCGGTTGATATTTTGCGTCGTCAACGGGTGTTGTGTAATAATATGAAGGTGGAGCAGGTATTGGTACGTTGGCATGGGTTGGAGGCGGATGAGAATTCATGGGAGGATGTCGAGGTGTTGAAAGGACAGTTTCCGGAGCACTCCAGCCTTGTGGACAAGGCTGTTCCAATGGAGGCAGGAGTTGATAGCATGCAGCCGAAGATTAAAGTATATGCTCGAAGGAAGAAGGCGGTAGCGCCTATGGCGGGCTGAGGAGTTCGAGTGTGGGCCGTGGGCTGTAGCCGTTGGGCTATTATTTTCTATTCTTATTTATGTATTATTAGTATTATTATTAGTTGGTTATTTCCTTTCTTGCAGAACAAGTATTAGTAGTAGTATTTAAAGATGTAATTTGGAACTAGGGTTCATTATTGGAGATATTATTGTTCATTGCGGCAGACTTGCTGTGGTAGAACCGAGAACCGATCTCGGTTCTTAGGGTTACGGTGTTTTCCTTTCATATTATTGTCTTAGAAATCTTCACTCTACCAAAAGTATTTGATTTTTAGCCTGATTCTGATAGCAACCACTTACCTTCGATAAAATATATTTTCTTATGGAAATACAACGAGAAGAAGTCCAAAACAGCAGGGAGCAAGGATTGATATAAAGCAGTAGTACCAGTGGCAGAAATTAAAGAATGGAAAAAGTAAAAACACGAAAGCGAAAGACAGGATGGCGTAACATATATATATATATATATTCCTTCGTATAATCCACCTTCGACATTTTTGACAAAAGGAGACTTTTTCTGTTGTCTAATAGAGGATAGATTTCTTTTTTAATAATTGAATTATGGCTTTAGGATAATATTTGTATGCCTTTCTGTTGTCTAAAATTAGGAAGAGCTTAGAATCTTTCAGCAAAAATGAAGTTCTTTCAGTACTAGTAGGAATAAGGCAAGAATCTTGGAGTTGTCTTAAATATGCTGGTGTCTATAATTGCCTTAGAAAGCAATTGGTAAATGTAGAAGTGTATTTCAAGTTTGTTTGCTTGTTTCTTGCAAATTTGATATATTTGTTGTGTACATGATGGTATTTTAACTTTATATCAGAATTTTCGCAACACTGCTACAGATGCAAAACTTCTGCTCTTGTTTCAGAATTGAAATATTCTTTTGAATATTTGACTTGTGCCCTGCAATTTTAGGAAGTGATATTAGTTCATCGCGAGCATATATTTACTCCTACATGACCTTGATGTCTTGGCAATAACTTTAAATTATGCTACCTCAATGAAAGATACAATCCTTATTTGAGCATTTGGCCTTTTGAATCGTGTAGGTGTTTGATAAAAGAGAAAAACTGGTAGTATCACTTGATGGCGACCAACGTTCATATGCACAGACGTATCCGAAGAAAGTAATTTTTCTAGCACAAGTTATGAAGGTTACTGCATACTATAGTGAGGTTAATGCACCTGACTTCAGGTCTCATCGGATTTCATGTAAATGGTGGAACTATGTAATAAAATTGCGAGTGCAATACTTTTGTCTTAGATAGCATTTTTGTTCGATTTTTTCGATTGTTTTATTTCTAATACCTTAAAAATTAATATTTCAATAATTAAACTTCCAAAATTTATAAAAATCGACATTCGATTTGCAATTTTTCCATTAAACTTTAAAAAACGAATAATATGACAAATTAAGTGTCAATTTTTTTTAAATTTTGAAGTTTAATGATTGCAATATTAATTTTTAAGGTATTAGAATATAAAACAATCGAAAAAATCGAACAAAATAATGCTAAAGTGAGCAAACGGCGATAGGTGCTCACGGTTTGGGTTAATCATGCAGGGTTTTTTAAAACACGTGGGTGTTTTATGCAAATTAGAAAACACAGGGGGATTTCGTGTAGGTTTCCCAAAACACAAGGTAGTTTCTTGCAGTTTGCCCTAGAATATACACATTTTCATTCATATAGTAACTAAATTTCAAATACCAGTGAAATAATTTATATGAATGAGCTAAAGCACAATTTAACCTTTTTTGGTGGTTCTACTTGTAAAAAGTATGGCCTGTTTACATCGATGGTTGGCTCCTCGATTTAAAAGAATAGTTATGGTTGAATAGTCGATTGATAAGTTTGAACTCATAATCATATTTTTGTTGTTCGAAAGAGACGACGATGAAGTGGTTTATATGAGACTGATGAATGATCATTATAGTATCGTCTCCAAATTGTAAATTGAATAACTATTGATAAGAAAAACCAGAAAATTGCTTTGTAAAACATAGGGTTTATAGATTATTAAACCATTTTCCCTCAGATTTCAACAAGAACAAGACTCAAACATCCATATAAAACACAGATAATACTAGAATCGATATTATGACAAACTAATTGACTCTGCGACAACTCAGGCGAACCTCACCCCTATCAGAACCATTGTGAAGAAGATGTGTATGCTTGAACATGGCAAGCCCAAAATCCCTATGAAATTGCGGAAGGTTGGAAGCATAAGTTTCAACCCAGGCCTTGGTATCATCGCGCGACATAAGCTGCTGGTCGACAAAGAGCATCCCCTTGCCTCGGAGAAGACTGCGATAGTACACCTCTCCGAAACCATTCCCAGCCCCTTCATAGTCCAAAGGGAATGCGCGATTTTCAAATGATGGCTTTTCAGCTGATGATGGAGATGGTGTTGAACCAGGATGGCGGCACTCTGATTTTAGAATCTCTAGGAATTCTTTGTTGACGAGTACAAACTTCCGAAGAAAGGGCCGAAAAACGTCATTCATCAAGCACTGAAAAGTGGCTGGAGCATTCGTCAATCCAAACGGCATAACAAGAAATTCATAGTGCCCGGAATGCGTGCGAAACGCCGTCTTCGGAACATCTTCAGCGACAATCCGGATCTGATGATAGCCGGATCGCAAATCTAGTTTAGAGAACATACTCGCTCCATGTAATTCATCTAACAACTCCTGAATCACCGGAATGGGGTACTTATTGGGAATGGTAACCTTATTCAGTGCCCGATAATCCACACAGAAACGCCAGGACCCGTCCTTCTTACGAACCAAGAGCACAGGGCTCGAGTACGGACTACTGCTAGGCTGAATAATACTCACCGCCAACATTTCTGCCACCAGCTTCTCCATCTCATCTTTTTGGAAATGATTATAACGGTACGGTCGTATTGACACCGGCTGTGCTCCTTCCTGCAACACAATACGGTGATCGGTCGGTCGAGAGGGCGGTAGGCCCTCCAAGGGTTGCATCACTGTCGGAAACTCATAAAGCAAAGAGTGCAAATCCTCATGTTGATCATCGGATAAGGAGGCGAGTGTTGAAAACCCTTGGCCCGAGTTTCTGGCACCGCCATAAGTAGCCAGGCATCATCGTCAGTTCGTAGCGTACGCAACTCCGTACGAGCACATGCTCGACGCGTGAGAGCTGGATCCTCCACTACACGGACCAGTTGTCCTCCCACCATAAATTCCATTGATAGTTTAGCCCAGTTCGTGCCCACATCGCCGAGTTGGGTGAGCCACAACATGCCTAGTATCAAGTTCACACTGCGCAAAGGAAAAACGAAACACGTGAGATAGAACACGTGGTTAGCCACAACCACGGGCACATCATGGCAGGCTCCCTGCGATTGAACTCTAGTATCGTTTCCTAAACAACGGAGAAGCTGGCTAAGGGTCGATGGTGACTCGAAGATCATGCACCCGCTGATCGGAGATGGAGCAATGGCTGGCTCCGCTGTCCACCATCGTCAGTAAGCGATGATTTCCAATCCTTGTGAACAGCTTCAGAGTCTGAGAGCCATCGATGCCATTGGAGGATAATTGGGAGAGCTGCAACTGTTGCAAGTCAGGTTCCGGTTGCTCTTCCGACTCCGGAACGGTGGTGAGAGGGTTCAACGGCTCAGTGTGATCAAGTGGTCCCGGATCATCCTCATCCGCGTCAAGAATGAGGGTTAACTGCTTGGGTGGGCACTTATGGAGTGGCCCATACTTGCCGCCGCACCGAAAACACAGTCCCTTCGCACGATATTCCTCTTGCTGCGCGACTGACATGCGACGTGAATTTTGGGACGTCGGGGAGGTGTTGGAACGAGCAGAAGAGATCTCCGAGGGGGAATTGGCAGTGGGTGACAATCTCTGGAAGGAAACTGGTGAACGAGAAAAATTGATGGAGGAAAACAGAGGGCGTGACGACGTTGCTGGAGGTTGACCGGGTCGAGCAATACGCCGGGCTGCCCTCATGGCTGCGGAAACATCATGCAACTCCAATTCAGGCAAACAGTCGCGAATGGAGGGCTTAAGGCCGCCCAAGAAAACCCCTACTGTATTGCTCGGGCAGGCAAGGACGGCAGTTGAGCGACACGTGACTCGAACAATGCAAGATAATCCTCTAGCGAGCCCGTTTGCCACGTGAGATGCAAAGCTTCGTAGGCGTTGATTGTGGGTCCCCAAAATGAGCCACTAATTCCTTCGAAAAATCCGACCAAGAGATCGACGCCTGACGCCGCAGTACCCACTGTGCCCAAAACATTGCGTTGCCCGCCATCGCGATCAAAGCTAATTGAACTTTCTGTGTAGGTTCAGTGTACCAGAAAGTATTGTTCGGCCTGAGCTATCCAGGCGAGAGGGTCGCCACCATCATACATGGGTAAATCCATCTGAGGAAAAACGTGCATGACGGCTGAAGTTTCGGGTGTCTGCGGAATACCCCCTCCACTGGACGAAGAATCCGTATCCTTCAGCAACGGACGTTTCTCAATGACAGCGGTGAGGTGCGCCAACTGCCCCATGATTTTGTCGAAACGGCCCGCATGTTCCAACAACGCGTCGTGCATCGAACCCTCAAGGGTGTCGACGGACTCGGCTATCCCACGGACTGCATCTTGTAGATCCTTCGAAACCTTCTCTACCTCCTCCAGACGTTTCTTGTCGGCCATGGCTCGTGTCTCACTGCCGTCGGAATTCGTCATGCAGCGGCAAGTCGGACCAAATTGGTAGAGTGAAGATTTCTAAGACAATAATATGAAAGGAAAACACCGTAACCCTTGGAACCGAGATCGAATCTGCCACAGCAAGTGTGCCGCAATTAACAATAATATCTTCAATAATGAACCCTAGTTCCAAATTACATCTTTAAATACTACTACTAATACTTGTTCTACAAGAAAGGAAATAACCAATTAATAATAATAATACTAAATAATACGTAAATAAGAATAGAAAATAATAGCTCAACGGCTACGGCCCACGGCCCACACTCAAACTCCTCAGCCCGCCATAGGCGCTACCGTCTTCTTCCTTCGAGCATATACTTTAATCTTCGGCTGCGTGCTATCAACTTTACTTTAATCTTCGGATGCGTGCTATCAACTTTACTGATTACACTGGTACCTAAAGGATATATCCTAGACTTGTAATCCTTTTCTTTGTATTAGTCTCTTATGCCAGTCTTCCCTTCTTTTTATCCTCTTCTGGGTTTTAATGGAAATCTTAAGGAGATAGGAATTTCTTGCAATTCACGTCTCATGCAGAGATATTCCCCTAATAATGCCATCAACACAAGGCTTGTAATGTTCACAACCCACCATGTTATTAATGCAGGCCAACCTCCATAAATGGTGCAAACGAAGAGGTGAATGATGTAAAGGGTCGCACAAAAATCCAGGCACTTCTTTGCCCTTTCAACTAAATAGACTAGAACGCCAGTTACTGTTTCAAGTAAACGGAAGATATCGTAAACAATAGATCTTTTAGATATAGAGCAGGCTTCCAAACTATCTAAATATATGACCATTTGTCATGTTCTAGTGGCAATATCTCCACTTCAAAGACTCATAATCAATAATGAAGTTGGGAAACGATGCAGATGTAAGAACATTGGAATAACAACAGCTGCTAGAAGAGCATCAACGTTCTCCCTTCCATTCTACCTATCCCTTCGAATCTACTTATCCGAATTTAAGGTTATCAGTTATCCTAAAGAGTGGCTTTTGTCGAAAGATAGATTGCACAGTCCAAAGTTTGTCGAAAGACAGATTGCACAGAACATATATTAGTCAAATGACATTCCGACTTCGACTCACTTCTTGTGGCAGGGTTAGGCTCCTTACCTTGGAGCTTAATTTGTCTAGTTATACTTACTTGATTTGGTATAGATAAAGAAACGATCCTCCCCCAATAACATGGAAAAGTCTAACTTCAACATTCAAGGGAGAGATGTAAAACAGTAACACTGAAAGAAATGCAAGTTCGACAACTGAAAAGCAATAGCCAAAAAAAATAAAAAGGGTGCCTAAGATAGCAAATCCGAAATCAGCTCGATTCAGATGGCGGAAGCAATGAATCGCAATAGTAAAGGTGTAGACATCTACATGAACCTCCCTTTGGAGCATTTGGTCGAACAGGTAGAGGGCAGCACTGTACTGTTTGATCCTGACCACAGAGCTCAGCAATTGCGTGAAAGCCAAGATAGAATCATAGAAGGCGGAGGCTCCATTCTCCATTCTCAGCATGTCGCGGCGGAATATAGCAACAGCATCATGGGCATGGCGTATAGCATCAAGATCAAATCTAGTTGACTATCGAAATGTGAAGAAGCGCCGGCAAAAGTAGACGATCTAAACCGAGAATTGGAAAGAATTCTTCGGAAAATCATGTTTGACTGATTCTTCTGCAATTTTTTCTATATTTGATTTCGTACACGAGCTGAATATTCCCTAATTGAAGAGGGCTACATTCTTGAAAGTTGAAACATATGAAAATTGTAGTAGATGCCCTATGCTAGAATAGAAGCTAGGGTTGTCGACTACTCAATAATCCGACACGAATACGATACGAAATTAATGGGTTTGGGTTAAGGTTTACTCCCTCCGTCCCCCTTCAATTGTCCAGTTTGACTTATTGACTTTTTGGCACACATTTCCACCGAGCCGGGAAACGAGTTATAAAATATAATTTTGAAGTATTGTTTCTTTTACGGGATACTATGATGGGACAGAGGGAGTATTAGGTTTCGAATCGGGTTCAGGTAACCTGCTAATATAAATATTAATTTATTTATTATTTTTCACTATTATATTATTTTAGTAATTTCTAAGACTTAGGGTTAGGGTTCCTCAATCCTCAAGTCATTTTCTTAGGATGTGTTCTCTATGATGGAAAATTATCATGGAAAAATGAGTGAAAAGAGAATAATCACCATTTAAATTTCTTACATTTTTCCACATTTTCCACCTCCTTATCTATGATGAAGAACTTTACTCTTTCTTCAATAAAAAATATTATCCCACTAACATGGAGTGAAAATTTTCCTTCCATTAGAGTGAAAAGGAATGAGAAAAAGGAGTAGAAAGTGCGAAAATGTGGGAAAAGTAGAAAATTTAAAGGGTGATTGCTCTCTGTTCCCATGATAATTTTCCATCATAGAAAACACACCCAGTGCGTCTCCTAGTGCTCCTACCCTCCCGACTATTAAGCATTTAATATTTGTTATAGTATCATGTTATCAGGTTAGTATCGTGTTAGGTCATATCAAGTTAGTATTGTGTCACTATCGTGTCCGTATTGACAAGAAATAAATCGTGTTCGTATCGAGTTCGAGTTGTATTTAGATTTGACTAATTCAAGTCATGATCGTGTTTAGGTTTAGAAGCCATGCATGACGTGGCGGCTTCATAGAGCTTCTCAAATTTTCGGAATTGGGGGTTAGATATATCCCAATTCACAAAATCTCTCATCTCTAGATCAATCCTTTCATCCTTTGTATAGTATTTTTAATGCAATTGACTAGAATTTCAACATTTTAGTAAGCAAATTATTCTTGCACTAACTACATCACCTCACAAACAATTTTCTGGTTTTTTCCTCCCCACCCCCCCCCCCCCCCCCCCCCCCGCTTTTTTTTTTTTTTTTAATTCAGTTTCAAATTTGGAGATGTGAACAGATCGGCCATACTTATTAGTTTATCACATTTAGAACAAGAACAACGAATAAGGTATTAGCTTTGTGCTTAGCTCATTCATATCAACCAACCTTACCAAACAAAATCTTGTAGAAAGACAATTAATGCAAAGTTTTTTTTTTTTTTTTTTTTTTTGGGAACATAGAACATGTAAAGACCTTAAAGACCTTATCTTGGGGCACTTGTTTCCGAAATTCTGGTAAGTTAGCATAAAATCCTATTAGAAAGTATTAGAAAATTATGATGAAGAAAAAAAAAAGGGAAACTATAATTTTTTTAATTTTCTTTCTCAATCAAAGTATTTTTAGTAACCTTGAATCTTGAATAAACATGCTTACGTGGATTTTAATCTATAATCAATGATAAAATTAAGGAGGACGTCAATCTAATGAAGATATGATATTGAGCTAAGAAAGAAGAATTAATTCTAAATTTCATTTGAATATGCAAACAGAATATCTGCGCGCGTACAAGGAATAAGGAAGAAGATATTTATACTAACTAACAACCGCCTCTATCCTACGTGGCAAAGCCAAAAGTAAAACAACAAAAACGTAAGACAACAAAGTGCGACTTTATTAAATCCTTTCCTCTCCAAGAATATTCATGCACGTTACAATCCGAATTGGGATTAGGATTCCGAGTCCTAATTAGGTTCGGTGACATTATATGCCTATAAATATATGCCAATAGGCAATAGTCCTTTTCAATATTCATAATCACATTCATTCTTGCAAGTTCTAATTGTTTAGTCTTCTTTCTACGATTTCCTGCAATTTCTAATTGTTTAGTCTTCTTTCCACGATGGCTGAGTCATCCAAAGTTTTCAAGAAATCTTTCGTAGGTGTTTGTATTTTCAGTTTCATGTTTATGTGTGCCTCTTCTTTTTCTTTTTACGCCGACGCTCCCAATGCTCCGGCGCCGTCGTACACTGCCGATCACCCAAAACTCTGCAATTTTGATGATGTCTATAAAGTAGAAATTGGAGATAAGATGTTTGACGACATCGACAGCTGCAACGTTGGCCTCCTCAAACTCTGCCGAATTCATCAAATCTATCAACTGGGGGATTCTGTTTCCGACGTCGGCAATCTAATCCGAGAGGTTCCGGTGGGGGCGGCCACTCCTTTCGCGCGCCGTCCTTATGGTATAAATTTCCCGACTGGCCCCACCGGTCGTGCCTCCAACGGAAAACTCATGATCGACTATTACGCAATCGACGCCGGTCTCCCTTTACTGCCGCCGTTCAAGAAGAGCGACGCCGATTTCAGTCACGGCGTCAACTTCGCCGTCGGAGGCTCGACGGCTTTGCCGTGGAATGTATTGGCAGCGATGAATATTTCATCACCGATCACAACGAGTTCTCTGTCGGTGCAATTGGATTGGATGTCTGCTTACTTCAACTCCATCTGCCACAACCAAATAGGTTAGTCCTTTTTTAATTTCAAAGTATTACGTAGTTTTATACTACTAACTAATTAAATTTGTTTCCTTAATTAGTTACATAAATTAATCCTTTCTTGGTTATTTGTTGCTATCAGATTGTGGCGGGAAATTCCAAAACGCACTATTTATGGTGGGGCCCTTCGGAGGGAGTGACTACTACAACGCCATATTTCATGCCGGGAAATCATTCCAAGAAATTAAAACCACATTGGTACCAAAAGTTGTAGATTCAATCATGGCTGCAGTTCGTGTAAGTTAATAAATACTATAATTATTACGTTTTGGTATATTCATATATGTTAATTAGGGATAGTATCTTATTAATACTCGTATTTTTATTGAATTTTATTTCAGAGGGTGATCAGTTTAGGGGCAAAAAAGGTGGTGGTGCCTGGACTGTACTCAATTTACGACCTTCCAATTTATTTTACGAATTTCCCAGATGAGACATGGGAAGTGAAAGATGACCTAGCACTGTACCATGATGTTCGACTGCGAGAAGCCATCGACAAACTCAACCAAGAAGAAGGGCATGATGCTGTTGTGGTGTATGGGAAATACCACGCAGCTTATAGGTCATTACAAACTTACGCCGTTGGTGGTATGCCTCATCATTCATTAAGAACATTTTATAATATGCATGCATGCATTTTCAAAGTTTAAAGGTAACTAATTAATTGAAGAGTAATTAATATATTTGTTTGATTTGCAACAGTAATGGGTAGCAAGGTTTGCTGCGGAAGCGGAGGCGGGCGTTACAACTTTGATATGGGAAGAATGTGCGGAGCTGAAGGAGTTTCTGCATGTGCAGAACCTCAAAAGGAAGTTAGTTGGGATGGATTGCATCTAACACAAGAAGCATATAGGATTATGACTAAGTATATGTTGTATCGCCTCTTCAAAGACCTCCATTGTTAACTATTCTCTTTAGATTAGGCCATTTTTATTATTACTAGTAGGGACAACGTGCGTTGCTCGTTAATCCACTTTTTAATACAAGAAGAATATATTAAATTTTATTTTTAAGCTCAATGTTTTTTATAATGGTTTATGGCTAAGTATATGTTGTATCACATCTTCCAAGACCTCCATTGTTAACTATTCTCCTTAGATTAGGCCATTCTTATTATTACTCTCTTATTTAGCATATAATTTTTCTATCAAAAACAATATCTAATAATACAAAAAATAGTGATTTTGCAAATATTATAAATTTTTCAGCTCTACAAAATACTTGCAAGTATATTAAAATTGAAACTTATATGTATTTATTTATCTAAATTTCTAATCTTTTCGGCGACGATATTTTTTGCATTGACAGAACTTGTTTACACTCTTTTATAGTCAAACCAATAGTGGAATTTAAGTCCATCATAATTTACAATTAACTTTATTTTTGTTAGTGTATAGAGAATGGACTGTACACCAGGCTCGAATTTTTTGGCCCACGTTATTAGGCCCAGACGATCCTAAAGGGTTTAGGGTTAGGGCTCATTATTAGCTATTTAAATAGCCGCATTCTCATTGTATTCATCATCCGAAAATATAGTGCAAATCTCTAGCTTGACAGCACCCTCAAACGTAGTCATTTGTGACGAACTGAGTAAACAAATCGCGTGTGTTTTCTTACTTTCATATAATTATTGCGTTTATTTCATAACAATTATATCATTTATAAAGCTCATATGAGTTAGATGTTTCTCCGAAGAAAAGATATGCGGACAACAAACATATTTATGATACTGAAAATTATATATAATATATCAAATGACATCAAACATTATAATAGAGTTTCATGGTCATTACAATAAGTTTAATTTTATACTTATAGATTCTTCAAGTTATATTTCTAATATATGATCCCTATTGAAGGAAGTAGTAAATAATTTTTAATTAGGAGTATATTTTAAATATAATTTCATTTAGTAGTAATATCATCATTTTTTATATTCCTGGTACATATATGTGGTGGGTAGTTTATCAATGATTTTGTACTTAATAAAAATATATAAAATAAAGAATACACAAAATATCAAACTACAAAAGAAATGCTTAATTTTTTATAAGCTTTACTAAATTTCTATGACAATTGTCTTATGGACATTGAAATGAGAAACTCTCTCACACAAAATTAGTTAATGATTCAGCACATTAATGATTCATCTTTTTGAAGGAAAAAAAAAAAAAAACAATCAAATAAAATCATAATACTCTATGTAAACATTAATATTAAACAATGTGAGTTAGTTCATGATACATTGAAATAAAACAAAACGGACAAAAAAAAGAATGAAAAAAGTTCGAGTATTCTCCATGGCAACCAGCTTAAAGTACACATGTAATATTTTATACTTTCAATTTCAACATTAAAACTCATTACACACAGTGATTAAGTGGATTTCAAACACATCAAACTATATATATATATACGAATAGAAAAAACCAAAATAATTAAAAACTACAAGAATTGTTAATGCCGAATGCCAAGAAGAATAAAATGTGTATAAACATTATACATCCTTAATTGTATATCTAGATAAGACTTCTAGTTCTATGAAACAACTAAGATAATTATTATGATACAATATATTAAATTAACTATATGTAATAGGGGTATAATAGGCAAAATAAATTTTGTAAACAAGACATTTTTTATAATAGTATAGATAGATTATCATTTCTTCTTCTTTTATCACGACTAGCATGTGTAACGGTGCACGTAACAATTTTTTTTTTATAAACAATGTAAAATTAAGTTTTATTTCACATATTTTTTATTTATCATATTTCACGTTTCATCATATCTCTTTCATCATTTTGGTTGTACATTACGTCATAAATATAATTATTTTTTAATAAATACTAATAAAATAGAAAAATTAATATCGTAATGCAGTGCGTGACTAAAATTGTGGATCAGAAGATTCCAACTCGAAGTAGAAATGAAAAACTTATTAATAACCATTAAATGAAACTTAATAGCTATTAAGTAGTTCCGAGCCATGCCAAATCACATTTTGAAATCTCGCTTAGTCAACTTCCTCTTCCTTTGCTTCTTTGAGTGAACTTTAAAATCAAAGTTAGACAGGATCTCGTTGAGGGATCCGAGCCTGTGGGTGAGCTCCATCATCTGAGCTTTGAGAATGGAGTTCTCCGCCTCCAAGCTGACGTAATGCTGAGTGGTGGCAGCGATGCTGCTTGAAATCTGGGCGTTTTCCTTCCGCAGCTCCGTCGCCTGAGCCAAGAGATCGTCGAGATGCTTCTGCTTCAGCATCCTCGAGCGGCAAGCCGACTTCCGGTTCGACTGCATCCGCTTCCGCTTACGCCACAAATTTTATGCTTGAATTTATACTTTGCAAATAAATCTAAAAATATTATTTAAAAACTTTTGTATATAATTTATGATTTGAGGACTGCATCGTGATTTGAAAGATTTTTAAGAATTCTCCAAGCCATCGTCACATTCAACATACAAATCTTAACTCGTCAAGTTCTAACCATACTCGATTTTAGGATTCATTATACATATAATTGATCAAAACATAAAATAAATAGAAATAGTATACAATTCAAAATTTGATAAGGTATAAAAAAAAAGGGCAAAATTAGGACACAATTCAAAAATAATACGAGCAAATATCAAATGTAGCTTAATTAATACCTATGAAATGAAAAAAGCAACTTAATCTGAATAGAAGAGAAGGTTCCACTACTAAGAATGTAGAGGGATTAAAAAAAAAAAAAAAAAAGTCTTAAATCAGGCTACTTAAATATTGTACCATGGATGCATGTGTTCTAAAGTTTCACATTACTTTTCTTGTTTGGTTTTCTTCATCTTTGTTTTGCTTGCAGTTGCAGAGATAACGTTGGACAATGGCTCATCATCATCATCACTTGGAATCTGAACGAAGTCATCGTTCTTCTTCATCGTGATTTTTTTCCTTTTTATCTTGCACTTCAACTTCAGTAGACTCGAACTCTTTAGTTGTCTTTTTCTTTCTTCCCCGTTTTGGCTTTTCAATCAATTTGTCCTTTGCTTCTTTTGAGACTTGAACTGAAGCAGCATCCGACAACTCTACAGTTAATTTTCTCTTTCTTCCTCGTGAAGGCTTTGCAATCGGTATTTTCTCTTGTTTCTTCGAATTTTGATTCAAGTCTTCATCCGATTCATTCACCGATTGATTTGTTCAATCCATCTTGTGCATTTTTTGGAATCCAGTGGCTGTGATATTTAAAATCCCTCGACCATCAGTTGTCACAAATCTTTTTGCAGTTGTGAAACGCATGAGGGCCGTCGACGCTTCTGAGCTCAAAGCTCTGTAGTAAGAAGAATTACTTTCCCCCTGAAAAATAATAATATGTGAAATTACGAGAATAATTCCATTGATGAAATGCAGATGACGAAAGTGAATATTCTCGCAAGGAAAAAAATATCAAAAGATTTATTCAAAAATGTATAATTATTTAGGGCATGAATTGTGTGACGAAATTAGCACGTCTAATTCTAATAAAATAAAGTTGTAGAGTATTGTATGGTGTGATAGGTAGTTCTATAAGTTTATATATATACTAAAAGAAGTTACCTCCTTAAGTGACGAAATATATTCATCCACAGGACATCCAACATATAATTCTGCATCTCTATCAAACATTGTAACCCGAGCATTGTATTCGCCTTCGGTTACACTCATGGTTATCCTGTACCTGAAATCATATAATATAGTCTTGGTTAATAGATATATACTACTCCCTCTGTCTCATCCAATTCGTCATGTTTTATTATTTTACTACTCACATATATTCAAGAAGCAGGACAAATTGGATGAGGTGGAGGGAGTATATGTAAAAGTTATCTATGATTTTTAATTTCACTTATTACTTTGGTATCGTCTTTGTGACATGGTTGTTGCACCTAATGCATCTTGTATCTCCGCCATGATTAGGGCACGACTTGCCGCACTTTTTACATGCATCATACCATATTTTTGATATATTTTCTATCCCTCTCACAGTTCCCATAAACCAATAGTCATCAGTCTGAAATAAAAAGAAAAAGATTTCTTGTTACTTCAAACACAATACAGTTATAATTAAAATAATTAAGAAATAATTCGTAATGAAAACATTCTATACCAATGAACAAAATATTGTTTCCTCTCATTTTAATGAATAGTTTCATTGTAAGCAAAAATTACGTGTCTAGCAATTAAAAGAAATTTTGAATAATAGTATTTGTAAAGATTTAGCTTGGAATATTAATTTCATGCATCATTGCATGGATGGAAGCCAAGTAAATCAAAACAATTAATTACAGTATTTTTTTAGAGAGAATGATGACTGCAACTGCATTGGAGATTTACGAACAACAATGAAAAAAATGTCAAATAAGTAAATTTATTGAAATGGAGATGAATCGTTGGAAACAAAAGGAAATTAGTGAAATAAACAACTGAGAAGATGATAAAAACTCAACTCAGATAGTTGAAATATGAATAGCAAATTAATACGCATTAATCTATTTCTATTAAGAGATGTAAAAGATATTTACGTAAGAATATTTCTTCTGTACAAACATAAATAAATGATTTTATATTAAATCAAATAGATAGAAGTAAATTACCTGTGATAGTGCTTCTTTATTTTCCGTAAGATATTTGAGAGTCATTTCTTCCATATATTCCATCCCATGTATCATTCCCAACGTCGATCGATCATCATTACTTTGAGAAACAGATTCAATTTCTTCATTGGCTTGTATGATTTGCAATACTGACTTTATCATGGTATGTACTTCCAAGAAACCTGAAATGTTCGTTGTTTTGTTCGTTATATATATCGTTATTTCTTATTTCATAGATAGTTGAAAATCATGAGTACTTTACCGAATGCAATTTTTGAAAAGACATGCGTGATGACAATATTTGGCTTTTTGTTGTGCTGCTAGCATATCTTGCAATTCTTTTCCTTCAACTTTTGCCAAATCTTCCCACAGACATATCTTTATTTCTTCCAGTCTGTAAAAAGAAAAACAGAAAATTAAAAAAAAAATATATATATATATATATATATATAGTATAATATTAAATCTTTTAAGAGCATAATATAAGTAGCTTACCTTTTGTTCCTGATAGTAGTTTTTCTCTTTGTCCAAAATTTTCCTCCAGTTTTCGCACTAAGGACTTCGGCACCTTCAACTCATACAACAGCTCCCGTAATATCTATGCAAGGTTCCAGGTAGCATAAGTTTTCAACATGTTGAGTGTGTACATACGTTTAGAGGTTATTCATTTATGCATGCTACCCACTTTTCCCAATGATAATATACAGTAGAAAGTTACAAAAAATAGAAAATGGGAGTTTAATTAATTTCAGGAATTGAAATAAGTGATAATTTTTAATCCTTGTCGTGATATCAGTTCTCAATTTTTTTTGTGGTTAAAACATCATAAAATATAATGAAGATCGACATAAAATATATATAGATGTCAATCTCAATTTTGTTTTTTGTGCTTAATAGATAATAAAGCAAGAGTACCCCTGTTTTGAAAAATCAATAGATTAAAATAAAAAAAATTGGTCAAGGAACGTTTTTGGGAAAAATCAAGAGTTTAAAATAAAAAAAATTGGTCAAAGAACGGGAGTTGACTCTTGTTCACAGCTATGCTAGAATCATACTAATATATTATGGGCTAATCCCTAAGAGTAATCACATAAAATTTGTATTGCACTTACCAAACTTTTCTTCCTCCGTTATTGGTTTTATGTCTATGAACTCCTTAAAGTTGTATTTTATGTCGAATTGTATATTCTCCGATGCTTCCTTCACAGTACTCCATCTTTTGAGTATCAATTATTTCTCAGTATGGACGCTCTGATACTGTGTTGAAACCTGTTTAACCTCTCCGTTGGTTATCGAATACGTTTTGTTCGCTTCAAATTTGTTGATAAAGCACTCTACATCATCGTTGAAAATATTAGCTCCGATCTGAACAACTTGCAAATAATGTGCATGGCGTTGAATTAAAAATCACATGTTAGTTATATATCAATGGCGTTGAATTAAAAATCACATGTTAGTTATATATATCAAGTAAATTGAATTTTGTGTACATTTACCTTGTTATCCATCATTATCAATTTGTGGATTCTTGTATTTTGTTCCCATAATGTAGTACGCATCCGAGTCATAAAACCTTCAATCGTATTGTAAACGATTTTTGATTTACGTGCAAAGTTTTTATTGAGACATCAGTTGAATCACTTGACATCTTTCAATATATTCCTAAAAAAAACACAATTTGTATAGATAAATATTTAAAATGAAAGTGTATAGCTTGTTCGAGGGATAAGATTATTACCTTTCATTTCCTCTATATTTAGCTGGTAGAATATTGAGAGTAGCCTATAATCAAGGACTCACTCTTAGGGAAATTTATTGATGGCACCGACATGTATCGTGACTCAAGATTCAAACTGATTCCAAGCATTATTGAGGTAGTAATATTTTCGTATCTCAACTATGAGTAACTTCTAAAGCTCTAAGCTCAAGATTCTTATTTTGTTGACAACAGGGCTACTGGATGGTAAAGCGTGCTGTGGGAACAAAAGCTTGCCTTCTTGGAAAAGCTGTCACTTTCAATTACCTTAGACAAGACAATTTCTGGAGGTTAGATCCTAAATTAATTGGTCGTGGAACAATTTGACATGTTTGATCTTTATATAGATTTTCTCTGTTTACGTTGTTGTTGTGCTTATGGCATTGATATACAGAGTTATCTGGACTCCACTTTAAAATTATCATATTCTAAACTTGGGCTAATAATCTATCTCATAGTAGTTTACATCTCAGTGGAAATTCTGAAAATATCCAGTTTCCTTGTGCATTCTCCTGCATTTTGTTTTTTTTTTTTTTTTTTTTTTTGTATTCGTTTATTACATATTTAACTTAAACTTAATGCTTTGAAGCATGCCTAAAGTTTTAATCACACCTGTGATACAGAGAGCTATCGGCAGGCCTGATGAAGAGCAGTTCAATAATATGTAACAGTAATTTTAGGATTTCTAGAAAAGAGTAAATGGAGGAGCTAAAACATCTTTTGACTAAGAAATTTATCGCTTTCATAAAGCATGCAGAGGATGGTGAACTTGATCTAAATAAGGCAGCTGACACTTTACAGGTGATTAAAGATGAGCAATTACCTTTTCATTAACAATAAAAAAACTCAAATTGGATTTTAACTGTGCAGGTGCAGAAGAGACGTATATATAGCATCTCAGAAATATTAGACAATAGGTTTCTATTTAATACATGGAAGGACAATAATGTCAAGAACTTCAAAGGGCCCTTCCACATATCGTAATGATAAACGGCTCAAAAAAAACAATCAAAGTTTTATTCAAACTGATGATGGCTTTTTTTGTCGATGCCATTTTTTATTTAAAAAAATTCTATATAATATAAGATGACTTCAAGAAATAGAGCATTAGATGCTACTTAACTAAGTAAAATGTAGGCCAATTATATATACATAGCTTACTTGGAAGCAGATCTGGCAAAAATTGAATGCCTTTACCTCCGATCTCCTATTCTACTAATAATAATAGTCTTTGCCACATATGTATTGAAATAACTAAAACAAATCTATATCTAAATAAAAAAGAGCCTTGTGGCAAAATGTACATCGCCTGAAATACCCTTATAATATATTAAAAATTATAATATGAAAATTCTCTATCAGAATTTGCAAATTATCTATAAATAAAAAATTAAAAAAAAATCAAACATTATTAAAGAGAATTTTTTCCTGATAAGTGAGAATCGCACCAAAAACATAGATGATTTTATTTACCAAAAAACATTCATCATGAATATTAGAACCAGGAAAAATATTATCAAATGGAACTCACCGTAATCTATGAAATTCAAAATTAGAGGAATGGTTTAGCTCTAATTAATTTAAAATTGATTAGAGCTTTAGTATTTTGTTTTCTATATGCGTTGAGTTTGTGCTTATTGATACAATTAAATTGCGTACTAATTATATTACCTAGTTAATCTGCTATCAAATCCATAAAATTAATCGAAAATAAATAAATGATAAAATATATAACAATCTATATAGTAACAAAAGTTAACTCACCTCAAAAAACAACAGAGCGCTAGAAACACAAAGAAGGTATGCAATCCACCCCAATTTCGATTCAAAGAGAATAGACCTAAATTGAAAATAAGCCGGAGACAAGGGGCGCTAAAGACTTGAAGATGAAGAAAAGAGTGGCAGATGCAATTCAATAAAAATAATCATAGCATTAACAAATAAAGATAATAGGAGATTCGACAGTTGATCCCGGCAATAATAATTACGTGGAAACTCCTTTCCGAAGCAATTTTCCTCCCTACGGCAGAGACTTCGCCGATCATATTCCCACCGGGAGGTTTACTAATGGCCGCCTCATCACTGATTTCATAGGTAATTAACAGATTAATTAATAAATTAATTAATTATAGTACGTACAAAATTAATCATATTCATACAACCAACGTAGTACAACTGCATATAGTGGTATCAAAGAGTACGTGCCGCCTTATTTGAAGCAATCACAAGAACATATAATTTCATTCCTTGAAAAAAAAAAAATAGATGAAGAGGCCATCAATAATAATAATACACGCATAAAAAAAAATAATGATAATAACATACCTCTACACAATTAGTTAGGGACCTAAGATTTGCTCAATTGCGATGGGCACCATTAATTGTTAGTGGAGATGGAGAATATGAGGATGATAAAAGCAAGCCAGTCGTTCTATAACAATATGAAGAAGAACGACTCTTTAATTTTATAATCTAAATTTATTAGATGATTATATTATTAGATTTTAAGATTACATTAATACCCCTAATTTTTAATATATTATAAGGGTATTTCAGGCGATGTACATTTTGCCACAAGACTCTTTTTTATTTAGGTATAGATATAGATATATAGTCTAATAAACTAGCTAGTTTTTATTAAATCTGTGATTGAAAATTTGAAATCAACACTTTTTTCGTGCGAATAAATCTAATGTTAGTAACAACGCAACATGTCGTAACATCAATTGCAAACAAATAACTTTACCAGCGAGATGATTTGCCGTTAAATTAACATTGGAACTATTATAACTTTAATCCAATGTACATATAATAAAAGATAAATTATACGTCCAAAAAAGGATTAGTGAAAGAAAGATCGAGAAGGGTACGTACATATTCTCCTCTCTCTCAAAAATCAAAATGAGCACGCACTGCACACACCTCACCACACCGGAGTTTGTTACTCGGAGATTCTATTAAATTCCATTTTTACCCACACCACAATACTCAATCACGTCCACGTAGCAGGGTATTCTCGTCATTTCGTTATTTTCTCTGTGGCAGCAGTACTATAAAGCTACCTTCCCTCTCAGCTTTACCGCACCAGCTCCAAACACACACACACACTCACTCACACCAGCACAAATTTCACTCACAGACTCGAGCTTTTCTTCGTTCATGGATCTCATTAAGAAGCTCAGCGTTCTAGTTTTTCTGGTTTGCGTTCTCATCGCTCTCAGGAATCAGAGAGCTCTTCTCGATTCTCCTTCACTCCTCGAGGAGGATCCACCTGCTGCTCGCCGGAATCTGGGGGGAGCTGTGTCGCCGCCGCATTCTGACGGTGGAGAGGAGGAGGAGCGTCTGACGTACGACTTCTACCGAACCTCGTGCCCCTCCGCCGAGGAGATTGTCCGGACAACCGTGCGAGAGCTGCACGGGATGAATAGCTCCCTAGGCCCTGCTCTGCTGCGCCTTGCTTTCCACGACTGCTTTATCATGGTATTTTTCAATCCTTTCGTTTTTTTTTTAATAATTTTTTTCTGCATCCGAGTTTGTTTAGTGGTTTTCGACATCTATGCTTAAGATTTGGGGTGTTTATGGCGGTTGAGACGACGAGATTGTTGTTTGTCGAAGTCTAGTTTTGACGGTGTTACCTCTTTACTCTTAAATTGCTAGTTTTTTTGCTTATCAATATTTGAGAGGAGGATAATTTTGACCCATTTTTGGTGAAATCGACCGTTATAGGGGTGCGACGCTTCAGTTCTGCTGGATTCTGCTGGTGAAATGAAGAGCGAGAAACTGGAAATTCCGAATATGTCCCTGCGAGGATTTGAAGAGATAGATGCTATCAAAGCGAGGCTCGAACAAGAGTGCCCAGCCGTAGTTTCCTGTGCTGATATTGTGGCGTTGGCAGCAAGGGAGAGCGTCCTCATGGTCTGCACCTCTCTTTTTAGATCTCTCTGGTTTACAATTCTGTTTAATTTCTGATTATGATGGAATGGTTTGGAGTTTCTGTCAGGCTGGAGGGCAGTTTTATCCCGTTTTAACCGGTCGAAGGGACAGCAGAATGGCTTATGCACAAAATGCATCAACACAGCTTCCTGGTCCTGACTTTGAAATCAATAAAGCGCTCGATTTCTTTGCTGCAAAAGGCTTCAATGCTCGAGAAACAGTCGCTCTACTAGGTATAATTTCTTGATTCGTGATGAAAATGAAATGAGTCCGTGGGGAATGCCGTTTCTTAAAAATATACTACGAAGTACTAGATATCAATGTTCATTTCATAATTGAGAGTGCATATACATATTTGAAACCTGATCATTGCATTTGACAATAGGTGGTTGTTTAGGCCAAAAGTATTCTTCTATAGTCATAAACCATGTTAACTGCTGAAACTGAGGGGATGCAATTAGATTATTTTTTTTTTTTTTTTTTTTGTAGTTTTTCAAATTTTCTTACCCCTGAACCTATCAATTATGATTGAGTTTGTTGTTAGCCAACTGTGAAATGCTAGAATCTTATACCACTTCACTTTCATATCTATGGATGCTGCATTTCTTTACTACTTGGCCGAAGTACTCTGCTTATAGTTTAATGTTGTATTCTTGTATCCATGTCTCTTGATTGTGCTGAATTGCTGATATATTTTCTAAATCAACTTCATTACTGCCTTTTAATTTGATTTTGTGTTACTTATTCTCTCCTTTATGCTGATTGTTATGCAGGAAGAGTTCATCATACTATTTGGTTCTCTGATTTCTCTGTATCTAGACAGTTAATAAGCAGAGAGATTAGTACTAATTCCCTCATATCTTGTTAATGTAGGCGGTGGCCACAGCACGGGAAAGATCCATTGCAAATTCATCCATGACCGTATCTTCAACTTTGAAGAGGGGAAAGGAGCTGACCCTGCCATAAACTCAGAATTTCTGGAGATTCTGAAATCCGAGTGCAGCCATCCTGCTTCAACACCATCTCCATCATCAGCTGGAAAGGCATCATTCGAAAACCGAGCATTCCCTATGGACTATGAAGGGGCTGGGAATGGTTTCGGAGATGTCTACTTTCGCAGTCTTCTCAAGGGCAGGGGGCTGCTCTTTGTCGACCAGCAGCTTATGTCGCGTGATGATACCAAGGCCTTGGTCGAGACCTATGCTTCTGACCTTCTGCAATTTCGAAGGGATTTTGGGCTAGCCATGTTCAAGCTTACCCATCTTCTTCACAATGGTTCTGATAGGGGTGAGGTTCGCCTCAACTGTCATAGAGTCAATTAGGTTGTCATAATTTCGATTCTAGAGTTTCTAGTATTATCTCTGTTTTATATGGATATTTGACTCTTTATCTTGTTTGAATCTGAGTTGAAAATGGTATATAAATCTACAAGTGGGTGTTAGCAAGTAGCATGATATATGCTTCCCATCATTTATTCCATCACTGCTCTCTCTCATATTATACCTATATTTTACAAAGCAATATTCTGGTTTTTCTTATCAATAGTTATTCAAATTACAATTTGGAGACGATACTATAATGATCAGTCTCATAAAAACCACTCCATCATCGTCTCTTTCAAACAACAAAAATATGATTATGAGTTCAAACTTATCGATCGACTGTCCAGCTCCATAACTATGCTTTTAAAACGAGGAGCCAAAAAGGTTAAATTTTGCTTTAGCTCATTCATATTAAACTCTTCACTGGTATTTGAAATTCAGTTGCTATATGAATGAAAATATGTGTATTCTAAGACAAAGGTATTGCACTCGCAATTTCATTACATACTTCCACCATTTACATGATATCCGATGAGACCTGAAGTCGGATTCATTAACCTCACTATAGTATGCAGTAACCTTCATAACTTGTGCTGGAAAAATTGCTTGCTTCTGAAATGTCCGTGCATATGAACGTGGTTGCCATCAAGTGAAACTACCTGTCTTTTCTCTTTATCAAACACCTACACGATTCAAAAGGCCAAATGCTCAAATAACGACTGTATCTTTCATTGAGGTAGCATAATTTACAGATTATTGCAGAGACATCAAGGTCTTGCAGGAGGAAAAATATTCTCGCGATGAACTAGCATCACTTCCTAAAATAGCAGGGCACAAGTCAAAAATTAAGAAGACTATTTCAATTCTGAAACAAGAGCCAAAGTTTTGCTTCTGTAGCACTGTTGCGAAATTCAGATATAAATGACGAAGTTCCAAGTTAAAATACCATCCCATACACAACAAATATATCAAATTTGTAAAAGACAAGCAAACAAACTCGTAATATACTTATGCGTATACCAATTGCTTTCCAAGGCAACTATAGACACCAGCATATCAAAGACAACTCAAGATTCTTTCCTTACTCCTACAAGTACTGAAAGAACTTCTTCATTTTTGCTGAAAGATTCTAAGCTCTTCCTAATTTTAGACAACAGAAAGGAATACAAGTAATCATCCTACGGCCATAATTTAATTATAAAAAAAAATAATCTATCCTCTATTAAAAACAGCAAAAGTCTCCATTCGTCAAAAATCTTGAAGGTGAATTACAGAAAAAAAAAAAAAAACGCATGTTATGCCATCCTGTCTTTCACTTTCGTGTTTTTACTTTTTCTATTCTTTAATTTCTATTTTAGCACAGGTACTACTGCTTATATCAACCATTGCTCCGTGCTGTTTTGGACTTCTCTTTGTACTTCCATAAGAAACTATGTTTTCTCAAAGGTAAGTCATTGCTATCAGAATCAGGCCTGAATCAAATACTTTACTGATTACACTGGTATCTAAAGGCCATGTCCTAGCCTTGTAATCCTGTTCTCTGTATTAGTCTCTTATGCCAGTCTTACTTTCTTTTCAATTTTTCTATTTTGTCTTTCCTTTTCTGCGTTTTAGTGGAACCGTGAAAGGGTAAACTTCCTATGACTTCAAGATATATTCTACAATTCCAAAGACCAAAAGCAGGTATATGGGTTGGATCATTACCACAGTGTTCAAGATCTTTCACAATATATGTACAAATGAGGATCTCAAAACCATAGAAATCTGCATTCTATTTTGTGCAAGCTGTGTGGTAGGTAGATGTACCACTGAAATTAATAGAGTACCTCAATTGATATTATTGTGCAGGTCTAGTTAATTCAATTAATATTATTATCAAGTGGTTTTCAATAAAATTTTATGCAAGAAAAAATGATTTAGTCAAATGACAACTCCATAACAGATCTAGTCTCCCACATTCATGCAAAAGCGAGCATTCAGCACATTCTCACTTACAACACGTAATGTCAGTAAAGTGGCAGCAGTACATATGTTCTATTTATAGAAACTCTCTAAGCCATAGCTGTTTCATGAGATGTTAGTTGCAGAATTCTTAGTAAATCAGGAATCACAGAGCTTGAGACCAATGTTATCTGTAATGCAGTACATTAGAGCTATGCTAGGCAACCTGAAGTCTATGACTCTACGGGACGGGAGAACATTGAGTTGAGTGCACATCAAACAATTGAAGGGGAGGACAGATAGTTATGAGCTGGAGAAAAAGCCAATGATCTTGAATGTAAACATAACTAAAGCACACATAGATGTCAATTATAACAATGAATAGAGTCACAATTAAACATAAGAATGCTAATCCATGTCTCAATGTAATTAGTTGATAGAATAAAGAGCTTACTTGATCGAAATCTTGAGGAGATAGGAATTTCTTGCAATTCACGTCTCATGCAGAGATATTCGCCTAATAACGCCATCAACACAAGACTTGTAATGTTCCCAACCCACCATGTTATCGATGCAGGCCAACCTCCATAAATGGTGCAAACGAAGAGGTGCATGATGTAAAGGGTCGCACAAAAATCCAGGCACTTCTTTGCCCTTTCAACTAAATAGACTAGAACGCTAGCTCTGTTTCAAGTAAATGCAAGAGATCATGAACAACATATCTTTTAGATTTAGTGCAGACATCCAAACTATTTAAAATATAAGACCATTTGCCATGTTCTAGTAGCAAATTCTCCACTTCAAAGACTCATATCAATAATGAAGTTGGGAAACGATGCAGATGTAAGAACAATGGAATAAAAACAGCTGCTAGAAGAGCATCAACGTTCTCCCTTCCGTTCTACTTATCCCTTCGAATCTACTTATCCGACTCTAAGGTCATCAGTTATCCTAAAGAGTGGCATTTGTCGAAAGACAGATTGCCCAGTCCAAAGTTAGTAATGATTCCCACATTTACTAGAAATCCTTCCTTTTTCCTGTAAATGTATAGATCTAAGAAACATAAGCTAAATTCGCCTTTACAATACGCCTAAAATAACATTCCGACTTCGACTCACTTCTTGTGGCAGGGTTAGGCCCCTTACCTTGGAGCTTAATTTGTCTAGTCATTACTTACTTGATTTGGTATAGATAAAGAAACGATCTTCCCCCAATAAACATGGAAAAGTCTAACTTCAACATTCAAGGGAGAGATATAAAACAGTAACAACTAAAAAGCAATAGCCAAACACAAATAAACTCGTAGCCACGCTTGAAAAGGGGTGCCTAAGATAGCAAATCTGAAATCAACTCGATTCAGATGGCAGAAGCGATGAATCGCAATAGTAAAGGTGTAGAAACATCCCTTTGGAGCATTTGGTCGAACAGGTAGAGGGCGTCCCTGTACTGTTTGATCTTCACCACAGAGCTCAGCAATTGCGTGAAAGCCAAGATAGAATCATACAAGGCAGAGGCTCCATTCTCCATTCATATAGCAGCAGCATCATGGGCATGGCGTATAGCATCAAAATCAAATCTGGTTGACTATCGAAATGTGAAGAAGCACCGGCAAAATCAAATATGGTTTTTTATTTTTTTTTGGAACATTGAACATGTAATGTAAAGACCTTGTTTTGGGACACTTGTTTCCGAAATTCTGGTAAGCATAAAATCGTAAAGTATTGGAAAATTATGACGAAGAACAAAAAAAAAAAAAGGAAACTATAATTTTTTTAATTTTCTCTCTCATCACATTATTTTTAGTGCTCGTTTGGTTCAAGTTGAGTAACGGAAAATGAATGGAATCAAGTCAAGTAAGGGAATGGAAACAATAAGGATTACTTTTATTGAGTGTTTAGTTCAATAGTAGAAAGTGAGTCATTTGTGAGGGGTTCCCTTTCTCCTTGTTTCCCCTCCTTCTTGAGGGGTAATAATGTAATGGATTGGGTTACCCCCAAGTAAGGGAAATGAATAACCTATTACTCAAACCAAACACAATATAATGGAAACAATTATTTGATTCCCTTTCCATTCCCAAAAAAACTTAAACCAAACATGAACTTAACTTGAACAATAAACATAACCTGCTGACGTGGATTTTAATCTATAATCAATGATAAAATTAAGGAGGACGTCAATCTAATGAAGATATGATATTGAGCTAAGAAAGAAAAATTAATTCTAAATTTCATTAGAATATGCAAACTGAAGATCTGCGCCTGTACAAGGAATAGGAAGAAGATATTTATACTAGTAGTAACTCACAACCGCCTCTATCCTACGTGGCAAAGCTAGAAAAGTAAAACAACAAAAACGTAATAAAACAAAGTGCGACTTTATTAAATCCTTTCTTTTCCAAGAATGTTCATGCACGTTACAATCCGAATTGGGATAAGGATTCCGAGTCCTAATTAGGTTCGGCGGTGACATTCTATGCCTATAAATATATGCCAATAGGCAATAGTCCTTTTCAATATTCATAATCACATTCATTCTTGCAAGTTCTAATTGTTTAGTCTTCTTTCTACGATTTCTTGCAATTTCTAATTGTTTAGTCTTCTTTCCACGATGGCTCAGTCATCCAAAGTTTTCAAGAAATCTTTCGTAGGTGTTTGTATTTTCAGTTTCATGTTAATGTGTGCCTCTTCTTTTTCTTTTTACACCGACGCTCCCAATGCTCCGGCGCCGTCGTACACTGCCGATCACCCAAAACTCTGCAATTTTGATGATGTCTATAAAGTAGAAATTGGAGATAAGATGTTTGACGACATCGACAGCTGCAACGTCGGTCTCCTCAAACTCTGCCGAGTCCATCAAATCTATCAACTGGGAGATTCTGTTTCCGACGTCGGCAATCTAATCCGAGAGGTTCCGGTGGGGGCGGCCACCCCATACGCGCGCCGTCCTTACGGTATAAATTTCCCGACTGGGCCCACCGGTCGAGCCTCAAACGGAAAACTCATGATCGACTATTATGCAATCGACGCCGGTCTCCCTTTACTGCCGCCGTTCAAGAAGAGCGACGCCGATTTCAGTCACGGCGTCAATTTCGCCGTCGGAGGCTCGACGGCTTTGCCGTGGAATGTATTGGCAGCGATGAATATTTCATCACCGATCACAACGAGTTCTCTGTCCGTGCAATTGGATTGGATGTCTGCTTACTTCAACTCCATCTGCCACAACCAAATAGGTTAGTCCTTTCATGATTTCAAAGTAATACGATACTGATTAAATTTGTTTCCTTAATTAATTACAACATAAATTAATCCTTTCTTGGTTATTTGCTGCTATCAGATTGTGGCGGGAGATTCGAAAACGCACTATTTATGGTGGGTCCCTTCGGAGGGAGCGACTACTACAACGCCATATTTCATGCCGGAAAATCATTCCAAGAAATTAAAACCATATTGGTACCAAAAGTTGTGGATTCAATCATGGCTGGAGTTCGTGTAAGTTAACAATTACTATAATTACGATTTTCATGTAACACAAATATGTTAATTAGGGATAATATCTAATACTTCTATTGAATTTTATTTCAGAGGGTGATCAGTTTAGGGGCAAAAAAGGTGGTGGTGCCCGGAATATACTCAATCTACGACCTTCCAATTTATTTTACGAATTTCCCAGATGAGACATGGGAAGTGAAAGATGACCTAGCACTCTACCATGATGTTCGACTGCGAGAAGCCATCGACAAACTCAACCAAGAAGAACGTCATGATGCTGTTGTGGTGTATGGGAAATACCACGCAGCTTATAATTCATTACAAACTTACGCCGTTGGTGGTATGCCTCATCATTCACTAACAACATTTTATAATATGCATGCATGCATGCATTTTTAAAGTTTAAAGGTAACTAATTAATTGAAGAGTACTATGTTACTAATATATATATGTTGGTTTGATTTGCAACAGTAATGGGTGACAAGGTTTGCTGCGGAAGCGGAGGCGGGAGTTACAACTTTGATATGGGAAGAATGTGCGGAGCTGAAGGAGTTTCTTCATGTGCAGAACCACAAAAGGAAGTTAGTTGGGATGGATTGCATCTAACACAAGAAGCCTATAGGATTATGACTAAGTATATGTTGTATCACCTCTTCAAAGACCTCCATTGTTAGCTATTCTACTTAGATTAGGCCATTCTAATTATTATTATTTCTTCTTCTTTTATCACCATATATAGTTCTAATAAACAACTAGTTTTTATTAAATCTGGTATTTTAATGGATGGGATCAAAACTCTTTTCGTGCGAATAAATCTAATGTTAGTAGCAACGCAACATGTCGTAACATCAATTGCAAACAAATAACTTTACCAATGAGATAACTCGCTGTTAAATTAAAATTGAAACTATTATAACTTTAATCCAATATATAATCTATACTATTATAGAAAGTGTCTTGTTTACAAAATTTGTTATACCTATTTTGCCTTTAATATTATAATTAGTAGTATATAAATACTATCATTAGGTAGATATGCATAAGTAATATCACACAAGAATTTCACTCCAATTATACTTTTAAAATAACGTGTGGTTTAATAGATTATTAAGAATGTGTCTTGATAGATATTTTCTTTTTCCTTTTTTTGGTTTAATCATGAGTGCATCTTTTGTTTCATGTGAAAAATATTGTGCAAGGTATTTTTGTTCTTACCTTTTTTTCGGTATTTGCATGAATTAATATAAGTAAACTGTTTCTCAGAGCAAACCAACTGTTTCTTGAACATACAAGCAAAAGAAGAATTTTTCCTAGTAATTACTATTTTGTTATTTCAATTTTTTTTTTAATTTTAAAAAAGTGTTTATATTTATACTTTTTGTAGAATCATAATGGAACTTTAGCTTTGTGAGGTTAGAGTTTCTAATTTACATGACAAAAATAAGACAAATTTCAATTGTCTCCATAGAACAAGATTCAATCTTCTTAACATTATTTGTATTCTAATAATTTTTGTATATTATTGGAAAAATTTTAAAATATATCAAGTGATTCCACGACGATAAAAACTTTACAAATCAACCAAAGAATGTCTTCAATACGATTGAAGACTTTACGAGTTGGGCAAGAAATAGCTTGTGGAAATAACTTGAGCTAGCATAATAAATTTGAAATTTTTATTTTAGTTTTAATTTATATTAACATCACTTTTACTAAATTTATAGGGAACTCGTATGGCAGTTATAATGTTCAATGAGGATTATAGATAATCATGCCCCAAAACGTACTCCATTCTAGATAATCATGCCTCAAAACATACTTCATTTGTCTCATTTAAGTAGACAACTTTCTTTTCGGTACACGAATTAAGGAGCAATTGTTAGGGATGTTAAGTGTATATAATTAGTACCCTAATTTTTTTTTAAAATGTATCATTTACATAGATAATTTTATCAAATAATTACGTATCATTTTTATTTTTAGATTATTTTTTAAGGATATATATTAGTACAATATTTTGTTGAAATTGGAGATTAAAAAAATTGCATCGCAAGAGATTTTGTTAGCATTCAAAATATATTATTTTTTTAAAAATAATTAGATAAATATAAGAGAATATATGTGCAACGCACGTAATCACTGCTAGTAAATAAAAAATTATCGGTCCAAAAACTGAAAAAAAGATTAGTGAAAGAAAGATCGAGAAGGGTACGTTAATTACCTACGTAGATATTCTCCTCTCTCAAAAATCAAAATGAGCACGCACTGCACACACCTCACCACACCAGACAGAGTTTGTTAGTCGGAGATTCTATTAAATTCCATTTTTACCCATACCACAATACTCAATCACGTCCACGTAGCAGGGTATTCTCGTCATTTCGTTATTTTCTCTGTGCCGGTACTATAAAGCTACCTTCCCTCTCAGCTTTACCGCACCAGCTCCACACACACACACTCTCACACACTCACACCAGCACAAATTTCACTCTCAGATTCAAGCTTTTCTTCGTTCATGGATCTCATTAAGAAACTCAGCGTTCTAGTTTTTCTGGTTTGCGTTCTCATCGCTCTCAGGAATCAGAGAGCTCTTCTCGATTCTCCTTCACTTCTCCAGGAGGATCCATCAGCTGCTCGCCGGAATCTGGGGGGAGCTGTGTCACCGCCGCATTCTGACGGTGGAGAAGAGGCGGAGCGTCTGACGTACGACTTCTACCGAACCTCTTGCCCCTCCGCCGAGGAGATAGTCCGAACAACCGTGCGAGAGCTGCACTCGTTGAACAGCTCCCTAGGCCCTGCTCTGTTGCGCCTCGCTTTCCACGACTGCTTCATCATGGTAATTTTTGTTCCTATTGTTTTTTTCTACATCCGAGTTTGTTCAGCGGTTTTTCTATATTTGTATTCTGTAGTTACTTAAGATTGGGGTGTTTATGGCGGTTGAGATGACGAGATTGTGGTTTGTCGGAGTCAAGTATTGACGGAATTAGCTGTTTACTCTTGAAATTGCTAGTTTTTTGCTTTTCAATGTTTGAGAGGATGATAAGTTTGACTGATTTTGGTGAAATCGACCGTTATAGGGGTGCGACGCTTCAGTTCTGCTGGATTCTGCTGGTGATATGAAGAGCGAGAAACTGGAAATTCCGAATATGTCCCTGCGAGGATTTGAAGAGATAGACGCCATAAAATCGAGGCTCGAACAGGAGTGCCCAGCGGTAGTCTCATGTGCTGATATTGTGGCGTTGGCAGCAAGGGAGAGCGTCCTCCTGGTCTAATTCTCTCTTTTTAGATCTCTCTGGTTTACATGTGCATTAATTTCTGTTTAATTTCTGATTATGATGGAATGGTTTGGAGTTTCTTTCAGGCTGGAGGGCAGTTTTATCCCGTTTTAACCGGTCGAAGGGACAGCAGAATGGCTTATGCACAGAATGCATCAACACAGCTTCCTGGTCCTGACTTTAAACTCAAGAAAGCACTCAGGTTCTTTGCTGCAAAAGGCTTTAATGCCCGATGATCGAACTTATTTTCGTAAGGTAATTAACGAGCACAAATCAAGGAATTAATGAACACGAAAATAAAGGAACACGAGGGATTTACGTGGTTCGATCTATTGTGATAGATCTACGTCCACGGGCGGAAAGAATATGGATCTTTATTGCTTGTATGAGTAGTGATTACAAGATTGTTCTCCCTTTTTCAACCTATTCTAAACCCCTATTTATAAGTAATTACATGGAGTTTGACTATGATACAAAGTCTTCTCCTATTATGACTCATTTGACTTGATCTCCTCCTTTGTGGATAAACACCGAGCTTCTATATCTCTCTTGGAGTTTGAATTGTAGTCGATGTAGGAGTTGCCTTGGTGAAGAAGTTTCTTTAGTTGGGCCGAGCTGCGTGGGCCGAGCTTAACTGTCGGGGCCCAATTATATTGGGCTCGATGCTTGGGCCTAGTAGCTAGGCCATATCCTATCACATCCCCCCCCCAAAAAAAGATATAGAAGTGAGGGTGTGACTCGGTGTAGAAAGTTGAAGTAAGAGTATTGAAAGTGCATTCCCCCGTCGAAATTAGAATTTTGACGAAGACAGAATGCTTGCCACCTCGTTAAGACGAGGCGGGTAAGAATTTTGCATTGTCCCCTCGGAAAAATTGAATTTCGGCGAAGTCGAAATGCTTGCCACCTCGTTAAGACGAGGTGGGTATGAATTTTGCATTGTCCCCTCGGAAATTGGATTTCGACGAAGTCGGAATGCTTGCCACCTCGTTAAGACGAGGTGGGTATGAATTTTGTATTGCCCCATCGGAAATTGGATTTCGACGAAGTCGGAATGCTTGCCACCTCATTAAGACGAGGTGGGTATGAATTTTGCATTGCCCCCTCGGAAATTGGATTTCGACGAAGTCGGAATGCTTGCCACCTCATTAAGATGAGGTGGGTATGAATTTTGCATTGTCCCCTCGGAAATTGGATTTCGACGAAGTCGGAATGCTTGCCACCTCGTTAAGACGAGGTGGGTATAAAATTTGCATTGCCCATTCAGAAATTGGATTTCGACGAAGTCGGAATGCTTGCCACCTCGTTAAGACGAGGTGGGTATAAAATTTGCATTGCCCCTTCGGAAATTGGATTTCGACGAAGTCGGAATGCTTGCCACCTCGTTAAGACGAGGTGGGTATAAAATTTGCATTGCCCCTTCAGAAATTAGATTTCGACGAAGTCGGAATGCTTGCCACCTCATTAAGACGAGGTGGGTATGAATTTTGCATTGCCCCCTCGGAAATTGGATTTCGACGAAGTCAGAATGCGTTGAACAGCACGACTTCGTCAAAGACGAAGTTTAGGCTTTAATTAGCACGACCTCGTCTTCAGACGAGGTTTAGGCTCTTATCCGTTTTAAACAAAGGCCGTATCTTTGTTTTTAACCGAGGTTAGGTCAATACGCGCGTTTTAATTTTACTCCTATTATGGAGTTTATTAAGTACCCTCGTCAGGGTTTTACTAGCTCACTTCGTCTTTTGACAAAGTGTGGCTTTAAATAGCTCACTTCGGAAATTGGATTTCGACGAAGTTTGGCTTTAAATAGCTCACTTCGGAAATTGGATTTCTACGAAGTTTGGCTTTAAATAGCTCACTTCGGAAATTGGATTTCGACGAAGTTTGGCTTTAAATAGCTCACTTCGGAAATTGGATTTCGACGAAGTTTGGCTTTAAATAGCTCACTTCGGAAATTGGATTTCGACGAAGTTTGACTTTAAATAGCTCACTTCGGAAATTGGATTTCGACGGTTTGGCTTTAAATAGCTCACTTCGGAAATTGGATTTCGACGGTTTGGCTTTAAATAGCTCACTTCGGAAATTGGATTTCGACGAAGTTTGGCTTTAAATAGCTCACTTCGGAAATTGGATTTCGACGAAGTTTGGCTTTAAATATGGTTTTACATTCCCTATTTGTCGAGATAGTATGCATAAGTGGAGTAGAGAGAGATGTGCAAGATGTATGCAAGACCCTAATAAGACGACCTAAATGACCTAAATGAACTATATGAACTTGGACATTACTCTCGGCCACTTGTGCAAGGTATCTCTTTAAATAAGTAATGTGTCGTGCACGGGGTATTGGCTTACCGGATAAGTGGGCGAGCTTGTACAACCCTTTGCCGAGGACTTCTTCAACTCAGTACGGTCCTTCCCATGTGGCTTCAAGCTTGCCGAGCCTTTCCGCTTTACTGACCTCGTTGTTCTGAAGTACGAGGTCGCCTGCTTGGAATTGTTGGTACTTCACTCTTTGGTTGTAGTACCGAGCTACTTGTTGTTTGTACTTGGCTTCTCTTATCTAGGTGAGCTCTCATTTCTCTTCCAACAGATCCAGTTGGTTCGGAGGTCTTCCTCGTTAACTTCGGCTGTGAAGTTGAGAGTGCACGAGCTCGGCAGGCCGATCTCCACCGGGATCACTGCTTCGGATTTATACACCAAGTTGTAGGGTGTATCACCGTTCGAGGTCTGGGGAGTTGTGTGGTGTGACTATAACTCGGGGTAAGTTCGCTACCCAATCTCCTTTGGCTTTGTCGAGGCGGGTTTTGAGTCCCCTAACAATAGTTCAGTTTGTAACTTCAGTTTGGCCATTCGCTTGAGGATGAGCTACCGAAGTGAACTTCTGCTGGATATGAAGCCCTTCACTCCATTCTCTGAATGTTCTGTCCGTGAATTGTGTCCCATTTTCCGAGACGAGGATATGGGGTATGCCGAAGTGGCATACTATGTTCTTCCAGACGAAGTTGAGGGCGTTCTTGCTCGTGATTTCTGCCAAGGGTTCGGCTTCCACCCATTTGATGTAGTCGATGGCTATGATGGGAACTGGAGTTGGCCAAGAGCTTTGCCTAATGGAGTTACTAGGCTTGCTTCGGCTTCGTCAATACTTCGGTGTTTGACTTCGAGAGACTTCGGTCGGCCTCGGCCTTGAGAGTGGACCTGTTTCTTCGGCTTCGTCAGTACTTAGGAGTTTGACTTCGAGGGACTTCGGTCGGCCTCGGCCTTGAGAGTGGACTTGTCTCCTCGGCTTCGTCAGTAATTAGGAGTTTGACTTCGATGGACTTCGGTCGGCCTCGGCCTTGAGAGTGGACCTGTCTCCTCGGCTTCGTCAGTAATTAGGAGTTTGACTTCGAGAGACTTCGGTCGGCCTCGGCCTTGAGAGTGGACCTGTTTCTTCGGCTTTGTCAGTACTTAGGAGTTTGACTTCGAGAGACTTCGGTCGGCCTCGGCCTTGAGAGTGGACCTGTTTCTTCGGCTTCGTCAGTACTTAGGAGTTTGACTTCGAGGGACTTCGATCGGCCTCGGCCTTGAGAGTGGACCTGTCTCCTCGGCTTCGTCAGTACTTAGGAGTTTGACTTCGAGAGACTTCGGTCGGCCTCGGCCTTGAGAGTGGACCTGTCTCCTCGGCTTCGTTAGTAATTAGGAGTTTGACTTCGAGAGACTTCGGTCGGCCTCGGCCTTGAGAGTGGACCTGTCTCTTCGGCTTCGTCAGTAATTAGGAGTTTGACTTCGAGAGACTTCGGTCGGCCTCGGCCTTGAGAGTGGACCTGTTTGCTCGGCTTCGTCAGTACTTAGGAGTTTGGCTTCGAGAGACTTCGGTCGGCCTCGGCCTTGAGAGTGGACCTGTCTCCTCGGCTTCGTCAGTACTTAGGAGTTTGACTTCGAGGGACTTCGGTCGGCCTCGGCCTTGAGAGGAATTCATCGTCTTTATTGTGCTTTGCCTCGAGTGTGGGCTTCGTGCTGGTCAGAACGTCGGCCGCGACTTTGGTACCTCTTGAGGGTGTTGTCGCGCTCTAATTGCTCTATGACCGCAGCAAGCTTTCTGCATTCCTCGATATCGCACCCGTAATTCTCATGGAAGCGATAGTACTCCTTGGATCGGCGCTTCTCCCTTCCACTTGACATGGGCCGAGGCTTCTCGAACATATCGGTGTGAGTTGGCTTCGGCCTCGTCAATGGAGTGAGTTGGCTTCGTTCCTGGTTTTGCCAAGGTCCGAGCCTGGATTCCAGGGGTGTATGCTGGAGCCTGTCGAAGGCACTTCGCCGACTTTGGCCTCGGTCATTCCGATCCTTCTTCCGATCTGAAGGTTCGGCCTTGTCGGCTTCGCGCTTGTGCCTGTCAGCTTCGTCGGCTCTTTCGAACCGATCTGCTATGATCCATCATGGCTCCAAAGTGTGAGGTAATTGTCCTCAACGTACCGAGGTAAGACGGTATTACGCCGAGGTGAGATGGTGTCACGCCGAGGCGGCACGGCATCACAACGAGGTGGGGTGGTGTTACACCGGGGTGAGAGTCGATTGGAATCTTCCCAACGTTCATCATCGAACCTCCTTAGACGTGGTGTTGCGTCCCGTATGTCGACGATTTGGACGCTTTGGGACTTTTGCCGATGCCGCGATCCGGAGGTAGCTTCGTGCTCTCCACCATCTTTGCGTGAGGGTTGTCCTTTTTCATGGCTGAGAACAATATTGTTATGCTTATCCAACATGCTCAACGTGTCCGTCCGGAGTCTGGCCTTTGGCGTGTTCCTTCCTAGATAGCCGGTGTGTTGCTGGGTGTAGATCTTGCGCCTGGCTTGCCTCGCCTTTGTGGATTTCGGCTTCCTGAACCGGTGGATTTGCTGTCGGACCTTGTCCGGTTTGCTGAATATCCTTTTCCTTGTTGGCGGCGGCAGCAACGGCGGTAGCGGCAGCGATTGATCGTGTTGGAATCCTCTCGATGAGTAGAGCATGTTTCCGGGTGGTTTCGTCCAATTTGGCGGTGATTTCAGTCCGGAATCGGCAAATAACAGAAGCTGCTCCGAACGAATCGTGATTTTGCGAGTCGTGCAGTAGCACGAACTTCCAGACACGATTCCTGCCACACCGGTGATCGGTTTTCGACAGGCAACCTACCGTTGGAATCCTCTCGACGAGTAGAACATGTTTCCGGGTGGTTTCGTCCAATTTGGTGGTGATTTCAGCCCGGAATTGGCGAATAACAGAAGTTGCTCCGAACAAATCGTGATTTCGCGAGTCGTGCAGCAGCACGAACTTCCAGACGTGATTCCCGCCGCACCGGTGATCGGTTTTTTACGGGCAACCTACTGTTGGAATCCTCTCGACAAGTAGAACATGTTTCCGGGTGGTTTTGTCCAATTTGGCGGTGATTTCAGTCCGGAATTGGCAAATAACAGAAGCTGCTCCGAACGAATCGTGATTTCGCGAGTCATGCAGCAACACGAACTTCCAGACGTGATTCCTGCCACACCGGTGATCGGTTTTCGACGGGCAACCTACCGTTGGAATCCTCTCGATGAGTAGAACATGTTTCTGGGTGGTTTCGTCCAATTTGGTGGTGATTTCAGCCCGGAATTGGCGAATAACAGAAGCTGCTCCGAACGAATCGTGATTTCGCGAGTCGTGCAGCAGCACGAACTCCCAGACGTGATTCCTGCCGCACCGGTGATCGGTTTTTGACGGGCAAGCTACCGTTGGAATTCTCTCGACGAGTAGAACATGTTTCCGGGTGGTTTTGTCCAATTTGGCGGTGATTTCAGTCCGGAATTGGCAAATAACAGAAGCTGCTCCGAACGAATCGTGATTTCGCGAGTCGTGCAGCAACACAAACTTCTAGACGTGATTCCTGCCACACCGGTGATCGGTTTTTGACGGGAAACCTACCGTTGGAATCCTCTCGACGAGTAGAACATGTTTCCGGGTGGTTTAGTCCAATTTGGAGGTGATTTCAGCCCAGAATTGGCGAATAACAGAAGCTGCTCCGAACGAATCATGATTTCGCGTTTGGGGGGATCGCGTTAGTCTTCCTGTCATGGCTGTAGATTACCTAGAAAATTTTTGATCGAAAATCACAAATTTTCATTTCCCACAGACGGCGCCAGTGATCGAACTTATTTTCGTAAGGTAATTAACGAGCACAAATCAAGGAATTAATGAACACGAAAATAAAGGAACACGAGGGATTTAAGTGGTTCGATCTATTGTGATAGATCTACGTCCACGGGCGGAAAGAGTATGGATCTTTATTGCTTGTATGAGTAGTGATTACAAGATTGTTCTCCCCTTTTCAACCTATTTTAAACCCCTATTTATAAGTAATTACATGGAGTTTGACTATGATACAAAGTCTTCTCCTATTATGACTCATTTGACTTGATCACCTCCTTTGTGGATAAACACCGAACTTCTATATCTCTTGGAGCTTGAATTGTAGTCGATGTAGGAGTTGCCTTGGTGAAGAAGTTTCTTTAGTTGGGCCGAGCTGCGTGGGCCGAGCTTAACTGTCGGGGCCCAATTATATTGGGCTCGATGCTTGGGCCTAGTAGCTAGGCCATATCCTATCACCCGAGAAACAATCGCTCTGCTAGGTATAATTTCTTGATCCGTGATGAAATTGAAATGAGTTTCATGGGGAATGCCCTAAAAATATACTATATCTCAATGTTCATTTCATGATTGAGAGTGCATATACATTTAACATATCTGATCATTGCATTTGACAATAGGTGGTTGTTTTTAGGCCGAAAGTATTCTTCTATATTAGGAAACCATGTTAACTGCTGAAACTGAGGGGATGCACTTTGATTTTTTTGTAGTTTTCAAATTTCTGTACCCCTGAACCTATCAATTATGATTCAGTTTGTTGTTCCCAACTTTGAAATGCTAAGAATCTTATACCACTTCACTTTTATATCTATGGATGCTGCATTTCTTTACTACTTGGCCGAAGTACTGCTTATAGTTTAATGTTGAAATTCTTGTATCCATGTCTTCTCTAGATTGTGCTGAATTGCTGATATACTCCTTTAATTTGATTTTGTGGTACTTATTCCCTCCTTTATGCTGATTGTTATGCAGTAAGAGTTCTTCATATTATTTGGTTCTCTGATGTCTCTGTATCTAGATGGTTAATAAGCAGCAAAGTGATTAGAACTAATTCTCTCATATCTTGTTACCTCCAACAATGTAG
This sequence comes from Mentha longifolia, assembly GCA_001642375.2. Taxonomy (NCBI): domain Eukaryota; kingdom Viridiplantae; phylum Streptophyta; class Magnoliopsida; order Lamiales; family Lamiaceae; genus Mentha; species Mentha longifolia. The sequence goes on from CM038116.1 coordinate 7,651,860, forward strand.
GAGGGGGACACAGCACGGGGAAAATCCACTGCAACTTCATCCATGACCGCATCTTCAACTTTGAAGAGGGGAAAGGAGCTGACCCTGCCATAAACTCAGAATTTCTGGAGATTCTGAAATCCGAGTGCAGCCATCCTGCTTCAACATCATCTCCATCATCAGCTGGAAAGGCATCGTTCGAAAACCGAGCATTCCCTATGGACTATGAAGGGGCTGGGAATGGTTTCGGAGATGTCTACTTTCGAAGTCTTCTCCAGGGCAAGGGGCTGCTCTTTGTCGACCAGCAGCTTGATGATACCAAGGCCTTGGTCGAGACCTATGCTTCTGACCCTCTGCAATTTCGTAGGGAGTTTGGGCTAGCCATGTTCAAGCTTACCCATCTTCTTCACAATGGTTCTGATAGGGGTGAGGTTCGCCTCAACTGTCGCAGAGTCAATTAGGTTGTCATAATTTCGATTCTACACTTTCTAGATTATCTGTGTTTTATATGGATATTTGACTCTTTATCTTGTTTGAATCTGAGGGGAAAATGGTATATGAATCTATAAATGGGTGTTAGCAATTAGCATGATATATGCTTCCCATCATTTATTCCATCACTGCTCTCTCTCATATTATACAGCACATTTATATTTAACCCTATATTTTACAAAGCAATTTTCTGGTTTTTCTTATCAATAGTTATTCAATTTACAATTTGGAGACGATACTATTATGATCAGTCTCATAAAAACCACTCCATCATCGTCTCTTTCAAACAACAAAAATATGATTGAGTTCAAACTTGTCGATCGACTATTCAACCATACCTACGCTTTTAAATAGAGGAGCTAACAATCGATCTAAACAGACCATAGTTTTTATAAGTAGAACAACCAAAAAGGTTAAATTGTGCTTTAGCTCATTCGTATTATCTCTTCACAGGTATTTGAAATTTAGTTGCTATATGAATGAAAATGTGTGTATATTCTAAGACAAAAGTATTGCACTCGCAATTTCATTACATAATTCCACCATTTACATGATATCCGATGAGACCCGAAGTCGGATGCATTAACCTCACTATAATAAGCAGTAACCTTCATAACTTGTGCTGGAAAAATTGCTTTCTTCTGATACGTCCGTGCATATGAACGTTGGTCGCCATCAAGTGAAACTACCCTTCTTTCTCTTTCATCAAACACCTACATGATTCAAAAGGCCAAATGCTCAAATAACGACTGTATCTTTCATTGAGGTAGCATAATTTACAGATTATTGCAGAGACATCAAGGTCATGTAGGAGGAAAAACATGCTCGCGATGAACTAAGATCACTTCCTAAAATTGCAGGGCACAAGTCAAATATTCAGAAGAATATTTCAATTCTGAAACAAGAACAGAAGTTTTGCTTCTGTAACAGTGTTGTGAAAATTCTGATATAAATGGCGAAATTAAAATACCATCCTGTACACAACAAATATATCAAATTTGTAAACAAACAAGCAAAGAAACTTGTAACATACGTCTGCATATATCAATTGCTTTCTAAGGCTACTATAGATACCAGCATATCTAAGACAACTCCAAGATTTTTTCCTTACTCCTAGTACTGAAGAACAACCTCAATTTTGCTGAAAGATTCTAAGCTCTTCCTACTTTTAGACAACAGATAGGCATACAAGCCATAATTTAATTATTAAAAAAAAAAAAAAAGAGAGAAATCTGTCCTCTATTAGACAACAGCAAAAGTCTCCTTTTGACAAAAATGTCGAACGTGAATGATAGAAGAAAGAAAGAAAAAATAAAAACAAAACGCATGTTATGCCATCCTGTCTTTTACTTTCATGTTTTTACTCTTCCCATTCTTTAATTTCTATTTTTCCACCGGTACTACTGTTTTATATTACTGGTTGCTCCCTGTTGTTTTGAACTTCTCTTGGTACTTCCATAAGAAAATACGTCTTCTCAATGGTAAGTGGTTACCCATCAGAATCAGGCATGATCAACTACTTTACTGATTACACTGGTACTAAAGGCTCATAGTACTTTTTTTTATTTAGTCTTTCCTTTTCTGGGTTTTGGTAGAACCGAGAGAGGGTAAACTTCCTGTGACATCAAGATTGCTTCTATAATTACAAAGACCAAAAGCAGGCATTTGGGTTGGATCACTACCACAATGTTCAAAATATTTCTTAATCCATGTACAAATGAGGATCTCAAAACCATAGAAATCTGCACTCTATTTTGTGCAAGCTTGTGGTAGGTGGATGTACCGCTGAAATTAATAAAGTACCTCAATTCAAATGACAACTCCATAACAGATCTAGTCTCCCACATTCATGCAAAAGCGAGCATTCAGCACATTCTCACTTACAACACATAAGGTCAGTGAAGTGGCAGCAGTACATATGTTGTATTTATAGAAACTCTCAAAGCCGGTTAAACTTCTTAAGTAGCCGTTTCATGAGATGTTAGTTTTAGAATTCTTAGTAAATTAGTTTACATAATAATCGATTTTATATCAGGAATCACAGAGCTAGAGACCATTGTTATCGGTAATGCAGTACACTTGAGCTATGCTAGGTAACCTGAAGTCTACGGGAGAACATTAAGTTGAGTGCACATCAAACAATTGAAGGGGAGGACAGATAGTTATGAAAAGCCAATGATCTTGAATGTAAACGTAACTAAAGCACACAGAGATGTGAATTATTCACAATTAAATATAAAAATACTAACTCATGTCTCAATGTAATTAGTTGATACAAGAAAGGGCTTACTTGATCGAAATCTTGAGGAGATGGGAATTTCTTGCAATTCACGTCTCATGCAGAGATATTCACCTAATAACGCCATCAACACAAGGCTTGTAATGTTCACAACCCACCATGTTATTGATGCAGGCCAACCTCCATAAATGGTGCAAACAAAGAGGTGAATGATGTAAAGGGTCGCACAAAAATCCAGGCACTTCTTTGCCCTTTCAACTAAATAGACTAGAACGCCAGCTCTGTTTCAAGTAAATGCAAGAGATCGTGAACAACATATCTTTTAGATTTAGTGCAGGCTTCCAAACTATCTAAAATATAAGACCATTTGCCATGTTCTAGTAGCAAATTCTCCACTTCAAAGACTCATATCAATAATGAAGTTGGGAAACAATGCAGATGTAAGAACAATGGAATAAAAACAGCTGCTAGAAGAGCATCAACGTTCTCCCTTTCGTTCTACTTATCCCTTCGATTCTACTTATCCAACTCTAAGGTCATGAGTTATCCTAAAGAGTGCCTTTTGTCAAAAGACAGATTGCATAGTCCAAAGTTAGTAAAAATTCCCACATTTACTAGAAATCCTTCCTTTTTTCCTATAAATGTATAGATCTAAGAAACATGAGCTAAATTCGCATTTACAATACCCCTAAAAAATCCACAACCATATATATTCTTAATCATTCAAAGACAGATAACAAGGCAAAATCAGCACTAACAACCATATATATACTAATCTCCTGCAGTTTAATGTAAGCATGATAACTGGATTCCAAATCTGGGATTTCTTAAGTAACACAAAACACATATGCAATCGGTACCATTAAAACACCAAATAAATCAATCAAAACAAAGCTTACCCAACAACAGAACTAAAAAGAATGGAAGCCATGACAGACCAGCCAATAGCTGTAGAGGGATCAACCGTCGCATAATCGAAGAAATACACAAGGCTCATCTTCGAAACACGAGTGCCAACCAGAATTGTCAAGAATACCCCTAGCGTCAGGTAGTACAGGCATTGGAGGCACACGATTTGCGCCACTATCAGCCATGGATCCCATACCACCGTACCATAGAACATGACTTAATTCCTTTCTCTTCCCCTTCCCTCGAATTCACCCCAACAATTCAAACCTTTTTTTTCCGATTTTCACTAGGGCAGTAAGTGGAAAATCAGAACCCTCGTTTCAATTCAGTATCTAGACTGAAACGTGATGCTATTCGGTGGACTGAAAGCGAAATTCACAGAAGAACCTACAATTTGGGGATTAACGCAGTGAATAAGGATTCTTACAAAATTGAGAAATAAATTCAAAATGAGGGTGCAAATTTGAGGGGGTTTAGATCAGATTGAAGGAATAATCAAGAATTTAGAAGAGGAGAAAGGGGAACTGTTTGGTTTAATGTTTGTTAATGGAAGTTGGTTTTTGCGCTTAATCGGCGTTAGGTAACTTGTGAGCTTTCAAGTCTTATTTCATTTATTTCTATTTTATATTCTTTTCTTATGATTTTAGGTTTTTTTTTTTTTTTTTTTTTAATTTAGTACTAGTAAGAATTATAAATAAATAAATAACTTAAAATCAGGGATGGAGGTAGTATATTGAAGAACACTTGTAGTAGAAAAACCCAAGCAACGACTTTAGATTATCATATCACATTCATTGAATCCATTTGTTTTCATTTTTTAGTTTGATTTCGTAAAATCACATTTATCCTGAAAAAAAAAAAAGAAGCTTAACTCAAATTATCCAAAATTGATAGTGTATGATAAAAAAATACCACTCATTTAATTTGTTGTAGCAATTGAATTTATTGTTCATGCCTAAATTACCGTCATTAAAGTGTAATTTTCCTTTCATAGTATACTTAATTACCATCATTGAAACTGAAACGTAATTTCCACATGTGCAATTCACTGTCACAATGGATTATATTATCCATGCTTAAATTACGGTCACTGAAATATAATTTTCCCTTCGATGTATACTTAAATATGGTTGCTAAAACAAAATTTCTCTCTGCCTTACACAAAAATTAGAAAAAGTATAAGTGTGTAATAGGGTTGTCTTCATTTAAGGGCATATTTGTCCAATCACTGTAAAATGGGGTAGATTTGATATAATTTTATATGAAGTTCGGTATTTTTGATTATGCACTATCGAATTTGAGTATTTTTTTATGAATATCACAAAAACAATGCTAACTCAATTTTGTTATTAAAAAAAAAATGTACTCCGTAGTTATATACTCTTTCCGTTCCTTTTCATTTGAATAATTTGTTGAATATATATAAGGTATAAAATAATAAAATGAGCCGAATGAAATTAGATTGAAGTGTCAAATGCTAATATTCGAAGTTGCATGAACATTCCTTCTTGTTTATGCTAATCTTTTTCTTTTTTGGGGGTTCTAACTTTCTAAGTAACATTGAACAGTAAAATAATCTAAATGGAAATGGTAGAAACCATATCTCTAAATATAAGAGAGAATACTTAGATTACAAAACTTCTCAGCACTAGATACATTTGATTTGAACACACTAATTTCATACATATAATTCATACATATGGTTTCAACTAACTCCTCTTGAACAAACCAAGAAACCATCAGTTTCTTCCATCCTACTCTCATGGCTTTGGAAGCCATTGTTGTTCAAGCTTGAGCTTTCCACGTCGACGAAATGTCAGTTACAGCTTCTCCAACACTTAGATATAGCCCTTCTAATCCAAAGCCCTCCAAAATCTTGGATTGATGCAGTTTTTCCATTACACTTCCAACAGGATTTGTCAACACAAGCTGCATTATTATGCACACATTATTTAACTTAATACGAGGAATTGAAGGCGAAAAACTCTTAAATTAGTCTAAAATATGGCTCTTACCTTGAGTGATCTTTTCTCCAGAATTTTTCTTAGCTCATTAATTGTGTCAATACCACTTGTGTCTATTGCTGTGACAGCTGATCATAACAAAAAAAATGTTAGGGAAATAATGCTACTTACAATATACTAAAATTATGTAAGTGGGAATGAGAATTATTTGATAAATGCTGACCTGTCATGTCTAGTATTACACATTTCAAGTTACTCATATTGTTTGATGCCAACATCTCTTCCTCCTCTCTTATCCATCTCAATATCCTTTCTTGTAAATAAGTGGAATTTGCAAAGTAGATAGGAGCTTCAGCTGCAATAATCAAGAATGAAGGGACTCTTGTAGCTTCTCTGTACTGGCTTAGATTTTGATATATCTGACTTCTTGGAATGTTTCCTAGCACAACTGTGTTCGGCCTCGTCACGTGTAATAAGATCTTGAAAACCGAAACTCCAACCTGAAATTTATTCGAAGAAAGTTAGTATATCATTTAGAAATTTCAATGAAAGCTAGGTTTTGTATGAGCAAAAAGGCTTACTGCTATGGCAAGGCCAAGAGGCACTGAGATGAAGAGAACACCGAAGAAGGAAGATAAGCAAGCCAAGAAATCAAGTTTGTCGACTTTCCATAGCTTCAACGCTGCTTGATAGTCGATTAGGCCAATCACAGCAGTTATGATGATGGCTGCTAGGATCAGATTAGGTGTGTAATAGAATAACGGCATGAGGAAAAGCAGTGTGACGAGAACAGCTGCAGCCATTACTATGTTTGAAACGACGCTCTTTGCACCAGCATTGTAATTCACAGCTGATCTTGAAAAAGATCCTAGAAAAGCAAACATTTTCCTAGAATCATTACTTTTGATTCATATTTTACAACTGCCATAAGTGGAATTAAAATGAAGAAATCCAGAAATATACCTGTGGTGACATAGCAAGATGAACAAGAGCCAGCCATGTTCATCAGGCCAATGGCCACCATTTCTTTGTTTCCATCAACTTGGTAGTTTTTGAGACTAGCAAAAGTCCTTCCAACTGCAATCCCTTCCTACAGATTTCGAAACGTATAAAGTTTATTCGATTTCTGACTTTAAAAATTGTTCTTTTGAGAGTAATGTATCTAGAACTTACTGTGAGAGAAAGTATTCCTGTAATTAAGCCAGTTTTGATTGCTAAACCGAGATGAGGTCCGCTAAAATACAACATGTTTGAAGAGGGTGGGTTCAGACCCTTAGGCAAATTCCCAATCTGTAGAAACAGGATTCAAAATTTAAGATACGTAGAGCAGTGAATTTGATCAAATTCTAAGAGAATTGCAGAGTTCTTACGGTCTTGATTGCATGAAGTTTGGATTTGAGGCAGACAACTAGGATGGTTGAGAGAATAACTGATGCTAATGGTGCAGCTGCTGAAACCCAAAAAAGCTTTGGTTTTCTCATGCTCTGCATTCACCCACAAAATTCAGACCGTCATAATCGAGCAAGGCAAAGCCTTCGACAAACAAATAAAAGGAGCTATGGAAGACCAAATCCACTTACAATTTGCCTTGTTATCAGCAAAAGAGCTAGAAAACCAACTCCCATTACAATAGTTTCCCAAGACCACTGCAGGAAAGAAATAGAGTTATGTTGTTGAGGATTTACATCAAGAAAGTACCATAATCAGTTTTCATTGGGAAATTTTAGCAAAAATCTTGAATTCTTATAAAGCATCGACATATTTGAGCTCGTCCCATCACTGCTATTTTAGTTGCTACGTCAAGAAATTGCCATCATCGGGTGTTCTTGGAAATTCTTAGCAGAAATCTTGATTATTACAAAGAAGTGACACATTTAAGCAATTTTATCTTATCTTAGCTAGAGATTCTACCTCATTTCTTTCATGGAACACAGAAGACAGGACGGGAATCAGTTGCATTTTGGTAGTGAAATGGACTATTCCGAATAGCCCTTTCAACTGCTGCAACGAGACGATCACTGCAGCACCAGCCATGAATCCAACTAGAGTTGCCTTTGAGAGAAAATCAATAACAAATCCCAATCTGTAAATTCACACCATTATTCAAGTCAATTTAGCACTGTTCACAAAAGCTATGATGCTTTAACTAGATAAAGAGCCTAAGCATCTGCCTAGAACTTGACTAAATGAAAAAGGCATCAATAAACAAACAAACACTAATTTTCTTGCTTAGACTACTTTTACATAGCATAATTATCTTTATTACTTGTGCTGATAGTGGATTGATTCTTGAAGAACACTTTTGCTTAAAGACGTTCCCATTTTGCAAAGTAAGTTGGACTTAATTAGCAATAATTATGATATGAAAACAAAAGGTTTTGAGCTTCTATTCACCTTAGAAAGCCTAGAGAAGACTGAAACACCCCTGCAAAGAATGTTGCTGTGAATGCCAGCTTAAGGTAGAGAATCGGATCGTCGTTGTAAGAAACTGTTTCGCTGAGCATTGTCCCCATAACTAGAGAAGCTATGGAGACGGGCCCCACCGCGAGATGCCTCGAACTCCCAAGAACTGAGTATATCAAAGGTGGCACGAAGCTTGAATCTGCATAAGAGGATTGCTTGCTCAAAATTTGTGAAAAGAAAAACATGAACTTAACCATAAATATAAAATTAGTGTTTTACACTTACATAAACCAATAATCGGTGGCAGATTTGCTAGCTTTGCATAACTTATACCCTGTATTGCGAAAGAACAATCGATTAAACTAAAATCGAACTAAGAAATTTCAAGAAAACTCAGAAAATTACATGATTCTTGAAAATGGTACACTTATTATTGAACTTTCAACGCATGAGAATTTATAACTAAAGAAACAAGAAACGATCTTTATACCAAAAGAAGGAACAATTTGCATGAAATTTTGATAATTCCAGTCACATATAAACTCAAGTTTAATACTCCATTAAACACATGATACTACTTCATGCTTTAAAATAAAATTAAATTAAATTAAATAAAATAAAGATAAAAATGAAAACAAGAAACAGACAAAAATTTGGGGGAAAAATCGTACCTGCGGAATTGCGAGACTTGCAATGGTAACCCCAGAAACGACGTCGGATTTGAGAAGCGTGAAGCTGTAATTGGGGGCCCACTGGAAAATGGGGAAGAAGAACTGCAGCCCCAAAATCAGCCTTCTAAACCACGTTTGGTCCTTGAACTTATGGAGTGGGTCGTCGGGGAAGAAGATCTCGGAGAGGCGGTGGCGGAGCTTCTGCGCGGTGGTTTGCGACGGCGGGAGGCAGACCCTGTGCACCTCTTGCGGCGGCATTTGCATTACGATTGTAGCTTCGAGGCCCGGCGGCGGCGGCGCTTCGGGGTCGGAAAAATTCTCAACCCTGTTCGAGTTTATGCCCATTCTCGCAGATTTCTTGGAGATTTGGAAAGAAGGCGGTGGAGGAGGAGTTGGTTACCGGCGGTGGTTTGGGGAGGTGGCGGCGGCGGAGGTGGTGGTGGTGTTGGCGCTCAGTTGAAGTAGCAGTTAGTGAAGTTGATGAGATGGTTTGTGAAGACAGTTATCCTTTTTATAGAAGGCAGACTCTGCATGGACTCGCTTTTCTTCCCTCTTAAAAATAAATTATTCCCATATATCGTTTATTGATATTATTGTAACTATTTCGTCCATTAATCTCATGTTAATAAATTAGATCGAAAAAAAAAGAGTATAATAAGTAATCTATTATAAATATATACTTTAAATTAAATTTCTATTAAAAAAAATTAAGCTCTTCTAAAAAGAAGTAACATGGCACTGTCATATCAAGTCAGCATATTAAGTGCGCTAAGCGATAGATAAGGGAACATTTCTAATTCAGGCGCGTGTGCATTTCCTTTTTCTTTTGTTCTTTATGATGAATAATTTTTCCGAGCATGATCATTTTTTTATATATTTTCACTCAAAATCATAAAAAAATTCTCACTTGTTTAGAGTGATAGTATTTTCTCTCATGTCAAACTTTTTTTTCCACTTGAAAGAACATATGATAAAATAAATGGGGCTCTGGCGGGCATACTATGGGATAATTTTTTTTCATTTTGACATAACTCAAAAAAAGTTAACCATGAGATAGGAGTTATTTTCGAGATTAACACAAGTTACGTTATTGATCTATATACATAATATACAAACATGCATGGCCATAGTTATTGATCTAAAATATTTATTTAGGAGATATAATTGCATTTAATTTGTACGTTGAACGAAGTAGATGAGTTGCATTTTGATTTATAGAAAATTGGCCACTAATAATGAGCTAATATTCTCTCCTTTTTTCTCATTACTCTTTCGAAATCTATGAGTTGCATTTTGAATTTTGATATACCTTTTGTGTAAAGTGGGTAGGAATTTCGCTTCTTCTCTGGACTGTATTTATTGGTTTAGTCATCGGCACGTTTCTACTCATTTTTAAAACAGTGAATAGAATTAATGTAAAATACTCTTTGAATTATCAATACGCAAAGAATTCAAACCCAAAATCACTTCATGCATCTCAGGATGTTTATATTGCTCTAATAGCCAAAAGTGACAATTTTTTAATATGAATGTTAATATAAATATTCTGTATATATTTTTGTATGAGAGTAACATAAGGCGGACATCTACCACTTAAGAAAATGTGACAAATTATTTTATATTCGCACAATTAGCGACTACAGTTCTTCCTCATCATACTAAATAAATAGTGATAAAATAATATTCTAATTATCTTCTCAATTGACGACATGAAAAGTTAATTGACCTAACCATCATTAATTACCCGACGTCGAGCTAAGTATACAACAATTGCCACGTGGCAAACCCGATCTGATTTTTTTTCTTTTTAACGATTTAGCATGAAATTTTAAAAATTACGTTATGAAAGACTCACTCGAACCTAAAACTTTAGAAATTTGAGACTTTTTAGTGATGATAATTGTTCATTCTTTCTTACACAACTTATATACAACAAACGAATTGAGTACATGGCCGGTCCTGTGCTTCATGTGGCCCTAGGCAAAAATAAAAAATGGGGCCCTTCATAAATGAAAAATTCACCCTCTTCAATTTGATGTTCTGTTAAAATTTCATTTTCATATGATTCTTTTTTGCAACCGAACTTAAAATATTTATCAATATCTCATGCTTGACTTGAAATTACTTGGTCATCTTTTTATTTTCTTTCCCTCTTTTGAGCCCCACACATATACTTACGAGCAGTGATGAAGCCATGAATTTAGTTCAGTGATCCAATTTATAATGACAAAAATAAAATTATTTAAAATGATTAAAATATACAAATTTCATATATAAAAACCCATAAAAAAATATCAAGTTGCAAAAAAATAAAGAACTCAAATTTAATTTTTACTCGTGAATTCATGTCAATTGCGGCAGCCAACTAAGCAAATGGAGTAAATATGAAAAGTCATTAATTTTAGGCGCTCATTGGATTTTTTTTCCATATATATATTTTTTCTTTATTGATTATTGTTTAATTGACTTGAGTGGAAAGACCACTATCAAAGTTAAGTCTAGATTGATACATTAAACATGTGAGATAAAATACATACTCCCTCCGTCCCCTAATAAAAGTCTCGATATGAAAAAATACACAAACCAAGGAAGTATGTAAATTTACTTAACTTGCCCCTAATTATTACATAGAAAATTGGAAAAGTAAGAAATTTGTAATGATTACAAGGGTAAATACGGTAGTTTGGACTAATTTTTGTCTAGAAATATGTGACATGACACTTAATTGGGAACAAAATATTTAAATGGTCGGAACACTTATTAGGGGACGGAGGGAGTAAGTATAGAAAGAGAGAGATATAAAGGACAAATAACATGTGTACACATGGAAGATTTGTAGCGAAACCAATCTTCAATATCTATGTTGGGAGGAAATTAAATTACATGAAATCTTATTCTGCCGACCTATTTAGATTTTATTTTTATTTTAATTATATAATCATCATATTTTTGTTTGATGTAATGTTGGGATAAGTATTACTTTAGGTAGGATTCATCTGAAATCTAATCATATAAATCGTACCCAAAATAAATAAATATAAATAAAATAAAATAAAATAAAATCGTACCCAAATTTTAAATTTAATATAGTAATCCCTATGTATGTCACTTTTATCTTGGTATAATTTTCTTTTAAGTTTGTCCTACTCATCTTGACACATTCTATTTTTGGCAAAATATTAACCTTATAATTAGGCTTTAGTTAGACCTAATTAAAAAAAATAAACAAAAACACCATACAATCCTAATTATAAAATTATTTTTACTAAAAATTCACTAATTATTAATTCTCAACATAATCCTTCTTTCTTTAACTACAAGCCCAAAAACATACGTAAAGATAAATAAGATAAAGAAAGTAAAAAAAACTAGACTATATTAAATAAAATTAGTTAATTCGCGAAACCTCTGGTTTAGGCAAAAATAAAAATCAATATTTTGATAAGGAAGTAATTAATGGTTAGTTCATAAATAAAAAAAATTACGATTTATTTTTTATTTTTTTATTATGAATTTGAAAACTTAGAATAGTAGCCTTAAGTAAATTTATTGAATCTATCTTGATGCGACATGTCTACTAATGGAGCAATATTAAGATTAATAAATTAATTAAAACAAATCTACTGGTGCTTGATATTCCATTCACTTTTTTACCTACTGAATCTCGTAAAACATCGGTCATCAAGTTGTTTAGCCTACTCCATTAATTACTGGTCTAAAAAATTAGGCTAATAATTACTTTTGCTAATGGATTCTAAATTTTAAATATTAAATAAACAAGTTCCTATTCTTGCTCGATGTGTTACTTTCCATTAAAGGAAGAATTTTTGGCCCCTGGAGCCATTAATTAAGCATACCAAAAAGACCATCCAATTTCATCTTTAGCAACACTATAATCATCGCAATAATTAAAGCCATAGTTTAATTATATATTAATACTTACTTCAATTTAACTCTAAAAATAAGCAAGAGCTAGTATCTCACTAGGGTCGTCGTCTATCCAACTTTTTAGTTCGCATTATTTATACCCTATTATAAAAGAACCTTGTTTTATAAAATTTGATTTGCCCATTATGCCCCTATTATAAATATTTTCTAAGGATAATTTGGTAATTTTAAAATGAACTTAATTAATTAATGTTATTTACTTTCAAATTGTAGTTATATTAGTAGTGTACTTCTATTAAAACTCTTATAAAAATTAAATTTTTCCAAAATTATAAAATATGTGCATGATGTGTAATTATAAGAATTCAATTTTAACTTTGGTTGGCTGCGTTTATGAATTCAAGCATCAGTTATGTATAGCATTAAGCATCACAACTATACAAATTAAGCAATAATATATATACTAAGTTAAACAGAAGATATCATTAATGAATTTAAGCATTAATTATGCATTGCATAAGCATCACAACTATATAAATTAAGCAATAATTTAAACACAAGATATACGGAAAAAAAAATTGGTGTATACAAATTAAGCATGATCTTTTTGGTGAGTGAGCAACGGTTATAAAATATTTAGGCAATAGTATTATTTAATATTTTGAAAAGGAAAAAAATACAAACAATGGTAGGAGTTAGATTGTACGTTATTGATGTAACAATAGTTTTTAATCAATACTAATGATGTATTCATGATATCATAGATGTAGTCTGTAGAACTATACCGAAAATGAAGACATCTACAGATGAAAAGAAAACATTCCAATTCAAAACAACATTGTAATTCTTATGATTTGGAACCCAATTTTTTAGCTATTTTATTTTTTTTAAGTACTTTCCTACTACAAAAATTGGGGATGTAATATTTACATAAATATTTGAACACGAAACAAAATATCGTGAAAGCTACTTAAACTAAAACGCTATCGGCTCATGAGGTGTAAATGTTAAATTTTTTGTTTTGAAATTACTGTGATATAAATATGAATCAACTATTCTACAACACCATGGAGCATGATCTTATCACCATGTCGTAAAATATACTTTTCTTTATTGAAATTTTAATATATTGTCTTTCTTTTTCTTGCCTATCTTATGTCTTTTATTTATGGGCACAATGCAATACTATAATTATAAATACTTCAACAAATTTAATACATAATTAAATTATATTCTGGATAATATCAATAGTGTTATACTTTCATTAGAATTATCGTCCACACGAATTGGTATTCATATACAAGGAGAAGAAGATTTTATAAATTAAATTCTGTTTGTTTTTTGTTTTTTTTAATAATAAGGAAACTATCTTTATTACACATTAGAATTCATCATGGCTAGCATGTTCCTCAAAATCTTGAATATATATGTATCTTTGATGAGAATTACATCTACGAATACAATTTTTTTGAAGAATATAAGTACTGTATCTTCAAGGAGTAAGTAAATCAATTTGATTTGGTCATGTTCTTATTTATTAATTCGATAATGGATCCTATTAAAGGTAAATGTATTCCTTGGTTATATGAATGGTTTTACTACAGGAATCACTATGCGGTAATTAGGAAGATGGACAAATGAATGTAAATAGGACTTTCCATAATACTCCTATTACTTTCACCAAACTTCCATAATACTCTATTTTTATTGGTATAATTTTGTTGGCATAATACTCGAAGTTGTCTTGATTCAATGTAATTTTATAATTCATTGATGATTACTATTTACAATCATGCATCTATCCACTTGAATAATACAATATGTGTTTTTAAGTGCAACTCAATTGGTAAGACGCTTCCCCTCCAACTAAGAGGTCGGGGATTCAAGTCACCTCGGGTGCGTGTGTGTGTGAGTGTGAGTGTGAGTGTGTTGTGTTTGCCTGATAAAATAAAAAATAAAAAAAATATTTAGTTAAGATTGTTTAATTTGACAAATGAATGTCAAATATATATATATTTTTTTAAGTTTTTAACAAAAGATAATTTTTTCTTATATGAAAAAAGATAGGATATATTTAAAAAATATGGTTTGGTTCATCTTTTGTCTAGACTATTTATATTAGCTTGCTAATATTGAGGTGTAAGTAATTCACAATCAATATTCTTTTAAAATTTGAATATTCTTTTTAACTTTAAGTATATTACTACTCAAAATTAAAAAATATATATACATAGGTAAAATAAAAATTTATAAGTCCATTGCACGTAGTCCCTGCTAGTTAGAGAAAATGAAAAATGATTTAGTGGTGGGTACACTTAATGTACTTGCGTATGTGATAGTGCCACATAATAATTATTCTATTTAAGATTTAATTTTTTTAGTAGAATTTATTTTTAGGATGTATATTAATAATAATATCTTAAATATATCATCGACACACGTCAGCCGTTGACACATTAAGTATGTCCACGTACGGTGGATAAGCGAGCATTCCTCCCCGCTATATTTTGTTTTATATATATATCATTGTACTACACCACTTAACATTTTATTAAAACTCGTGCCACTATACTTTTATGCAAAAAGATGGGCAACGAAGGGAGTATTATTAATTAGTGGTGGTCGTAACTCTTATACTCCCAGTGTCTACGGAAAAAGTGGACATTCTTTTTCGACACACATTTTTATATGTCGAAAAGCTGATCTTAAGATAAGATTAATTATGTCTCACTTGATGTAATAGCTAGTATTCTACGTTAGTATTATATATCAATTGAGACTTAAATTTTATTTTAAGATTAACTTTTTGGCATGTACCAAAAGAGAACGTTCACGTTTTTCGTGGTCGGATAGATGAGTATTAATTTGTTTTACTATTTACTATAATCAATGAACATAAACCCATGCATAATTTTGTTCAAATCACTTTCTCTAACGTGCGCAGCATCACGAAAAATGATCAATTTCATTTCGTTCAATATCCACAATTACAAACTATATAGTATTGTCACATCATATACATCGTTTAATTTTACGATCACGTATTTTGTGCTGATAGTCACTATTGAATAATTAGATTTTTTTAAAAAAAGGTCCACGTTATATATCAATCGTTGATAATTGTCATTATATATGCCTCACATCAGTGGCGACTCCAGGATTTAAAATTTGGGGGTGCAAAAAATTTTTACTCCTTCCGGTCTTTCCAAATTGATACATTTTTTTAACATTTGTGACAAGTGTTTTTGAGCGTCTCGATGATGAGTTTTAAAATAACTTTTTTAAAGATTTTTTACTTTTACGGGATACTACAACACTTGAAGTATCCCGTAAAAAGAAAAAAAATCTTTAAAAAGTAATTTTGAAACTCATCATCGAGACGCTAAAAAACGCTTGCCACAAATGCTGAAAAAAATATATCAACTTGAAAAGACCGGAGGGAGTATATAATATTAATAATACCATCTTATAAGATGCCAACAAAAATAATAAAATTACAAATATACTTAATTGACCAAACAATCATTTAAAAATTAATTTTTCATGCTATTTTGCAATTTATTTTTGACATAAATCATTCCGGAAAATACTCTCCCGACACTTGCAGTAGCAATCGGAAAAATCAACACCAACTTGATAAGCAAAAATACTAAAAGATAAGTCACATATCTATTTATTAACATTAATAATATTTTAAAATTTATTATAATTATTTAAAATGAATAAACATACATATATATAGTATATAATAGTAGTAAAATAATTTTTTTTTTTGGGTACAGTTGCACCCCCATTGCTCCATACTGGAGTCGCCGCTGCCTCACATTCGTGAATGCGACAGTTGAAATCTCGTACGGCATGTAAGAAATTCAACAATAGTCACAAATTAAAATTCGAAAATTATGTATGTGTAATATTAATTCATTATACGCGGCGAGTAGTGGATGCTTTTTTTGAATGTGGCCCATTTAATTGGAGGCGAAACAGTACATCATATTTTAGAAAATCTGAATTATATTGTACCCACCATGGATGGATCACACTTAAATACAAAAATGGTAAGAGTCAAATCCCCACTTCTTCCCTTCAAAAATAAATAAATAAATATATAAAATCCCCACTTCTTCTTAGAATATACCTTCAACTTTTTACCATTTTTTTTTCTGCATTTTTTCTGGTTTCTTATTCAAGTCTGAGGAAATCAGCAATTGCAATTCTGCAACGTGTCGTCTTGTAATTTACCCTAATTCACGACTGCTTTAATATTTTTTTAAAATATATTCTTGTGTTTTCTTTAGAAAGAAAGAATTGATTCTCTAGGCTAATCAACGTCTAATTTCTTGCTGTCAGCATCTGAGCTCCTGAATTCAGACCTTTGCAAACTTTGGAAAATCAAGAGAGAAATAAAAGTTGTAGTAATAAATTAATAAATAAATTTAGATGCCAGTCTTCTTCTTCTTCTTTTTGAAAGTGTAAAGCATCTTAACACTTGAACTCGACATCAGTCCAGCCTGAGAGAGAGGATCTCACTATAGTAATATATCTTGCAAATTATAACAACAAAAGCTATAAATATCTTGAATATTTCACTTTACTACAACTAATCTCATCCGTCATTTCGAACTATTTTTTTTTTATATATAGAAAAATCTCGTTAATGACGAAAAAATTAGGTAGATTAATAGTATGCGACAAGTTTACGGCTCCCAAATTCTTACACAATTAGATTATTAATTGTGTCACACTATTACTATTACTATTAATTCATGCATTTCAAGACTCTCTCTCTCTCTCTCTCGCAATATTCCAATAAGAATAGTAATTAGACATCTTATATTGCACGACAGTTTCACGGATATTTATGTTCGTTAAGTCATTTACTGAATCAATTCCAAATTTGAGATGCAATTTGAGTCTTTTTTCTTTCCATACATACCCCTTCGTAATAATATTCCCATAGAAGATGCCATTGCATGCATGCAGGCTCGAATCAGAAAAAATCATAGATAATTAACGGTTGAGTTTTCGAAATTTTGTGTTCGAATGTTTGAGAAGAGCAATTTTATTTGACGACGAGGAGTCTTTTGCACATCGATTAACTTACAATGTCGAGAATTTGATGATTTCACAATATTTTTTCTTATAAAAAAAAATAAAATTGGTTGATGAGGCCTGAGCGCTTAATTAAACCATCCACTTTACTCCTTTTGTATCAGCCGCTGATATAATAATAATAATAATAATAATAATAATAATAATAATAATAATAATAATAATAATAATAATAATAATAATAATAATAATAATAATATAATAATAATAATAATAATTGGCCCGAGTATAGTGCTATATGTGGGAACGTGCATGCATATATTGAATATCATACCAAAATATATTAAGTGGAAAAAATTGCTTCATAAATCATTTATCAGAATTGACTTGTTGTAGCTAGTATTCAATTTCTTTTCGGCCATTAATAAAATAATATTTTTTTACGACCTTATATTTTCACCAAGTCAATTTTTCTCCATCATGGCAAGATTAATTGATTGTTTTTAGCATTTTAATCAGTCCTAAAGTTATTATTTCATCGGCAGAAAAGAAACTGATCACACTATAATATGTTACGAATGAAATTCAATGTGAAATATGAATTGATCCGGATTTATACAACATATTTTCATGGGGTCCTAAATTAATTTGTATTTAAAATGTTTTTTACATATATCAAAATTATGTAAAGTAAAGTTGTGATTCGTTTGCGATCTTATCTTGAGACCAACCACATAAAGTAAGCACCTGTTTCAGAAAAAAGAAAAGGGCTAACTACAACTTCATAATCATATCCCCTCTTTCAAATTCACCACAAGTGAAAAGATATAAGGTGGGGTTGGCTAAAAATGCAAAACTGATAGAATTTAATCTCATTTAAAATCTCAAATTTATGAAGAGTTGCGTGTAATCTATTCATTTGTATGATAATTCTCAATATATTTTGTGGACTCGATTTTTAACTCTACCATTTGGGTAAGAGGCTCAACAAGACCTCGGCGCTAGCCAAAGACTCTGATAACATAATAAAATTTCATCTCATCTACAAGCTCGAACTCATAGAGATATGTGTAAGCTATTTATTTATAATCCAAATAAAAACGACATTGATTGTTAATTTGTTATGGTCAGGCAAGAATGCTGGGTGGCTATACAGTTCCATCCAAGAAATTAAAATTAAAATAAATTCTAAAAAAAATGAATGGAGCCCAGTTTTCCTCTCCACTTTTCTTTAGAATTTTCATATTAGTGGACAAAGTTTATTCCAAGAATATACCATTCAGGCACTGGGAAAGATTGCCTGTGTAGCTTATTTGAGTGCAAAAATAAGCAATCATGGTAAAAGTTGACCATCCTTTAATGATTATTATCTCACTATTCGGTACTACTATTATTTAGTTCATTAAATCAAGTCACATTTGACAATTTCATTTTCTCTCCACTACACAGATTTCTACTATCTTTTTAATCTCTCCCCATACTCTGAGGCTGAGAACTTTGAAACATAATTTTATGTTTCTGTTTCTTGTTTTTTTTTTAATTATTTAATTCCAAGAAATGCTGTTGGTGATCATGTGCCCAATTAATTAAACTGGCCGGTCATGGCCTAATTGTTGTAATTTAATAAAAAGAAATAGCTAAAGTGCCGCAGAAATTGATAGCAACCCTAATTTCCAATATATTGCATCAGAAAGCACAATATTTGAAGGCAACAAACTTTAAGGACTAAAGACCGATGACTGAGAGTATCCTTTTGTTGAACGCAGAAATTTGAACGCGTAGGTGCTTTACATCATGTGTAAGGTGGTTACGATAGACAGGATCGGGGTGAGCAAAATCGAACCGAAATCAAGAAATCGAAGCGACTGATTTCTTACCACTAGGGATGAACATGCATACGAAAGTAGCTAGGGTTTAACAAAATATATAATAGTTTCGTGGGTGTTAATTATAGGTGTAGGTCTAGGTTTTTGAGATGTGGAGTGATGAAGATATATATAAAAATATATATATATATATATTTTGTGCTTATTTTAGGGTGAGTGGGGTGGGTGGTATGGCAGTTATGATGGTTGCACTCTTCTTATTTTGTTAGGAAAAGTTCTCACTGATTTTTTCATAAATTATTTTATATTAGAGTGATGTTGTATCGTAAAATGAAGGAAATGATTTCTTTTGCTTTTGATGTTTCTGCACTTTAATTTGGTCTATTTATATCCAATGTACTCATTACTGTTGTGTGGGAATCATATACTCCGTATAATTCAAGTTTATTGGTTTGGAAAAGAAGCTGGATTTTCTGTCTTCATTCTTCATTATTTCAATTTTCAAGTACTTTAAAGAATATTTTTAAGAGTTAGTCTTTGACTCTTCTTAATATATTTTCATAGTTACATTATTAATAACTCATTTCTGCTTTCAATAAGACGTAAGACCATCTCCAACTATAAATTTTATTTGTAGTACGTATATTAATTTTATCAATAATGAAATGCAGTATTATATAATTTATTTCAGAAATTTATTCGAACCAACCACGACTCTATATATTTACTCTATTACTATTTTTTATTCAATTTTAACGAAATATGTACTTTTGTTTGTGCTTAAATAAAATGAAACAAAAATATAATACATTGTTGATAGTATTTATTATATTTTTACTGATATAACTCAAATGCAAGTTTCTTAAAGGTAAAAGATTAATAATAGTAATAATTAAATAAATAAAATGAAATAATATGATATACAAATTAGCTAATAATTATTTACAATAATATACATGATTGAAAAATTGAATATAAATTGTTTAATTAAACACTGGAAATAGAGTATGAAATATTATATTGAACACTAAATCTCTATATACGAATAATTATATATTGTTCAATATTCTACATTGTTACTGTAAAATAAAATAGAGTATGATTAGAGAAGTTCCAATAGAGCAAGTCAGAGTTAATATAATGAAAAAGATAGATCATGATAAGTCTTTTCAGTTACAAAATTGGTAATTAAAATATTAGATCATGATAAGTCTTTTCAGTTACAAACTTGGTAATTAAAATATATTACCATATGCTAATTAATGTAACGCCTCGAGCTCACGGGGTAGGTGCCCGTTACGCTACGCTGATATAATGGGCCTGCTAGCAACTACTTGGCGTTTGTTCTTGCTTTATCAAAATGGTTAACTCAAGTTGTTAGAGAGTCTATTGAACCTATACTTATACTATCTTGACATCCCATAGTTATTCAACGTTGGATGTCACAATTAATACACTAGTTACAGTTTTTGAACGTGAGTTAGTACTATTATTTGAAGAAGCTAATAACAATGTCCCATCTTAAATCATGACCGATATTTCATTCATATCCACACATAAAAGTAGTTTCGATTCTCGATCAACCACGTGTACAGTAAGTGATGGAAAAAGTTTTTCCTTGGATATAGTAGTATCGCTTAAACTGCTTGTGCTCTCATTGTGAGTCAATCGCACAAACAGTGGCTTGCAATTATTGAAAATATATATACTTTTTCAATCCTTTCATCCATGCCTAATTACTCAGATCGATGGGTCCCATGAAAAATAAAATCAATGGTGAACAAAGCAAATATATTAGTGAAGTGGATCATCACACTTTGGAGTTAAAATTAAGGGGCAGAAACCATTAATAATTGATTGCAGATATTTCAGCTTCTTCTTTAGAACCCAAAATAAAATAATAAACAAAAATCAACTCGCTCGTGAATATTGTGATACAGCTTCTTATTCGACAAATTATATTTATTGCCCTAGTACTCTGTAGCCCAAACGAGAATCCTCCATCGTTGAAAAGCAACAAAGAAACAAGCCATATAAAATATAAACAGCGTACAGTATACGGTGAAGAAAGAAGAATGCGAATGGGTGAACAAAACCAAGAGAGTAAAAAGAATGAAAACCCTAGACGAGATCATATTATTGTTAAGATTCATTAGAAAACTTTTGGCTTTGAATTATTGTAACAACCCTAAAAATCCATAACGGAAAATTTCGAGCTTTTCAAAATTTCTATATATTGATAAGTGTCGAGCTATATTTTATTTTATTATATTTTATTTTATATAAGCACAAGTATATAATTATCGATTACTAGCTCGACGGTTCATGAAGTGGCTATTTAGCTATTCAAGGAATTCAAGCTCGGCAATTATTTAGTGGCCTTATACTACTCGAGCTCTAATGCGAATACTTGAGGCTAAAAGGTAAGATAAGAGAGCTCGTATAAGCATAGCAACGATATAGAATTATGACGAGCTATGATAGCGGTTTAATTAATTTGAGAGAATGGTACACAGTGCTATCTACGAGCTTAAGTACTCGAGCATGACATGATGATGATGTTGATTAAGCTAATTATGTGCATGAATGCTCCATGACACGAGTATGTGACTATGTGATTAAATGATTATGTGATTAAATGTGCACATGATGTGATTATGTGAAAGTGATCGAAAATCACTAAGTATGAATGATGTTTGATTAATCAAATTTCATATGTATTTTTAGACATTATTAGGAGAAAGATTAGATACATAAAAGAGTGATATTAGTGTATGAGTGATCACCAATATTGGGAATAATAATATAAATGAATAGATTCCACACCTCATTACAAGTTTGAGCTTTTAGTTTAGATGAAATTCTATCATGGTATCAGAGCCTTTGGCTAATGCCGAGGTTCTGTGTTCGAATCTCACTGATAGCAACTCCACCCATATTAAAAGTGTGCACTTATTGAGCCTCCAACCCAGAGAGTAGAGTTAAAAATTGAGCCCACAAGTGAGGGGGAGTATTGAGAATAATAATATAAATGAATAGATTACACACATCACTACAAATTCGAGCTTTTAGTTGAGATGTAATTCTATCAACCAAGCAAGAAAACAAGTGGGAGAAAATATATCATCTAAGAGTGGACAAGTGTCCAAGATATACAAGTGGAGAATAAGTATAAATAGCTTTAGTCAACACTTGGTCTTCATTTAACCTCCTCCACCTTCAAGCCTAGAGAGAGAAGCTCTCCCTTCTCTCTAGGATTCCGGCCAGCCTCCTCCATTCTCCTCAGATCGCCGCTGCCTCCTTGAAGATTTCGGCAGCCGGAAAACCTCCAACCACCTCCGATCACCACCAAACTCTCCATTTCCCCATTTTCGAATCCCCTGAATCTAAATATGATCTCCATTTCTTGAGCAAGTGGCTGCAAGTCCTCCACACAAGGGTCGAAAGTCGATCAAGCTTCTAACCTCAAATTTTCTTGAAGAACGTTCGGTAATATTCTCTCCTTTGATGATATAAGCTCGAATCTAGATAAGATGTGTTGATATGAACTTGATAAATGATGATATACATTCGGCCCTTAGGATAAAAGTTGAGAGATCACTATAATTCCTTCATATTCGAACTCCCCATCATGTTGTGATCACGTTGATGTAAAAATTATGAATTTTAATCGGTGAAAACTCGAACTCCTTCATGGCCGAACCCCTGTACCTTTGAGATCATGATGTTCTTGTTTATATCTTGATGTTTTGAGCTTCAATTTGTTGATTTAGAGTCCCTAGGATAATGATTGTGTTCGTAGTTCTTCAAGAACACATTTTCCAGAAATACCAGATTATACCCTTGTACTTGCGAGCATGATTTCGAACAATTTATTGATCTTTTAAACTCAATTTTTTTTCCATGATGAAGTTCATTGTTTTAGGTTTCTAATGATAGATCACACACCCTCATCCAAGTTCATATGTGCTCGCAATGTCGATTTGAAATTGATGTGTCAATTATGCTGAAAATCTGGGAAATGTGTGACCACTTATTTAGATCCTTGAATTTTATTGTGATCCCTAGCTTATCTTGATTCGAGTAAAGCATGAAAGTTGTTCTTCGTTATCTCAAATTTCTTTTGATATAAAGCACGTCCCGAATAGTTAAGTATTGTTCGAGATATCTTAGCTCGAAGTTGGTCCTTTGAATCTGTTCACTCTCAATTTCCAGAGTGTAACTCACTTAAGGAATTGATCATTTCTCAAAATCCCTACGTGCATAAATTCTGAAATTTAAACATGTTGTAGCCCTATGTCTTGACTTCTATGTCACCAAATTGTACCTTGTTTCATCTAGCCATTTGTGAGAAATAAATTATTTTCTGAAGTGTCACAGAGTTGTCATCCTTGTTCGGACAGAGCCAAAGATTGACTTATAACTCATGATCTATTTATCTTTAGAACTTGAAATTGATATCATTGGAAATCTTATCTTCTTAGATTTCCATCCATATGCCCCATGCCTTCATTGATGATCATACGCTCGAGTTATGAGTAATTCTTTCAAGTGCAGCGATTTAGCCGAACCTTGTTTCAAATGTTACACTTGCATTCATTCTTAAATCATTTATATGTTTGATCCAACCATGATTATTGATTATCCAAGTCCATTGATGTTCTGTAATCACTCTCATATCCTTCTGATATACCTTCGACCAATGGAGTCAAGTAACCAAGTATGAGATCAGTCAAGTATGAGTTGATAGACAATAGTTAAATTATCTAAGTATGGTAACTACCTAGGTAAAGATTAATTATGAAATCTCCTAAGTATACTTAGATAAAAAATAGTAAGATAAAGACTAAGTATATAAGATATGCTAGGTTACAAAAAGGACAAGTGCAAGTATGAAAGTGTTTATGAGCTAGTATTGATGTGATGTATGTGAATATGTGCTAGCTTTGGAGACAAGGCGACAAGGGAGCTGGAGCTGATTGATTGCTTACTTGCTTGCTTGTTTGCTTGAGCACAACCAAAGAGTGAGCTTTATTTTCTTATAAGTTTTCAAAGCTCATATGTTTTAAAATGCATGATATGCATAAGATATTATGAAATGTTAGACTTGCCTTATTTTATGAGTATGCATCTACCAGTCTACTCACTACAGATGAACGATATCGGCCCACTGATGAAGATATCAGCGGGTGTGTGCACGAAGAACAGTAAGGTGCTCGAGAGGGTGGCCAACCTCTCGGCACAACTCTAAACTGTAGACTTGGGTATGTCATGATTACTTGTGGCCGCACATTATTTATGAATGAGCATATAGAAACGTAAGAGCATGCAAATTATTTTCAAAATACAACTCATGTTCTTTCATAAAATTCCAGAGTTTGCGTAAATTGGGCAAGTCTATTTCTAAAGCCTTAAGTGGCAATGCTTTTGGGCGACAAGCTCACTCGGTACAATCAATGTATTGATGCCCTGTACGTATTTCTAAACGTGCAGGCCAACTGAAAGCGATGTGATGGAAGCGAGGTGAGCCGGGAATTGGTATATTATGGTTGTAGCCCCGTGGCATGTGTCTCCACACATGTGCCACAACTATGCTTCCGCAAATGACTTAAGTTTTCAAGAAGTAAGATATGTAGATGTCATGAGGATGTTGCTAATGTAATTGTGTATAATCAAGATGTAAAGTAAGAGCAAGTTTATTCTTCGATTCCTTTGTTTTCATTTCATGGTTCCTTGACGTATAAGTAATAGATTCAAAGTGTCATGATGAACATTCGAGTTCTTGATCTCTTTTCCTTCTGCTCACTTAGACCATTCTTTGGCTTGAACCCCTTCTTCGATTATTCAACTTCCTTCATAAAGTAATGATGAGATGTAAGTTCTTAAGCCATTTTCCCTTTACTTAGGCCTTCTAAATTATTATCCTTATTATAATACCCTCACTCACCGACAATTCACAATTTTAAGTGCCAAGTTCACTCACGATTCCTGAGTTTCCCAATATTCCACTCGTAGCGCCCTCTCTTCGAGACACATTTTTACATGCCCTAGGGGGCGGGGCGTTACAATTATATTAGAAAAAAAACAACAACAGATAACACTTGTTGGAGAGTTGTACTTGTTATATATTTCAAAGAACTTGTTGTTCGTGTCATTGTATATTAAGGCTGGGTTAGTATTTTTTAAATAGTTGTACTCAATTTGAATATCAAATCATTAGTTGTTCACTGTAAAAGAAAAATAAGTCAATAATGGATCATTTATCATATCAGATAGTTTTATACTCCGTACATTTTTATTTTGAATGTCAAATCGTCTGTTAATTAGATAATAAGTTGTACTCATTTAAATTTTAAATGTCAGGTCGTCTGTTGTACATGTAATATAAAAATAGATTAAGAAGGGATATCATTTTTCATGTAGTTGTATTCAGTTTGATTATCAAGACAATCATTGATTTAATATAATAAAAAATAGATAAAAGATGGATAATATTTTTCGGGTCGTTGTCGTTCAGAATGTCAGGCCATTTGTTGTTTCCAATCACTATTGTTGAAGATTGAGAAAGTTAACGAGTTTGATTTAATTTATCATTTCAACAATCGCCAACCGATATAAGTAGATGGAATCAACTTTTTTTTTTTTTCCTTTCCTTTTGAAAAATTATTTTTTATACTAACATTTATAAAAAAAATAGACATAAAACACTTTGTTAATTGTACAACGTTGTGGTATATAATAATTGCACTCAGTTTGATTATCAAGTTATTTGTTGGTTATATACAGTAACATTAAAATAAATTAAGAAAGAATAAGATTTTGTCAAAATAATTATATTTATTTTAAATATCAAAACACCAAGCCCATGCCTATGTTTGGGTAGAGCATTGTCCTAATATTCGAAAAGCGCTTATAAATAGTGGAAAGTGATAAAGGTAGCTCTATAATGGCCCAACTAATAAACACCAAGCCCAGGCCTTATGTTTGATAAAGTGTCTTTTTTTTTTCCCCAAAGGGTTTAGTAAATAAATTTAATTCCAAATTTACCATATTTTTAATTTAGACCAAGTAGTAAGGATACAAATGAACCATGTTTCTAAATTGTTGAAAATAAAATAGAATGTAAAAAGACATCATGAATTTTGAAATAAATGAGCTTATACAACGTATATAAAGAAACAACTTTAAATTATTGAACTTAATTTGCTT
Organism: Mentha longifolia; assembly: GCA_001642375.2. Lineage (NCBI taxonomy): Eukaryota > Viridiplantae > Streptophyta > Magnoliopsida > Lamiales > Lamiaceae > Mentha > Mentha longifolia. The sequence goes on from CM038116.1 coordinate 7,678,492, forward strand.
CTTCTAAAAAAATGGGAGTTTCAAGTATCATTCTTAAAAATTCTGTGACTTTTCAAGACTTGCTAGCTAAGCCTAGTAGTGCACAACAATTAACAAACTTCTCAAATTCAATCGATGATGCTCCCAATCAGATCTCAGCCGTTCGTTCGAGTTGGTCTCACTTAACAACGGCTAGGATCTCATCGGATTACGAAGCATTGACCTTAAATCCATTCAAATGTATGCTTCAACGGTTCAACCACCGTTTTACTTGTTTCTTTTTTCCCTTATAAATAAACAATTTATTCGATCAAAATCAGAATAAACAAATAAAAAAACAGAGGAAAATAGAAAAAAGGAAAGAACGAAAAATTCAGTTTCATCTCTTCGGTAGAAATTTTAACACTCTCGCTACGAGTGCAAAACCTTCATTCATTCTCTTTCTTCGCACTTTATCTCTCTTGATCGGGGCATTTGATTGCGTATTGCTCGTATCATTCAGCGGTGGATCTTGCTGTGAGATCGATAGGGTTTCCTAGCTGCGGAACTTAAGTGTAGAAAAATGGTGAGTCGTTATGCTTCCGTGTTTATGCTGATTGATTTTGCGCGTGCGGTTGGGTATCAGATCTGAAATTTCTTCGGAGCTTTGGTTAATTTCGTGTTTCTGATGCGCGTGGGGTGGGGGATTCCGCATTCCGATTGCCTTGAATTATATGTTGGATTTGTGATTTGTTTGGATTGGTGCGGCTTATTTGAGATCTGGAGCTGCTGTTACTGATTGCTAACATTCTGATTGTTTGTTTTTTGTGTTGAATTGTCGGCTGGGTTGCTGCAGCCTCTCAGACTAGAAATCAAGGTATTCAAGTCTACATTGGGAATTTGTCTTTTTTGTGAATTGAGTGATTGGTCGATGCTGATACTTTGATTTTTTTTTATCAGAGGAAGCTAGCTCAAAGATCAGAAAGAGTAAAATCTGTGGATCTGCATCCGACAGAGCCATGGTATGTGAAGCCATTGCGTTCAAGTTTCATTTTTGTCATGTTTATCTGTTTACTTCTAAGCTGTGATATGCTTTTTCCCTTGCTTGGTGTCCTAGTATGCATTTAGATATTCTGTTTGCTTACCTTACTGATATGTCGGAGAACAAGTGATGCTTTACTGTCTGTTTCCTCGCTTAAAATTTCTTATTGCTTATCTGATTTGCGTCCTCAGGATATTGGCGAGTCTGTACTCGGGGACTGTTTGCATCTGGAATTATCAGACCCAGGTATGAAGAATGGTGTTGCATATGCATTTTCTGTCATATGGAAGATTGATTAGTTAATCATATTGTCAACTTTATCTTTTGAGTGTTTAATTATAGAATGACTAGCTAGGTGATGGCAATTTCATTTGAATGTTTTCTGAATATTCAGTTAATATTTTATATCAGAAATTATCAAATTGATAATATTTTGTTTTGGAGTTTTTATTAGGTTCAATGCATTTTTCTGATAAGAAACAAGGAATAATTTTTAAGCCCAATGCAATATTACAAGGGTTCAGTGATCCCAGAAAAGCGACAACAGCCTAGCTAAAGATACAACTCCAACATTTGTAAACATCCAAAACAAAAAAGTAATTAAATTCTTTATGATTTGTGAGCGCCACGAAGCAAGTTCAATCATCATAGTTTCCCATACTTCTTTGATGAATTCTTCTTGATCCTCAAAGGTTTGCCTATTCCTTTCTGCCACAAGGAGCAAACGATAACCCCTTAGCATTCTACCCCTTTTGCATATGAAATTTCCAAGAGTAGACGAACAAAACTTTGACTGAACATGCCATAAAACACTCTATGGTACTAATATAAGGGAGAAAAGGACTGTGTAGAAAGACATGATTTAGGTCTTCTGATTCCTACATAAGAAATACTATTTGGAAAGTAGAATGTATGAGATGCATTTGTTACCCCTCATATGCATGTAACTTTTCCAAGGCAAGTACTGGTAAGAGGCCCTGAATTTTCTAGGCATAGAATCTTACAAATTGCTTTTAAGAAATAGGATGGGGTAAGATAGAGTTGAAAAGGATTTGCTTGAGAAATTTCCGGATGGATTCTTGAGCCACCTGTGATCATCCTAGTCCTCTATTAGTTGAACTTCTTTCAATTGCCTTAGCAAAGAGTAGAACACTTGAACTTTTTTTAAGATTAGAATCAAGTCCAAGTACCAAGAAACAGAAGAGCGAGGGGAGTTGTACAACTGATTTTTGCTAATAAATTCCTTCTGTGAGCACCAAGTACAAACCCAATCACCTGAATTTAAGTCAAGAGCAATTCTTGATTGATAGAATATGCTTATTTATTGATCGGAAAAAAGCTTGTATCTGACTATCTGTATAGTCTAAAAATTCTTACTCATTCCAGGATATAACATGAGCATAACTATTTTGCAAAATGATACCACCATCAAATACTTTTTTTTTATATTTATTTTCCCAGCCTCAACTCCTGACTGCGAATCATTTAATATATTTTATTGCTGCAATGCACTTGTTCCTTACCTTAGAAGTAGGTTCCGGAATTATTGTACTTTTTGCTTCTACTCTGCACAATGATGTTGGTATGATTTGAAGAGAGAATGAAGTTTTATATGATTTCTGATGACTTGCCATCTGATATGACCTTTCTGTTGCTTACATTATTACTCTGAATATCATGATTAAGTTTGATTTTTATTGCTGCAGACTATGGTTAAATCTTTTGAGGTTACTGAACTACCAGGTGCACGATCCGAATTGTTTCTATTTTTTTCTTAATTGAAAAAGTGACATTTTTTTTCTTCTTTTTTTTTAATGTTGGCAAGGATTAAATTAATGTTAATTCCAAAAAACCTTTGCAGTTAGATCTGCTAAGTTTATAGCACGAAAGCAGTGGGTGGTTGCTGGTGCTGATGACATGTATATTCGTGTCTACAATTACAATACGATGGATAAGGTCAAAGTATTTGAGGCCCACACAGATTATATCAGGTGTGTGGCGGTTCATCCCACTCTCCCATATGTGTTGTCATCTTCGGATGACATGCTCATAAAGCTCTGGGACTGGGAAAAGGGGTGGGCGTGTACTCAAATTTTTGAGGGTCACTCCCACTACGTGATGCAAGTTACTTTTAATCCTAAAGATACCAATACTTTTGCCAGTGCATCACTTGATCGCACAATTAAGGTATTACATGGTTAATTTTAAGTCAATTTTTTGCAAGGTTTTTAATTAACTTGATGCGATATCTAACAGTTTATTTTCTCTTTGTAGATTTGGAATCTTGGCTCCCCTGATCCCAATTTTACCCTTGATGCTCACTTGAAAGGAGTCAATTGTGTTGATTATTTTACTGGTGGTGATAAACCGTATTTGATCACTGGTTCTGATGACCATACTGCTAAGGTTGTACTTTGTCTTTGTTCGCCTTTCTACTTCTGGTATCGTGATTGTATTCACAAAATCTAATCATCTGGATAACTTGTAAACAGGTATGGGATTATCAGACAAAGAGCTGTGTCCAGACACTAGAAGGCCATACGCATAATGTTTCTGCTGTTTGTTTCCACCCTGAACTTCCCATTATAATAACAGGTTCTGAGGATGGTACGGTCCGCATATGGCATTCGACCACTTATAGGTGAGCTTTTTATGCTTCTTGATGTCTAGCTAGCTGGAATGTACAAATCGATTGTTTTCAAATCCTGCTTTGTCAAGCATCCGATATACATTCACCACAGCAAAAATTATGTCGTTGATTCCTTTCTTATAATTTCTCAAGCTAAATTTCAGCTCTTTTTGTTAAATTGTTTTATCATCTTTCCCTTTTAAATTAGTAGGCTTGATTCCTGAAATGTAAATATCCTGACGTGTTATGATGATACTATGCCTCAGATCAGTTTTTTTCTTTCTGAATATGCTAACTGTCTGATACTCTTCTTATTGATCATCTATTTTCTATGCTTTCTATGTTTTCAATTTTGAGATTGATGAACCCAAAATTGATTCCACATACTAAATAGTTTAAGGATTTTCTCAGCCACTTTTACTCCTTCCAAATGAGCAGCTATGTGTTTCTTCTTTTTGTATGTGTGGGTTCATGCATGTATATATAGACTTAACTAAATTGTTATGTGTGTAGTTTTTCACTGTTTCCTATGAATCCTATATAATATTTTGGATGCACATTGATGTCTCATAAGTCCTTCATTATTTTGCAGACTTGAAAACACCTTGAATTATGGTCTTGAAAGAGTTTGGGCAGTTAGTTACTTGAGAGGATCAAGGCGGTAAGTTCTCTGCAAATTTATTTCAGGTGTTTGTTGGGGGTTTCTTTCATGTATTTCAGTTGGTCTTAGTGCTTACAGTTTGTATATATACGTTTCTGAAAGTCCCAAGTAACATCTAGCTAAAGAATTCTACTGTGAATATTTTGATTTTTTCCCAAGAGAAGAACCCATTGCTAAAGGTTACAGTGCAGTATCAGTCTCAGTGTCTGGGAAGCTGATTGTACCCTTGGTATATGCTTTATTTGAGGTCTTTCAAGTTTCAATTGATGAGAGGCAATTGTGGAAAATATTAGACATTCTCACTGGACAATTGAATTGAACAAGTCCTGTATGCATTTATCTTTCATTTGTAGGGTGCACCTCAATCTGTTGTGTTCATTTTGCAGGGTTGTAATTGGCTATGATGAAGGAACCATAATGGTAAAGCTTGGCCGAGAGGTACCTGTTGCAAGCATGGACAATAGTGGGAAAATCATATGGTCTAAGCATAATGAGATCCAGACTGTCAACATTAAGAGTGTTGGGGCAGATTATGATGTATGATACTTCTTTGCCTAATAAGATTGTTCTGGAGCCGGTTCATTATCTGAAATGGCCTTATATTTCATTCTCAGATTGCTGATGGAGAAAGATTGCCTTTGGCTGTGAAGGAATTGGGTACCTGCGACCTTTACCCACAGGTTATTTATTGCCCTAAATAGTTTATATCCCTGGAGTACTTTGCTGTGTTGTCCACTTCAACTTATGTGTTTAAAATAATGTATCATTGTCATGTTTAAAAGTATTTATTATGTGAAATTCTTGATTTTATTTCAAATGAAAGAAATGTTTATATTCATTTGGAGCCATGTATTTAGTTATTTTGCATTATGCTGATGACAATATACAAGCCTTCACCACTCCATAATAGGAATGCCTCTGATATCTAGATGTAGACGCCTTCACTACTTTATTTATTTTCCATATTCTTCATTCCTGACTGGCTAAGTTGGCTTTGTATAACTTTCATATCTGCATACTTTTGACAGAGTTTGAAGCACAATCCTAATGGTAGGTTTGTCGTTGTTTGCGGAGATGGTGAGTATGTCATATATACAGCTTTGGCGTGGAGAAACAAATCCTTTGGCTCAGCATTGGAATTTGTGTGGTCAACGGAAGGAGAATATGCTGTTAGGGAAAGTACATCAAGGATCAAAATTTACACTAAAAATTTCCAGGTTTGTTGTTCACCTTCCATATTGTTCATGTTCTTGTCCTCGTCACTGTTCTAGTTGGTTTAAATTAAATCAAAACAAATGATTCCTGCTTTTTCTCTAGCTTTGAATTCAACCAGCTTATTTCCTCCTTTTCGCACCAGTGTGAGGCTAGCTGTTTGCACATGATTTCGTACTTGTATGATGTGCTTGGAAATTGATCAGTTCTAGGAGCTTTATTATACAATAGAGGCTATTGTAGTTTATCTGTTCAAATAACAGCTGGAATGATGTTTCTTTCAGGAGAAGAAAAGCATCCGCCCTACATTTTCCGCTGAGCACATCTATGGTGGCAATTTGTTGGCTATGTGCTCAAACGATTTTATTTGTTTCTATGATTGGGCTGAATGTAGGTTAATACGACGAATTGATGTCAATGTTAAGGTGAGGAAGTTATCCCCAAGACATTTATTGATCATGTTAGTGTTGTTACCATATATGTCATGTTCCATGTGGTCATGTACTTTTTGGCAATCCATTTCAGAATCTTTACTGGGCCGACAGCGGTGATTTGGTGGCCATTGCGAGTGATACATCATTTTACATACTCAAGTATAATGTAAGCATATAATTCACCTTCGCGTCCTTGTGAATTTGTGCGGTAGTTGTTTTTGAATGTTTTGGTGACTGCATCCTCCATATATTGCAGCGGGATGTTGTTTCTGCCCATCTGGACAGTGGGAGATCGGTAGATGAACAAGGTGTGGAAGATGCTTTTGAGCTTCTTTATGAAATTAATGAACGAGTACGGACTGGCCTCTGGGTTGGGGACTGTTTTATCTACAATAACTCTTCTTGGAGACTTAATTACTGCGTCGGTGGCGAGGTATACTATATTGTTCCGTACTTTATTAAAAAGTTCGAGAAAGATACACATCTTTATGTCAAATGACTCAAATAAATGTTATTTTTTGTGCTATTTTAGGTGACAACCATGTTTCACTTAGACCGGCCTATGTACCTGCTTGGGTACCTTGCTAATCAAAGTCGAGTTTATCTCATTGACAAAGAATTTAAGTGAGTTCTTACTCAGTGTTTAAGAAGCTACAGTTTTCATTTCTTCTACCCGTAGTGCAAGTGGATATTTTGGTTAGAATATTTTCTGCAGGCAGAAGAGCGTCTTCTTTCTTTGTTTTGAATTTCTCATGTATTCTTTGAATCCTCTTTTCCAGTGTTATTGGATATACCTTGCTGCTCAGCTTGATTGAATACAAGACTCTTGTGATGAGGGGTGAACTGGAAAGGGCAAATAAGGTCTTGTCATCAATTCCGAAGGAGCACCAAAACAGGTCAACATTTTTAATGTTGCACTTGAGAACTGTCTTCATTTACTTATTTCTCACTATCATCATGCATGATTATCATTAAGTCTTAATCCTTTAGCTAAAAAGCTTCATCACTTCCCTAAAAAAAAAAAAAAAAAAAAAAAAAGCTTTATCACTACCACCACAGGGTGCAAAGAATTATTCATCTAGCTGAAGTAGTCTACTCACCTTAGTGGCTTTAATCTCTACTGCTTTTCTATAGATGAGAATGCTGTATGTAGGCTTGTCTTATGTTTTGAACAAAGGACCTGAGTAAGTTTCAAGAGTTCTTGCAGTAAGTGGGTTTTCTGATTTTTTCGTGAATCAACAAATGCTGCGTACATATGTCGAACTTCTTCATTAAGACACATTATTAGCTTCTTATCTAGGTTGATAATGCAATACTAAAATTCCTTATCCATGGCAAAAAAAAATCCTGGACAAGAGAAGTTTTTGAATATGCTGCCTCCACATTTTCAATTTCTTATTTGATTCGATTCAAGAGCATAACTTCTTAGAACAATCAACCAGACTAGCTACTTATTTCAATAAATTGAATTTTTCAACAGTGTGGCCCATTTCTTAGAATCACGAGGGATGATAGAAGATGCACTTGAAGTTGCTACAGATCCCGACTACAGATTTGAGTTAGCTATACAGCTAGGCAAGCTAGATATTGCAAAGGTACGTGGCAACTTGGTTGGTTAGTGTATTAGAAGTTAGTTATAAGTCTGTATCAGATCCATCATTTCAGGAGGTTCTTTTAATGTTCTCCTTTCTCTCATTTCATAATGAATCTGCTGCTTACAAATTCATTTTCATTTTATTCCTTACAGGAAATAGCTACAGAGGCACAGAGTGAGGGCAAGTGGAAACAATTGGGTGAATTAGCCATGTCTACTGGAATGGTATTCTCTTGATATCATGAATTGAGCTGAAACTGATTAGATTTACTTCTTCAAAGATTTCAACCTGAGGCTGATTGTGAAAGGACATGAATGTTCTACAGTAAATAAAGTTATACTGCCTGTTTCTTTAGTCAATCATGCTCATTGACTAAGTTCAACAAACTTTGATTTTCATTTTCTCAAAATAATGGGTGTCGATTTTTTATTACATTTTTGGTTGTATTGTATATGCCTGTAAAACCTATGTTTCCCTCTGTTGTGCATTTCAGTTAGGGATGGCCGAGGACTGTTTGAAGCAAGCTAATGACCTGAGTGGTTTATTGCTACTATATTCCTCTCTAGGCAATGCTGATGGAATTAGTGAACTAGCCTCTGTAGCAAAAGAGCATGGTAAAAACAATGTTGCATTCCTTTGTCTATTTATGTTGGGTAAATTGGAGGACTGCCTACAACTGTTGGTAGAGAGGTAAGGCATTTTCTGAAATTTTTATGGTTTAGGATCATTTACCCAAATGTGTTCAATAGTAAATCAAGTGATCTTTGCAGTGGTCGGATACCTGAAGCTGCATTGATGGCTCGGTCTTACCTTCCAAGTAAGGTCTCAGAAATTGTTGCTCTTTGGAGAAAGGATCTGAATAAGGTAATAGCTGCTTATGTTATTTCAGTATTTTAGTTTTCCGATTCAGGTTAATGATGGATGTTTCTATCTGAGTCGGACAAGGAGGAACTAAAGCTTAATATATCTTGATGTTGTTGACCCGGGTTTTTTCCTTTTGCTTTGAATATCATTCGCAGATTAATCAGAAAGCTGCAGAATCACTTGCTGATCCTGAGGAATATCCAAATTTGTTTGAGGATTGGCAAGTCGCACTTGCTGTTGAAGCTAAAGTTGCCGAGGCAAGGTAGGTATTTTAGTTGTAATTTCCTGCAAGGAGGGTAGCCCTGAATTTTACTTTCTGTTGTGCAATTATCTGTATTATTTTCATTCTTCAACTTCTAAGATTTTCACTCAAGTAGTCAGTTATACGTATTTTAAATTTGCATTGTAGGGGTAACTATCCTCCAGCAGCTGAATATGCACAACATGCTGATAGATCAACAGCAAGTCTAGTGGAAATCTTCAGAAACATGCAAATAGAAGAAGATGAGCACCTAGAAAATGGAGGCTTGGATTATGAGGAAGAGGTTAATTTCTCTTCTGTGCTGTACTTCTCCCTCAACTATGTGTTTGATTACATATTTTTATATAATAAACAGTAGGGGATCCACCTCTGATATCTGCATAAGCTTTTTAAGAGTTTGTTTTCTTTTTTCATTTATATATTCCAGAATATGTGAGTTGCTGCTAGATGCTGAGAGTAGAATTTTCTGAAGTTTGTTGTCTTTTAGATTTTTTAACATGCAAATATTTCTCCATTGTGTAACTTCCACGTTATAGTTTTTTTTGGGAGTTTATTGGTGCTGAGGTACCGTTTGCTCTCTTATATTATTTAGGGTGGAGAGACAAATGGTGAATTGCTACAAGGTTCAGACGGCACACAAGCAGAGGCACATGATGGGAGTCAAGAAGAGGCTGTTATGGTGGATGCTGACTCTACAGATGGTGCTGTACTCGTCAATGGAACTGAGGCCGAGGAAGAGTATAATGAAGGAAAACCCTCAGACTAAGAGCAATTGGTTTGACCAGTGTGAAATTCCTAGTTTTGTTTCCGGTGATTATTTGATATTCTTTTAGCTTCTTGTTTATTTCCATTAATTGTAATCATTGTACTTTTATTTGGTAATGCTGTAATCATCTATGTTTTTTCTGCACCTTTGTCTTCTACCTCTATTATTTGAGTTCAGCTAAAACGATACATTAGGAAGTATTGATATCTAGGCAAAATTTTGACATGTAATTAGGTTGGGACAATTCTTTTCCTGATGTATGATATATCAGCTTAATACCATCAAACATTTTGTGTGTTGAAGTAGTTCTCAGTTTATTTGCAAGTGAAAACATAAAAGTGAGTTTATCGTGATAAGTATGATTTTCTTATATCTTTCTCCGTCTCTTGCTGAGTTGGCAGTGCTTACAGCTTGACTGAGTGAAGACATATGGTTCCAGATGTCTGCTATGTTTATCTTGGTAAGAATTGATTCTGCCATTTTTTTTCTTCTGTTATGATGATCAATTGTCATATACTGATTTTTTCATCATGGATATCGGTATATGTTACCAAGTATCGGGATCTGTATGCGTCTCTAAATAGCTGGCGCCAGGGTATTTTGTTGACCTCATACTTGGTCATTAGATCCATATTTATCGAATGCTGCTAACATGCTCAAAGCTTTTGTTATCTATTTGCTATAAATGTACTCTTAAGTTTCTATGTTCCTATTAGCTCACACTCGTTTCTAACCTAGGTCCTGATCAACTAAGGAACACGTAGTTTACTCTTTATTTTCAATTTATGCTAACGGGTTTGCCTTGTTCTCTATTTTTTTTATTACCAATTTGTGATTGCACTGCGCAAAAACTTATCTGAAAGAGAGAGTAATTGCCATTTTTGCTTGGGACTTGAATACTATTTTTGCTTTGCGCAGCCCTTGCTTATTTCATTAAGAGCTTGTAAACTTAAATCTGTTGACAAATTCTTGACAGTTGGTTCAGGCTTCAGTCACATTCATGAGTATATATTTTGTTGTTTTCGTATTAAGAATGTTAGTTTCATTGTCGCAGATGTACTTATGTCTGCTAAAGGGGATTCGGGCCGGTGTCTTCTTGTGAGTAGGGTGATAAGCAAGTTGATTTTTTGTGGGCGTGCACAATGTAGACTCTGAGAAATTGAAGTCAATAGTTTAGTTGCGGCATAGCTTTTTTTCTTACATTCTCTGGTGCCGTTGTGAAGAATTGTAGATACAGAATAGCTTATGCTTGACTGATTATGTTTATGTCTCTTCGATTCGACGCTCGTTCTGCAAATCGGACCAATGCCCTTTCTGTTGTCTCTTTATTCCGAATTATCTTCTCTCTCTCGCTCCATCCCATGATGTGATGCAAATCTCTTGTCACTATTAAATTGGAATGGAACAAAATTATAGGAAGCGACTATTGAAAATTTGAAGAGCCTTTTAAGCTTCGAAAAAAATGAGAAGCATTATCAGCTATTGGAATATGCATCATACGTAAATGATCATTACTCATTACAAATGATAATTCGGGCTGAAAAAATGAAGAGTTCGAATCCTTTTGACTCGGATTACTCCTGAGTTTTGGGCTAAATTGTCATCTATAAATCAAGATTTGAAAGAGTGTGTTACTTAAAAATATCGACTTTGCTTAATGTTTGCTATTCTTGATTTTAGTTTAGTGGATGACTAGAATCTTGATAGCTAGGCTTTATTACACCAAAATATACATGGCGTATTTATTAATTTAATCTATCATTTTCAATATTTTATCTGCTAAACTATAGTATATACTACTACAAATTCTCAAAAGTAACTATTTCCATACTTTTAACATTTTAATTAAAAAATTACAAGAACATTACCTTTGTGGAGTCTGGGGAGGGAAAGCAAATCCGTAAATTATTCCTTTTTAGGGGAATGTGAATCCATAATTGATAAAGAAAATGCTACTAATATAGGAAAAAGAAAAAACAGATGGAAAATAGAAAGAAAAAAATATGAGAAAAAGAATAAAAGGAGGTGGAACTATTCTAATTTAGCCCCTCTCTCTTGCTCGCTCGCATTGGGCTAGGGTTTTAGCAGATCCGAATCCGAACAAAAATTTGAAATCAAAATCGTCGAGTTTCAAATCGAGATTAGCCAAGTCTTCTCTAAGGCATGTTTTTCTACTAATTTCTATGCCTTGCCGCTTGCATCTATGGATATCTGCGATTATATCTCATTTTTCTTCTATCAATATTGTGGTGGATTAGCTCTCGTTCTTTTCCAATCGTTTTTTTTAATCGATTGGGATTTAAATGGCTTCGATTTCGTGATATATAGGTTTTCTTATCTTGTATTTCAATGTGTTAACACCTCGATTAAGGTGAAAGATGGCGGAAAACTATAAATAAGGTTGTTTTGTAGCCCGTGTTCTGTACCTGTGTATTTTGCTTTATCGAATTTTTTTCTCCATTTTTTTTTGTTGAATTCAGAATGTTGAGCTACTTCTGTTTTATTTATATTGGGAAGAAAGGGAACCCAAAACATATTGAGTTGCATCTTCTTAAGCAGGAAAAAAACGAATTGGATTTGAATTTTAAATTTTCCTTCACCGCTCTAATTGATGCTCAAATGCTGAAATGAACCTATGAAGATTCTATTTTTCACTGGTCGGAAATCTATGGTGTGATATTTTTTCAGATTGTTTTTTGGTTTTTTTATTTCTGTTCTGTCTTTGCCATGCATCCGTGTGTAATTGGAGTGTGTGGGTGCACTATGAGTTTTGTTCCTCTTTTTGAGCAAGGTTATAGTTCGTATATAATCGTGGGTATGGGTTATAGTTCGTATATAATTGTGGGTATGGGTTGAAATATCTCTACTGAGCTGTATCCCTTTTGAGTTTCATAGCATTTTATCACAAATTATTTATGTTATCTCAGATTATTTATAAATGCATAGTTCATTTTGCTTTCATGACAAGCCATGTCAAATGCCAACTTGCATCCCAGCCTCAATATATCGTGGAGAAAAGATTAAATACAGATTTAATAAAAATAACATTAGATACGGTATAAATTATCTGGAAATAGACTTGATACTGGGGGTATAATTGTAGCAGACATGGTTAGACATCATATGGTTATATGCCTATTACCTAATCAACTACAACTTCTGTAATTGATATGATTTTTCTGCTGGGGTTTTGAGAAAATAGAAAGAAATCCTCGTTATTATCTTGTTTTGAATGCATTTCCATACAAAGTACGTATATTATTTAGTATCTATAGGATTTATAGGTTTTAGTGTACAATCATGATCTTTTGCATGTACATAGGGGCCAGGGCAATGGTAGTTGGTTAAATTCTTTTTGCCACTTTGCTGGAACAAATTAAACTTTGTGTTGATATTTGTTTTCTTTTCTCACAACCCTCTTTCTCTGTCCTCACCATTCTTATGATTTTAGCTTTTCATACTCTCTTTGTTTTAGTATTTGCATCTTCAAGTGGAGTGCAAGCACGGTCTTAGTTGCTCTTGCTAAATTTATTCTCTACTACATGTTAAAATATGTGATAATGAATGCTAATTATACGAGGTTCTGATTTAGTGAGTCTATCTGTGATATTATATAGTCGCTTCTTTAATTCTATCAACCTATCTACCAGTATTTCAACACCCTTGAAAAGATGAAAGGGAGATATATAGTGTATATCTTGGCCTCTTGTAGTTGGAAGAGCTGGACATGTTATTCAAATGTGATTTGGAACAAACAGGGGCACCATATTCACTACATGCTTATAAATTTTGCTTAGATTTTGATATGGTTTCATGTAGGTATTGCTGTGTTCCAGTTGTCTAAAGGTTAAATTCACCATTAAAAATGGGGGATGCAGAAAACAACCTTCAACCATCTAAAAAGAGAGCTGCTGGAGTCCAGCTATCTCGTGATAACCCTGGTCTGGATGATGATGAACCGGAACAAGAGGCAGGAACTTTTAAGAAAGCAAGTGATGAGGTTTTGGCTGCTAGAAGAATTGTGAAAGTACGCCGCCAGCCAACTTCAACTCCAGCTGCCCCACCTTCATCTGCTTCTAATCCGTTTGCTGCTATCCGCTTGGTTCCTCCTACTTCAGTTGCTCCTCCCAACGTGGAGGCACAGAGTGATCAGAATAAGGAAACTGAGCAAATTGATGAGAGTAAATCTGAAAATAAGGTTGACGAATCAGCAAACGACGAATCTACAACCAAGGAGGAAAAAACTGATGCCAATGATGACAGTGCTAAGCAATCTGAAAACACGGTTGATGACTCAAAAGCTCAACCAAAGGGTGAAGATGATAATGTTGTTAACCAGGAGAAGGATAAAGCTGTGGTAGAGGAAGTCGTGGAAGGTGGGGACCCAAAATCTGCAGAAGCTGATACTGTTGAGACGCAAACAGGGAAGGATGTACAAGACGATGGCGACGAAAAAGATAAAGAGAATGAGGCAACTGCAGAAACCACTTCAGAAAATGCCCCATTTAGTTCATTTCGGCAGCTATCAAGTAGCCAAAATGCTTTCTCTGGTCTGACTGGAACAGGGTTTTCTAGTACCTCGTTTTCATTTGGATCAATTACTAATGATGGTACTGGTCTGAAGAGTGACAGTTCTACCTTCAGTTTTGGTGTTTCTAATAATGGAAACTCTTCTATCTTTGGTAGCTCTGGTGCAAGCACCATTGCTAAGAGTGAGGGCAGCAAATTTCCTCCCATGCAGGAGGTCCCTATTGAAACTGGAGAAGAGAATGAAAGTGCAGTTTTCACCGCCGATTCTATTCTTTTTGAATACATTGATGGAGGTTGGAAGGAAAGAGGGAAGGGAGAACTCAAGCTCAATGTTTCAACATCAGGGACAGGAAAAGCAAGACTTGTTATGCGGGCCAGAGGAAATTATCGGTTGATTCTTAATGCTAGTCTTTTCCCAGACATGAAGCTAGCAAATATGGAAAAGAAAGGAATCACATTTGCCTGCGTGAACAGTGGTGGTGAAGGGAAAGAAGGTCTTTCAACATTTGCCTTGAAATTCAAGGACCCTTCCATAGTAGAAGACTTTCGAGCAGAAGTTGAGAAGCACAAATCTACTGCCTCAGCAGCACTAAGAACCCCAGAAAATTCTCCCAAGGCCGACGAATGATGAGCATCTCATATCTGTACTTGGCCTATATTTCTGAAATGTCTATCGCCTACAATTTTTCGAGTCTTCTTTGCCCAGGAGACATGTAAGATGAGAGTTGGTGTCGAGAGTCTGGTACCGCGTAGTTCCTGTGTCGTTTATGTGTCAGTTAGAGTCTCTCATAGAACTTGGAAAGTACTTCAAATCTGTCTCTCTTTTTGGTCTAATGTAGCTGAGCTCGGTGATTATGCTATATGTTATTCTGGAGACTTGAAAGTGAGACTCTTCACTCTGTTATTATCTGTACAACACAAGGTGAGAAGTACTTTTTTTTTTCTTTTTTCTTTTTCTGCATTTTAGTATAGAGCTATTATGAAAATGTTGTTACATTTTGGTAAACATATGGGACTTTGATATTCCTGCACATGTAATTTTCTCTACTTATATCATAATTTGACTATTAAGAAGAGTAAAGCTTCTAGAAAATTCAACTCTGAATCCTTTGGTAGCTTATAGAATATTTGCATTATAGAGTTTTATTGTGTTGAATTTTCGAAATAGTAAGTCCCGTGACCAATATACATGTATATAATAATAATAATATATAATCATTATTATTTGTAGGTGTTTTTACACATCAAAATCTTTCATCGATTCTCAGCATCTTGTTCACGGGCCATTTTGCAATTTACATAGTAAAATTGAGACAACAAGAGCTAAGAAAATTCAGAAACAGAAAATATGATACTTCAAATTTGGCAATGATCTCCTCATGCAAGTGATGGAATGATTAATTTTTCAAGGTACAAATGAAAACATGAAAAAAAATCAATTCTTCTAAGGTGATGAGTAGCTCTTGGTGCACTTGTTGGAGCAGGACCCCACACAGCTATCCACCTTCTTCCCATCTGCAAACAAACACAATAAAAAATCATTCACAGAGAGAGAGAGAGAGAGAGAGAGAGGAAGAGGCCTTACTGGGCGAGCGTTTGGAGCTGAAAGAAGAGCACTTGGAGAAGGCGCAGCCGAGTTTGCAGAATCCGAGGTTGTCGGAATCTTCGCGAACATCGTTTGGAACTTGTTGAAAGATGCAATCCTTCAAGCAATGGGTGGTGCAGGAGCAAAGGGTTGAGGAAGGTTCAATCATGCAGAAAATGAAGCATTTGGTGTAGCAATCATTGAAAGAGGCTGAGGATCTCCCACTTAGCATTCCCACTCCCAAAACAACCATTAAAACTGCCCTCATCATTTTCCTCATCTCCATCTTCAACTTCTTCTTTTCAAGAAATCTTGGCCTAGTGAGAATATATATAGCAGCACACACACACACACACACACACACACACACTCACATATTTGAGTGAATAGTTATATTATTATTATTATTATTATATATATACATCTTTCAGTCATGTGAGGAGAGTGGCCAGTAAGCAATTTCCTCTTAGTGCCCAATTATAAGTTGTATGAACTAGGTTGATGTATAGATGGACACTTCATATATATATATATATATATATATATATATATATATATATATATATATATATATATATATATATATGATGACTAAAGTAGCACTTTATATATTTAATTAATTTATGTCCCATATTTCAATACATAAATGAATGAGTAGATAAATTTGATGATATGCCTCTAATACAAATACTCTACTCTCTCTGTCCCCGAATAAATGTCTCGATTTGCAAAATTGTTGTATCTGAATGAGAGTTCTTATTTTAGAAATCAAGCATTTGATTTTTTACCTTTTCAATTTTTAATATAATGATTAGGGGTGGAAATAATAAAATTACCGACTTTCTTGATATACACATTTTGGTGGCTACATACACTTAAAAAAAGACGGAGGGAGCATGAAGAAGAGAGGAATAAGAACTTAGAGTAGGGATATTGATATAAAAATATATAATTGTGGTTCATTTCTATAATCATAGTTGTTATTAATTTGTGTGATCATATTATGGGACCAAGTGTACAACAAAGGATAAGTTGTTTTCCTAATTCAAAAGCAAATTATTCCGTGAATTGCTGAAACTGTAGCTAATGATTCAGTTTGCCTCAAGAGAAAAAGTACTTAAAATATGGTCCAACTTTGAGATATGTGTATTATCCTGCTAATGTATATATGTATATATATACATTTTATATTAATTTGAGGTCACATGTTATGCGACATGTGATTTTAATTTGTCGTTTCTTGCAATGGTAGCCTCATTCTTATTTAGATAACATGAGTTCGCACACAGTCCCATAATTTAGAATATGATCAAATAAATATGTCTGTAATTAGTAATTTCAGTACTGACAAATATTATGTTGTATACCAAGAAACATTCTCATGTAGTAGCAACTATTTTTTTTCTTAATTTTCCTATTAAGTTGGTGGAAATTTCATTGATACAAATTCATCATTCAACCACTAAAGGGAAATTAATAAATTATATTAGTAGTATAAGAATGTGAAAATATATTAGTAGTAATTGAACTATTTTTAAAACCTTACTTTTTGATTGATGTTGTTTAACTTTACTAGCCTGTACATTATTTTGTCTCATTTCTCTCACGGGTATTCATAACTCGAGCGCACACACATACCTACATTTCACATTTGTATGTGAAAATTTCCCAATCAAGTACTCCCTCTATCTAGTTTATAAAGAGTCTATTGAAATTGATATATTTGTCCACGATACACGGCCATTATTTTTTAGATACGAGTTTTAATATTTTTTATAATGAGCAGATGTTAAAGTGGAGTTTGAGTCTCACTTATAGTACAAAACTTATAGTATAAAGTTAAACATTTTTATGTGAGGCCTACTTCTTACAGTGAAAGACGTCTTTTTTTTTTTTTGTAAACGTACTGTTTGTTTATTGTGGATGGAGGTAGTATAATATATTTAGTTTTATTAAATAGAATTCTTTATAAAGAGGACGAGAGAGTATTAAAATTTGACAGAAAGAGATATTTTCTCACATATCTACTCATTAAATGTCTGAATCAATCAATCACAAATTCACAATTATCTAGAAAACTTATGAGAAATTTTACTTCAAAAAAGAAAAAAAAAATGAATGAAAAAGTAAGGCGTTAGTTGTTGTGGAATATGCACTCGTATAGTGCTGCATTTTCCGAAATACTTCACATTTGTGCACCAATATCATATTATTTTATAGACCAAAAACTTATCTTATTTTTATTTTCAATGTTAAAAATCCATGGAAATGGATCATTCACATAATCAGATTAAAGTATGTCAAAGGTAAAATATTGAAATACTCAATCATGCAACCACCTTTTTAATTTTTTAATTTTAATTCTTTCAGTGCTATATCATGCAATTACAGCACCAATTAATATATAAAAATGAATTAATAACACTATGCGTTATTTGTAACTCCGCAATCCTTTGAACACTTGCCCACGCATTCTTCAAACTCTAAACCATCTGTGAAAGAATAAAGTAAATTCATTAAGCTTTAAAAGCAAACGTCCAATAAACTAATTTAAAATATTTTCACACAACCAAAAAAAAAGAAAGTAATTTTATAAAATAATATTACCTCCGGCAAATTTTTTGCACTTAGAATTCTCGCAGCTAGTTGCGCAATGGATTTGATCTAAATGGCATGTACTCATGCATGCACTAATACATGCAGGCTTCTTTCTTAATGCACATTTTAAATTACACATCCATTCACATAAATGGCCCTTACCAGAATCATCATTTGCTCCTACTATTGCTAGAAGAATCGTAACCACCATTATCACTAAACAATTATTGGACTTCATTCTTTTTTCTTTTTTTCTTTTTTTTTTTTTGTTGTTGTTTTTTTGTTTTTGTTTTTCACTCTCTATCTATTCATGGTGTTTATTATATATAGTTTCTTTTCTGAGGTCAATATCCTATTTGCAGAATGTAATATTTATAAGTCATTGAATAGTAATAAATGTGCTCGACTCAAAAAGTATTTATAAATCCTTATAAGGAGCATTTATAGATCTTGCAGTGGAATTTATTATAATTTGTATTAATTAATAATCAGGAACTGAGAATTAGATTAGAAATTTATACCAAATCAAAAATTAGGATGGTTCAAAAATGAGAAAATTTTCCAAGCACTGGAAAATATCGTTCAATGTCGTTGATTTGTATAGTCTTTTATTATTTTAGATAATTAAATACCGAGAAGCAGATTATTTTAGATATTTTGAGAAAGGGTCATATATATATAGTTGCAAATTCAATTAGAGATAAATCATAGCACCCGTAATAATAAATATAATTAGACTATAAATTACTACCTCCATCCCATTATATTAGAGCTTATTTCCGTTTTGGTCCGTCCCATTATATTAGAGCTCTTTCCTAAAATGACAAAAAATACTTGGCTACAATTAACTCTCTCTCCTTAGAATTGATTATAGCCACATATCCTTCCATTCATTGATTTCTGTGTAATTCAAATAAGCCTTAATATAATGGGATGAAGGTAGTACTATGGTAAATTGGTAATCAAAGGATGAACATTTTTAAAATCAAGCCCAAGCCCTTTAACAATTAATTCCAAGTCCAATTCTACCACCACTAGCTCCAGCCCAGGCTTAAATTCACCTTGTAGCCCACATAACAAATTAAAGTGGGGTTTTAATGCCCCTAATGATTTGTTCTCATGAAAGACGAATTAATGAAAATAACCTCTAGGCATAAAATTTATTAATTTTAATGACATTTTAGATTTACATAGATATTTATTAAGGTTTAGTAAATACTCCTCTCTGTCTCATTATCTTATAATTCACATATATTCGATTAATAAACACCTCGTTTTTATTGGGATAGATGAAGTAGGAGTACTTATCAACATTATCATATGTTAAGCAAGATATTACGACTCATGCGAATTTATACATATTTAAAAATAAAAATAAAAAAATCTTAAGCCAAAGACTTCGTTATCGTATTATTATAGTCCATCTAAAATCAAGCAGCCAAAATCATTTAAAGCAAAAGGAAAGTTAAATTTAAGAAAGAAATAAGAAAGAACAAAAAGGATAATCCATATAAATGTAATGATAAAGATTATGGTTGCTTTACTTCTCTATTTTCATAAATGAAAAAAGCTAATTAAAAGCATAAATGGGATTACCATTAGCCTTAAATTAATGACCCCGCGTTAATGAAGTACAACAATTTGGCAAATCTTCAAGAAAATATACAAATAGAAAAAGTTGGAGATTGATTTAACAAACTCAATTGCTGCGAAATGTACTGTGTCTATTGCTGCACTCATTCATGCCCACCCAAACCCAATCAAAACCAAAGGATTTCGACGTCGTCGCATTAATGCAATAATGGTTGTTTTCTTCATTATTGTGCCGGTATCAAAGGTAATTATTTATCAAAATCAACATTTTTGTTTATGGAAATATTATCTGTCAGTGCAATGGAAGATGCGATATGAAAATGCAATAGATAATCCAAATTGAATTTTTGCAGACTCTAAGAAATGTTGCAATTATAACACCAATTTTTATTTTGTTTTATTTTTTTTTAACATGTCCCATTTTTTCTTTTTTCTTTTTTGGACAGATGAGAAAGAAAAGGGGAGGTGCGTTGACAATTGTTCCAGCATCTATTGCAAAGTCTGAGTAGCTCAAATTTTCTTGTTAATCCTTTAGGCAATTTGTTTGCGTTAATAATGTTTGTATGGAGATTGGATAAGAGGTCGTCACTCTTTTGGTTAAGTTATTTATAAAATATTGGACTTGAGTTTTTTTTAATTTTTAATTTTTTTTATGGGATGCATGGTTTTAAGCGTTTCAGCCGGTTGTCGTGTAAATGCAAAGGCATACGTAAATCGGATTCGGCAAAATAACTCCAAACAAGGAAGATCCCTTAGAAGAAGTTTACGATATTGAGAGAATAAAAAAAATAAACAAAATAATTTCCACACACCCGAAAAAAAACAAAAATTAATTTTTATTTTTTTTTAAATATTGCCTGATTCCAAAATTTTGCGCAGAATTGGCACAACATTTGTGTACTGGACCCACCCTCATCCCTTTTAAACTTTTCATCACCAATCGTTCAGCACCAACCAAGAATAATCTATCAAATTCTTTTCCTCACCAAAAAAAATACACTCTGCTTGCTTCCGTTCAACTGCTTCCATGGCGGCCTATGCAGCATTGGTTTCTCTTATGCAAATTATACATGATATCCAACACCATCATTCCCCTCCCATTTCTTTCGATAATCAACAAGCTCAATCTCTCACTCAAATCGTTGCCTCCTTGCAACAATTTCTTGAAAGCCATAATATTTCCAAAATTGACGAAGCTGATCCTTTGGAGATGCGAATCGCAGACGCTGCTTACGTGGCGGAAGATATCATCGAATCTCACATTGTGAATCGAATTCTTCCTGCTCGATCTCAACATCCACGAAATGCGAATTTCAGGTTCTTCAATTGCTTCCGAGCTCTGAAGAAACCAGAAAATATCCCATTATCTGAATCTGCAACTCATCAAGATGATCAAACCAACTTGTATGAAGATCTGCAGCGAGTGATTGAAGAAATGGAGTCAATCAAGAAACTGACGGTGGAGATCGATGCAGATAAGGCGGTGGTCCACCATCAACAAGCGAGATCCGTCGATGCATCTGCTGCTCCTTCGAGTTCTTTCTCCACTAGGCAGAAGAGTATCGTGGTGTGCTCTGACGATGTCATCAATGAGGTCATGGAAAAGCTCGGCACTGGGAGGCTCGACCGCCACGGCATTCCTATAGTAGGAATGGGTGGGATTGGTAAAACCACTCTTGCAAAAATTATTTATGAGAAACCATTTATAAAGGAGCATTTTCAAATTCGTGCTTGGGCTACAATTTCTCAACACTATAATACAAAAGAAATTCTTTGTGAAGTTCTTTCTCAAGCCACTAAGAAAGAGAATGAAAATCTGGGAGACAAGAGTGAGGATGAACTAGGAACAAAGCTTCATCAATATTTGTTTGGTAGAAAGTATTTAGTTGTAATGGATGATATGTGGAGTATCGATGTATGGGATAAGATACAACGCTTCTTACCTAACAATGAAAATGGTAGTCGAGTATTGGTGACGACTAGGCTGTTTCAATTGAGCTCTCAGCTGAATAAAAATTATAGCCTTCACATGAAATTTTTAGACGATGCTAGTAGCTGGGATCTATTCTCCAAAACTGTGTTTGGAGATGACAGTTGCCCTACTGAATTAGAGGAAATTGGGAAGAAGATTGTAGACAATTGTAGAGGACTTCCATTATCAATTGTTGTGGTGGGAGGTATTTTAAAAAAATATAGAATACACTCGAGGGTGTTGGGAGTTGATAATGAAGAACTTAACTTCAATAGTGAATTTAGAGAATGATAAACATTGCTTGAGATTGTTGAGTTTGAGCTATAGTCATTTGCCTGCCTATTTAAAGCCATGCTTTCTGTACATGGGAGTGTTTGAGGAAGCCTCTGTAATCAAAGTCTCAACACTGATCAAGCTATGGGTTGGTGAAGGATTTCTAAAACCCATAAATGATGAAAGCTCAAAAGCAATTGGAAAAGGGTTCTTAAAGGACTTGGTTGATAGAAATCTCATTCTAACCCATGAGTTGGGGTCTATTGGAAATGTGAAGTACTGCAAAATTCATGATCTGTTGAGAGATTTCTGCTTGAGTGAAGGAAAGAAGGATGGCTTCTATCATGTATTAGGACAAGACAGTCCTCAGGACATAAGTAGGCAACGACGTGTTGTTATACCATTGAAGTTGGTAGCATGGCCTCATTCTTTTCTTCGATCACTCTCCACTGGAACTTGCACACCTTGATTGTTTCGTGCGAACGAAATTCTACAGCGCCAGTTGAAATTTGGAAAATGCCTCAATTTAGGCATATTGAGTTTGCCGATAAGCGCTTGTTTCTTCCAGACCCTCCCAGCGACGCTGTGGTGATGGAGAATCTATAGATACTTAAGGAAGTAGAGAATTTCAAATTCGGTGAAGAGGCGGTTGAGAGAATTCCCAATATCAAGAAACTAGCGCTGCGGTATTCTGGGCGCGAGGGGATTGAGAATGAGGATTATTATTGTCTCAGCAACATCCAACAACTACATAAACTGGAATCTCTCAATGTTATCTTAACGCCTAATTTTAGAAAGGTTGAGTCTCTCAATAAGCTTACCTTTCCGCACTCGCTCAAGAAGCTGACTCTCTCGATGACATGGAAGTTCGAATGGGATGACATCTTGGAAAAGATAGGTTCGTTGCCCCTTCTCGAGAAGCTCAAGTTGTGGACCGGAGTCTTCCGAACAGGCGAGTGGGAAATAGCTGAAGGCCAATTCCCCTACCTCAAGTACTTGGAAATCTTTTTATGTCGTGGTCTGAAAAAGTTGACTACACAAGATCAGAGCTCCATCATCTTTCCGCGCCTCGAGTTGCTTGGCCTTTTTAATTTAGGGAAATTGGAAGAGATCCCTTCTGAAATCGGAGAAATAGCTACACTGCAAAAGGTGTTGGTATCCGGATGTGCGGCATCAGTGGTGAAGTGTGCGAAAGTGATAGTAGAGGAACAAGTGGATTTACATGGGGAAGAACAAGTCTTTCATGTCGTGGTTTCGCATGTAGGGAAGAATGAAGAATTGCGAAGCTTGGCTAGTCCAAATTTTGAGGTATTTGAGTAGTTCTCTTTTTTTATTATTTTTTTTCACTTATAGCAATTGGTTTTTTATTTTATTTTATTATTATTATTATTTTTTTATTTAGAAGAAATAGCAATTAGTTTTTATTTTATTTTATTTTTTTATTTAGTAGAATAGCAGTTACTGGGAATCTAGGCCAGTTTGTAAATGTAATGCTAGAGTACTGTGTTCTAACCAAGAATATAAAGTCGCTGTGGAAAAATCTTATCTGCTAGTCCCATTTCAGTTTTCAGTCGACAAATTATAAATGGACAATTTCATGATGGGAGAAAGAAATTCTAACTAACTTCCTTCAACTTATCAAATAATATTAATGAAAGTTACTTTTTTTGTACTTAATATAAATTAAACTTATCTTTTAGGCATCTTTGTTTCAAAACTATATATATATATATGCCATGATTTTGTTTGTAAAGTACTTTGAACTCTGAAGACATAATTTTGTCTTAACTTTTCCTCTAATTTGATATAGTACAATTTGACACCATTCAAGTAAAAAGATATAGTGGCACCCCAAGTAACATTCTGTTTGCATTAGACGAAGGTATTGTCAAGAAAATCACATTACATCAACAACAAAATCACACTAAAAAAACAGAATTAATTAATAACCAAAGCATATAGTAGCATAATCAAAGCCATCAAGTGGCATCAAACATAATTATAAAGATATAAAATGTACTTCTAAGCATCCAAACTGTTTCTTTTCCACTGCAAAACAAACGATTTAACACATAATTTTGTCTTAACTTTTCCTCTAATCTGCTTCGTTTGTTTTAGAGTCCATTCAAAAAAGAAGTTTTAAACTTTGAGTCCAAATAGAGTGGATTTAAAATAGATATTTATCACTAAACATTAGAGTCTAAAACTTCCAAGCTTTAACATCAAAGTCTAAAACTGACAAATTAAACCCAAATCAAATAAGGGGATCTTAACATCCAAAGTCTCTTTTCTAGTTTTATCATCGATCGACAATCAATCAAAAGGCAGTCCATTTGGTCGGGCTAGGGCTGACATCACTGCAAATGAATAAACAATTATAATTATAATTAGCAGTTTTGATTAGCAATAAGTTACTAACAATTCTAATGCAATATAAGGTGCAGAAAAACAAAATCACTTACAACCTTGAGGCCGCACGAGACGGCCCCCTCCACGGAGAGCTCTCTGAATTCACGGAAACCGTAGGAGATGGAAAGCCGGTATAGAGATTTATTCGTCATCTTAGAAATGACACCATTGCTCATAACGCAAATCTCACGCTCAATGTCTTTTACTTCTACAACGTCTTCCCCAATAGTAAAATTCAACTCCACATCAACAATCCTCCATGAACAAACAAAAACATATCAATTAAATATGAGAGTTGTGAAATTCATTCTATGATTCAACAAGACGTAGTTTTGAAATCGATTATTTCCATACGTACCACATCGTAAACATATGAGAAAATATGACTTTGATTGATTGTCTGAGCGCCTGCAAAATCAAGGAGAATGACATGGTTGTTTCTTCCCAGAATATCAAATCGATAAATCAAGATTCTTCGTACACAATCAATGTAATGCCCCGTAATTTCACTTAACTAAATTAGTTAGTTAATCTCGATAGTTGAGATATCTTATCAGCTTTCAGTATCCAAAATTGTAGAACAATTGCTTAGAGAACAATAATGGAATCGAGTAGCAACTCGAATTCTATAATTAAGTTGTTTGAGTAATCGATTGAGCAGTGATGATAGAATCAAGTAGCAACTTGATTTCTATATTATTTAGTTTTCAGTAAGTAATTAGTATTCGAATAAATGAATATATTATTTAGTTTTCAGTAAGTAATTAGTATTCGAATAAATGAATCGTTATTATTCTCGATCATATTAGCTAGATGACAATCGAATAGCTCGAGTAAATGACAGTTATCGATTCTCGTTTTCTTTATTTAATTGGGCCCCGAGGCCCAATTGATTAATTAGATCGGGCCAAGCCCAATACTAAAATAGGGGTCGAAACCCACTATTAGCAACTTGGATAGAGCCAAGTAGATACATGAAAAATGCAGCCTGTTAATTAAATAATCCCACAAGAATATAGCGTAATTTTTAATTCTCTTATTTATTATAGAGGTTACATGTTGCACATAAAACCAAGGACCAAATCCCACATTATTAGAGCAAGATTCCCAAGTACAACTATTAATTTACAAAAATACATTAGCACACTAATAGCCAAACTTCCTAGCTTCTAAATGAAGAAAGAATTCAGCCCTTGGAGACCGAAAGGGAAGAAGTAAGCACTGCCTTATCACCCATTTCTTACATCTGTAAACAAGAAACAAGACAAAGTAAGGAGGTCAGCTTTGTGAAGCCTTAATCCCAGCTACAATGCAGCTGTATAACCGCAGCACCTGCAAGAAAGAAACAAACCAAATACATGAAGCCAACTATTAGAATTGAGGATAGGAAGAGATTTCAAATCCGCAGAAAATCTCACAATGAGAACAAAATTTGCACTAAAGAGGTAGCCTTGAATTACTACACTCGACATCACTCATGTCAACTTGCCCCTTTTAGCACCAAAGACCAAACCTCCTACATACAAAAACACTCGCTCTCCTCATTTCAAACACACTCAACTCAGATTCACTTTTCAAACTCACAGCTAATGCAAGAGAGAAATAGAGTGAGAGAGAAGGGAAAAGCAAATAAGTTGTAACACTTAAGACGGAGGAGAAGCAGTCCTTTCCCAAGCCACCAGCCACACTCAAGTTTTCAGACCTCACCACCACTCCGTTTTTCAAGGTAACATCCATAATCAACTCTGTGAACCTCTCAACACAATTCCCCTCTCTCTCTAACTTGAAATGAACTAGCTAAACTCTCTTAACAAGTAAACAAGATAGCATGTTTCTACCTGCAAATTGATTAGAAAAACACCAACACATGAACCTTAGGCCGGTTTTCTAACCAAATAATCCAAGCATGTAACTAAGACAGTTTGTATACCCAATGAAGTGTAAACCAGTTCCTACCAAGAATCCAGTTTTTCCTTCCCATATAAATCAAAGAACAGTAACACTTGTAGAAACTGAAAACAAAACCAGAACACATCATGCTCTTAAATTAATAAACATAACTAGAAATCCAGAATCTAAGACAGTAGCAAAAGCACATACTTGTAAAATTCTGAAAACTCCCAATTGTTCAACTTAAGGAGTAAAGGAAAGAGAATTTAGCGTAGGGAGGGAGAGTCGAATCTCCGTCGAGGCCGCAGCCCCGACTGGAGCAGACCGGCAATGGCAGTTAGTACCCGACGGCGTCCTCGATGTCGCGTGCCAAAAAAAATCTGCAAGAATAAGAAACGAGTTAGTAATTAAATTAATTGAAAGAAAAGAGAACTGGAAAGGGAGTGGTGAGACGACGAGTCGGAGGTATCCGACTTCAACGCCGGCAAAGGAGAAGGCGAAATCCATCGAGTCTGAGGCGAGGCCTCCGGAACCACGGCGTCTCCTCCATCACTATGGCGACCACCTCTCACGGAGCAGAAGCAGCCAAAGAGATGAACCTCGCTCAGAAGTTCTTAAATTGGACAAAATAATCCTAGGGAGAAAGAGAGAGAGACAGACAAAGGGAATGGAGAGAAGCAGGAAATCGGCGGCAACTATAGTTGCCGGAGATGGTGATCGGAGGAAGGAAGAATCGAAGAGAGAGAGAGAGAGAGAGAGAGAGAGAGAGAGAGAGAGAGTGCGTTCGACGGGAATGAGGGATAAGAAGAGTTGTTCTTTTGTTCAACCGGGTCGGGTTTGACCCGCGGGTCCGGGCTGGACCGAGTTCTGGGCCAAAGGACAAGCAGGACGAGTTGAGATGATGGGCTGGACCGGTAATTGAGTTGAAATTAACAAGTGGGCCGGTTTATTCTCTAATTGGGTCATGATTAATTATTTAACCCAATCTCTAATTAATTATGTGATCTAGATATCACTAATTAAATTATACTCAACCCACAGTTAGACCCTAATAATTTTGTGATTAAAAGATTAACTTATAGACTAAGTTAATTAACCAAGGGTTAATAAGATTAATTGGTTAAACTAACCAATTAGCAATAAATCAAAGATTGATTTATTATAATAAATTTATATGAACCGTTCACAAACGGTATTTATAACTCGAGCTTAGATAACAATAACTACGTTACTGGATTAGAATAACCTCCGATCAGAATTTTAAACCTAAAATCTTAGATAAGATTTTATTCGTTAGAAGATGAATCTTACCTCGATTTTAATCGAAGGGTACGCGAAGGAGGGACAGTAGCAGAAGCAGAGATCAAGTCTCGTTGCAGTAGAGCAAAACAACGAGGTGGGCTTTCTATAAAACAAAGCATGTTTTATTAGATTATTAGCTCTTTTTAAGTGTTGTCATGCCATAAATGTTTTCAGTTTTTGTATGATGCCTATCTGTTAAATGGCGAAATGCCAATTCATAAATCGAATTCGGGTCCTTGAATGATCAGCTATTATTCTTGGACTAGTGTACACATCGATCGTGTCATTCCAGATAGTGACCGATCACGTGACCGAGTGAGGTGGCCACCTCCTCGGACACAACAGACTCAGATATGGTAGAATACTACAGAACCTAGACTGCAGTCGCTTTTAAGATAACTCAATTTTTCGTGAACATAGGTCTTTCAAGAAAAACCCTATGTTTCACTATGAATGGCTTGACAATAAAATGTTTTGGGCATGTGTCCACTGAGTACTCTGTACTCACGCCCTGTACATTATTTCCGATGTGCAGGTTGAGCAGGATGAAGGGAGAGTGACTGGTGATGCTTTTGTCAAAGATAGCAAGTAGTATTAGTTGAAGATTTCTCTTGGTAATACATGTCTTCATACATGTATTCTTAAACACTATTCCGCTGCATACACTCTGATATTTTTGAATCCTTCGATATGGTTGTAATTTAAGTCAGAATCATGAAGTGGTGTCGTACCTACTCCGTCTATTAATTCCACCTATTGGTGTTGGTTCTATAATATGTTCGTATCAAATTCCCGAATTTCCCATCCTTTATAAATTCTTTGTTAATTTCCACCATAGTCACGAATCACCGAGCTTAGCTATCGATTAGCAAAGTGCGGTCGTGACAGAGTGGTATCAGAGCACTAGGTTGCTCTGAAATCCAAGAGTCTTTTTCAAAGTATAGTCTAGACTTGAATCGCTAGACTAAATAGAGTCATTTGACAAAAGCTCGGCACTCCAACTCATCACGCTCAACGAGGAAAAGAGAAAAGGCTTTCTTCAATTGATTAAAATTGGAAATTTCTTTTATTGCAAGAACTTAACTGAAACTATTCTTAGATCACTTAGAAAGAAAAGTGAACTTCTCTAGAGAACATAGTTGCTTTAGACACGTACTTCGAGGAAGTAAGTTTAAATTAAGATTGGAACGAAGTTCCTTTCTTGCAGTAAAGCAGAGAAGAAGAAGAAGAAGAAGAACAAGGCCAGATGCCTGAAGAAAAATACGAGAAGCAGCATGAAGATCGAGGCGATCTCAATAGATGTACGCCAACCCTTGTTTAGATTAGGCTGCTAACGCCTTCAACTTTTTAGCATACCTCAGTGGTATAATCAGAGTAAAATACATTGTGGCAAAATAAACAAGTCCACTTCAATTTCAAGTGCGTCACTGCATACTTGGAAAGAAAAGAATAATCTAATAAAGGAAGGAAAGACGAGTGCAGTTACGAGAATAGAATAAGAAAGAAAGCAGGTTGAGTAATATTCATGATCAGACTGCATTATAACAATGAGAGTCAGGGCGTAGTGCCACTTGGAGTAAATAACCAAATCATTAGAATGTTGCAGCCTAAGTTGCAACTTTTATGAGGAATAGATATATGAAGAAGAATTCTTCTTTTAAGACGGATAAAGCCATATCCGGAAGGATTTAGCATCCTACTCCGTTAGACTTTTCAACCATAGTGGTTGATTGTCGAAACGTGCTTGAAAAAGGAAATAAATTAGAAGATGAGATTTTACGAATGGAACTAAATGCAATGTAGTATTGCTACCCGCACACGTATGTCATTAGCGCAGATGACATTTCCATTGCCGGTTTAGTTTCCCTAAATAAGGAAATAGCAACCTCCTACATTAGGGATTAGTGATGAAATTACGAAGGTAGTGTTTCAATGGAGAACTTTGTGTACTAATGCCTTGTGATGTGGTATGTACCCTTTTTGATCCCTTTGAAGCCAATAAAGTCTTTCCCTTTAGAAAATATCAAGTGGGAAAGTTTTGAACTGAAACGAAAGTTTGTCAAAACTTGAGAATTTATTTTCATCACTCTTTGACTAAGTCACCAAAGTACAGCAGACGGATTCGTGTTGAGGAGGTGCTTATGTGGAACAGGCCACTCTACATAATCTCCATCTCAGTAGAATCATTCTTAGACCAGAATTCAGATGGGTATGGACAAGAGGTTTCTTCTCTTTCGACCCTTTGTCATTTCATTTCTACCCTCTGACTATTCTTCCCACACTGGTCTAATAATTTATTGATGAAACCATTTTATTGAACGTCCTGCCAGAATTGACACGTTCTCCCTATTGAAATTTCTTCTAGTGTCAAATTATTTCAGTCCGAACGTATTACCTTTCTTTTGAAACCAAAGATAATGAAGAAATTAGTCTATTTGGAAGTTCATGGTATGACAAGAAGCATAATACTGCTGGGGAATACCAAAAGTTTGTGGACAAATCAAATGAATAAGAAATTAAGACCTAGAATAGAAGGGTTAAGACCTAATGTCTAAAAGAAGATAGACCAAGGGTCATAGATAAAGAAGAAATATCAACAACAGATTTAAGATGATATGGAGTTGTAGAGAGCCTTAGGGAACCTTTAAGAGGATCCTAGGGACCCAATGAAGAAGTGAAAGAGCCGAATACAAGTATTATGACCCATATCACGATGGGGAGTAGTTTTATTGATATACGCAACACGTAAACCAATGGAGCTCATAAGCCTATTTATTCGGTGAGTAAGACCAAATTAACAGTGATAAACTGTTATGTTCAAGGAATTGAAGGTGACATACTCATGAAATAGAAAAGTATTTTAAATCAGAAGAATTGAACTAGATCCAGTAAGCAGATAAACTAAACAACACCTATGAAGTTTAATTCCTCATAAGCAGCAATATCAAGCTACCATACGAGGAAAGCTTCTAGTCTGGGTGAGAAAATCGATAATGATCGGCAAATTAGAATCCACAGCAGTAGCAGAACAAATGCGATAACATAGGATAAGTGAGAAAATTTAGTCTAGTTAAGATCCATTGTTTCAAGGGAGAAGGACCTGTAAGAATGTCCATTCAAGCCAAAGTAGAATTCATTTTATTCTCTATAAGAGAAGTAAAGTGAGAATAGTAAGGTGTTCTTAAGAAATGAGGACATATGCCAACACCTAAACCACAAAAATATATATATATATATATATATATATATATATATATATATATATACGACAAGTATGATAAATATGGAAACTTAGAAATAAAGTACGACATAATACGAGATGAGGGTAGCCACCCTATATTAAGAAAAGAGACTGAGAATTTCTCGGTGGGAAATAATGAGCCTAGAGGGCACTGATCAAGGACATGAATAGTATATTAAATTACAAGATTGTCGAGAACCTTAAGCAGATCAAGGTGTCAAGAAAAGTACAAGTGAAGGAAAATATTATGCCCAAGTTAAGTTTCCACAAAAGAGAAGGTGAAACATAATCACAGTATGATAGTAAAAGAGAAGATCACAAGGAAAATGAGAAGAGGTAGAAAATAAAGGCGTATCAGAGATCCTACGACCGCCACCTAGAGTCTCCCAGTTCAATTGTTCTTCTCAGTGGAGAGTAACCCAAAACACCACGATAGTTTTCCCCACCACCACCCCGACTCCCACCTCAGAGGCAAGAATGCTTTGGGTATAAGCAACGACAGAAGGCGAATGCATATGCGATGAGGCAAGAGAAATTCGCTAAGGGCCAAGAAAACTCGGTAGGTATGAGCCAACCCCTCGATACACCTGCAATAATCATGTTTGATAAACAGTACTTCACTTCCATTATAGCCAAATCATGCGTAGATAACCTAAGATTAGGAACGGAATGAATAGAGACAGACATGAGAATCACCTCACAAGTGGGGAATCTAGAATTGAACATATGTTCACAGTAATTCCTAAAGAACCATCTCCGCAGCATACTTATGAAGAAGGTGCATAGAATTCTAAGAATGGACTGGCTAGTGGAAAACTATGCCACCATCCTCTGAGAGAAAAGACAGAATTCCCTTTAGAATGCCGGGTAAGGAACCGACAATTTTCTATGGAATTTCGTTGAATAAGCGAAAATCGGTGATCTCCGCCATTCAAGCAACAACCTTGATAAGGAAACGGAACCCAGCGCACCTCATTTACCTAAACGAGGAACCAAAGGACGAGAAGGAGAAAAGGATCGAAGATGTAGAGATCGTTCGTGAATTTCCCGATGTTTTTCCAGACATACTACCAGGACTACCACCTGATAGGAAGATAGAGTTTACCATTGATTTGGATCTGTTCGACCAACTCAAGGGAGCAAGTGTCTTTTCGAAGATAGACCTAAGATCGGGTCACCATCAACTGAAGAACCGACCAGAGCATATATCTAAGACGGCCTTTCAAACCTGATATGGCCACTATGAATTCGTAGCCATGCCGCTGGGTTTGACCAACACACCAGCAGTATTCGTGGACCTCATGATTTGTGTTTTCCACCCCTACTTAGATAAATTCACCCTAGTTTTCATAGATGGTGTGCTAACCTATTCAAAGAATGAAAGATAACATAAGAAACAATTGAGAGTAGTGTTAGGAACTCTAAAAATAGAGAAACTCTATGCCAAATTCAGCAAGTGTGAGTTCTGGCTAGAAGATGTAGTATTTTTGGGTCATATTGTGTTAGCTGAAGGAATTAAAGTGGACCCTACAAAAGTTGAAGCAGTTCAGAATTGGAAATCCCCATCAACACTAAACGAAATCCGAAGTTTCTTAGGATTAGCTGGTTACTATCGAAGATTCATAGAGGGATTTTCCAAGATAGCCAGACCAAGGACATAACTCCTGAGGAAAGGGATCAAGTACACACGGACACCGGAATGCGAGTCAAACTTTCAACAGTTGAAAGAGAAATTGACCACCACCCCAATTCTTGCAGTCCCAGATCCGGACAAGGAGTATGTCATTTACGCAGATGCCTCCAAGAATGGACTACGATGTGTTATGATACAAGAATGGACAGTAATAGGCATGCCTCACGATAGTTTAGACGCCGCGAGCTTAATTATCCAATACATGACCTAGAATTAGCAACATTTGTGCATGCCCTGAAAATCTGAAGACACCACCTCTATGGGGTTCGGTGTGAGATTTTCACAAATTACAAAAGCCTTCAATACTTTTTCCAGCAGAGAGACCTTAACATGAGACAGAAAAGGTGGCTCGAGTTAGTGAAAGACTACGATTGTGGAATCAAACCATCACCTGGGCAAAGCCAACGTAGTGGCAAATGCTTTTAGTCATAAAACTCAGTCAAAACTAGCATTTCTCTTAACCAGCAGAGAAGCAATTATCCAGAAAGTGCCGTAAGTTGAACTTAGAAGGGTGACGCATTTTGAAACCACCTTTCTATTAATTAAGTTACATCGATAAGAAAACTTCACCAGAAAGAATGTTAGTTACATTCTTATCTTCGATTGAGATGAAATCTCAAAGAAGGTTTTCCCCTAATTATTTCTTTATGTGGGAGGAATCAATTAGTAAATTGCACCCTATGTGAGTAATTAGTTAGTTAATTAGTACCTAATAAGGTCTATGACCAAGTAAGTACTTAGTAGTCTTGACAATGTTGATTAAAAGCTTAATCAATATGAGATTCCTTCAAGAAGATGATTTACAAGTAATATCTTCTAGATAGAATCAAATATCGATTTGACTCATACAGTTATTAGATAACAACTACTTAAACAACCAAGTGCGTGAACGGACTATCTAGTTAAGCAAACAAGCAGTGTGTCTCATTAATGAGAATATAGCCTATTGGGCTAAGCCCATTGGTTAATCTATTGGGCCAGATTACCTAGAAAAATTAGAAACCGAAAGCCCATAGACGAAACGTTTGAGAAGGGCACGTAGGAGAAAAGAATGAAAGAGAGCCCAAAAGTTACCTCAAGGAAGTGAACAATGCAATTATAGTTGAAGGGAGACTATGCATTACACACCATGAAGAACTGAGGAAAGATATTCTGAGCGAAGCTCACGATACACTATACACCGCCACCCTAGAAGTACTAATGTGTATTGAGACCTGGAAAGAAGTTCTGATTGGAGAGAATGCAGAGAGATGTAGCTTTATTCGTTAGAGGATGCCTAGCCTGTCAGCAGGTGAAAGCTCTACACCAACGCCCTTATGGCAGATTGCAACCCTGGAAATTTCCGCAGTGGAAATGGGAGCATATTGCTATGGATTTTGTAATAAGACTACCGAAGTGAAGAAGAGAAAATACAGCCACTTAGGTGATTGTAGATCGACTTACAAAAGTACACACTTTCTCCCGATCCCAATAACGTACGGATCAGAGAAGTTAGCTCAGTTGTATGTACGCAAGATAGTACGCCTTCATGGAGTACCAATCTCGATCACGTCAGACCGCGATTCAAAATTCACCTCTAGATTTTGGATAAGCTTGCAGGGAGAACTCGGAACTAGATTGAATTTTAGTACTGCCTTTCACCCTCAGACCGATGGGCAATCAGAAAGAACCATACAAACCCTAGAGGACATGTTGAGAACGGTAGTACTTGATCAAGGTGGTCATTAGGAGCCAGTGTTACCACTGATCGAGTTTGCCTACAACAATAACTATCAGGCGACCATAGATATGGCACCATATGAAGCGCTGTATGGAAGGAAGTGTAGATCACCGCTTTACTGGGATGAAGTCAGTGAGAGAAAAATGTTAGGCCCTGACGCGATTAGCGACATGATCGAGATCGTGCGCCAGATCAAAGACAGAATTAAAGAAGCTCAGGATAGACAGAAATCTTATGCCGACAACCATCGAATAGAGGTTCAGTTCGAAGTAGGAGACAAAGTGTGTCTGAAGGTATCTCCTTCCAAGGGGATAGTGAGATTTGGAGTCAAATGAAAGCTAAGACCTCGTTTTATCGGACCTTACGAAATTTTAGAAAGAATCAGGCCAGTGGCCTATAGGTTGGCATTGCCGCCAAGCCTTGGAAACGTGCACAACATTTTCCATGTTTCACAACTTTGAAAATATGTGCACGACCCAGGGCATGTAATCCATCAAGACAAAGTAGAACTTAGTCCAAATTTGAGTTACGAAAATAGACCAGAAGCAATATTAGACCGAAAAGTGCGGTCGTGACAGGAAGAAGCCACGTGGGAGCTTGAGGATAGGAAAAAAGAGAAGTACCCAGAATTATTTAACGAAGGTACGTAAATTTCGGGACGAAATTTTTTTTTAGGGGGGAGGATGTAATGCCCCGTAATTTCACTTAACTAAATTAGTTAGTTAATCTCGATAGTTGAGATATCTTATCAGCTTTCAGTATCCAAAATTCTAGAACAATTGCTTAGAGAGCAATAATGGAATCGAGTAGCAACTCGAATTCTATAATTAAGTTGTTTGAGTAATCGATTGAGCAGTGATGATAGAATCAAGTAGCAACTTGATTTCTATATTATTTAGTTTTCAGTAAGTAATTAGTATTCGAATAAATGAATCGTTATTATTCTCGATCATATTAGCTAGATGACAATCGAATAGCTCGAGTAAATGACAGTTATCGATTCTCGTTTTCTTTATTTAATTGGGCCCCGAGGCCCAATTGATTAATTAGATCGGGCCAAGCCCAATACTAAAATAGGGGTCGAAACCCACTATTAGCAACTTGGATAGAGCCAAGTAGATACATGAAAAATGCAGCCTGTTAATTAAATAATCCCACAAGAATATAGCGTAATTTTTAATTCTCTTATTTATTATAGAGGTTACATGTTGCACATAAAACCAAGGACCAAATCCCACATTATTAGAGCAAGATTCCCAAAGTACAACTATTAATTTACAAAAATACATTAGCACACTAATAGCCAAACTTCCTAGCTTCTAAATGAAGAAAGAATTCAGCCCTTGGAGACCGAAAGGGAAGAAGTAAGCACTGCCTTATCACCCATTTCTTACATCTGTAAACAAGAAACAAGACAAAGTAAGGAGGTCAGCTTTGTGAAGCCTTAATCCCAGCTACAATGCAGCTGTATAACCGCAGCACCTGCAAGAAAGAAACAAACCAAATACATGAAGCCAACTATTAGAATTGAGGATAGGAAGAGATTTCAAATCCGCAGAAAATCTCACAATGAGAACAAAATTTGCACTAAAGAGGTAGCCTTGAAATACTACACTCGACATCACTCATGTCAACTTGCCCCTTTTAGCACCAAAGACCAAACCTCCTACATACAAAAACACTCGCTCTCCTCATTTCAAACACACTCAACTCAGATTCACTTTTCAAACTCACAGCTAATGCAAGAGAGAAATAGAGTGAGAGAGAAGGGAAAAGCAAATAAGTTGTAACACTTAAGACGGAGGAGAAGCAGTCCTTTCCCAAGCCACCAGCCACACTCAAGTTTTCAGACCTCACCACCACTCCGTTTTTCAAGGTAACATCCATAATCAACTCTGTGAACCTCTCAACACAATTCCCCTCTCTCTCTAACTTGAAATGAACTAGCTAAACTCTCTTAACAAGTAAACAAGATAGCATGTTTCTACCTGCAAATTGATTAGAAAAACACCAACACATGAACCTTAGGCCGGTTTTCTAACCAAATAATCCAAGCATGTAACTAAGACAGTTTGTATACCCAATGAAGTGTAAACCAGTTCCTACCAAGAATCCAGTTTTTCCTTCCCATATAAATCAAAGAACAGTAACACTTGTAGAAACTAAAAACAAAACCAGAACACATCATGCTCTTAAATTAATAAACATAACTAGAAATCCAGAATCTAAGACAGTAGCAAAAGCACATACTTGTAAAATTCTGAAAACTCCCAATTGTTCAACTTAAGGAGTAAAGGAAAGAGAATTTAGCGTAGGGAGGGAGAGTCGAATCTCCGTCGAGGCCGCAGCCCCGACTAGAGCAGACCGGCAATGGCAGTTAGTACCCGACGGCGTCCTCGATGTCGCGTGCCAAAAAAAATCTGCAAGAATAAGAAACGAGTTAGTAATTAAATTAATTGAAAGAAAAGAGAACTGGAAAGGGAGTGGTGAGACGACGAGTCGGAGGTATCCGACTTCAACGCCGGCAAAGGAGAAGGCGAAATCCATCGAGTCTGAGGCGAGGCCTCCGGAACCACGGCGTCTCCTCCATCACTATGGCGACCACCTCTCACCGAGCAGAAGCAGCCAAAGAGATGAACCTCGCTCAGAAGTTAGGGTTCTTAAATTGGACAAAATAATCCTAGGGAGAAAGAGAGAGAGACAGACAAAGGGACTGGAGAGAAGCAGGAAATCGGCGGCAACTATAGTTGCCGGAGATGGTGATCGGAGGAAGGAAGAATCGAAGAGAGAGAGAGAGAGAGAGAGAGAGAGAGAGAGAGAGAGAGAGAGAGAGAGAGTGCGTTCGACGGGAATGAGGGATAAGAAGAGTTGTTCTTTTGTTCAACCGGGTCGGGTTTGACCCGCGGGTCCGGGCTGGACCGAGTTCTGGGCCAAAGGACAAGCGGGACGAGTTGAGATGATGGGCTGGACCGGTAATTGAGTTGAAATTAACAAGTGGGCCGGTTTATTCTCTAATTGGGTCATGATTAATTATTTAACCCAATCTCTAATTAATTATGTGATCTAGATATCACTAATTAAATTATACTCAACCCACAGTTAGACCTTAATAATTTTGTGATTAAAAGATTAACTTATAGACTAAGTTAATTAACCAAGGGTTAATAAGATTAATTGGTTAAACTAACCAATTAGCAATAAATCAAAGATTGATTTATTATAATAAATTTATATGAACCGTTCACAAACGGTATTTATAACTCGAGCTTAGATAACAGTAACTACGTTACTGGATTAGAATAACCTCCGATCAGAATTTTAAACCTAAAATCTTAGATAAGATTTTATTCGTTAGAAGATGAATCTTACCTCGATTTTAATCGAAGGGTACGCGAAGGAGGGACAGTAGCAGAAGCAGAGATCAAGTCTCGTTGCAGTAGAGCAAAACAACGAGGTGGGCTTTCTATAAAACAAAGCATGTTTTATTAGATTATTAGCTCTTTTTAAGTGTTGTCATGCCATAAATGTTTTCAGTTTTTGTATGATGCCTATCTGTTAAATGGCGAAATGCCAATTCATAAATCGAATTCGGGTCCTTGAATGATCAGCTATTATTCTTGGACTAGTGTACACATCGATCGTGTCATTCCAGATAGTGACCGATCACGTGACCGAGTGAGGTGGCCACCTCCTCGGACACAACAGACTCAGATATGGTAGAATACTACAGAACCTAGACTGCAGTCGCTTTTAAGATAACTCAATTTTTCGTGAACATAGGCCTTTCAAGAAAAACCCTATGTTTCACTATGAATGGCTTGACAATAAAATGTTTTGGGCATGTGTCCACTGAGTACTCTGTACTCACGCCCTGTACATTATTTCCGATGTGCAGGTTGAGCAGGATGAAGGGAGAGTGACTGGTGATGCTTTTGTCAAAGATAGCAAGTAGTATTAGTTGAAGATTTCTCTTGATAATACATGTCTTCATACATGTATTCTTAAACACTATTCCGCTGCATACACTCTGATATTTTTGAATCCTTCGATATGGTTGTAATTTAAGTCAGAATCATGAAGTGGTGTCGTACCTACTCCGTCTATTAATTCCACCTATTGGTGTTGGTTCTATAATATGTTCGTATCAAATTCCCGAATTTCCCATCCTTTGTAAATTCTTCGTTAATTTCCACCATAGTCACGAATCACTGAACTTAGCTATCGATTAGCAAAGTGTCGTGACAATCAATGGCTTCGTTGCATTTCTCGCGAGCTCTTTGTAAGAGATCAAGGCACTCTTTCATCACCCTAATGTTGCGACAGCACTTCACCAACTTCTCCTTGTTAGCTATCAATTCCTCCTTATCAACTCGCATCGTGTCATCCATTTTGGCGGCATTTTCCTCTTCCAAGGCTTTGTAGTGTGAGATTTTGGCTAAAATAGTAGCCTCCTTCTCCACCGTGGACTTCCCTCGATACGCAGCAAAAAAGCCATTTCTCTCTTTCTCCTGCACCTGATGAAGCTGTTTCTCCTTCTTGGAGATCTTCCTCTTCATATCCTCGGACGTATCATTCTTTTGTACCAAAGCCCAATTTATTATCCGCTTGCAGCCGCTGCACGCGTTTCTCGAGATATCTAATCTCCCCCTCACACGATTCTATGTTCTCATTGAGAACTGTTTCCATTTTGCCCATGGCGTAATCTGAGTCAGTTAGTGATAACAGTTTACGGCTCCCATTCCTCATCCTCGCCCATATCTTCTTCGAACCTGATTTATATATATATATATTTACAAATAACGCGTAAATTATAATCCATTAAAATAATTATGCACACGCGCACATAAGTCACTATAAGAAAAACTGTGTCTAGTACTGTTGTCACTATACGACTTGTCGCTATGCTCTATAATCACAATTTTGACAAAAATTATCACTAGACACAATTTTTCTTATAGTGAGCATACAAACGCTAAAAAAGAAAGAAAGAAAGAAAGGAAGAAAGAAAGGGAGTGAGAGTGAGACTCTTACCACCACCCCTCGGCCCCAAAGATATTGTGTCCTCAGCTTCCTTTGCTATCCGATTCACGATCGCCGCTTCCATCTCAAGAGATTTTTTTACGCCTGCGAGCCAGGCCTCTTTCTTAGAGGTAGCCATTGATGAAAGTGGATTACTGGCGTGAGGTGTGACTTGTAGTTGTAACCCTACTTCCGTTAAATATTTCACTTTTAATTTATTTATTTACAAATGTGCCCGTAATCAATAAATGTTTCTTTCTTCTCTTTGAAATGGGCCCCATGAACTTTTAGGAATTAATTGAATTGGGGTTAAATATCTTTATTCATCATGGATACTTCAATCTCTCTCATTTCATTCGATATGCTTCATTATTTAATGTATTAATAAATATATTTTACATATAGAAAAATGATATGGCTACTCTCTTATTTGTGGGCACCTCCGTGAATACCTTCGTCGTTTTTTTATTTTTATTTTTTTATTTTTACATTACTTTGTTCGATTTTTTCAATTATTTTATATTTTAATACCTTTGAAATTATATTATTTCATAATTTTTCACTTGTTTTGTATTTGCACCTGTTTTCAACTATATTTTTTTGTCTTCTCCTGTTCATTTTATTAGTGTTGTGCTTTAATTTTCTATCTTCTCCTTTTTTTCAATTCATTCCCCCACAAAAAATAAATGAACTAAATATATTCTAACAATCCAACTCCTGAACTAATTAAGAATAATTGAAATTGAAACCAAAATAGATAGATATTATTTCTTGAATTCTCATTTTCAATGCATCATAAATGCATTTAATTTAATATCGTACCAATATCTTGAAATAAATATATCTAGGCATTTTCCATAATGTAGCAGTCCTCTGAACACAAATTCACACATTCTTCAAACTTAGGCCCCTCTGTAAAAAATAATTAACACTATACGATTAGTAAAAATAAAAATATATTTCCACACACCCGAAAAAAACAAATTTTTAATTTTTAATTTTAAAAATATTACCTGATTCCAAAATTCTGCACTTAGAATTGGCACATACATTTGTGCACTGGAAATCAGCCTCTAATTTTTCCAAAACTATATGACATTTCTTCAAGCACTCAGTCACACATTGTGGCTTCCTCGTAATTGCACACTTGAAGATACATTTGTGTGCACATTTATTATAGGAATTATGTGCGCCAACGCTTGCTACAATAATCATTATCATTATAATCCCTACATAAATGTTGAAATTCATTCTTGATTTCTCCATCTCTATTATATTTTTCACTAATTTGTTAGTAATTATATTTTTCTATATGATGGGGGTCCATATATAGTTTTGATCTCAACTTAACTTGGTCAAATTCACTTAATATTGTAGTATTCTACTCATATACTACATTTCTCTATGCGTTTAATTTGTTTTGCTCCAAAATTTTTCTGATATTCCTAACTCATACGAATTATTTAATTTGTTTCGCTCCAAAAGTTTTCTGATATTCGTAACTCATACAAATAATTCGATGCTATATATATTAACTACAATTTCTCTTGATTATTTTGAATGGATAAGCTAGAGAGCTTCTTTTGCTGTCTCCTTACTCTTTTTCGTTAAGTTTATCCATATTTGGATCTGTTGTATAAATTGGAGAATATGAGTAAAATTATAGTTAACACCAAATTAAAAATGAGAAACATGCCATGTATTGTTTTGGCCTTCATTTATGTTTGTCATAATATGGGCTAATTACACGCGATATACGTACATACTTAATTATACTTTAGGCCTGAATTTAATTGAAAAAAATAAATTAATTGAAGATAAACGCCTCACAAATATCTATGAACTTTCTTCAAAAAGAAAAAAAAAAAAAAAAAAACAATGCTTGGTTATTACCAATTAACTCGGACTTAAAAATTAGTGAGACATAATTATTATACATTAATTCTATACAAAATATAAAAAATAAAAAATAAAGATATGGCACTGCTGCATGCTTTCTTCGTGCTTAACCTCATCGGTAAAAATATATTGCAACGGTACGTTGATTTATCGATTTTACAATAAAATCAATAAATTAACGATTGACACTCAGAAAAACATTCCATATTACAATCTTCTTTTGATTTCCTTCGGAAAATATTCTAGTTATTTTGATTTCCTTCGCCGATCGGCTTTATAAAATATTCCAGTCCCCCATTCCGTAGTAGTATCTTAATTTTACTTGTAGTGGTGTTGCAATCTGCACCAATTATTGATGCAAAAATTATCATCATTGTAATTGCCACAACACAATCTTGGAATTCATTACTATTCTCTTTCTCTCTCTCTCCGAAATTTAGCTCTTTTGTGAGTGCTAAATTGCGTTTTACAAGATTGGTCTTAACTAGATTCCAAATCATCGACGAAACTGTTTTGAATAATATGCATTTCTCAGTGACGAGATCGAGAGCCAAGAAGCTGCAAGGTTATTTGCAATGCTACATTTTGAAGAGATTGGAGAATGATGAAGTCGAATTTCATCAATGCAAGTTGGTGAATTTAACAAGTATTGAAGATGAAGATTTGGGCGTCCATCATTGAATAAAAAGGAAGACAAGTCCAAGAACATAGATTTTCTTATATTTTATTTGAGCTTAAACTTTGAATTTATTTTTTTAATTTAGCTAGTCCAATTATCACAACATGTTTAGGTGATTAATTGGCCCAGTTATATTTAATTAAGGAGTCTAAAATTATCAAGCCCAAGCCTTGCTAATTTCGAAAACCTAGCTAGCTTAGGAATTAGATTAGTATTTATGTTAATTTTCGTTCATACTTTGAAACAGACATCTTTGAATCAGAAATCTTATTGATAGATTTGTCTCCATCGTGCTTTGGTTCACGATTTTTTTCACTTTCGTTCTTGGTAGAGTTTGATTGTTGGCGACTTCAAACTTGAATTCAATCGACTCGTTCGTGATATCTCGTAGTATCCGGGTTAGTCGAGCCACAAGATTGCCTGATACTCGCGTTTCGGATCCTTGTAGATTCGAGGTTCGTTTCTGGTAATTTTCACCCTTTAATTTTTGAATTTTGTTAAACCCTTATTTGATTGTCGTTCCCAGCCATCCCTCATCTTTCATACATCCCGAAAATCCATTACTCATCGTTCGTATAACCATCATATCTCAGAAACCCGTAGTTTAATTCTAGATCCGTTTTTGAAACCTAGTTCTGTCCCGAAACTGACCACCGTGCCAAATCGAAAAATACTCGTGCGTTTTCGCTGAATTTTGGATATGTTCTTCATAACCCTAAGTTGTAACTCGTTTTAAAATTTGAGCTTAATCGGAATTGAATTGCTTAGGTTTCTGTCGACGCCTATTTAGTGTAATTTGGGTAGAAATTCAGGTTCCCTGTCATTCGATTTTTTCATAGTTATATTTGGATTGAATCTTTCGTGTCTGACGTTGTTCGATTCTCAGCTTCCGCGTATTGTGATCGCATCAAAAGCACAGATCAATCGTCACATACGATTAATCCATAGATGCGTTGTTTGCTCTCATATTTGCAATACCACTATCCAACATAGAACAATGGTATTGCTTCACTCCGGCAAACTACGCCAGACGACTTGGTGGAATACTTCAGACTCCCTTTGGTTTTTCTTCTCCCAAAGTTGTCATACCAAAATGAATTGCCTACCTTTGTGTTAGCAACAAATCAATATTCAGCCACCAGCATCCAATATTGATGTTGCTTCACTCCGGCAGACAACACAGACGGCTGGATGAACCTTCAGACGTTTCTCTGATTCTTCTTCTCCGAAAGCCGTGAATGAAGAAGAATGAATTCTTCTCCTTTTATTCAATGCGTCCGCCCGTTGTAACTTTTCTCCAACTGCTCCGCTTTATTCTATGAGAAACCGTCAAGAGTGTGCCACGATCTTTTATCCTCAGACTCCGTTCCTTGATGATTGTTTTATTTTATAATAACTATTATAAAATAATCAATAAATATATATGTATATTTGTTAAGTATATATTTACTAATAAAGAATAAAAAATAAATAATGAATAATATGAAAAGATATATATCGCAGGAATTAAAGATTAAAACAAATCTATTTATCAAGTTCAAAGTGATACTAATAATGTTGGTAACACATGTACCAATATCTCCTTTGAACTTAACACATTTTAGTACTCATATGTTAGAATAATATTCATCTGCCTCAACTCGTACTAAAAGAATCATTATCATAATTATTCCCACAAAATTGAAACTCATTCTAGTTCTCACCATTTTTTTGGTAATAATTTTGTCTACTTCTCTAGCTCTCTATTATGGTGTATATATATTGAGAGAAGTTATAATATAATGCTTAGTGGAGTAGT
This sequence comes from Mentha longifolia, assembly GCA_001642375.2. Classification (NCBI taxonomy): domain Eukaryota; kingdom Viridiplantae; phylum Streptophyta; class Magnoliopsida; order Lamiales; family Lamiaceae; genus Mentha; species Mentha longifolia. The sequence goes on from CM038116.1 coordinate 7,722,116, forward strand.
ACTAAAAAAGTCTTGCAAATTATGCAACGGTTTTTAGTGAAATTCATATTAATTTTAATAACCCGAATGAGTATCAATAGAGGATTATTGGATAAGAGATTTGCCCCAAATTTAAACTAGAACTAAACATTTACTTTCTTAAAGAAAAAAAACATAAATTAAAATGGATGACAAATTGTCATAACTCAAAATATTTATGACATTTAAATCCCCATTAGTAGACTATCACGGATAGGAAATATTTTTTTTTTGTGCCCATCTTGTCACATAGTTTGATAAAAGTAGTAAACACTACTTCCCTGGCCGTATTTTATGGCTTGTGAGGTTGAATACAAATGTTAAGCAAATTAATTGTTTATAATAAATTTGAAAGTGCATGAATATAACTTTTTGTAAGGATAATAAAATTGAAAATTAAAAATTAAACACAATGCCATCTTCAATTGAAGTGAAGTTACTTTTTCTTCTTTGAAGTGAAGTTACTGATTCGCTTGCAACTAGTTTCTTATCTACTCTCACCTATAAAATAAAATACTTAATTTAAATTATTAAAATTACAATTATTTGTAAGTTGGGCTTTAAGAAATAATTCATGTAGTTAAGTTCCCGCCCAAACCCAAGCCCAAGCCCACTAAAATAAAGTTTATAAGTTTAATGAAAAGTTTAATTAGTCATTATTATTAGAGTTTGTTTAGTGGGCCTAATAAGCCAATGCTGATTTAAATTTAATTTTCTCCGGTCATTATAATTAAAATCCTAAAATTTGCTTAGGCACGCCAAATTTTCACACTCTATTGTTGATTTAGGAAATGTTTTTAACATGCGTCGAGCATGTGACCATACAACTCAGAGATGAAATAGAAGATCCGAAGCGACTGAAACGAGAGCCAATCCCTTAACATTCTTATCTATACTCTAACTTCATTTTACACGGAAAAATTATCTTAATTTGAATGTAAATCTGCATTAATGAATTAATTAATTCATCGAGTACCTCTCAAGATTGTGAGTCAACAATAAGATATAAAATCATAAAAACTCGTATCCTGTAATGAATTATTTTCACCAACTACGAAAACCTTAAGAGACCAAAGATCTATAGTCTCTACCATAACCAAGTGAAACAAATTAATTAACTCATCAAGAACAACAAAATGGAGAGGAAAAACACAAAAACCATCATCACCACTTTAGCAATTCTAATGGTGAGTATATCATGGTGTGTAGTTGCAGAAAGAGAGCTTATTGCAGTAGGGAAGTGCATTAGTAACTGTGTATCGCGATGCACCGGATCACAAATCTATGAACGATGCTACAACGGCTGTGCCGGCGGTTGCATACCTGAGGCTACGACCACTTCATCGTACTATTGCAACCTCGGATGCTCACTTCATAAATGCAGCTAAGTCGCCCATGGTTTGATTCTACATCCTTCTTTTCTTTATTTTTCCTAGTTTGATCTTTGAGAAGTTTGTTTTGGGCAAATTGCAAAAAATATCACAAACTTTTGACAGTTTTGCAAATTTAATATAATTTTTAAATTTTAGCAAATTAAATTACAAACTTTTTTTTGGCAAATTAAATCACGAGTTAATTTTTTTTTTATTAAGTAAACGACGTCATTTTTTTTTAATCGGGGCTCCCTAAAAATTCCATGGAGCTTCCATCGACCGCCGAAAAAGAAACGGGGAAGACATCGTCAATTATAAAAAATGGAAATTAATGTTTTAATTTGCCAAAAATTAAAGTTTGTGATTTAATTCGTAGTTTTATATATGAATACTTTTGGAAGTTGTGTTTTAGTACTGACTGGTATGGAAATAATTGCAGATGCGAACATGATGAAAAGTTGCTTGGATGACTGCTCTAAGGTTCAATGCATAAAAGCATGAGTTGATTGTTATTTTGAGAGGTGGGGGTGAATAAACAATAATCATAATGAGACTTTATCCTTCAACGACTTGATCTTTATTTGATGTCATGTTGAATAATTTTACACATTCTTTGCATGTCTCAATTGGACAGTGAAATTTGCTACTATATCTCAAATTTTCCAGATTTTTTAGATTTTTCACCCGACTTGTTGATACTTATTCCAGCGATTTTATTTTATTTTTATACAGTTTAAAGGTGCTTATAGCTAATATAAACTTGCAAAGCAGAGCATAACATAATTCAATGTAATTAAAAAAATAAAAAAAAATCAAAGATCAAATAAGTTAATGATATGAATTTCATAGGATAGGGCATATACAATTTCTACATTGTGAACTGGGAAGAGCATCCCCTCACTCCTCAATTCATGAAGTTTGAGTATATAACATATATGGAACCTTTTAAATAATGCAAGTTAAATTCATCAAAAGATTGTAACTAAAAGTAGAATGTTAAATAAAATGCTCTCGGACACAAATAATGAAAATTGCAAACAAACTTGAAGAAATTTAAACCAAATAAAGGTTATATAATAGTGATAACAGTTCAAACCAAAACACAGAATTCCAAATAATTAAATTGTACTTCACTTGTCCAGAAACAAAGTAATATTCTTGATCGCAGCACTCAGCAGCACACAAATTAAAAACCACAAACTCACGCCGTCACACACAACATTTGTAGAAGCTGGGATTGAAAAATCAAAAGCAAGAACAGCAAATAAAAGCTCTCGAAACGAACACACCAAGTTCAGATAATTTTGACTCGCGCAGGTCTGGAACAATACAGCTGCATTCTTCTGGCTGGTACGACACATTTATAAGAGTGTTAGCAAGAAATTAAAGTGATCGATAATGTGAATAGAATATATACTTAATTGAAGAAGGAATTACTTATTGAATATAGATTCAGTTGGGAATATATTCAACTTGGAAGTTGGGATTGGTGGGTCCCCTCGGCCTCCTGTTTCTCCCCTTGACTAGAACTCGGACGCGAATATCCTCATTCCCGAAGTCCTGTTGTTCTTCTAATATCCTTCTGGCAGAAACAACACTAGATGTGCTGCAGAATTCCAAGCGAATCGACTCAAGCGTTGGTATCTCTCCGACTTCTGAAGGGATCTCTTTCAGCTTTTCCAGATTACAAAGAACGAGGTGCTTAAGGCGTGGAAAGTGGTCGCTCTCAGTCCACCACCGCTCTACATTGCAACCATCAATCCGCAAGAACTTTAACTTGGGGAACTGGCATTCAGTTGTTTCCCACGTGCGTACTTTCATGTGCCCATTGATGAGCTTCAGCTTCTCAAGAAGAGGTAGCGAGCCGATTTTCTCCAACATCTCTTCCCAATGGAATTGACTAATGGTCAGCTTCTTGAGTGAGTTTGGGAAGGTGAGGTTCCGGAACAAATTAGGCCCACTTGGGAAAAAGAAGAAGCCAAAGGATTCCAGTTTAGCTAGGCGTTCGACGTTGTCGAAACGGTAGTCGGAATTCTCCTCCAAGTTGTTGTAAAAAACTGTCAATTTCTTGACATTGGGGATTCTCTTTACAACTCCTTCACTGAACTTAAAGTTTCTTACCCTCGACAGAGTCTGCAAGTTTTCTAAAACGACGACGCTGTTTTGATCCTCGTCGTCATTGTCATTGTCATTGCTGGGAGGAGCAGCGGCGTCGGAGCTAGCTATCGATGTTAGCAAATAGTACTTGATCTTGCCCCACCAGGAATTGAGAAAAGCATTGACAAAGGCAGAACAAAATATATTGCTGTCATGATCATCATTGTTGTCATGATCATGATCATCATTGGTGGGAGGAGGATTTGGGAGTTCAAGTTCAGTAAACTCCACATGCCGTATTAGGGGCATATTCCATATTTCAGATGCTTCAGAATCAGGCCACGCCTGGTTAGCGATCAAGGTCTCTAGGTTCCAAAAGTTGTTGATGGAGGACCCAATTCAAAACCGTCCTCACCTGTCACACCAACATACCGCAAATTGACTAAGTGGGAGAAATTCTTCGGGCGATTCAGGCCTTCTTCTTTTGTCTCGTATAAATCTTTGTCGAATGTTCTCCATATCCTCAGCAACCGGAATCCATCCAAAGACAGTGCCTCCCCGGAAATGGATAACAAAGAGCGAGCACCCTCTGCAGATGCGCTGTAACTATCTTCTTCCACTGACAGAACGACAATGCGGGGACTGTTGTTGTTGTTGTTCTCTGCGCCTTGTTCGAACTCAGGAACATGACTAGGTCTATTGATTACATTAAAAAACCTCTGGTTTTGAGCTTCTCTCAAACAGAGGTCTCTCAGAAGATCATGAACGTTGCAGTACTTTATGTTGCCAGTGGACCCCAGCTTTTGAACTATGACCAGATTTCGATCGATGAGATCTCTCATATACTCTTGCGCAACATGCTCCATGCTTTTGCCTTGAATAGGTTTCAGAAATCCTTCGGCAACCCATAGCTTGATGAGCATAGAGACATGAATCACTTCGTCCTCCGGAAAAACTCCCATGTAGAGGAAACACGGTTTCAGATGAAGTGGCAATTGATTATAACTCATGTACAATATTCTTGAGCAGAGCTCGCCGTCCATCAAATTCAACTGAGTTTTGAAGTTCTCTGCAATGTGTTTCCAGTAGTCTTCCCTGTACTCCGACTTCCTTAGGAGCCCTCCGATCACAACAATTGACAAAGGAAGTCCTTTGCACCCTTCCGTAATCTTCTTCGCTGCTTCTCTCAGTTCAAGGGGGCATACACCTTCTCCAAACACAACTCTGGAAAACAGATCCCAGCTTTTATTGCCGTCTAACAAACTCATCTGAAGCCGATAAGAGTCCGACAGCTGGAGAGCTACCGGTAAAAGTCTGGTGGTTACAATTATTCGACTCCCAGCTCCATTATTAGGAAAAAAGTTGTGTATTTTATCCCAAGCATCTACATTCCACATATCATCCAGTATAATGAAATATCTCCTACCAAATAAGAATTTGTGTAATCCATCTCCTAGTTCATATGCATTCTTTTCAGTAGAATCACCCCTGCCCTTTATATTGAATTGAGAATGAAGCTCCCTAAGGATCTCCAAGGTACTATAGTCTTGAGATACCGTAGTCCAAGCTAGAATGTCAAAACGTTCAAGAATAAATGGATGCGAATAGACATTTCTGGCTAGTGTGGTTTTACCTATACCGGCCATCCCAACGATGGGAAGGATTAGGCGATTAGGGTCGTGGGATGCAAGCTGACCCATGATTTCCTCCAGCTCATCATCGAGACCGACCATGATGTTGTGCTCCGGCCTTTGTAGATTAGGAGGCCTCGCATCTGGTTGAGGCTGAGCTGGATTCGCCCCCCTCTCCTCAATGTTCTTCTGCACCCCTTCCATGATGGAATCCATGTTGATGATCACATCCCGAAGACATTCGAACAAGTCAACGTTGTGTTGATCACTTGTAGATTCAGCAAGAATCCGATCTACTATGCCGGACTCGATTATGTCTGCTGCTGCTTGAGCTGCATCCGCTATTCGACTCTCCAACCCATCCAACTCATTCCTGCCATGGGAAAGAAATTCCTGCAAGAAATAAACTTTTTGAGAGAGAGATTCGACCTGGGTTCGATCGAGAGAGATCGGAGGGTTGGGATGCTTCTCCGTCTGCTCTATGATTTGCATTAGGGAAACTAGAGCTGCGTACGCAGTCGCCATCTCTCTCTCTCTCTCTCTAGTTGCAGATGATCAGAAGAATTGTGGTGGGTGGAAGTGAGACTGAAAGTGAAAATATTACTCCCTCCGTCCCCTTCAATTGTCCAGTTTGACTTATTGACTTTTTGGCACGTATTTTCACCGAGCCGGGAAACGAGTTATAAAATATAATTTTGAAGTATTGTTTCTTTTACGGGATACTACCTCATAGTATCCCGTAAAAGAAACAATACTTCAAAATTATATTTTATAACTCGTTTCCCGGCTCGGTGGAAATACGTGCCAAAAAGTCAATAAGTCAAACTGGACAATTGAAGGGGGACAGATGGAGTATATACAAGGACGTTGGAAGAAAGTGAATGCGAGAATTCTAAAAGAATGATTTAGACATGTTTACTGCAAAGTTTTTCGATACATATATTATAATATTAATTAAGTACCATCTCTGTCCCTTTCAAACTGAGTCACTTTTTTTAGCAATTTTTTTAAGCGTTTTTGAACGTTTTGATGATGAGTTTTAAAAGAATTTTTTAAAGAATTTTTTTATTTAAGGGATACTAGAAGTGTTGTAGTATCACGTAAAATGAAAAAATTCTTTAAAAAGTTATTTTAAAACTTATCATCAAGAAGCTCGAAAACGCTTAAAAAAATTGTTGAAAAAAGTGACTCAGTTTGAAAGGGACGGAGGAGTATAAAACAACAATTGGCATGCAAGGCTGTCTTACCTAAGACAGGCATATAAATTTGTCGATACTTGTTAATTAATTGTCACCCTCTTTTTTTCACCAAAGGTTCCTTCATGAGTCTAAGTTCTCAAGATTGGGCAGAGTACCTATTTTTCCCAACACTTCCTCTGCTGAGAAACCTTCTACTATCAATTTCTTGAGCGAGCTTGGGAAGGTAAGCTTCTGCCAGAAAACAGTATAAGTTATGCTAAAGGACTCAAGTTTACACAAACGCTCAATATTGTGGAGAAAGGGATCATGATCGTTGAGTCTACAACTACTAGTAGTTTAAACTAGTCCAAAGTTCTTGATATTTGGGATCATCTTGATGATCTCTTCACTGCACTTGAAATTCTTGATTCTGGAAAGAGTTATACGGAGTATCTTATTTTCAAAATTAAATCCTCAAGCCCATATTTGATAATACTAGCAGAGATCACGTGCGTTGCACGTGGATCCGATTATTTTGTTATTATTTTGTCACTTATGATAAAATTAATTATATTAGAATCGAAAAAGAACCATAAATAATTCTCAAACTTGTAAGCATAGTAAGTCTAATTTAAAGTAATAAAAAGAACAAGTAGCCTCTGGAGAGCTTCGTGAAGTTGTAATTGTATTGTGGCACCTCTGGTGCCGGCTGTGTTCTTTCCTTTCAATAAAATTCGTTTTTCTTTGATAAAACTAAAATAAAAAGAACAAGTAGCCTATTATTTATTTTATAATTAGATAAAAGAAAAGAAAAAAAACTATGTACTATTCCTAATGTCGAAAAGATTCAAAATATGAATATATATTCACATTAAATCTTTTCTTGTTTAATTTTGATGGACGTAGTACACATTTTGTTCGTTTTGCTTTTAGATAAAAAATTTGTCCAACGTGTCGTCATCATTGCTTAGAATGTCAATGCAATCTTCGAACTTCTTTTTTTATTACTTCATCCGTCCCAGACTACTTGTTAGGTATACCTAATGGAATCATCTCACACTATTTGTTCAGTTTCTAAGAAAAGAAACAATTAGCCTATTAAATAGATCACTGATCATCTCATCATTCACTCAACTTTCAACATGTATCTCAATTTAATTTAAATTGTAAAATTTTAAATTATCATGACTTGCTCGTTTGTTCTCCAACTTTTACGATTTTTACACCAAATTAAAAGTCTTGATATGATCTTTTATTTAATACTATCAAACATCAATATATTTGTATGCATTTATGATGTTCTAATTTTAAAACAATAGATTTATATAAAAATATTAAACACTACACTTTATCTCTAACATACTCTTCTTAAAACTCGTGTCGAAAAGGAATTGGACAAGTAGTGTGGGTACGGAGGAAGTATCTTTCTTTTTTCCCTTCCCCTGCTCTTCATCAAGCTCCAATCCTTCATTTGATTTTTTTTTTCTTCCACTTGAGTTGGCTTGACCTTTTCTTTGCCCTTTTATTTTCCTTCAATTCTATTGATTTTGCTGTGTTGATTGACTTTTTCTTTCCTTCAACTTGATTTGTTTGGGATTCTTGAACTAATGTTTCTTCATCGATATTGTTGTGCTTAACCTTTTGTATTGTGATGGCTATGACAGTCAGGTTTCCCCTATGAATTATCGATCTTTATACTTTATAGACTTGTTTGCAATCATGACAATAATTTTTGTTGAATTCTGTAAGCTCAAACCTCTATAGTATAATAATTCATATTCACCCTAATAAATGTACTTTTTGAATTTAGAAATCTATAAGTAAATAAAAAATAAAAATTTAAAGTAAATTTAATAAAGATTTTTTTTAGCAGAATACTTACTTGATTTAATGAAAAAATATATTTATCCACGAAGCATCCAACATATACTGCCGCAACATCTTTGAACATTGTAATATGTGCATTACAGCTCAGTTGGTAAGACGTTTCCCCTCCAGCCAAGAGGTCTAAGTGTGTTTTTTTGCCTGATAAAAAAAATATCCCTTTAGTGTATGACATACTCCCTCCGTTCCATTTAAACTGGCATATTGTTTATTCAAATGAGTGGTATAAAATAATCAAATTGACCAGTTTAAATGGGACGGAGGAAGTAATAGTTATAACATATATATTTTATTAATTATTTATGCATAAGTATTTATATCGTCTCAACAACTTTCATATTGTACTTTTTGTACATTGCAATTTCATCAGTTTGGGACATAATGTTTATCACTTTTTACAAGAATCATACCATATCATTGATTTGTTCTAAACTCCGCAATAGTTCCCATAAAACACTAATGATTCCTATAATATAAATATAAAAAAATATTACTCCCCCCGTCTTCCATATATAGGTGCTTATTATCCGTTTGGAACGTCCCCCATATATAGGTGCATTCCATAAATGAAAAGATTTCATTACCAAAATTACTTATTCACCTTCACTTTATTCTTACTTTTCCCACTTTCTCCCTACTTTATCTTACTTTTCTCACTTTACACCAACTTCGTCTTAATATGCGTGTCGTTTCTCTTTGCACCTATATATGAGGGACGGATATAGTATATTTATAATTAGTAAAAAGAAGTTAAGACGGCATGACAATATAGTTGGAGAGATTCATAACTTTCAATAGAACTAAACTTAATGTTCTTTTCTTTGTCATATTCTGTGTCTTTACTAATGCTATGTAATGTGAATTATAGTAGAAAATTAAATAGAGATCCAAACAACACTACAAACATATGAGAGGAAAAAGAAAAAAAAAAACAACAAACACTTGCTTTTTTCAGGTATTCTACTTAAGCGTAGTATCATAATTTTATACTCTTCAACAATAATTTCTTCTTTTTGTGTCGCAAGTTTTTGCAATTTATCCCCTTCGTTTATTGCCATATCTTCCCAAAAATTGATTATGACCATATACCGGGACTTGTATAACTATAATAGTAATAAATAAAATTTTATTTAATTTGGATTCATTTATTAAATAAATATGAACATCGTATAATAAAATTGAGTTACACTTTATCGATGATAGTTATGTCCCTCACAGTTTTGATTTATATCGATATAGTTCCCACTAACACCAGCTTACTATCTTCAACTTTCACGAGAGCTCCATAGATATCTGACGAATAAAATACACAATGAAATATTGATATAGATAAATCATATTCCACCCATCCCACTTATATAGGGATAGTTGACTGCCTATTTGTGAGATAAAAGTGCAGTCAACTATTCCTATATAAGTGCGACGGAGGGAGTATATAACATTAATAAAAACTTTAAAATAGGATTTGGAGACTCACCGAATTCTTCATATCTGTTGAATTTTGATTCTATATCATTGAACTCAATGAAGTTGTAATGTACTTTGAGGTCAGTACTTTTCATTGTTTCATTTGTGACAATGTACTTCTTGAGCATCAACTCTATTTTTGCATGTATGTTAGGAAATCCTTGATCAACTTTTCTGACATTAGCATTACATATTAAATACTCCGTATGTTTTATCCATCTCGAACTTTGAGACATGATTATTTATGTCATCATTGAACGTTATAACTTTAATATGAGATCCCTACACTTTAATAATCACTTTAATGATTTATCCCAACTCGTATGAGTCTTCAATCGTATTGAAGATATTCTTTTGTTGATTTGTAAAGTTCTTATCATTGTGAAATCAATAATGATATTTGGCCATAATGTGGTCGGCCACACAACGACATTTTTCATAATATATGTCATTTTAAAAATAATAAAAAATATTATAATTAATTACTTTTATATTTGAATTTCAAAAAAAAATTCCCCCCAAAAATTACATATTTTTCTTTTTTTTATAAATAAAATGTAACAAATTATTTAAAATAATCAAAATTATCAAATAATTAAAGAATTAATTTTTAAAAATACATAAATTATACGAAAAATCACTTTTGAGTTCTCTTATAATCTAAAAAAAGTTTGACGTAAATATATAAATTATTACATGTTAAAAAAAATAACTAAAATTATAGTTGGACACATTATGGCCGAATAGCATTGCCTTGTAAAATCACTTGACATATTTTCAATTTTTTCTGCAATATAAAAAAAAATATTAAAACACATCCGACCAATACCAATTAAAGTATGGTGCCCAAAATTGCATATTGAAATTACATTATTAGAGTTGAAATTTATGATCAGCAAGTAAATGAAATTCGACAAAAAAATGACATCTCAATTATTTACTTCCAACTTTAGAATTACAACTTATTGACTCAAAACGACTAAGCTAATGTTCAAAGCAATAAAAATAAAATAAAACAAAGAGAAAATATAAAAAAATGTATAAAATCAAATTAAAATAAATAAGAACTTCAAGAATTGTTAGTGTTAATTGGACTATCGCTATAATCTATTGCAAGAAATAAATTTGGAAAGCTATCGAAACAAATATAATATAATGAAAGAATATGTCGGAAGTTGAACAAGTTTTTCCAGTAAGTTTCCAAACACAAATTATTAAATTTCTTCTTCTTTTTTGTGTAAATACACTACTTCCTATTTATTTAAGCATGTATATATATTCTTGAATAATTTGTACGCTACACCCCTAATTACTAAATAGGTACATGCATAACAAATTCCATCATGTAATTGTAGTTGATCGAGAACAAATATAAATAATTAAATAATAGATAAATAAGGATTATCTTGAGATGGTAGCTCAAGTGCTCAACGAAGAAAAATTCAATATTTCTGTTTATAACCGTGAGAAATTCTCTTTGTAATAGAAACTTTATAAGCTACCAGACACAACAATCAATATAAGTAGATACACAATAGATATGCAATTCTTACGAAAAGATAACTGCTGATACAAATAAATAGTTAATTTATAGAGTAGGTGATTGCATAATTCTATTAAAATTATTAGAATTGTGAATTCTATTAAAGTACACCTAAAGATATTATACTTTATTCCATGCCTAAAATAGATATAAATAAAAATTATTAATAAAAAAAGAGGAAATCATCCATATAGAGACAAATATAATTGGTAATTTAAACATTAATCTAATAAAAAAAAGAGTTGTAATTTCAATTATTGGATTGTCTTGTACTGAATCAAAAAATGACTTCTTATTCTTGACTTTTCTTGTACAAACATTTTACACACTTTATAATCTCATCAATTTAAATTTAAGCAGCATAATCGTTGATGATAGATAATTTGTGTTCTTATAGGTATATTAATTAGATAAAGATTAGTTGTGTTCTTAATTAGTTATATTATTTAATGCATATCCAAATAATAATAATAATAATAATAATAATAATAATAATAATAATATTACTAATGAAAATACTAAGGGCAAAATAGACAATACAAATTTTGTAAACAAGACATTTTTTATAATAAGTATAGATTTTTGCTTATTTATTTCAAATAAACTTCAAGTCCACCACCACAGTATGGCATATTTCTAGAGTTTTATATGGTAAAATCAATGTTCTCACCAAGTCGAGATGGTTGAATGTTGTTGAGGCTCTAATGTAGACATGATGTGTTTGAATTTACTACTTAGAAATGAAAACCATATTCCAATCTTAGCAGCAAAAGATTAGACGTATCTGTAAAGCAGAGGAAAAGATAATACCAACAATGTATAGCGCTCTGCTCGAATACAATTGTCCAAATCAAGAAATGAAGCATTGAATCTGCTAGTACTTTTCCAACCATTTGCAGATTGAATTCTCGAAAAAAAGTCGACATGGAACTGAAAGTTGCCACTCATTATCACACGACTCGGACATAAAGGCTGTCATTCCCTTGTTCCTCTTGTTCCACCTGTATTCTCTTAGCAGAATCGACAATGAACTCACAACAGTAATCCACAAGAATCGACCCGAGAGTCGGTATTTCTCCGATTTCTGAAGGGATCTCCTCTAGATCTTTTAGGTTGCAAAGAGTGAGGTGTTCAAGGCGTGGAAAATGGGAGTTCTCAGTTTGCCACCTCTGCAGTAGAGAAGAGTTCTCAATTAGCAAGAACCTTAGGCTACGGAATTGCCCTTTTACTGTCACCCACTCTTGGTGATCAAATATTCCTTCTATGAGTTTGAGCTTCACTAGATGAGGCAGCAAACCAATCTTTTCCAAGAACTCGTCTGCACAGAATCTTCGAATGGTCAGCTTCTTGAGCGACTGAGTGAACGTAAGATCCTGAAATACGCCATTTGTGATTGGCATAAAGGTGACAAGAAAGGATTCCAGCACAGACCACCAATATTCTTGATGAATTCATGAGAGGCTGTCCCATGAGATTCATCATACATAGTCCCCAATTTCTTGATATTTGGGATTCTCTCCATAATCTCTTCACTGCACTTAAAACTGTTAATATATGAGAGCGTCTGTAAATTTCGCAAGATAATGCCATTCCCATCATCATGAGGAGGGTCCGGAAGCTCAAGCTTCTGCACTCTGACATGCCTAAGATGAGGCATGTTCCAAATTTAGGATGGCGCACTGAAAACCATTGAGCTATTCATAATCAATGTCTTCATATTCCAGAACCCGTCTACGAACAAAGATTCAATATTACTAGAAAGACCTTGGTTTTTGCCTCCAAAGTAGTGCGATTGGAAAATGTTCTCGAGGGAATCACCGAATCTCAAGAAAAAACTCTGGCGACATTTTATCCATATTCTTAGCGATCTTGAATTGGGAGGCAGAGGATATTCCCAAGAACAATAGTAGAGAGAAGAGGCAAGTAGCATACATCTCCAGGCATCAAGGTATTTCTTCTCTAAAGACAGGCGCCCGTCGTCTGAAACAAAGAGGCCTTCAGTATCTTTGCCTTGTGGAATAGTATTGAGATTATGTAGCTCCAGCACATTTTCAAACTTTTCGTTTTGAGCTTGCCTCAAGCAGAAATCTCTGAGCAGATCATGAATGTTGCAGTACTTTATCGTTCCAAGAGTTCCTAAACTATGAACTGAAACGAGATTTTATTCAATCAGTTCATTAAAGTACTCCTCACCTACCACATCTAGAGATTTTCCACCGATTGGTTTCAAAAATCCTTCAGCAACCCATTGCTCAATCAACTCTGAAAACGAATCTTTTCATCCTCCGGAAAAACTCCCATATAGAGAAAACACGGCTTTAGATGAGTTGGGAACTGGCTGTAGCTCATGTATAGCAGTTTTAGGCAATGGTCATTGTCTTCGAAATTCACAACTGATTTAAGTTTCTCCCTATATACTCCCAATATTCAAGTTCATCAAGCGACTTTGCCAACAGCCCTCCAACCACACAAAGTGACAAAGGAAGCCCTTTGCAAAGTTTTGCAATCTTCTTCCCTATTTCTCCAAGATGATCAAAAGGACAATTTTCTTCTCCAAACACTGCTCGACAAAATAGATTCCAGCTCTTATCCTTATCTAGCAACTTCATCTTATGGCAATAAGAGTTATCATTCACTTGAGAGGCTAAGTTTGTTAGCCTAGTCGTTATCACGACTCCCATTATTGCAATCAGGAAAGAAGAGCTGTATCTCTTCCCACACCTCAATAACCCATATATCATCTAGTATGATTAGATATCTTCTACACATTAAAAACTTGTGCACTTCTTCTTTCAATTCATTTTCACTCTTTTCAAGTAAATGTAAATCTTCCCTAGCCACATTTGTCATTTGACTGAGAAGTTGTACCAACATTTCTCGCATGTTGTACTCTCGAGAAATCGTAGCCCAAGCAAAAACATCAAAATACTTCAGAATAAACGGATTCGAATAAACAGTTCTAGCAAGAGTAGTACGTCTTACCAATACCGCCCATTCCAGCAATCAGAATGACTTGGCGCCTACATTCATGTCCGGTGAGCTTATCCATCATCTCGATTATTTCATCATCGAATCCCACCACGAGATCCAACGCCTTGAAAGATGATCTTCGTGGTGGCCTTGAGAGATGAATTTGAATTGGAGTGGTCGTCTCTTTCATCTCCATAACCTCTTGTTTGATGAGATTCATCGCCTCCGCCGCCTTCTCTAAACGTTCATGGAACGTATTTTCCCCATTAATTTTGGATCTAGCAAAGGCAAAGTGCTTCAACTTCCCCAGATACTTGTGGAGTTTCTTCTGATACGAGTCTAGTTTATTTAATTTTAGTTAATTATTTGTTGGGCTAAGCCCGTATTTTTATTAATTGAGTCGAGCCCAATATAAGCTCCTTTTCGGGTTTTCTTGTTGATTCTTTCCCGAATCGTAGGTCAAATCAACGCTAGCGTGTTAATATAAATAGGATCTTTGTTACCGACATTAATAATCAATCAAGAATATAAACCCTAATTTATTAATTGCCGTCTTTTATTTCTTTGTTTTCTTTCTGCAAGTCTTTGGCGTGAACGACGAGCTCGATCTCGCGTCTGCCTTCGGTTCTTCCCGACGTGAACATCTCGTTCATTGTCGCTTGATAAGGATTGAAACCTTATCAATTGGTGCTTTCATCTTCTTGAACCATGTCCTCCTCATCGGGCATAAACACGTGCAGAACAGATACCCCCATCATCAACGTTGCCTCGTCACCGTCTATCATAATTTCGGCGCCTAGGCCGACACCACCGGCGACTGTACCAGTACCCGCCACCCTCGACTCCCTTCTTTATATAATGCGCCGCCTGGAGGCGCGCTTGGAGGCTACCGAGCAACGTTATTCGTCGGCGACCCTGCCGCCTCGTCCCAACCCGGATCCACCCTACGGAATGCCCTCGGGGTGGCAGTCGCCGTCATGGACTCCGCACGGGATATCTACGCCATCGATAGCGGTCACCGTACCCCAAATACCACCTCAGTCGGCGGCACCATATCAACCTTCCGCCATGGATTTTTCTCACCCACCGTACGGGTCATTTTCCTATGGCTTCGCTTCTCGACCTGCAGCGCCCACGCTCCCTTCTTATTGGGATTCGCCGGCGACTTGGTGTGGCCCTGACACTCACGGACAGCAGCCGTCATGGGATTCTTCGGTACCCCGGTTCAGCACATCATCGTATCCTTCCGATCCGATGCGCCATATGACGATGGATCCTCCTCTCTTTGATGGCTTGGATGCACCGCGTTGGGTCAACCGAATTCAATTCTACTTCGACCACCTCATGATTCCCGACGACCAACGCCTACACTTTGTTTTCAGGTTTTTCTCTACTGCCGGTTTCTGATTGGATTTGCTCATATCGGGCGAATAATCCGTTCGTGTCGTGGTCTCAATTTTTGGAAGATGTTCTGCGTTGTTTCGATCCCAATTACTTTGTCAACTATAGTGAGTTGATTTCTACACACACACAGACGGGATACTTATCGGATTATCACCACGAATTCGACAGCATGCTGCACCCTATTCAGTGTTTGCCAGAGCCTAATTCAGCGACCGTAGCAACCGACGCCACTACGCATGCTTGGTCCATAACTAGCAGCAATCGACCGAGGGACCTTCCATAATTGCCGATCGTCTATTTAACTTCAGCAGATAACGCGGAGATGCAGCTGAAGGTTGTGGCGGAGGTCGACGTCGATGAAGCGATTGCTTCTCATGATGGGGGCTCGATGTTGGAAACAGCGGTAGAAGTAGTTGACGGAGTGACTGCGTGGGCTGTAGCTGACTCCGCTAAACCTGCTTGGTCCACAACTACCGGCAATCGGCCAAGGGACCTTTCGCATTTGCCGTTCATCCGTTTCACTTCAGCAGAAAACGCGGAGTGGAACCTTCAACGTGAAGTTGAATTCGCTGACGGCGATCGTGTTCTTTGGAAGCTTCAACTGTATCGCCAACATTCGGTGGCGCGGCCGCGCTCTCCTAAGTTGGCTCGTCATTTTTATGGGCCTTTCGAGATTAAGGAACGAATTGGGGCTGTGGCGTATCGATTACTTCTCCCTGATGGTAGTCGGCTTCACGGTGTTTTTCTTGTCTGCCTTTTGCATCCATTTGTAGAGGACAATGCGCCACATGCTTCCCGCCGCCGTATTTGGATGATAGGTTGGTTGTCAATGACGAGCTTCTTCTTTGGGATGATGATGGAGGTCGCAATCCTCCGTGGGAATCGATGGAAGTTATTGAATGACGTTTTCCGTCTTTGCTCCTCGAGGACAAGGAGCTTGTTAACGCCGGGGGAGTTGATACGAGTCTAGTTTATATAATTTTAGTTAATTATTTGTTGGGCTAAGCCTGTATTTTTATTAATTGAGTCGAGCTCAATATAAGCTCCTTTTCAGGTTTTCTTGTTGATTCTTTCCCGAATCGTAGGTCGAATCAACCCTAGTGTGTTAGTATAAATAGGATCTTTGTTACCGACATTAATAATCAATCAAGAATATAAACCCTAATTTATCAATTGCTGTCTTTTATTTCTTTGTTTTCTTTCTGCAAGTCTTTGGCGTGAACGACGAGCTCGATCTCGCGTCTGCCTTCAGTTCTTCCCGGCGTGAACATCTCGTTCATTGTCGCTTGATAAGGATTGAAACCTTATCATCTTCTCCCATCGAACAAGAATTTGATCCAACATATAGGATTCGATTATGTCTTCAGCCGCACGAGCTGCATCACCGATATCGAAACTGATGGCTTGGAGAGACGCATTACAGATATAGCTCAGGTTGCCAAAGATATAATCGAATCTCGTTTGGTGGATCAGATTCTTGCTGGATCTGCAAAGAAGAAATTCTACAAACATCTACTGAAGGCGGTTCGCCAAATTCTCATTGGATTCACAGGTTATGATGTCAGGGCATTCCATGAATCCCTACAGAAGGTGTTGAAGAGCATGGATCTCATCAAGCAGTTAGAGAGACGCCAATCGAGCCACCACTACTCCAATCCAGGCTCATCTGCTTAGGGAGTCGGCCTCTCGGGGTTCTGGTAAGATCTTCTTTCAGAGGACGGGATGTGGTGGTGGGGTTCGACGATGTACAGATTGAGATGTTGGATAATTTTTACTAGCGAAGAACCTGTTTGCCAAATCATTCCGGTTGTAGGCATGGGCGGTATAGGTAAGACCACTCTTGCCAGAACTGTTTATTCAAATTAACTCATTCAGCATCATTTTGATGTTTTTGCTTGGACTACGATCTCTCAATAGTATAACGAGCCAGAAATCTTTGTACATCTTCTTAGTCAGCTAGACAAGGTGGATAAGGTAGATCTGCTTGAGATGAGTTTGAATGAATTGAAAGAAAAATTGCATCAGGTTTTAGTAGGCAGGAGATATCTGATTATACTAGATGATATTTGGGATATTGAGGCGTGGGACGAGATACAGCTCTTCTTTCCCGATTGTAGCAATAGGAGCCGTGTGGTAGTAACTACTAGGCTCTCGAACTTAGCCTATCGGCTTGTTAATGACTCTTATTGTCTTAAGATGAAGTTATTAGACGAGGTTGCCAGTTGGAATCTATTTTGCAATGCGGTGTTTGGGGAAGAGAGTTGCCCTCTTGCTGATTTGGAGGAAATGGGAAAGAAGATTGCAAGAGGCTGCAAAGGGCTTCCTCTGTCGATTTGTGTGGTTGGAGGACTCTTGTCGAAATCAAGAGATGAGATCGAATACTGGGAGTATGTAGTGAAAAATGTAAACTCAGTTATGAACTTAGAGGACAATGAGCATTGCCTGAAAATATTTCATATGAGCTATATCCGATTGCCCACTTATCTAAAACCATGTTTTCTCTATATGGGAGTTTTTCCGGAAGGTGAAAAGCTTCGTGCCTCTGAGGTCATTGAACTGTGGGTTTCCGAAGGATTTCTAAAACCGATTGGTAGCAAAGCTCCAGAAGTTGTAGCTAAGAGTACTTCAAAGAACTAGTCGAAAGAAATCTGATATCAGTTCATAGTTTGGGATCAATTGGAGCGATAAAGTACTGCAACATTCATGATCTATTGTGAGATTTCTGCTTGAGACAAGCTCAAAAGGAAAGGTTTGACAATGTGCTAGAGCTACATGATCTCAACAGTCCACAAGGCCAAGATACGCAATGCCAGCATTCTGCTTCACACGATTGGTGCCTCCGATTAGAGGAGAAATACCACGATGCCTTCCGATCAATGCAACATGCATGCTCTCTGTACAGTTATTCTTGGAATTATCCTATCTCCCAGCTCTCAATTGCTGAGAATATGGAGAAATTGTCGTGGAAGTTTTTTCTTCAAATTCGGCAATTCCCTCGAGAAGATGTTTCTCTCCTGGTATTGTACTGCTACCTTATCTCCTTCAACACACACTGTTTGGAATTTCAAGACACTAAATAACGTAGACAAAAACTTGGGTGAGGTCGGTCACATAGTATGACCGGGTCAAAGTGTCAATCTTTATACAGAAAAGTGCTAATCTATACAAATAAAAGTGCAAATCTTTAACATAATTATTTTACGAATAAAATGTCAATTTTTAAAAGTGTCAATCTTTATATAGAAAAGTGCTAATCTACATGAATAAAAGTGTCAGTATTTTAGTCGGCCGCACGGTGCCTCTGGCTGACCCAAGTATGTCCCCAATACGTATGCTCGGATGGTTTCAATGGTGCCATCACAGATTTGGAAGATGCCTAATCTTAGGCATGTAAAAATGAAGAATCTTGAGATCCCAGATCCTCCTCATGGAGATAACTCTGTCTTGGAGAATCTTCACACACTCTCGAGAGTCAAGAATTTCAAGTGCAGCGAAGAGATTATGAAGAGAATCCCCAACATCAAGAAACTGAAAATAGCTTACACTTGCAGATTTGATGATAAGGAAACATCACTTCATCTTCTCCACAATATCGGCCGTCTCTGTACGCTGGAGTCGCTTGGCATTACTTTTCTGGCGTACCCTATTTTCTGGCAAAAGCTTACCTTCCCAAACTCGCTCATCAAATTAACTATTACCAGATTCTCGGCGGAAGAATGTTTGGGAAAGGTAGGTTCGTTGCCTCTTCTAGTGAAGCTCAGACTCGTACAAGGATTCTTTGATAAACGCGAGTGGGTGACAGATGAAGGGCAATTCTGCAATCATAAGTTCTTGGAAATTGATGACTGTTTACAACTGGAGTGGTGGAAAACTCAGAGCTCTCACTTTCCACATCTCGAGCACCTTAGGTTGTGCTACCTGAGAGAGCTAATGGAGATCCCTTTAGATATTGGAGAAATTCTGACGCGACGCTCGCATCAATTCATGTCAAATGGTGCAGCTCTTCCGTTATACAATCTGCAAAGAAGATAATTAAGGAGCAAGAGGAGCTGGGGAATGAGAGCCTGCAACTTAGATTCAAATTATAGTAATTAAGTTGATTGTTATTTTGGGAGGTGTGGGTGAATAAACAATAATCAAATTGGGATTTTATCCTTCAACCAAACCACTTGATCTTATTTGATGTCATGTTGAATAATTGGACACATTCTTTGCATGTTTCAAATTGAACAGTGAAATTTGCTGCTGCTCAAAATTTTCCAGATTTCGCCCTCCAACTTGTTGACACTTATTCCAGGGATTTTAAGGGATTTTATATTTTAAGAAAAGTAATTCATCAGCAGTTCCATTAAAGAGTTTAAGGTGATAGCTTATGCTAATATAAACCCTCAAAGCATAACAGTTAAAGCAGA
This sequence comes from Mentha longifolia, assembly GCA_001642375.2. NCBI lineage: Eukaryota > Viridiplantae > Streptophyta > Magnoliopsida > Lamiales > Lamiaceae > Mentha > Mentha longifolia. The sequence goes on from CM038116.1 coordinate 7,742,093, forward strand.
GCATAGCATCCTATAAGATTAAAATGATAAATTCAATGTAATTAAAAAAAAAAATCAAACAAGATATGTTAAAGCAGGGCATATACAATTTCCACATTGTGAACTGTGAAATGAGATGACCATAAATAGATTCTAATTCCCCGAAAAATTGAATTATAGTAAGCATTAATTATGGTCTGCATAAAGGAGTATGATTCACTTGAAGATTTGGCAGCGGCACAAATTAATAAAGAAAATGATCACAATTAATTGCTATTCTCCTAAAAATACAGTAATAAATACGAAAAATAAAGAAAAAAAAAGAACAGAAAAAAAAGAACAACTAATCACTGTAATACTTGAAAATTTGGACCTGCCAAGCTCAACAGTTCTTCATCATGGCTTGCAAGTACAACTTTAACATGAAAGGGTAGTTCGTCCCCTTGCAATTCCACTTGTTCATCTACTATCACTTTTGCACTCTTCACCGCTGATGCACTGCAACAGAACAACCCTACCTTTTGAAGTGTTGCAATGTCTCCAATTTTGGAAGGGATCTCTTCCAATCCCTCTAAATCATAAAGGCAAAGGTGCTCGAGGCGAGGAAAGATGGAGCTCTCTTCATCCATTGTCCAATATTTGAGAACATGGCATGAATACAACCCCAAGTATTTGAGGCATGGGAATTGACCTTCAACTACTTCCCACTTGCCCGTTCTGAAGCATCCATTCCACAACTTGAGCTTCTCGAGAAGGGGCAATGAACCTATCTTTGTCAAGATGTTGTCCCATTTGAAATCCCCTGTCATCCAGAGATTCAGCTTCTTGAGAGAGTGCGGAAAGGTAAGCCTATTGATGGACTCAACCTTTCTAAAATCAACCGATAAGGAGACATGAAGAGACTTCAGTTTACATAGCTGTTGAATGTTGTTGAGACAATAATAATCCTCATCATCAATCCCTTTGCCCCCAGAATATGGCAGCTCCAGTTGCCTGATATTGGGAATTCTCTCTAACACCCCTTTACCAAACTTGAAATTTTCAAATCCTTTAAGTATCTGTAGATTCTGCATCACCGCACCATCGCTCGGAGGGTCTGGAAGAAACATGGATCCTTCAATCGTGACAAACTCAATATGCCTAAATTGAGGCATTTTCCAAATTTCAATTGGCGCAGTACACTTATAGGTACATGAAACGATCAATGTGTGCAAATTCCAGTGGAGATTGATAGAAGAAAAGAACGAGGACATGCTGCGAACTTTAACATCAAGGTGCCGGAGGTTCACGCGGCTTGCACCATCATAACAATAATGTTTAGATGCATGTACCCTCAACAATTTGAAATTCCGACATGATGGGACTTTCCCATATTCAGAAATAACAGAACGAACATGTGGCATGGATCTCAAGTCATCGATGACTTTCTTCTTTGAAGTGTTCCTAGGGATAAACACGCGACGTTGCCTATTCATGCCTTGAGGACTATCCTGTCCTATCACGTGGTAGAAGTCATCCTTCTTACCTTCACTCAAGCATAATTCTCTCAACAGATCATGAATTTTGCAGTACTTTATATTCCCAGTAGACCCCAACCGATGGACTAGAATGAGATTTCTATCAACTAAGTCCTTGAAGAAGCCTTTTCCAATAGCTTCTAGACTTTCATCATTTATGGGTTTTAGAAATCCTTCACAAACCCATAGCTTGATGAGTGTCGAGACTTTGATTTCAGAGTCTTCCTCAAACACTCCCATGTATAAAAAAGCATGGCTTTAATATAGACAGGCAAATGATTATAGCTCATTCTCAACAATCTCAAGCAATGTTTATCAGTTCTCCAAATTCACTAATGAAGCTAAGTTATTCCCTATTGACTCCCAACATCTTCGAGTGCATTCTATTTTTTTCAAAATACCTCCTACCACAACAATTGATAAAGGAAGTCCTCTACAATTGTCTACAATCTTCTTCCCAATTTTCTCTAGTTCAAGAGGACAACTTTTTAGATCTCCAAACACAGTTTTCAAGAATAGATCCCAACTACTAGCCTCATCTAGAAATTTCATGTGAAAGCTATTGTTTTTGTTCAGTTGAGAGCTCAATTGTGATAGCCTAGTCGTTACCAATACTCGACTACCATTCTCATTATTAGGTAAGAAGCGTTGTATCTTATCCCATGCATCGATACTCCACATATCATCCATAACAATTAAATACCTTCTACCAAATAAATATTTATGGAGCTTTGTTCCTAGTTTATCCTCACTCTTTTCACTTAGTACTTCCCTCTCTTTGTTAGTGGCTTGACAAAGAACTTCGCAGAGAATCTCTTTTGCATTAAATTGTTGAGAAATCGTAGCCCAAGCACAAATATTAAAATGTTCGTTAATTAATGGTTGCCCATAGACATTTCTAGCAAGAGTTGTCTTACCAATCCCGCCCATTCCTACAATAGGGATGACGTGGCGGTCGGGCTCCCCCCAAGTGAGCTTGTTCATGACCTCATTGATGACGTCGTCAGAGCAGACCGTGATACTGTTCTGCCTGGTGGAGAAAGTTCTTGAAGGAGCAGCATCTGCATCGACGGATCTCGGCCATTGATCGTGGACCACCGCCTTCTCTGCGTTGATCTCCACCGTCAGTTTCTTAACCAACTCCATTTCTTCAATCACTCTCTTCAGATCTTCATACAAGCTGGTTTGATCATCATGATGAGCTGCAGCTTCAGAAATTGGGATATTTTCTGGAAGCAATTGAAGAACTTGATAATCGCATTACTTCGGTCTTGAGATCGAGCAGGAAGAATTCGATTGACAATGTGAGATTCGATGACATCTTCAGCCGCGTAAGCAGCATCTGCGATTCGCATCTCCAAAGGATCAGCTTCGTCGATTTCGGAACTATTATGGCTTTCAAGAAATTCTTGCAAGAATGTAATAATTTGAGTGAGGGATTGAACTTGTTGATTATCGAAAGAAATTGGAGGGGAATGGTGGTGTTGGATATCATGTATAATGTGCATAAGAGAAACCAGAGCTGCATAGGCCGCCATGGAAGCAGTAAAACGGAAGCAGCAGAGTATATTTTTGGGAGGATGATGTGGGAAAAGAATTTGATAGAATATTATTGGTTGGTGCTGATGAAATTTATGGAAGGTGATTGGCGTTCATGTTCATGTACTGTTTCATGAATGGAAGAATTAAGGTTGGTAGGGTAGGTAGTGTCTCAGAAATTTCCGATCGACTTGTGGGCAGATTTTGGAAACCGTAGCAAGTAGGCAAGTTGCAGTTTGGATTTATTCAATTATAAAATTTTGGAAAATATTGCAACGTACTATAGATGAATCATATCATATGCCGTTCGCCTTGAATGAGGACATTTTGTAAGCGTCGCTTATTTTTAGTCCATGTTAGCATTACATTTTCCTATTTTAGGTTCATTTCTATTATAACAACTCGGTGATTATTATGAATTCTATATAAACTATAAACCAAAGATCAGTTTGATTTTCTTTTTCCTTTTATATTAATTCTCATAGTACAAAAATATATTTTTTTTGTGTTACTCCCTTTTTTTTTTATTTGTCTGTTTCATTATTTTATACCACTCATATATTCAACAAACAAGACAAGTCAAAAAAAAGAAAAAATGGAGGGAATATAATTTATTGTGCCATCTTATGTTTTCTTCTTGTCTTGAAATGCCATGATTATATGAATGGATATGCTTTATTGATTATTACTTCGTAAATTTTGTTAAGAAATTTACATGTTTTCGACTGAATTTTTTAAATATCAACAAGTTTATTGAGTGGTTTATTTGAAAAACAAATTGTTACCTTATAAATTAAGTTGGTTATGGATAACGGAGACTCCCCTATTAAATCTACATTAGTCTTTTGATTGTTAATCTCATGATTGTATCATGCAACACATCTAATATAAATCTATTATATTATATTAGTATTAAATAATGAATAATAAATATATTATATTAAGTTGGATAGAATTCTATTAGTATAATAGGTAGTTCTTAATATAATTATTATAATAGTATATCATATATTACAATAATGTTCTTAATTACTGAATACAATATATAATAAGGATATAATAGATAAATCAAAATTTATAAACTAGACCCTTTATAAAATATAACACACACACACATATAATATATATATATATCATAAGTATAATAATAAAATAATAATGCATTGTACGTATTTTTATAAGAATCTACAATGTAGTTAATTAGGGATGGCGTTGGAATTTTATCCCAAATTAGTGGAATATGACAACTAATTGCCAACTTGGAATATTTTCCAAAATTTTATACTACTAACAGCATAGATAATGAATCCAAACTGCAATTTGCCTACTTGCAACGCTAATTTCCAAAAATACTGCCTGCTTACCTCCGACTAGGGATGGCAATTTACCCGCGGGTACCCGATACCAACGGATACCCGACCCTAATAGGTGTGGGTTTGAGGCGATTTGATACCCACGGGTACGGGTATGGGTACGATTTGCTACCCATTTAGTTCGCGGGTATGGGTATGGATAGTTACTATTTATACCCGCGAAACCCGTATTCCCGCTAAAAATACCCGCTAAGATACCCGCGGGTATTACCCGCTAAAATACCCGCGGGCATTACCCGCGAATTACCCATATATTATTCAATTATTTTTATATTAATAAATATAGATTTTTTTAGTGAATTTTGAACTTTGTGGATTTGATTTGTGTTAAATTTGGATATTAATTGTGTTTTGTGAATTTGTATTTTAAATATTAATTGTGATTTGTGAATTTTGGTCGCGGGTACGCGGGTATCCGACGGGTGGCGGGTTCGCGGATACCCGACGCGTGACGGGTAGCGGGTACCCGACGGGTAGCGGGTATCCGCGGGTAGCAGGTATGGATAGTGGATGGTACCCGTCGAGGGTAGCGGGTACGGGTATGGGTATCGGATTTGTTCGCGGGTATGTGTATGGATATCAACTATCCGCGCCCGCCATACCTGACTGCCATCCCTACCTCCGACCTCATCAATTTAACCAACTTGCCCATCGTTTATTTGTAACACCTTAAATATCTAATTTAAAATGCTACTCTTTTCTTTATACAAAATTGCAAAAACTTTAAAATAAAGTAAAGTAAGAAGTTAACATAAATATGTTTTCTTTTTCATAAAAAAAATAATAAGAGTCGAACTCAATTAAAAACTAAAAGACAACTCATAATTTGAAATAAAATCATAAACATTACCACTTTAACTCTCTTTTGAACCAAATCAAAATAACATACTTTGAATAGCTAAACTAAACTTCGAAAAATAAGTGGAAAAACAAAAGTCATTTAATTTATTTATTTGTTTTTTTTTATAAAAGAAATTTTGATAAAACACATCAAGACGAATTAAAGAAATTTCACTAAAATAAAATTTTACTTATAAAAATCATGGACATATATAAACCAACATTTATTTCTTTTATCAAAGAAAATCTAAATATTTTCCATGAAAATTAACTAAATTTAAGTGAAACAAAAATAGCAAATCCATAAACTTATAACTTTTAAAATCTATATATATATAAAGAGGGAATCTTGAGTGGCAATTTTGTGATTTATTTCAATTTGAAGGTTTTATTTACATCTGCAAACTTTAGTTTTAAAACTAACGCATTATTTAAAAATTAAAAAAAAAAAAAAAAAAAAAAAAAAAAAAAACTGCCATTATATGCACGTCCCAACACCACCCCCTTCCCCCACCCTCCAAATCCTTTTTTACTACTATTATTTATTGCTTTGATGTAAATTTATTAAAATTTTATAGGAAATGAGTATGTAGTGTTATCTTTTTTCATTTTATTTTTTCTAAAAAATAAAAGTTAAATTCATCTATTCGTTCTCAAAATTCATTTGACAAAACATCCCAAAGTAAAAAATGAGCCACTTCGAGAAAAATGAAAGGAGTACAAGTCAATTAATCTTGTAAAAACCTTTATCGGTCAAATCGGGATAGCATTTTGGGAGACGAAGGTAGTACTAAATTTGGAATAGTTTTTAAATTTTATGAAAGTAACAAATTTGATTCAATAAAATATATTCTCTGCAGGTAAACAAATTAAGCATATGTCCATAAATCAATAATTAAATAGGCCTTTCAACATATTATAATTTTATTTTTCTATTAGAATATTTTTTTTCACTCTCTTCAATCTCTTTAAATTATTAATTATTTTTTATCCCTAAGAATATTTAATTATTTAATTGACGTACTTTTTTACCGTGCATTGCACGGGTGCAAATACTAGTATTAGAGTAAAGAGGAATGCTCCAATAGCCACTGTGGGCATACTAAAATGTGCTCACGGATGACGTAATAATATTACAAATAAGAAAATTAATTTAAATATATACCATAAAAACTAAACCCTACCAAAAAAAACTAAACCCTACTAAAACAAATCGAACCTTAACTGGAAAATATTAACGATGTGGCACTGTCACATAAGCAGTGGACACATTAAGTGTGCCCACGGTAGGTAGGAGAACATTTCTATTAGTGTAAAATCCTACGACATAACCATTTTTCGTATAGACAGAAACAAAGTTAAGAACGAAATCCAAGTTTCAATCTCTACAAAAGAGAAGAATAGTTGAAGTTCACCAACATAAAAGACAAACTCAAAACCTAACACCCTCGCATCCTCCACGCTGCCCCAACTCCGCTCACTAACCTGAAAATATTTTTAAAACATGGGGTGAGTACACAAAAATTCACTCAGTGGTTAGGAAGTGGATCTTTTTTCATTTTGTCCGAACATGAAATTATCACAGGAAAGTGAAACACGATCATTCATTCATTCATCATTCTTGGTCTAAACACAAGAGACTCTTAACGTCAAGGTCGTCATAAACAGTCAACTGTGCATAGGACTAGGCATATAGCTATATGCAATCATTCATTTATTCTCATCACATGTATCAAAATTCAAATCGATAAAACATGTTGGACATAAAAATTATTTATAAAATAAAATTATTTTCTTTCTCAAATCCACATTGCATATGCATTCGAAAACCATATACTTGAAAAGATTTTATCCACCTCGAAGTAGAGTACCGATCTCAATAATCCAGTCTCGGACGGAAATCCTAATCTACGTCAAACCTAAATAAAATAAATAAACCTTACTAATAAGTAAACAAACCCATTAACTAACCTTCTGCGTAAGCTCTAACTCTTCTTGGAGATAAAAGTTTGCTTCTTTTATAATTAGTTGCTGCAAATTTTTTTTTTGTTTATATATATATTCTTTAGTTTTATAAAATTAGGGTGTTATATAGTGGTATCAGAGCCAACCCTAGGCGAGCTTCATGGGCCCTGGGGGCGGTCCTGGATGAAAGGCAAATTGTTTCATACGTAACAATTTCTCCAAGTAAATCCCCAACTACAGTAATGCTAAGAACATAAATTGTAGAGAATTGTAGAGGACTTTCGTTATCAATTGTTGTGGTGAGAGATTTTTTGAAAAAAATTGAATACACTCGAGGGTGTTGGGAGTCAATAGGGAAGAACTTAACTTCTATAGTGAATTTAGAGAACGATAAACATTGCTTGAGATTGTTGAGTTTCAGCTATATTCATTTGCCTGCTTAATTTATATGAAATTTAAAGATATCGTCTTATAATATTTGAACCGTATTAATCCTCTGTTACTAGATCAATACCTATACTTTTTCGGAGGGATTTATTTGCATTATTTCTTATTTAGGAGGCAATAATAAAAAAAATACAAAAAGTGACGACAATAATAATAATAATAATAATAATAATAATAATAATAATAATAATAATAATAATAATAATTTGGCCCACTGGGTCCAGTCATGTTGTGCATTCGGCCTCATTAACATAAAATTTCATTGGTCTTATTCATAATTGGACATACGATAATTCCAGTCAAATGTTAATGGATCGAGGCCGTCACATGCATACATTGGTTTACAAAACTAATTTCTCCCGCAAATTAAATTTTATAAACAAGACACTTAGTATAGATTGGTCTAGAGCAGCTAATTTCTTCCATCGCAGCATAGTAATAGATTAGGTAAGCTTTTTTTCCCTATATGGTTGGTATAAATAAGAGAATATTAGATAGATAGAATTATAACAATTTACCAACAATAAAATTTAAGTGATCATGTTAACTCACGCAATCTCATTAGGTAAATGATTTACACGATACACAAAATTTATTAAATGTAGCACAATTTTTTTTCAAAAAAAAACCCCCTATAAATAGTGATCTGAAACAGCTTGAAAAATACATCAAGCAAAGAAAAACTAACAGAGAAATTAAGCAGAAAATTACTAAGAAAAAATGAAGTTGAGAGTAGCTGTGAATGTGTTAGCAATTATGGGTATGATTATAGTATGTGTAGCGATGAATGGAGCAGCTGCACTTGATCCCAAGACTCAAAAATGTGTAGACGCTTGTTTTGATAAATGTTGGGACGACTTTCATCACCCTTGCCTCAGAGATTGTCTTTGGGCTTGTGGTGCTGCAAAGCCTGCACTCAATAATAACCCTCTTTCCAACAATAATGTCAACCACATACCAAATACTATTGTTTAATTAATTAATGTATACCCTATAGCTCACATTTATCAATATAATAAAATAATAATGCATTTTATGCATGCATAATTATAATGCATCGTATGTATTTTTATGAGTATCTACAATTCATCAAAATATATTTCATTATTATTATTATAATGCATCGTTAGTTATAATGCGATTTCAATACTACTGTATTATAATGTATCCTTAACCTAGATCTTAGGTTTTAAAGGGATCAACAGGGTCCATTCATTTCTTATGCATTACGGAATAAAAAAAATTAATTAGGGATGGCGTTGAAATTTTAATACAATCACATAGAGCCCCTATATATGTTATATTTATATACATTTTTTTACTTTGATACTTTTTTAATTTAAATTTTATCAGTTGATATTTCGGATAGATATATTGTACTAGTATGTTAGTATTATTTACTTTGTTATCATTTTGCAAACAAGTCTGAGATAATACAAATTTTATTATCCAAACAAAAAGATAGTATATTCTAGTATATTCAAAGCTTGTCGATTTTCCGATTATGTTGCAGCAATGAAAAAAAAAAAAAGGCGTTTAAAGGTTGAAGATTGGAAGAAATCAACAGATTTGAAGGACTAACGTGGAGAAAGTTGGGGGCTAATCTGTCAAAGAGGCCGGGCCGGGCCGGCCCAGCCTAGCCCAATGGGCCACATATGCTAAAAAAAGGTCGGGTCGGGCCGGCCCAAAAATAGTCGGGCTCATAAAACTCTAGCCCAACCTGACCCCATATGGGCTATTGGGCCGTCGGGCCAACCCGGCCCATAACTATTTATTTTATTTTTATTTTAAAAATAATTACAATACAATTTTTAAAATTTATATATTTATTATCATGTTGGTCAATTTAATTGTTAACGGATTTTGAAAGCAAGAGTAAAAAATGTTATATTTTTATAATTTTATAAAAAATATGAAATAATTCACCTCAAGAATTAAATTAATTACCTAAAAGGATATATATCAAAATAATTTATAACTAAAATAATAATTTCATATATTTCATCAATTTATAAATAATATATTATATATATAACTATAAAAAAATACTACATAAATATATCGGGTCAAATAAGCCCATGGGCTTCGGGCTTTTTTAGCCCATGGCCGACAAAGCCCAACGGCCCATTGGGCCAGGCTATTTAGGCCCGGGAAATTTTGGGCCTCTATTTCTAGAGCCCGGCCCTACTTAAATCTCGAGTAGGCCGGGTCGGCCCGTCGGACCGGGCCACTTTTGACAGCTCTAGGGGCTATAGGGATAACTTGGTAAACTTAAAAATACGTTTATTATTTTATTAAATAAGGGGGCTATAAATAGTAAAATGGGGGTTATGTATAGAATTACCTTTCTTTTTTAAAAAACGTACATTGCGGCAATTTCACGATGGATCGAATAGAGAAAGAAAATCTAACTTCCTTCAACTTATATCAAATAATATTAATAATTTATTTTTTTTGGTTCGAATAGAGAAAGGCATAAAAAGGGTGGTTTTACTTTTTGCGAAAAAAAGAAGTTTAACTATTTTTTTTATTAATCATTATGTTTTATTATATTATTTCATTTTTTTTCTCTCGTTATGTATTTGCACCTGTTTTCTTCCTTTTTCGTCTTCTCATGTTCGTTTTATTCGAGTTGTGCTTTTTTTTAATTCATTTTCCAACAAAAATTAAAATTTTAAATAATATAACAATAGATAATTAAGGTCGTCGACGACGAAGCGCAACGCGTTTTATAAACATTTCCCCTTAAATTTAGAGGTTAAAGATTCAAGTCAACTCGAGTACGTGTGTATGAGTGTGTTGTGTTTGTCTGATTAAAAAAATAAATAAATAAAAATAAAAATAAAATTAGATAATTAAGGTCGCTTAGATATTTTATTTATTATTTTGAGTAAAAAAAAAAAACTGCGTACGCTTGTATGATTGGCTCAATTTCTTCATGGATTGATATAATTTGCGTTCTTGAAATATTGTTTCTACTTTCTACCATAGTTCTAAAAAAGTAAGGAAAAAAAAATGGAAAAAAAAAAAAAAAAGAGAAAGAAAGAAAACCTTTTAATAAATATTTTTGTTTCCTCTGTAAATGATGTGCTATTTCATATGGCCCAATGGGTTTTAGCTCGGCCCCGTTTTATTGGGGGCCCACTCAAGATAGACACTTTGTGCCCTTTGACCCTTTTGAAGTTCCTTAGTGTCAGAATATCTAAGATAGACCTAAGATGATCACCTTAATAATTGTGAGAAACGTTATGTGGCTGGACTTTCTTCTCCCTTCCACATTGTTGCCGACAGCTACGATACGTTGGCTGGCCCTACAGTTATTATGTTGTGGGAAAAAATTCTCAAAAGAGATTCGATGATATCTAATCTGCCTTCAAAATTATAATAGTCAATTTCCACTCACTTCCTTGTCGGTGTACAAGTTTATTAAAATTTAAATTAAAAAAAAGAAAAAGAAATTGGATATCAATAAATATGTAGGATTCTAAAGAATGTTGCCGTCCGGCCGGTCGGACCAGGAACCGGGCACGGCACCGGTTCGGCTAAAACTCTAAAATCGGAAGTCAGTAAAACCAGGATCAAACGTTGGCTTATTATGATGTTGGGAAAAGAAAAAGAAATTCTCTAAAAGAGATTTGATGATATCTAATCTGCCTTCAAAATTATAATAGTCCATTTCCACTTAAGTTTCTTTTGGGTGTAAAAGTTTATTAAAAAAAAAGGAGGAAGAAGAAGAAATTGGATACCAATAAATATGTTGGTATCCAATTTTTGTTAGGATTCTAATCAATGTTGCGGTCCGGCCGATTGGACCAAAATTATCTCGTGAGCTTAAAAAAATCAATTTGATTCAATATTAAAATTTGAATTTGATTAATTTGATTTTTGGACATCACTAGTTGTCATTGTATTAGAATCTATTCCTGTTTCACTCGAAATTTAACTCGAAAATTAAAATCATCAATTTTTTTGTATAGCTATGTAATTAATTTGTTTATTTGAGGTAAAATTATTTAATCTAGGAGGAAGAGTAGTGTAAATTTGAAAAATAAATATGGAGGAGAGATGTCTTTGGATTAAATAAATGAAGGGGGAATTCCAAAAAAAGGGGGCTGGGTTTGTTTGGCGGGGGGGGTGGTTCTGCAAAGTGCTGCAAATTGGCAGAGTAAAGTGTCTCAACCATATGGGCTTTGGCAGAGAAATTGACACCTGCCGGTTTGGATAGGAGTTGCAAACGTTTGCACCCAAGAACCTGCCCCCCCCCCGCCAAACAAACCCAGCCCCCTTTTTTTGGAATTCCCCCTTCATTTATTTAATCCAAAGACATCTCTCCTCCATATTTATTTTTCAAATTTACACTACTCTTCCTCCTAGATTAAATAATTTTACCTCAAATAAACAAATTAATTACATAGCTATACAAAAAAAATTGATGATTTTAATTTTCGAGTTAAATTTCGAGTGAAACAGGAATAGATTCTAATACAATGACAACTAGTGATGTCCAAAAATCAAATTAATCAAATTCAAATTTTAATATCGAATCAAATTGATTTTTTTAAGCTCACGAGATAATATTTGCCATTAGAGTGTTTGGGATTATTATTATTATTATTATTATTACTGCTAGTGTACCTCCCATCGAGCTTTGACGGATAATTTTTGTTTATGTAATATTTAAATATTATAGTATTTAATTAACATCTTAACATTTATCATTTTTATTTTTTTGTAATTTTCATTTTATGTTTTAAATTCGGATCGAGTAATAATTATGTCATTTTAAAATTAACTTCACTATTTTTTTGTGTGATTAACTTTTGCATTTCACGCCAAAAACCAATTTCACGATATATATTGTGTTTTTTGGTTAATGTTGTAATCCGTATTTTCCTATTGTTGTCCCTTTATTAAAGTTGGAATATAATAATAATAAATACTCCATCTGTTCTGTCGAAATGGTCTTGTTTTCTAAAAAGGAAATAATTAGTGAATTAAAATAATTAAATAATGCATAAAAAAATTAATTAATGACTTTGTTTTTCTTGAAATACCTATTTAATATTAAATATATTTATAAAAAATTCAAAACTTTAATTATCAAACACATTTTACGAATTAAACACTCTCTCCTTAAATCTCGTGTCGAAAAGAAATCAAGTCATTTCGGCGGGACGGGGGGAGTATATTTTAATTGAAATGAATTAAGACTGGAAATTTATATTTTAGTTTAAATTAAAAGATAAATATATTATATTTTTCTCCTATGAATGATATAGGTTGTTTTTGAAAATAAAACTCATATTAAGAGCATAAGTAGGTAATAAATTCTTTGTGTTGAAACTTTTTAAATTTAATGATCCGAAATACTACCTCCATTTCATATAGTTAGTCCACTTTGTTTTATTGACTTTTTCGGTACGCGTTTCCACCGAAACTTAGTACGAGTTTTAAAATATAATTTTGAAGTATTTTTTTTTACGGAATACTATGACACTCATAGTATTTTTTGAAGTGACAATCTCTGTGATGCCAATTAGATCCAGTGTCAATTCTTATGAATAAAAATGCCAATTAGAATGAATAAAAGGTTAATATATAAAACTAGCCACTTTCATATAACAAATCCAAAATCTAGTCAGTTGTATAAAAAAACTCAAATAATAGCCACTTGTTGTGTTAAATGTCATTTTTACCCTTAATGAAACTAATTTAACATAAATAAAAAATTAACATAAGTGATTCTAAACCTAATCTCACCCAGCCGCCGTTCATTTTTTCTGCAACTCTATCTCCTTCCCTTGCCTCCCCACCGCCACCATCATCTCTCTCTCTCTGACCTGACTTAAACGGCCGCGTCCTCACTCTGTCGCCGACATTAGATCCGCCATTATTAATCTCCGATTGTCGCTGTTCTACAATACACAACTCCGATGAATACACGACTCGTGTATTCGGAGTCGTGTGTTCGTAAATCGACAACAACTTCTAACGTCACCACCGGCAATGCCATCTCCGGTGGCGGCCACCTTCACTCTTCCTCCTCGCCTCCTCTAGCCATCACTGCCCCGCACTGCTACTTCCGATTCAACTCACGAATCCCAAATGCACGAATTATACATTCGTGTATCCAATTTTTTTGTATTCGTGCATTCGATTATTAAATTTGTTATTCTTCTATTAGTGGTTGTTGCTGGCGATTAATGTTGTGATGGTATGAGCAATTACTAAATTAGGATTTGATTACAATTTATTTTTCTAGTGTTTTTTTTTTTCCTTCCTAATATTGGTCAAATACACGAATCAGTGATTCATACGTATTCATGTATTGGTGCTTCAAATTCATGTATTTGTATATTAGGGGTAATTTCGTAAGAGTGACTAATTTTTGTGTTTTTTTTACTGTAGTTGTTAATATTTTGGTTTACAATAATAAAATAACTATTTTAAGGGTTGCCCCATGAGTTGCCCCATGAATAACAGTGTCAATTAAAATCCGGTCACATTATGTGTCCGTACTGACAGGAGTGTGCCGCTTTTTTTATTGATCATTATATTTTAATATATTATTACATTTATTTTCTCTCGTTATGTATTTGCACCTGTTTTCTTCCTTTTCATCTTCTCCTGTTCGTTTTATTCGAGTTGTGCTTTTTTTTTTTTAAATTCATTTTTCCAACAAAAATTAAAATTTTAAATAATATAACAATAGATAATTAAGGCCGTCGACGGCGAAGCGCAACACAGTTGATAAGACGTTTCCTCTTCAATCAAGATGTTGGTGATTCAAGTCACTTCGAGTGTGTGTATGAGTGTGTTGTGTTTACCAAATTAAAAAAAAATATAAAAATAATAGATAATTAAGGTCGCTTAGATATTTTATTTATTATATTGATTAAAAAAAAAACCTGCGTACGCTTGTATGATTGGCTCAATTTCTTCATGGATTGATATAATTTGCGTTCTTTAAATATTGTTTCTAGTTTCTACCATAGTTCCTAAAAAAGTAAGGGGGGGAAAAAAAAAAAAAAGAGAAAGAAAGAAAACCATTTAATAAACATTTTTGTTTCCTCGAGAAATAGATGTGCTTTTTCATTGGCTCAATGGGTTTCAGGCTTTCAGCTCGGCCCCGTTTTATGGGAGGCCCACCACTACTCTTCGAAGGCACACTCAAGATAGACACTTTGTGTCCTTTTCCCCTTGTGTGTGTGCGTGAGTGCTATTCGAGAATTCCGAACGGCGGTTTTGATTCTTTTGAGCACCTCTATTTAATTGGGAATATTTTTTTAAATAACTTATATGGAATTTAAAGATAGTGAGTGTCTTATCGTTAAAAAAAGAAAAAGAAAAAAAAGAGAGAAACCGTTTTATAAATCGTATTAACCCTCTATTACTAGATCAATACACATTTTTTTAGAAGAAGCTTGAAGGGATTTATTTGCATTATTTCTTATTTAGGAGGCAATAATAAAAAAATACAAGAAGTGACGACGATGACGACGACGGCAACAACAACAATAACAACAACAATAATAAATAATAATAATAATAATAATAATAATAATAATAATAATTTGGCCTAGTCATGTTGTGCATTTGGCTTCATTAACATAAAATTTCATTGGTCCTATTCATAATTGAACATACGATAATTCCAACAATAAATAAGCAAATATTTGATAGATAGAAATATAACAATTAATACCAACAATAAAATTTAAGTGATTGTGTTAAACCACGCAATCTCATTAGGTAAATGATTTACACGATACACAAAATTTAATAAATGAGTCACAAAAGATTTATTTTTTTCAGGAAAAAAAAACATATAAATAGTGAACTGAAACAGCTTGAAAAATACATCAAGCAAAGGAAAACTAAGAGAGAAATTAAGCAGAAAATTAAGGAAAAAGAAGTTGAGAGTAGTTGTGAATGAGCTAGCAATTATATATGGGTATGATTATAGTATGTGTGGCGATGATTGCAGCACTTGCACTTGCACTTGCATTTGATCCCAAGACTCAAAAATGTTATCATAAATGTTGGGACCTACGAACCAGTTGCCTCGAATTATGTCTTATTTAATTGTCATGCTGCACCCAATAATAACCCTTTTTCCCCAGCAATAATGTGAACCAGATGCCAAATACAGTAGTGTTTAATTTGATTGTACCCTATATAGCCTATAAATATATATATCAATATAATAAAATAATAATGCCTACTTGCACGCTAATTGCCAACTTATGTATAGAAGAGTTTTGGTTCAACATCATTTCGATGCTTGTGCTTGGACTACGATTTCTAGAGAAATATCTAAACATTTTCTTAGTCAGGTGGGCGAGGATGACTTGCTTTAGAACACTACAAATTTTGCATTTTTTAGCAACGGAAATTTCTGTTGCTATCTGCATACAATCCGCTGCTAAACCCAAATAGTAATGGATTACCTACTGAAATAATTAGTTGCATTAATCATCGCCGGTAAATCTTAGCAACATAAAATATGTCATTGCTAAAGCTTAACAACGGATTTACCAACGGATGTTCCGTAGGCAGAAGGCCGCCGTCGGCATCGCTATGGCAAGCAATTAGCATCGGATGTTTTCAGTGCTAAATGCCAACGGACAATCCGTCAACAGATGTTTTGGAGTGTTTTCGTAGGTAATCCGTTGCTAATTTTTGAAAAACTGCTATTTCTCTTTTATTTACCTTATAGATAATATTACTTTTTAATTACCTGCTCAAATAAGCAATTAAGAATACTAATATAACATCCAATAGTTATGGTAATATAGAAGGAGAGAATTTGTTCTACAATCAAATCCACATAATCTAACATCAAGTATTCCACAAGTCTCAATGTGCAAAATAACAAAGTCATGTCCATAGCAATCCAACCATAAGTCTACCGTACATAGCAAAGTCTACCATATGTCTAAAATAAAACGGCAAAAATGCATTTAAATACACGAACTTTGTCCTGATATATTGTTTTGATCACGAACTTTTAATTTTTTTTCTATAAATTCATGAACTTTAAAGATTGTCCAATTTTTCCATGATTTATGATTTCCCCCCAATTATATCTGACATGGCAACCAGAATTGTACACATGTACACATCATCCGGCGATCCCGACTGAAACTACGTCGTTTAGAATTTAATTTTTCATTCAACACACATTAATATTGTATTATGATTAATCAATTAAAAAAATTGCTTAAAAAAAGTCTCTCTCCCAAATGCCGTCTCTCTCACGTTCCCTCACTGTTGTTGTAGAGCGGCGCGGCGATGGTACACTGTTGAGACACGGCTAAGGGATTACTATACCGAACCATGATGCCGGCGGCCGTTGGACAGACAAAGAGGTGAGAAGAGGGCAGGGGTGGCGTTCCCTAACCTTGTTCCTATCTGATGCAACTGTGCGCAGCAGTGGTAGCCATTCGGGAAGGATGACCTCGGCGGTGACCGGCGACGACAAGGCCTCGGTGTCTGTCCGGCAATATTTGAACAAGGGACAGAGAGCCGAACGAGAAGCCACAGCCGTAGTGCCGGTTCAATTTGAGAGGAATAGAAAATTAGGGATTTGAATTTTGAAGGGTTTTGATTACAGAGGATAAAGGAGTGGAAGGGAGAAATTCATGGATTGGCACGTGGCCGTCCGTCGTGCATTGGCACGCCGAGGTTGCCGTATTTGCTGTGCCGGGCGAAATACACGACCAAAATTACATGACTGTGTAGTCATGTAATCATGGTCGTGTGTTTAACTTAAAGGGTAAATTTATTATTTTATACGAAAATTGGCTAAAATTTATATATTTTTTTATGTGTAGCTAAAATTTACCTTTATATTATCAAAATGACTATTTTTGGGATTGTCTATCATAGTGAAACCTTAATTTTGGCGGAAAGGGCACGTCGAGATTCAAACAAAATTAATGGAATATGACAGCTCATTGCCAACTCGGGCTGTTGTTTCCAAAATTCTACCACTTCCTCCGTCCTTTTATGTAAAGTAGTTTATTAAAATTAAAAAAAATGACTCTATATAAAGGAGAATGATTAAGTAATAAATAATGAATCCAAACTGCAATTTGCCTACTTGCAACGCTAATTTCCAAAAATCTGCCCATCAAAGAATTCAAGAAATACCTCCGACCTCATGAATCAGTAGTACGCGAAAATGAACGCCCATATTCCCTTGTATAAGAGTTTCATAACCAACCACTAATATTCTATCAAGTACAATTAATTAGACATGTCAAATTTATAAATATAACTTTTTCCAACAACTTTTTTTAACAATAGTTAAATCACGTGTTAGACACTCACAGTGAAACCTTTAGTTTTGGCGGTGGCCGTCGAGATTCATACAAAAATTAATTGGCAACTTGGAATGTTTTCCAAAATTATACTACTAACATACACAGTATAGATAATGAGTCCAAACTCTGCAATTTGCCTACTTGCAACGCTTTCCCAAAACCAGCCCACGGTTTTGAACGTAGCATGAAATTTCTAAGAAAAATACTGCCTGCTTACCTCCGACCTCATCAATTCAATTCAACCAACTTGCCCAATGCCCATTGTTTAATCATACTTTATCCTTTCATTCATTCATGAATCAGTACGCGAAAGTGAACGCCCATATTCCCTTCTATATAAGAGTTTCATAACCAACCACTAATATTCTATCAATTTCTTTTCCCACAAAATAATACACTCTGCTTGCTTCCGCTCTACTGTTTCCATGGCGGCCTATGCAGCATTGGTTTCTCTTGAGAACATTATACATGATATCCAACACCATCATTCCCCTCCCATTTCTTTCGATTATCAACAAGCTCAATCCCTCACTCAAATCGTTGCCTCCTTGCAACAATTTCTTGAAAGCCGCCATAATACTTCCCCTGTTACCGAAATCATTGACAAAGCTGATTCTTTGGAGATGCGAATCGCAGATGCTGCTTATAAGGCAGAAGATATCATCGAATCTCACATTGTCAATCGAATTCTTCCGGCTGGATCTCAACGTCGAAGAGATAGGATTACCAAGTTCTTCAATCGCTTCCGAGCTCCAAAGAAACCTGAAAATATCCCTATTGTGAATCAAAGTCTTTCTGCCGGATCTCAACATCATTCTCCTCCGAATTCTTTCGATAACCAACAACTTCCACCAATCACTGAAATGCTTGCATTCTTGCAAGAATTTACCGAAATCGACGAAGAACTTACTGAGATGCGAATCGCAGATGCTGCTCACGAGGTGGATATGGGAAGCCCGAGTAGTTCCTCTGTTACCGAAATCGATGAAGCTGATCCTTTGGAGATGCGAATCGCTGATGCAGCTTACGAGGCAGAAGATACAATCGAATCTCACATTGTGAATACAAGTCCTCCTGCTGAATCTCAACATCCAAGAAATGCGATTATCGGGGCGGAAGACATCATCGAATCTCCTATTGTGAATCGAAGTCCTCCTGCTGGATCTCAACGTCGAAGAGATAGGATTATCAGGTTCTTCAATCGCTTCCGAGCTCCAAAGATACCTGAAAACATCCCATTTTCTGAAGCTGCAGCTCATCATGGTGATCAAACCAATATCCCATTTTTTGAAGATGAAACTCATCATGATGATCAAACCAATATCCCATTTTCTGATGATGAAACTCATCATGATGATCAAACCGATATCCCATTTTCTGAAGCTGCAAATAATCATCATGATGATCAGACCAACTTGTATGACGAGCTGCAGCAAGTGATCGAAGAAATGGAGTCAATCAAGGAACTAACTGTACAGATCGATGCAGAGAAGGTGGTGGTCCACCACCAACAGCTGAGACCCACCGTCGATGCGTCTGCTGCTCCTTCCAAGTCCTTCTCCACCAGGCAGCTGAACAGTATCACGGTGTTCTCTGACGACGTCATCAATGAGGTCATGGAGAAGCTCGCCAGGGGGAAGCTTGACCGCCACATCATCCCAATAGTAGGTATGGGCGGGATAGGTAAAACCACTCTTGCAAAAAATATTTATGAGAAACCATTAATGAAGGAACATTTTGATATTTGTGCTTGGGCTACAATTTCCCAACAATATAATGCAAAAGAGATTCTTTGTAAAGTTCTTTGTCAAGCCACTAACATAGATAGGGATGAACTAAGTAAAAAGAGTGAGGATGAAGTAGGAACAACGCTTCGTAAACATTTGTTTGGTAGAAGGTATTTAATTGTAATGGATGATATGTGGGATATAGATGCATGGGATAGGATACAACGGTACTTTCCTGACAATGAGAATGGTAGTCGGGTATTGGTGACCACTAGGCTATCGCAATTAGGCTCTCAATTGAATGAAAGTTATACCCATGACATGAAATTTCTAGACGAGGGTAGTAGTTGGGATCTATTCTCGAAAACTGTGTTTGGAGAGGACAATTGCCCTAGTGAATTAGAGGGAATAGGGAAGAAGATTGTAGAGAACTGTAGAGGACTTCCTTTGTCGATTGTTGTGGTGGGAGGTATTTTGAAAAATGCGGAATACACTCGAGTGTGTTGGGAGTCGATAGGGAAGAACTTAACTTCAAGTAAAGTGAATTTAGAGAACGATAAACATTGCTTGAGATTGTTGAGTTTGAGCTATAGTCATTTGCCTGACTATTTAAAGCCATGCTTTCTGTACATGGGAGTGTTTGAGGAAGACTCTGAAATCAAAGTCTCAACACTCATCAAGCTATGGGCTGGTGAAAGATTTCTAAAACCTATAAATAAGAAAAGCTTAGAAACAGTCGGAAAAGGGTTCTTGAAGGACTTAGTAGACAGAAATCTCATTCTAGTTCATGCATTGGGGTCTACGGGGAACATAAAGTACTGCAAAATTCATGATCTGTTGAGAGACTTATGCTTGAGTGAAGGTAAGAAGGATGGATTCTACCACGTGATAGGACAAGATAGTCGTCAAGGCATAGATAGGCAAAGGCGCGTTGTTATACGTAGGAACACTTCAGAGAAGAAGGTGCTCAAGGACTTGAGATCCATGCCACATATTCGTTCTGTCATTTCTGAATATGAGAAAGTCCCATCCTGCAAGAATTTTAGATTGGTGAGGGCGTTACATGCATACGAAGCTATTGGCAAAGTATATGTGGACTCCGATGCATTTCAATACGTGAACCTCCGGCACCTTGCCGTTGGAATTCGTAGCATGTCCTCATTCTTTTCTTCAATCACTCTCCACTGGAACTTGCACACCTTGATTGTTTCGTGCAATGAAAATTCTACGGCGCCAGTTGGAATTTGGAAAATGCCTCAAATTAGGCGTATTGAGTTTATCAATATGCGCTTGTTTCTTCCAGACCCTCCCAGTGACGCTGTCGTTATGGAGAATCTACAGGTACTCAGGCAAGTAGAGAATTTCAAATTCAGTGAAAAGGCGGTTGAGAAAATTCCCAATATCAAGAAACTGGCGCTGCGGTATTCTGGGCATGAGGGGATGTTGCAATTGAATGGTGATTTTTATTGTCTCAGCAACATTCAACGGCTAGATAAACTAGAGTCTCTCTATGTATCCTTATGGCGTGATTTTATATTGGTTCGTTCTCTCAATAAGCTTACCTTCCCAGATTCGTTGAAGAAGCTGACTCTCTCGATGATACCAAATTTCAAATTCAACGACATCTTGGAGAAGATAGGTTCGTTGCCCCATCTTGAGAAGCTCAAGTTGTGGACCGGAGGCTTCCGAAGAGGCGAGTGGGAAATAGCTGAAGGCCAATTCCCCCGCCTCAAGTACTTGGGAATATATGCTTGTTCTGATCTGAGAAAGTTGACTACAGAAGAGCAGGGTTCCATCATCTTTCAAAGCCTCGAGGTGCTTTACCTTTTTTATTTAGAGGAATTGGAAGAGATCCCTTTTGAGATTGGAGAAATAGCAACATTGCAAAAGATATCGGTGCAGGTATGCGGCGCATCAGTGGTGAAGCGTGCGAAAGAGATAGTAGAGGAACAAATGGAATTACAAGGGGATGATCTGTCCTTTAAAGTTGTGGTTTCATCGAAGAATAAAGAACTGCAGAGCTTGTCTGGTCCAAATTTTGAAGTATTTACGTAATTTTGTTGATAACTATACTACTTTTTTTTCTAGTTTGTGCATTTTTTTATTTTTATTTTTTTTTATGAGAGAATAGTCGTTTGTAAATGTAATAATGATCAAGTAATTTGTAATAATCAAGAGTACAAGACTCAGTTTCAGACGTGGCATGAGGCATGCTCAAGCCCCACTTCACCTGTGATTTGTTATATTAAGTTATTAAATTTTTTAATACATACAAGCATATTAAAGATTAAATATTTAATAAATATATGACAAGTCTTCATTACATTAATGTAACTGGCTTGCAAGGATTACCGTACATATGCAAATAAAATAATCATTAATAGTGTAGAAAATAAAGTAAAATCAAAATATTTAAATAAGACTCTCGGTTTACACTTTAACAAGATTTCATCGATATCTTGTCAACTTTGGAACGAATTCGAAATATTACCTATAGTTGGTAACTTGTCAATTTCTTTCCATCTCTTAATTCGAAATCGACTTACAGTAAAAAAAAAAAAAAAAAAAAAAAAACTATTAGGAAGAGCATCGAAAATGAGGAAAAGGAAAAAAGAAAAAGAAAAAATGAACAAAAAAGTAATGAAAAAAAGAAGAAGACATAATAAAAAAAGAAAAAAAAGAAAAATAAAAAAAATAAAAAACAAAAACAATTCAGGAAAAAGAAAACAAAAAAATAAAAAAAAAGATGGGGGAGACATGTGGTGTGTGTGTATCAATCAAAGTCAAAGGTGGAGGAGAGCTGAGAGAGTAGAGAGAGTGTTGAAAAGTAAAAGTAATGGTAAATTGGGAATGAATTTGAAAATATGGGTAGATTTTGTAGTTTTTTAAGTTATATCATATATATTGTACATACTATCTCATAATAGGTAAAATAATTCCCCTCTCATTATGATATACCTTTATAAAAAAAAATTCCAAAAATAGTACATTAACAAAGTTAAGTTACTAAAAATGACTTTCAGTAACTATTATTATTATCTTGATAATTGAAAGCAGCATATAAAAAAAACAATGTATAAATTGGTCATTTATACCCACTTATATGTAGTAGTAGTAGTATACAAACAAAGTCTTATGGATTTTACTATGAAATAAACAAAGTCTTATGGATTTTACTATGAAATAAAATTATTTCAATTTTACAATTTAATAATAAATTCAAAAAATATGTTTAGTTTCTTTTGTAGGTGTGGTGCCACGATTAGATGTGGTCGAGAATAAAAATAACTTTAATTTAAGTGATACTATCATCTAATAGTAATTTTGAAAAACAACAATTAATAATAGGGTTTTTGTGGGTATATCTAGAATTGTCTATACATAATTTAATGTATAATTTATTGGTTATAATTAAATAATGACAGAATTAGGGTGTGGTCCATGATTAGTGTCCAATTTGTAGCTCATTTGCAAGATTTTTGTTCTTGTAAATAGTAACTTATTTTTCTATAATTAATTTGTATTCTGATTATTGATTAATTATTCATATATACATTAGTTATTATGTGTTGGCTATTATTATAAATTAATCATAAAGTTTGTTGATATAAATGTACATTAATTCTTCTAATTAATTCATTGAAATGTTCTAAAAATAGAATCAACAACTACTAAGCCTACTATTATATATTACCTCCGTCCATAAAGAGTAGACACAAAATTTCTGGCGTGGAGTTTAATGCATTGTGATGATATATTGATAAATTAAAGTGTTAAAGTGTTAAAATGTTCAAGTTAAATAATTGTGGGTCCCTCTAATATTTTTGTGAGTGTTAGTATTAAAGTGTTAAAGTTGTGAAGCTCATTACTAAAAAGAAAAGTATTTATAGATGGTAGACGTTCTAATAGAGTATTAATGTCTAAAAATTGTGGACGACCGGAGTATTATATAGATATATAAATCGACATTTAATTCATCCTTTAATTACGCATGACATCAATGCATTTAGATTGTAATTGAAATTAGCATAACTCATTCAATTTCTATACTTATACCTGCGTTTTAATTAGAAAAATCTTGTAATTCTATAGCTTCTAGTTCAGAGTCTATGTTATGCAGCCTCATGTTTCTGTGAGCCTCAAGACTTGCACATCTTTTTATATATAGAAAGCACTGATACTTGCATTCAACATATATATATTGAGATTGGAATGTTGTATAAATTGAGTAAATGAGTACATTAAATTACTTACTATTTTTTTTTTCAAAAATTAAAAGACATACAAAATTTACTATTTATAGGATAAATAAGTTACTCAATATGATAAATTGACAAGCTATAGCTCATATTACGATATAAATGAAATCTATATTAAAATATTGAGGGACTCGGATGGGTGTATAATCCATGTATTGTGTTTTTAAATGAGGGACTCGACATGTGTGAGTAATTTTGTGCTATTACATTAACAAATTATAATATATCTCATAGTCTACATTTTCATTTATCATTACAATGTACATAATTTATAAAAATAAAAAAGATCAAAATGACATGGACAATTGTTGGTGAAAGCGTAGCGAATTTGCTCTAATTCCTTTTCATGGATCCTTTTGTGTCTGACCTTACGCATTGTTCAAAATTGAATGATTATGATTTTATTCTTGCAGCATCTTCCGCATCAATCTTGCATCTATTAGAAAAAGAAAGTGAGTTGAAGGATCAGAAAATAACTGTGAGTGTTTTAGCTGGCAAAATTTATAATTTATAGGCACAATACAATGATAAAATTAGAAAGAAATTAATCGCATACCATAATTGTGCATTTGTAACGTCAAATATTAATTATATAATTAAAATAATTAGTACACAGATGAAACCTACCATTTATACTAATAATTTTTAAAATGGCATACTAATAAAAATAAAAAACCAAATTACTAAAATCAACCCGTAGTTACTATACATATAGATATATATTAGAAGAAAATGTTACTAATATGTTATTTCATGGGCCTATAAAAATTTAAAATAAAAGGATGACAAATTTTTGTCATTTACAATAGTTGTAATTATAATTCTTAAATTTTCTTGCATTCAATCTCTTATCCCAACTAAATTGCGTGAACGATGTAAATACCTAAAAAAATCAAAATTTCAAGATCTAAGTTTTCCTTCAAGTCATAATTATTATAACTATTAGAATCTCTCAAATTTTATGAGTTTAGTTTGAAAACAAAAACTGAACAAAATTACATAGAATTATTGTAGAAATTTAATTAGAAAAAAACAAAGATTATAGTAGAAGAAAAAGAAGATCACCACAAATTGAAAATTCATAATATGTCATTATTCACTATTTCTGAACCTTACGACAGTCTTATTCTTCTTCCTATTGATTGTAGAAGGAAATTTGTCATCCAAGTTTCTATTTCACAATGCTCAATCATGCTTCTCATTTAATCTACCATGCACTTTATCGCCAAATTATAGATCTGCAAGAATCAAGAGCAATTTCTGTTAGTACCGTATATTTGTTTAAATATAAAAAATAAAAAACATTTGAATTATTTGAGTGTTTTTGATTGTAGAATTTCTGATTATATAGACATAAAAAATGATAAAATAGGAAAAACATTAATTTGTAAATATAAATTTTGCTTTTGTAACGTCTACAATAATTGATTGATTGAAACTTATTAATGTATATTTATGATATACTACTAATTATAATTATAATTTCTAAAAATGACAATTTAAAAATAATAAAAATATAAAACTACTAAAAATAGCTATCCATATTGTAAAATATAATTTTACATATATACAGTAAAACCTCTCAAAAAGAATACTCTATTAAGGAATAAACTCTCTTTAGGAATAAAAATTCATGGTCCCAACTTGGGACCAGTTATAATTTGGAATAAACTCCATATTGTCATAATTCATATTTTTTCAAGTCTCAACATAAAGAAATACACCTCCATTTAGGAATAAATCATAATAATATATATAATTTTACAATAGATTTAAGTTGATTTAAAATACTTGTTCAAGGTTGATTGTGACAATGATTTAATCTTGTCACGACCGCACTTTGCTAAGGATAGCTAAGACGGGAAACCGTGACTAGGGGTTGGATATAAGAAGCAGGAAAGAAAGGGGAAATGACTTATAACTCGGTAATTAGCAAAATGAACCATTGAATAGACTCGATCGATAGAGATTTGGGAGATGAACGAAGTTAACGAGAAAATCTCATGGCTTAAATGTTATACGAGTATTCAAGAGAAGAAACCTTGCAATGTCAAACATAATTCAAGTTCATGAAGGAATACGAGTAGAGTAGTTCTCGATTTACTGGTTCATGAAGCCAGTTAAACAATAATTATCTAAATAAGCTAATAGAAGCGTACAGCGGAAGTCTTTAACAAAATAGATACATATATGAAGATATGTATCTCTTTCTGAACTGAATTCAAAAGATGAACGAATCTCCTCTCAACACTGCCGCCCTTGCCACCTCACTTAACCTGCAAGTTTTTGAAAACACGAGCAGGGCTGAGTACTTGATATACTCCGTGAGGTTATGCCCAAAATATTATTTTTAAAGTATTCACCAATCATGCATTTCACAGTTATCACAAGGTTTTATCGAAATACTTGTGTAACAAAAACACTTTATGTCCATAAACAATCGGAGTGCACTCCCCATTTTCTTCCACATCTGTATAATCCATATCTGTAAGTACGCCGGCAAGGTGGCCACCTCACCGGATGTTTCCTTGCATAACCGGCCCACCTCTGGAGCACACAGTCACGACTTCGTGTACACATAACCTGGCTAGCGACCTTTGTCTAACTCAGACTCGATCGATATAACGTTGGCAATCCAACTCAGATAGGCATCACACATAAAACCAAAAATATTTTATGCATGAATGGGTTTTGTGTTCACTTGCTTTATTTTCAAAACATGCTTTATTATAGCAACATTATAATTTTCTTTGTAAGAAACACCCACCTGATTGCAAAGTGATAGATCGGTTCCTGGTTTCTTCTTCACGTTCCTCGACTCTCGTCCCTTGCTTGACCTTTAGGGAAAAATCTTGTTTTAGAAGAAATACATTATTACTAGAATTCTCATTAGAGTTTTAGGATTCATAACCGCTTTTAGCTCATATCGCGCCTTAGAGATATATTACTAATTGAGAGGATAGAAAAGTCTATTCAAGAACTTCGGCATGGCTTCGACGTTCGATAAGTCTACTCGATAATTCTAAATTATCTAAAATCAGCTAAAATCGACTAATTCAAATGAGAACTCAATTTCTCCATTCGAACTAGTCCCAAGACTCGATCAAGACGCTTAACAAAGCAGTAGAAGGTCCGTCATATGAAAAACGTACAAGTTCAACATTCTAAGAGAATTTGGAAATTCTGCGACCCTCTAGGAAAATAATTGTTTCTCACTCATTATAAATCGAAACAGAGCATATGATATTGATTTGGAAAGATAACACATAGGGTTATGACATGTTTAAATTTCAGAATTTTCCCATGAATGAGCTGGGAGATTGAAGAATTTATTTCCAGAACTCGGAATCTGGAAATTAGAAATTTGGCAGATTCTGGTACCAACTTTGAGTGAGGATTTCTCACTCGTTTCTTGATGGATTCGAATGAATGAGCTATCAAAACTGAAGTTCAGAAAACAAGGAACAACTTTCTAGTTATAATTTTCTTCATTCGACCAAAGGAAAGTGGTCAAAACGTGGTTGGAAAAACGGGACAGAAGTTGTTCGTCGGAATTTCCAGATTGGAGATACAAACTTTGAAAAATCATAGTAAATTCATACGAACTCCGTTTTGAGTGAACGAGATATCTATGGAAAGCAAAAGGAACGTACTTCAACATGGAAAAAGAATAAATGTCGAATTTCAAACGAGCTGTTCTCAGTTTAGCCCGCAAGTGAGCTGATTTCCAGATTTCAAAAGAGATGTGATGTGAATTTCAATTTGTCATAACCGATGCATATGAATTCGGATCAAGACGAAATTTTGGCTACGGATAGCTGAGAACATGAGCTACAACTTTCATTTTGGACCCGAAATGAGATAGAGTCGGGAAAGGGTTCGAAAATGCTGAACAAAACGTGCACGCCAACTGTTTGATAAAATATCTAGTTTAAAAACGTGATCAATGTTTAGGAATTCGACTCTATCACTCATTGAGCTATCAATTTAGCAAGGATTTGTCAAGAACATCATAAAGGAAGTTCATATAATAGCTATACTCATTTGGTTATGAAGGAAATCGAAGGTAGCTTCAACAATACATACATAGATGATCTTCAAATGATGAGAGGAACACAAATATGAAAGAATTATCATCATTCATGAACTTTTCTTGAGAAGGCCGAATCTTAATCATGATGAGGGGAGTTTGAATCATATCATACAACACGAAATCAAGTTCAAACCAACAAGAGGAAATAAGAACTACCTCAAGCTTGATGAAATTCGAACACTTGTTTGATCACCCAACTTTCGAACCTTGCAAGTCGAACTTAGAGCTTCTTGATCATGATTTCGACCTCGGATTCTTGTTCTACGGGTCGAAATATTGGGGAGGACGAACTTTGGGAGTGATCGGAGGCCGGAGGTGTTGCAGGCAGCGGCGGAAATAGAGGAGGGAAGGTGGCCGGCGGGTTTGAAGGTGAAGAGACAAGGGAGAGTTTCTCTCTCTCTCACTAAGTTTGGGGTGGTGAGTTATGAGGAGGGTGATGTGGGTGTGTGGCTTGCATAAACTTGTTGAGTGGTGGTGAGATGAAACACCACTCTCTCTTTCCCTCAACTTACACGCACACACACACTAGCACACTTACACAATTTCTTCCTTCTTTTCCTTTTAATTCCTCTCACTTGCACTATTATAAAAAATATAGTCTTTTACTTCTAAGTCACACATCTCATCTTATTTCCGTAAAATTTTTACAGAATAACATTCTCCGGAAATCATTCCGGGTAATTTCTTGCCTTGCCATAATTCCTTCATTCTCAAAATTCTCGAGATTTCATTGGAAATAATTCCAACATATAATAAAAATTTCCGTAAGCTCATTTTCGTCCGTGCTCGATCTCAAATACTCGAAAAATTTTATTTCCTCCTTCGAAATTTCAATTTTTCCAAATACGGATTTTTACGGCTATTACAAATCTTTTGTGTTGTAACCTTATCCTTCAACTTGCGTGTGCGCATTAGCTCGTCCACATGACCACCTTCTTGTTGAACCCAAAACATTTCCAACTTGTTGAGTAAGCTTAAAGCTTCTTCACATGAAAATTTTTGTACTTTTATTGTCTTTTCATATTACGTGAGTAAATTTTTTCAATTAAGTTCAACACATTACATGTACATGTATCTACTAATTATACTACCTCCGTCCCTTTCAATTTGTTACACTTTTTTCAGTAATGTTTTCGAGCGTCTTGATGATGAGTTTTAAAATAACTTTTTTTAAAAAAATTCTTTTACGGGATACTACAACACTTGTAGTATCCCGTAAAAGAATTTTTTTTTAAAAAAATATTTTAAAACTTATCATCAAGACGCTCGAAAACGCTTGAAAACATTACTGAAAAAAGTGTAACAACTTGAAAGGGACAGAGGTAGTACCATTATATAATATACATGCATTTAAAAAAAAAAAAAAACCTTACAACTCTATTTAGGAATAACCCCCATTTAGGAATATTTTTTTGTGGTCCCAAGGATATGACTATAGAGAGGTTTTACTGTACATATATATAGTATTTAATTACATATTAATTACAAATTAAAGTTTGTAAACATAAATGTAAATAAATGCTAGTAGTTAATGAACTGACTTACCATATAAAGGCTTCCGTAACTATTATTATATAGTATATAGATTATTCAATCATTGGACAATGTTCAAGGTTTTATATATGATCATTATTAATAGTGTAGAAAATAAAGTAAAATCAAAATATTTAAATAGCACTCTCGATTTACACTTTAAATTCAAATATTTTCTTTTACATGTCATCATAAAAGTAGCTAGTATGAAAATGTCATTACATCAATAATGTTAATATAATTTTTGAACTAATTATTTAACCAAATAGGAATCGAAATATCAAAAGTTTACTTTATTTATGTATGATGCATATGGTTTAAAAATATTAAATAAATTAAGTTATATCAAATTAGGTCATATATATGGTCGTAGCATTTCTTATAGCACTATCTTTTCTCGTTATAAATTATCAAATAGTTCGTCGTTCGATATAATATTTTTCTTAACACTTGTAATACGCCTCATATTTTTCTAAATAATAAATAAAATAAATTAACGTATCAATCAACTAATAATCTAATGCTAAAAAGGACATTTTATCTTTGTTATAGGAGATAATAGGCAAATTAATAGAAAAGCATGAGAAGAATAGGCATGCACTTAATGCGAGATAAACCGAAGTCCCTACATATTTCCTAGTGGTTCGAAACTATATTCGTACTGATAATCATGAAAACTAAAATAGATAAGGGACTTTTGATGAGAAAGAAGAGGAAGAAAGTGTGCATTTCGAAAACAGCCTTTGGGGGTGGAAGAAGGCTCCTCCGAGGCGCACCCCGGTTGTGAGGCCGCCGGGCCTACCAAGGATTCCTAGACCGCCTCCCCCTCGTGTTGTGAGGCCACCGGGGCTGCATAGGCCAAGTCGCCCCCTAGAAGCTAGCTACCTCTCTTTGAAAGCATACAATCCTTAGCAATGGAGCTTCGTATGTATTGTGTTTATATTTACAATGTATTATGATAAACTCAAATAAATATGTTACTAAGTAAACCTATTATTTATGATGAATACGACCCTACAATCAATCAAAATAGCATGCTAGCTAGACATCTATCTATTGGAATAAGATATTTATGGTTGCAATTAAACTCAAATAAATAAATTTAATAAATAAATTAATTGATTAATAGGACAAAGCTATGAAATTACTGATAAATAAATTTCCATTTATTGAAATCTGATATAAAAAATAAAAAAAATAAAAAAGAGTAATTTTTTTGTTTTGAGCTAATCGAGCAAAAAAACATTGTATTGACTTTAAAGGATCAAATTTTGCCTTCTTTTTGTGGACTCAAATAAGAATATGCGATAATAAAAGGTACGGAGTACTCTATAGTCACCATCACTTTTCTAGTCACATTTTATATTAGAAGTCATAAATAAACTCTACTGTGAGGATATATGTCACAATATCATTTTTATTAGTTTTACTTTATTTTCTTTTTCAATTTTAATATATTGATATTTCATTTAATTATATAATTATTTTGCTAAAGTTCATTAATTCAATTAGAGTTTATAATTATTTTACTGGCGTCATTTTAGCTTAATTAGATGATTATTAGGGTTGAAAAATCTAAAAATTAGAATATACGTATATGATTTGTTATCACTTATCATGGCGTCGAAAAAATTATTTTATTTATTTTTAATCTTTGTATGACTAAAAGGAAAGAATAACGAGAAACTTGTTTTCTAAATGCCCTATTCTGGTTTGGTTTCCTTTCACAATAAGTATATCATATTTTAATTTTTGAGTAAAATAGTTATGTATTTTCATTTTACCCTTAAAATCTTTACTATCTATAAGTTGGCCATAGAATAGATAAAGTTATAATATAACTCATCATCGTTTACTATAGGCACACTTATTATACTCATTGTTAATGTGAAAGTGTCACATCGATAATTATTTTAATGCATACAATATAGGCATGTGAAAGTTATACGTTAGACACTCATAATTTTGGCGGTAGCGGAACGATTCAAACAAAATTAATGGAACGATTAGCCAACTTGTGATGTTTTCCAAAATTCTATGTATATATTCTAATGAATCCAAACTGCAATTTGCCTACTTGCAACGCTTTCCAAAAATCTGCCAACTGTTTTGAAATGAAACTAGTCAGAAATTTCTAAGAAAATACTTCTGCCTACCTCTTCAATTCAACCAAACTTGACCATCGTATTATTATATACTTCATTCTTCCATTCCCTATTATAAGTTTCATGATCATCCATTAATATTCTATCAAAAAATATACTCTGCTTCCGTTCAACTGCTTCCATGGCGGCCTATGCAGCTTTGGTTTCTCTTATGCACATTATACATGATATCCAACACCACCATTCCCCTCCAATTTCCATCCACAAACACCAAATTGAATCCCTCACTCAAATCATTGCCTCCTTGCAAAAATTTCTTGAAAGCCATAATACTTCCTCTGTTACCGAAACCGACGAAGCTGATCCTTTGGAGATGCGAATCGCAGATGCTGCTTACGAGGCGGAAGATGTCATCAAATCTCACATTGTCGATCGAATTCTACCAGCTGGATCTCAGCATCGAAGAAATGGGAATATCGGGGCGGAAGATATCATCGAATCTCGTATTGTGAATCGAAGTCTTTCTACTGGATCTCGACATCGAAGAAATGGGATTATCAGCTTCTTCAATTGCTTCCAAGCTCCAAAGGAACCAGAAAATATCCCATTTTATGAAGATGATCAAACCGAATTGTATGAAGCTCTGCAGCGAGTGATTGAAGAAATGGAGTCGATCAAGAAACTGACGGTGGAGATCAATGCAGAGAAGGCGGTGGTCCACGATCAACGGGCGAGATCAGTCGTTGCATCTACTGCTCCTTCGAAATCTTTCTCCACTAGGCAGAAGAGCATCATTGTCTGCTCTAACGACGTCATCAATGAGGTCATGAACAAGCTCACTTGGGGGGACCCCGACCGCCGCGTCATCCCTATAGTAGGTATGGGCGGAATAGGTAAAACCACTCTTGCAAAAGATATTTATGTGATACCATTTATTAAGGAGCATTTTCCAATTCGTGTTTGGGCTACAATTTCTCAACAATATAATACAAAAGAAATTCTATGTGAAGTTCTTTGTCAAGCCACTAAGAAAAAGAAGGAAAATATTGGAGAAAAGAGTGAGGATGATCTAGGAACAGAGCTTCATAAACATTTTTTTGGTAGAAGGTATTTAATCGTAATGGATGATATGTGGGATATCGATGCATGGGATAGGATAAAACGATACTTTCCTGACAATAGGAATGGTAGTCGGGTATTGGCAACCACTAGGCTATCGCAATTAGGCTCTCAATTGAATGAAAGTTATATCCATCACATGAAATTTCTAAACGAGGGTAGTAGTTGGGATCTATTCTCGAAAACTGTGTTTGGAGAGGGCAATTGCCTTAGTGAATTAGAGGGAATCGGGAAGAAAATTGTAGAGAACTGTAGAGGACTTCCTTTATCGATTGTTGTGGTGGGAGGTATTTTGAAAAAAATGGAATCAACTCAAGGGTGTTGGGAGTCGATAGGGAAGAAGTTAAATTCAGTAGTGAATTTAGGGAACGATAAGCATTGCTTGAGATTGTTGAGAATGAGCTATAGTCATTTGCCTGCCTATTTAAAGCCATGCTTTCTTTACATGGGGGTATTTGAGGAAGACTATAAAATCAAAGTCTCAACACTCATCAACCTATGGATTAGTGAAGGATTTCTAAGGATCATAAATGATGAAAGTCTAGAAACAATTGGAAAAGAATTCTTGAAGGACTTAGTAGATAGAAATCTCATTCTAGCCCATGAGCTGGGGTCTACGGGGAACGTAAAGTACTGCAAAATTCATGATTTGTTGAGAGATTTCTGCTTGAGTGA
Organism: Mentha longifolia; assembly: GCA_001642375.2. NCBI lineage: Eukaryota > Viridiplantae > Streptophyta > Magnoliopsida > Lamiales > Lamiaceae > Mentha > Mentha longifolia. The sequence goes on from CM038116.1 coordinate 7,775,592, forward strand.
AGGTAAGAAGGATGGCTTCTACCATGTGTTAGGACGAGATAATCCTCAAGGTATAAGTAGGCAACGACGCGTTGTTATACCTAGAAACACTTCAGAGAAAAAGGTCCTCGAGGACTTGAGATCCATGTCACATGTTCGCTCCGTCATTTTTGAGTATGGGAAAGTCCCACCTTGCCGGAATCTTAAATTGGTGAGGGCGTTGCATGCATATAAGTTTCGTTACTATGACGACATGGAAGATAGCTACGTGTTTAATTCTCGTGCATTTCAATACGTTAACCTCCGGCACCTTGCAGTTGAAGTTGATAAGACGTCCACATTCTTTTCTTCAATCAATCTCTATTGGAATTTGCAAACATTGATTGTTTCTTGCACCCACAATTCTACCGCGCCAGCTGAAATTTGGAAAATGCCTCAATTTAGGCGTATTGAGTTTGTCGGTATGCGCTTGTTTCTTCCAAGCCCTCCAAGCGATGGTGTAGTCATGGGGAATCTAGAGATACTTAGGGTAGTAGAGAATTTCAAGTTCGGTGAAGAGGCAGTTGAGAGAATTCCGAATATCAAGAAACTAGTGCTGCTGTATTCTGGAGGCGAGGGGATTGAGAATGAGGATCATTACTGTCTCGCCAACATTCAAAAGCTACGTAAATTGGAGTCTCTCCATGTATCCTTATTATGGAATGATTTTAGAAGGGTTGAGTCTCTCAATAAGCTTACCTTTCCACATTCGCTCAAGAAGCTGAGTCTTGATATGGCACCCGATTTCGAATGGAACGACATCTTGGAAAAGATAGGTTCGTTGCTCATTCTCGAGAAGCTCAAGTTGTGGAACGGAGGCTTCCGAACAGGGGAGTGGGAAATAGCTAAAGACCAATTCCCCTGCCTCAAGTACTTGGGAATATTTTCATGTTATGGTCTGAAAAAGTTGACTGCACAAGATCAGATCTTCATCATCTTCCCAAACCTTGAGCAGCTCTGCCTCTTTGATTTAGAGAAATTGGAAGAGATCCCTTCTGAGATCGGAGAAATAGCAACACTGCAAAACGTATGGATAAAAGGATGTGGCGCATCAGTGGTGAAGTGTGTGAAAGTGATATTCGAGGAACAGGTGGAATTATATGGGGAAGAACAAGTCTTTCATGTTGTGGTTTCGCTTGTAGGGGAGAATGAAGAACTGAAGAGCTTGGTTGCTCCAAATTTTGAAGTATTTTCGTAGTTCTTTTGACAACTATACTACTTTTTATAGTATTTGTTATTTTTCACTTGTAACCATTAGTTTTTCATTTTTATTTTATTTAGAAGAATAGAAGTTAGTGGGTTTTTTTTTTTTTTTTTTTAGGAGAATAGCAGTTACTGGGAATCTAGGCCAGTTTGTAATTGGAAAGCTAGAAATTGTAATTGTAGATTTGTAGATGGACTTTTTTTCTTTTTTTTTTTATTTAAAAAACGTACATTGCGGCAATTTCATGATGGATCGAATATAGAAAGAAAATCTAACTTTAATTTCATCGACTTACCAAATAATATTAATAAAAGTTCCTTTTTTTTCGAAAGAGGGCATAAAAAGGGTAGTTTTACTTTTAGCGAAAAAGAAGTTTGACTAATATTTTTTAATTATAATAGTTGCCTAGTCTATAATTACTTATAAGGTATCAAAGTTATTAACTCACATCACCGCATCAATCGACATGATTATATGGCATATCTTCTCTTTTTTTTTTCTAATTTTAATTTTTCTAAAATTTTCTCTCACACGTTGAATACTTAAAAGTAGAGCTGACAAATTGGCAGGCCGGGCCAGCCCGGCCCAAGCCCCGTCTGGTTTTGGGTTAAAATATGGTTGGCCCGGCCCGGCCCACAAATCAATTGGGCTTGAAAACTCAAAGCCCAACCCAGCCCAAAAATGTATATTTAGGGCTAGTTTGGTAGAAAAGCTAGGATATATCAAGATAGAATTAAAATAATGCAGGATGTTAAGATAAAAGGAAACAAGGGAGTAACAATTATGTTTGGTAGCCTATACACAAAAGTCAGTTAATAATATAGAGAGTGTTTGGTAGTAATTATTATTCACATGATAAACCTCTAAATTACTAAAATAACCTTTGAGCAATAAATCCTTTGCCCTAGCAAAAACTGAATCGACACCAGCATCAAGAAGTGCGCCAACATTGCAAGCTTGTGATTCCTTACGCAAATGGTGAATTTGGAAATTGGAAATACATATGTGGAAATTGGAGGATGGTATGAAATTGGGGGATTGTGGAAACTGAATTCGCCGCCTACCAAATTCGGAGCTTGAAGCTTGTGAATCAAATTATCGCCGTCGGAGAAGAGGGTGTAGCCAAAATATTTCGCCCTTCGCCGCGGCCAGCGGCGGGGCTCTCTCACGATAACGTGTTTCATATTGTTGAATGACGACCTGCTCCTCTGCTGGGGATGATTTGAGACGGTGAAAGCCCGCTTCTATTAAATTGGGTGCAATTCGGAGGAAGAGCCCAGCGGGAGAAAACTAAAGTTTGCGTTTCTTCATCGGCGCCGCTGCCGCCACTGCCTTTGTTGCTGAACCAGCCGGAATCGGGTGAGGAGGTGCTCAGGCAGAGCCTGCTGGCGATGTTCTTCTTCTTTTTTGTAGAGCGGCGACTCTTCTTCGGCGGCGACAGAGGGGCTCGGCGAAGGTATCGTCTTCAGCGTCGAAGTCGTTGCAGGGGAAATGAAATGGGGAAGAAGATGATGAGGTGAAACAAAGTTTGGGGTTCTTTTTGGAAATTTAACTCATAGTTGAATACTGTTCAATGGGGTATATTTCAAACCCACCAATTTGGTGAGTTACAATTACTAGGCGGAATAGTAAAACATGTCCGGGCCTTACTTTTAAAACGGGCCCAAGTAAAAACTTAAATTGCTATCAAACACAAGACTAACCAAGCTTAAAATTATCTAACCTGCTATAACTACCCTATCAAACGAGCCCTTAGGCTATGTTTGGTAGGAGGGATGACATGAGATAGAAAGACTTATCTCACTTAATCATGTGTTTGGTAGTATATATTTGTCTATCATGGAAGCCTGCTTTTTGGAGAAGGCCCGGGCTACAAACACTGTAGCCCTTTGTAAATGTTATCACACCTCCCACCTCTGATAAGCAAAACACACTTCTACAGTTCCTCCTCCATTTCTCATTTCACCCATTTTACCCTCCTTTCCCCAATCTTTCTTCTTCCTTCTCTCTAACTCCCTCCGCACACTTTCTTCTTCCCTCTTTCTTCTTTCCCCTTTTCGAACTCAGACCCCCTCCCTAAGGACGACGCTCCGGCGAATACCCGCAACGGCTGTCTTCTTCTCTCTGGACTCTAGCCGCGGGGGAGACCTTGCTGCTGTTGGAATTTTCCGGCGTCGTCGAGGCTGAGGACTTGCCCAGGCCGAGTTGACTACGTCGACGGATTCGATGGTGAAGGCGGCGAAGTGGAAGGCAGCTGGTGACGTGGGTGGGCGGCGATGTGTGTGGGCGACGAGGGGGCTGCGAATTGGCTGACGACGGCAACGTCAGGGGAGGGGATTGCGTTAGGCTGGTGAAGGCGGCGAATTGGGCGGCAAATTGGAGAAGAAGGCGGCTGGTGAATTGGGCTGGCAAATTGGAGTTCTATTTTCTTTTTGCAGAATTCAATTTTGTTTTGTTTTGGGTTTCAAAAATTATTGTTCAATTCAATTTCAAAAATTATTGTTCGATTCCGTTTCAGAAATTATGTTCGATTTGGATTCGATTTTGATACTTTAGAAATTAGGAATTTTGGAAGGTTAAATTTGTAATTTTTTTGGTAATCATTGTACTACAGTAATGGTTAGTTTTGATACCAAACACCAATCCATATTTTTTTATCATAGTTTTAATCACACCTGTCACTATATATTTTCTTATTTTTTTCCTTATCTCATCCCTCCTACCAAACACAACCTTAGTGTAAAATTGTCTGGGCAGGGTCGGGCCGGCCCAAGCCCATCGCGCTTTTACAATTTTTGGGTAGCCCGGCCTGGCCCATAATCTAATTGGGCCTAAGTATATGTGGCCCAACACGGCCCAAAAGCGGGCTGGCCGGGCCCATTTTGCCACCTCTACTTAAAAGAAACATATACTCTCTCCGTCCACCAACTCTCTACATTTATTACCGCATTCGTCTGTCCATATTCTATGTGCATAGTTGTTTTTGGATGTAAACCTCATTGCACTTTATCAATCAAATCATCACTTTATTCAACCAAAATATCATTTTATCAACCGAAACATGAGACTCAAAATATCACTTTATCCACCAATCATTACAAAAATTAAAAACTATGCCGAAAGATTCTATGCACAGACTTGATGGACTAAGGGCATAAATATAATTACATACTCCCTCCATTTCACCCAATTTGACACATTTGCTTTTGGGACTTTCTGGCACGTTTTTTCACGCTTCTTGATGATGGATTTTAAAATGGATTTTTGAAGATTTCTTTCTTTTTATGGGATACTACGACAGTCATAGTATCCCGTAAAAGAAAGACATTTTCAAAAATTCATTTTAAAATCTATCATCAAGAAGCATGGAAAAACGTGACAGAAAGCCCAAAACAAAGATGTCAAATTGGGTGAAATGGAAGGAGTATAAAATAAGTATACCCGCCGTGATTTTCATCAGAATAATTCTTTCTGATGGTTGCTTTCAAATCATCTACTTTTTTCGGTGCTTCTCAAGGTGAAGAGGATGTTGCTTTCCCCCGATGGAGATGAAGAAGAACGATTGAGAATTTAATTGGAAATAGTATTCGTTATATGTATCTATACCAATTAAATCGGCCACCTGAATGCTAATTAAAGCAATAATAGGTGGAGTTTAGTTGTAATTATCGGATACCATATCTATGGTTTTTTTCTTTTCTATTAAAAGAAAAATCAATCGTGCTACTTATTTATGCACGTTATATATGATGTAAATAAATCAATTCATGCATAAACTAAAATTATAGCAATACAGTATAATTCATTAATTACATTATTACCCTTAACTAGAAATATATTACAAGATATTATGGGTAATGTATATTTTGTAAAAAAAAAAAGACTAGTCTATATAGGTATAGATCTGTTGTATTAATTAGACAAAGTTATCTTGTATTAGACATGTTAATTAATTAATAATGTCTAAGAAATTGCAATCCTCTAAATAATCTAGTGCTAAAAAGGAATAACTAAAGTCTTGCTACATTTAAACCATCTTACCTATCTATTCTTCAATGATATTTTTATCTTTGTGGATCACTAATGCTCAAGGAGATAATCGATACATTAATAGAAAAGCATACATGAGAAGGATATGCATGCACTTAATGCGAGATAAACTTAAGTCCCTATATATTTCATAATAGTTTGAAACCATTTTCATACATAGAACCATGGAGGTTACAACATTCTTCTTAGTGGTGATACTGCTAGTCTTTGCAGTGGAGGTGGCTGTGAGTGCCTCCAAGGATATCAAGCAAGGGACTTTTGATGTGAAAGAAGAAGAAGAAAGAGTGCATTTCGAAAACAGCCTTTCGGGGTGGAGGAAGACTCCTCCGAAGCACACCCCGGTTGTGAGGCCGCCCGGCCTACCAAGGATTCCTCGACCACCTCCCCCTCGTGTTTTGAAGCCACCAGGGCTGCCTAAGCCTAAGCCAGGTCGTCCACCTAGAATCTAAGCTACCTCTCTTTCAAAGCATAGAATCCTTAGCAATGAAGCTTCATATGAATTGGTTTTATATTAACAATGGATTGTGATAATCTCAAATAAATAAATTATTGATTTAAACTATTATTTATCATGAATACGACATAATAATCCATCAAATAGTACTCTCGATTATCACAAAGTACTTGATCATTACATTTACAAACTGGGCTAATTTGCCACCAATTGCTATTCTCCTAAATATTAAAAAAAATCAAAAATATGAAAAACTAATTGCTACAAATGAAAAAACTAGTAGTTATCAAGAGAACTACGCATATACTTCAAAATTTGGACCAGCCAAGGTCTGCAGTTCTTCATTCTTCCCAACGAGCGCAACCACGACATGAAAGACTTGTTCTTCCCCATATAATTCCACTTGTTCCTCTAATATCGCTTTCGCACACTTCACTATTGATGCAGTGCATCCCATCATCGTTATCTTTTGCAGTGTTGCTATTTCTCCGATCTCAGAAGGGATCTCTTCCAATTCCTCTAAATGAAAAAGGTCTCTAAATTCTCCATGACGACAGCGTCGCTGGGAGGGTCTGGAAGAAACAAGCGCATATTGACAAACTCAAAATGCCTAAATTGAGGCATTTTCCAAATTTCAATTGGCGCGGTAGAATTGTGGCTGCAAGCAACAATCAACGAGTGCAAGTTCCAGTAGAGACTGATTGAAGAAAAGAACGAGGACGTCTTATTAACTTCAACAGCGAGGTGCCGGAGGTTAACATATTGAAATGCATGGGAGTTCACATAGCTTTCGTCGTCAAAGTAACAAAATTTATATGCATGCAACGCCCTCACTAATCTCAAACTCTGGCATGATGGGACTTTCCCATGCTCAGAAATAACAGAACGGACATGAGACATGGATCTCAAGTCATGTCGGACTTTCTTCTTTGAAGTGTTCCTCGGTATAACAACGCGACGTTGCCTACTTATGCCCTGAGGACTGTCTTGTCCTAACACATGGTAGAAGCCATCCTTCTTTCCTTCACTCAAGCAGAAATCTCTCAACAGATCGTGAATTTTGCAGTACTTTATGTTTCCCGTGGAACCCAATTCATGGACTAGAATGAGATTTCTATCAACTAAGTCCTTCAAGAAACCTTTTCCAATTGCTTCTAAGCTTTCATCATTTATGGGCTTTAGAAATCCTTCGCAGACCCATCCATAGCTTGATCAGTGTTGAGACTTTGATTTCAGAGTCTTCCTCAAGACAAAATTACAAAATTGATAATAAAAATTGAAAATAAAAAATTGATAATTAAAAGTGAAAATAAAAAAATTGATAATTAAAATTGAAAATAAAAAATTGATAATTAAAATTGAAAATAAAAAATTGATAATTAAAATTGAAAATAAAAAATTGAAAATAAAAATTGAAAATAAAAAATTGATAATTAAAATAAAAAATAAAAAATTGATAATTAAAATTGAAAATAAAAATTGAAAATAAAAATTGAAAAACAAAAAATTGATAATTAAAATTGAAAATAAAAAATTGATAATTAAAATTGAACAATACTTATCACGACTTATGACAGGGTAGATGCGGGATAGTATATGCTAGTTAGAGCTGTCAAATTTGGCCCGAAAAAGCCCAGCCCGACGGGTAGTCTCGGCCCGCCCGTAGTTTGGGCAGGCTTGGGCTATGAAATTTATGGCCCGTAGAAATTTTGGGCCGGCCCGACCTGACCCGAGACACTCAAAAGCCCGACGGGCTTGGGCGGCCCGATTATTTTTACACTATAATTTTTGTCATGGGCCGGGTTTGGGCATTAATTTCTGTGGCCTGATGAAATTTTGGGCTAGCCCGACCTAACCTGACTTTTATCTCAAACCCGATGGGCTTGGGCTTGGGCTTGGGCCGGCCCGACCCGAGCATTTGACAACTCTAATGCTAGTGTAACAGTGAATTTAGTCCGGGCTCAAGCAATTTGACGGGCCGTTGAGATTATATTTTTTTGATACCAAACACTGTATAAATCGAGATAAACATACTTATTTAACATTTTCTCGGCTACCAAACGGGCCCTAAAGGTTTTACTGTGAGTGTCTAACAATTGAAGTTAGAAAAGTTACATTTATAATCTGACATGTTATACACTCCATGAATGAAGTTATTATACGACCCTACAATCAATCAACTCACAATATGGGAAAATACCCTTTTAAAAATACAAATGTAAAAATTACCCTTTTAATTGATGAAATGTAAAAACTACCATTTTTATTATTTTATTTAGTTGGAGGTCTCACTATTTATGTTTAAAAACTATCCATGGGACCTATTTTCAATTATTTTGGAATGATTAAAATGTGACGTGACAAATTCATGTTTTTTTATATATTTATAATGTTTATTCTGAATAGCAATTAATGAAGGAGAGTTGATCATACTATATGCATGCATGCGGGTAGCTGTGAGTTAAATTTGCTGCTTTATACATACATGCGTAGCAGTGCAAATAATGAATTTTCGTCTGTTATATCATAGACGAAACAGTAATAATTTTTGGTATCCTATGTCAACCACACCACACGAAACTCAATATATACCACATTGAAATTTCAATTGAATTCCAAAAAGAAAAGAAAAAGCAACTCCGCATAAAAATTGTTCTGTGAAGAAGTTTTGAGCTGAGGAAGAGGAAGACGAGCGATTAACTGAGGAGGATATCGAGCCATATTGCTTCATTGTGTTTCCGGATTATCCAATAATATAGCTAAGTGTTTAATCTCGAATTTTATGCTTAGTAACTAGTTTATGTATTTATTTTGGAGATTAATTGATTTTTTTAACATGTCGTATTTAATTCAAAATTATTAGAAATTTTGTAGTTTTTTTAAATAAAAATTTTATATTTAGGTTGATAAAAATAAAAAAATAAATAAAAATTAGGCATTGTCGGCCGGTCAATTTCGCGCCGAAAAAAGGCCGTCCGGCCAATTATTCCGGTGGCCAGAAAAATCCATTTTCCGGCCACCGGATGGACCTGCCGACTATGCCTAAAAATTTCTCTTTTTTTTCTTAGTATGTATAATTAATCACATGTATTTTGTAGATTAAGTAATTTGTTTATCTATTTTTTTAAATTAATTGATTATTATTTTATTTAAATTAATTCTTTTATGTGATTAAATTCGAAATAGTACAAACATGTAGTTTTTGTAATGTTTAAATTCATATTTATGTTCAGAAAAAAAAGATTAAAATTCTGGTATATCCGGCCGGTCAATTAGTCGCCGGAACATGGTCATCCGGCCACGTATTCCGGTGGCCGGAAAAATCACTTTTCCGGCAAGATGATGGACCGGCCGGATATTCCAAAAAATTTCTCTTTTTTTTCTTAGTATAGATAATTAATCACATGTATTTTTTAGATTTAGTAATTTATTTATTGATTTTTTTTAAATTAATTGATTATTATTTTGTTTAAGTTAATTCTTTTATGTGATTAAATTCGAAATTAGTACAAATATTTAGTGTTTGTAATGTTAAAATTACATATTTAGGTTCAGAAAAAAAAAGATAAAAATTCTTGTATAGCCGGCCGGTCAATTAGTCGCCGGAAAATGGCCGTCCGGCCGTGTATTCCGGTAGCCGGAAAAATCACTTTTCCGGCCATATGATGGACCGGCCGGCTATGCCAAAAAATTCTTCATTTTTGCTTAGTATGGATAGTAAATTACATGTATTTTATAAGTTAAGTCATTCGTTTATTGAATTTATTTTAAATTAGTTGATTATTATTTGATTTAAATTAATTATTTTATGTGATTAAATTCGAAATTAGTACAAATATGTAGTGTTTGTATTTGCGAAATTTATATTTGGGTTGTGATATAAAAGAAAAAAATTCAGGCATAGCCGGTCGTTTGATCTGGCGCCGGCAAAAGGCCGTCCGGCTGTGTATTCCGGTTGCCGGAAAAATCATTTTTTCGGCCACCGGATGGACCGGTCGGCTATTCCCGAAAATTTCTCTTTTTTCTCTTAGTATGGATAGTTAATCACATGTATTTTATAAGTTTAGTAATTCATTTATTATTATTTTTTTAATTTAATTGAATATTAATTAGTTAAAATTAATTCTCTTAATCGATTTAATTCGAAATATTTATATATTTGTAGTTGTTGAAGAGGAATTTGGTATGTTAATGAAATTAGTATTTCATATTTATCTATTTAATTTATTGAATTTATATTTAATTTTTAGTTCATAAATTATTAATTAAGTTATAATTATTTGACTACAGATGGATGTAGTCTACGTCAATGTTAAATACGGGGATACCTGAGATGATTCTAGTTAAATTTGTATCTCAAATTTACAATTTGAGATACAACATATCTCATTATTGCAACCTGGCGGGCTCCGATTTTGATATTTTATATATGAGGACGAGCAGCCGCGGACGTAATGCGATCTCACGGTTGACAAGTGACAATACATTATTTGAATTATGCAATGGCTTTATTCCAACGATACTCGTGAAGCCGAAAGACGGAGCATCATCTTCACATGTCGGGGCATCATCTTCATACGTCGAGACATCCTCTCCATATGTCCCTACCTTCGATCAGTCGCAGGCGTATGGTGGGTCAAATGATTTTTTCAGCCATGGCACCAACGATTGGCGGGCATACTTGGATGAAGTCGGGAGGGCTGTTGCTTCTAGCAACTGGGTAGGGGACGAGTATCTCGGCCAAAGCAACAACGTCCCGGAAATAGGTAACATTCCAGACCTCAATGAAGAGGTCGAGCACGACGAAGATTACGTCCCGGAACCTGAACAGGACTCGGAGACCTCGGAGAGCGAGGGCGAGACCAATCTATACCATGAAGGTAGGCAGCTGAACAGGGCTTTATTCGCGGAGTGGACCGCTTGGATACAGGAGGAAGGGGGTATGCAGAAACTCCTTGGGATGATGTTCCCAAATCCTGGTCAGGGTGAAGAGGAGTATGATTTGGACACAGAGCACATGAGTAATTGGCTTGTCCCGATAGTCCCTGCCCGGCCCCGTGATTCACTAGTGTATCACGATGATCTCTTGAATGTTGATGAGCTGTCGAGGACCTCAGTTTTCTTCTCCAAGGATGAAATCTGGATCGCAGTGGGTTTATGGCATTTGAACAGGAGGAAAAAATACTATGTCGCTAAATCAGTTAAGACAAGAATGGTCATGGTATGCAAATTATCCAGAGATTGCCCCTTCAGATTTTATCTCACTAGCGAAGGCGGGCCTTGGACTGTTAACATATTTGACGAGAGCACACATGCGATGAGGTAGGTCTAACAGATACCACTCATGTGAGGAAGATCCACGCGTTGGTGATTGGTTCAATTTTTGCGAAAAGATTGATCCGTGATGCTGAAATAATAAAGCCCCGTATTATTCAGAACGAGCTCAAATCCGAGTTCGGCATCGATGCCAACTACGATGTGTGCTTGAAGGGACGGAATACCGCCATCAAGATGGTATACGGCAAACACAAGGATTCCTTCAACGATCTGCTCAGTTACCTTTACATGCTGAGGCTCACTAATCCGGAGACGATCACCCAACACGAGATTAGCCAGGATGGCCGGTTCAAACAAGTCTTCGTTGCTCTAAGCGCTATGCGTTTTGCTTGGCGAAATGGATATATCCGGCCAGTCATTGTTGTTGATGGCACGCATCTCAAGGGGAAGGCCCACGAGTTAATGTTTGTAGCTGTGGCGAATGATGCAAACGAGCAACTATTCCCATTGGCGTACGGAATAGGGCCGACTGAGGATAATGAATCGTGGACTTGGTTCATGGCTTGCCTCCGAGAAGCATATGGTCCATGTCCGGGTACGTTGTTCGTCTCCGATCAACACGCGTCTATCATACATGCTATCCGAGATATCTTCCCCGCAGCTAAGCACGAGTTCTGTTACCAAAATTAATTAAATTAAATTAGATGAAATTAACGGCTAATATAGTTTGTTTTTTTAAATTACAAAAATTAAATCGAATCAAATTAAATTAAATCAAATTAAATTAATTAAATGAAATTACATTACATTAGATGAAATTAACGGCTAATATAGTTTGTTGTTTTAAATTATGGCGAAACAAATTAAATCAAATTAAATTAAATCGAATCAAATTAAATTAAATTAGATGAAATTAACGGCTAATATATCAAATTAGATTTATTTTTAGATTAATTCAAATCAAATTAAATTAATATACCAATTCATTATATTAATCCAATATACGATATGCTTCAATTAGTATATATTGTCCAAAATAAATGAATATTCACATTCACAAGAAAACTCAATAGAATTAAACTGTAATTCGAAAAAGAACCCAATATATCATACCAAAGAATTCAGATTACAACTACGTGCGGTGACTGAAGATCCTGCATGCAACAATCTTTCTATACACGGCTAACATATCGTCCACATTAGTTACATCAGGGCATTCACTAATCCAGCGCTCGATATTCATTATGGCGATTGGACCATTGTTGTTTTCCAGACGACTTGAAATGACTTGATCCCTCGGAGCAAATTCAAACGCAAAGGAATGTGCCTTATCCCGCCAACCATGAATATTCGAGGCCCAATAAAGCCCACCAATTAACCAAAGTGGCAAAAAGAATCTCAATGACTCCAATTCGTGCAGAACATATCCCTGCTCTTCGGCGTTGAGATCTCAATACCCCGGATCCATAACAATGACTTTTTTCTGATCCGGGAGGACAAAACAAACAACATATCGGTTGCCACGTTCAATAACCCATGGAATGACAATCTACATAGTGATGGAAACAACGTAATTAATATCTGGAGATTTAATAACCACATGATAAATAAATTAATTTATAATGAAATATCCTGAGATTTACTTCTAAGACTTACCGATCTTGCAGACCACCAGTTAGGAGAATCAATTCCTCTGTACGTACCCAATACTAATCCAATCAATTGAGGGTTGGGTTTCCAGTGGGTTCGCATGTAATTCGCAACGAGAAGACCATGATGGGGGTTACTCATCTCTTCAGCGGAAGTACCAAAGAGCTCTCGTGCCTCTTCAAACAAGACCTGTCAGTCCGCTTTAAGATCTAACTACATTCATGAACAATGATTACATATTAGTATACATAATCAGCGAAAGTAGAGAGACAGTTAAATATATCAAATGAAAAATAAAATTCAAAATATTACGATGACGAATGTAGGACATATGACCAATCCTCCATCCCGCCATTGAGGATAAACATCGGTCCCACTTTTAATTTTCTGGCGCAAGGTCATTAGGGCAAGGTCGAAAGTCTGCGCAGTGAATACATATGTGTTAGAACCACTAGTGCGACAATTAAATTAAAATGATATTGAATAATTCAATTAAGGCTCAATTTTGCGTACGAAGATATCCCACTGCCCCTTCTTGTCTAACATCTGAGCGAAATGTGCAACAGTCCAATCTTCTGATGCTTCAGGAATGGTGACTTTTTTTCCTTCTGTCTGGTCAGCAAGAAATGCCTTTCAATCATTCACCACGTCCTGAGGGGGCATAGCCGGCATTGTGGGCGGCAAATATGTACTTCTACTTCCTGAAGCGCCTGAAGCACCACTCTTCCGTTGCTTTAACTTTTTAGGAGGGGCGGTCTTCCTCTCTGATCCACTAGTCCTCGATCTAGTAGACTACATGAGATGTGAGGAAATATTAATATACTAATACGGTAATCCAAAGTATACGATGTTAGAGTATAATTTAGCAATAGATATAGATTGCAATTAAATCAGATATTCACATCAATTTTGAAAAAAATACCTGCCCAAGCTCCACCGACAAAACACATCTCGGCTATTCACGAATCGTAATGTTCGGGTGAGTGGCAGTCGAGGATGTGGGGATTGGAGTTGAAAAAATAGGCATGTTATACCAGAACTCCGGCATAGAGTTCCTCGGCGGTTCATGTGTATCTTCAGGAATCGGTACATAACCCTGACCGAATGGCGGAATGAAGGTGGAAAGGGGCCCGCTGGTAGTCATCGACAAGAATGGAGTGTCCTGTACGATAAATGAATATTCGAATAAGCATGCATGAAACACGAAATTCAATGAAACTAAATGTGAAAGAAAGATAACACTCTAATTTATTATACCTGCTAAAAAATGGAAGTGAATGCCGAAGGGTGTACAGTGCTCGGGTTCTCGCCAATATAGGGGTCAATGAAGGCACCCGTGTAGAGAGGGAGAGAGGTGTCTGCTCGAGCACCTACAGGCTCGAGGGGCTCGGTCGCTTCAGGGCTCGTCGAATCAGCAGTGGCTGCATAATCCGATGCCCGTGCTGAGAAAACATTAAGGGGCGGGCTCGAACGTCGACGCGAGTGAACTGGAATGGACATAGAGGAAGTTCCACAGCTCACGATGTCAATGCCCTTCGTGATTCCCTTACCGAGCCACTTCTTTACCTTCGTCAAGAGGTTTTTTTCCCTTCCCTCGTACTCTTGCCTCATTGTCTGCATAATGCGCTCATTTTCGCGATGAGTGACGTCCTCTACAATATTGACCAAGTCTTCCCTAGACATCCCAGGAAGAGAATGCTCATGTCCACCACTCCTGCTTTGAGAACCACATTCGTGCCGGGATGAAGATGTACCTTCCTCAACTGGATTCCCGGTAAATTTCGTAGACCGGGAACTCCATCTACGTTGACTTCCTTCGTAGGAATCTCCAACGGCATGCTGGGACCCGGGATCAGCTCACTATATACGAGGGCGTTCGTCGATAATGTACGAAGTCTTCGGCACGTGAAACTTCACCAGTAAGGCCCTCGGTTCATGCACCGATTGGTAGTAACTTTCTTCAATCTCCTGATCTTCCGGTTCGATCCGAGTAATACCTCCCTGAGGATCATCGAACGGCGTGTACAGCTCTGGATCGGACACACCGGTAAAAGTATTGCGGAATCTCCATCTGAGACACCTCGGCACGTCCGTCGTGGAAGCCCTCTCCGCAAATTGCTCACCGAACCCTGACATCACCTCATAAGCCTATACCATCAGTGCCCATACCGGCCCATAAATGTGATACTTCCTAGATCTCACCTGAAACGTACTCAAGTAGTACTGCAAGGTCTTGTAGGAGTACGCACCCCAAGGAAAAGAATTGAACTCATCAATGTCGTCGATCAACTCCCACAACCACTGGTGGGGTGGAGCCTGTCCGTCATGACTGAGGATAAAACAATTGGCCATCAACAAGTTTGCCAGCTTCAATCGAAGTTGCCCGTCTAGATCATTCTCAGACGTGAGTGTTCCCAACTGGGAGTGCAAGAGTACAACCTTCTAACCATGGCCGCCACAGACATTGTGAAAAAAACGGGATGCCCTTGGCTCCCTCTGAATCCTGGGATCAAAATCTGTAGGGCCAAATCTCAACCCTGTGATCAAAGCGTGGTCCTGAACAGTGTACTCTACGTACTCGCCCCTAATGTAGAACCAAATTCCCACCTCTGTAATGATAGCTCGAGATAACACGGAGTGGAGCAAGGGTTTACTATTCTGCCCCGGCTCCCAATCGAGCAAATATCCGAAAGGTCCCAACTGAAACTCATCGACCAATTCACCACCTCGATATGTCTCGTTCAGTGCCAACTTTATATCTTCCAAGATTTTAACCTTATAATAGTTGCCGACATCAAATCTCCGGTTGATCAAATTGCTTCGACGGTACCATGGCGCCGGAGAATCCTGTAAGACAAGATCAATAAAAATTAACCAACTCATCAATTACATATTTAATTAATTTAAACAAAATAATAATCAATTAATTTTCAAAAAAAATTCAATAAACGAATTATTAATCTTATAAATTACATCTCAATATTTATATATAATGAGAATAAAAATGGAAAAATTCGGATGTATCCGGCCGGTCAATCGGGTCGCCGGAAAAGTTATTTTTCCAGCGACCGGAATATACGGCCGGACGGCCCTTTTCCGGCGCCCGATCGACCGGCCGGCTATGCCACAAAATTCCATTTTTTTTGTGAACCAAAATATGAATTTTAACATGCCAAGCACTACATATTTGAACCAATTTAGAATTTAATCACATAAAACAATTAATTTAAATAAATAAATAATCAACTAATATTAAAAAAACTAATATGCGAATTATGTAAATTATAAAATACATCTAATTTACTATCAATACTAAAAATAATATTTGGAATTTTCAAGCATAGCCGGCCGGTCCATACCATGGCCGGGAAAGTAATTTTTCCGGCAACGGAATACACAGCCGGACGGCACTTTTCCGGCGCCTGATCGACCGGCCGGCTATGCCAAAAAGTCCTCTTTTTTTGTGAACCTAAATATAAATTTTCACATACCAAGAACTACATATTTGAACCAATTTAGAATTTAATCACATAAAACAATTAATTTAAATAAAAAATAATCAACTAATATTAAAAAAACTAATATGCGAATTATGTAAATTATATAGAATACATCTAATTTACTATCCATACTAAGAAAAAAGTCGGAATTTTCGGGCATAGCCGGCCGGTCCATCCCATGGCCGGAAATGTGATTTTCCGGCGACCGGAATACAAGGCCGGACGGCACATTTCCGGCGCCCGATCGACCGGCCGGCTATGCCAAAAAATTTCTCTTTTTTTTTTAACCTAAATATGAATTTTCACATGACAAACACTACATATTTGTACTAATTTTGAATTTAATCACATAAAACAATTAATTTAAATCAAATAATAATCAACTATTTTTTAAAAATTCAATAAATGAATTAATTAACTTGTAAAATACATGTAATTTACTATCCATACTTAAAAAAAAAGTTGGAATTTTCGGGCATAGCCGGCCGGTCCATCTGGTGGCCGAAAAAGTGATTTTTCCGGCGACCGTAATAAACGACCGGACGGCCATTTTCCGGCGTCGGATTGACCGGCCGGCTATGCCAGAATTTTTCTTTTTTTTTTTCTCAACCTAAATATAAATTTTATAATTACAAACACTACAAATTTCTAATAATTTCGAATTAAATCACAACAAATAATACAATATAAATACAATAATAATCATTTAACTAAAAAAAATCACTAAGCGAATTAATTTCAAATTAAATCCTAACAAATAATATAATTTAAATTCATAGCAAAAAAATTAATACTACATTCGCCGAAAAACATACCGATATTCGTCGTGGTATTACTTCGACGGAGATCCCCGATTCGTTTTTCGGCAAGACAAAGTGGTCGTTTTCGATTATGTATTGTGACCCCATCCTTGTGTGCAATGAAGTTTTGGTGGGAGGGTGATTGCCGGAATGGAGGATGGAGTGTTGAGTAGATAGTGAAGATTTTTATTTATTTATTTATTTATTTTATTTTATTTTGCTTCGTTAGTTAGGGTGACGGGGTGATGAGTATGTAGGGTTTAGTGTTGAGTCGGGTGGGGTGGGGTGTTTATATGGAGGATGGAGTAGAAGAGTAGAAGAGTATGGGGTGTATTGGATTATGCTTTGGGTAGATAGGGTTTGTGTGTTTATAAGGGATGAAATTTATTTTTTATCTATTATTATGGGAATATATTCCCCATAATTTCTTCATGCAGGCGAATCTTTTTATTGTTTGTTTTATTGTTTTGATTCTCGCACCCCACCCCAGCTAGAGCTACACGACACACACAATGGGAGAGCCGAGAGAGGTTCACAAAAAAATTAAAAATATATATATTTTTTACCGGCACAAATTAAGAGGGAGCCGACAGCTCCAAAAAAACTTTGTCATGTGGGCCCATAAAATATGCATAAGGGTAGTTTTACCAATATTGAGTTTATAAGGGTATTTTTTACAATACATGTTCTAAATGGGTAGTTTATCCGAAAACCCTCATCAATCAAACAGCATGCTAGCTAGACATCTGTATATTAGAATAAGATACATTGAATGCAATTAAACTCAAATAAATTAATATATTTAATAAATTAATTGATCAATAGGACAAAGCTATGGAATTATTGATAAATAAGAGTAAAAAAAAAGAAAAAAAGAAATTGACGACGAAGCGTAGTTCAATTGATAAGATGTTTCCTTTTCAACCAAGAAATCAGGGTTCGAGAGTTACCTCGGGTACGTGTATGTGAGTGTGTTGTGTTGTCTGATAAAAAAAATAAAAATAAATAAAATAAATAGCTCCATATAAGACGATACGTCTAATCTTATATGTAGCTATTTTAACTAAAAAATTGAGACGATGCGGCTATTGTCCCATCAATGAAACTTGCAACCTTGTAAAACGATCATGTGTTTTTGCATATGCATGCCTTCTTATGGTTATGTATTTGACTTTGGCGGTTCAAATATTTCAAGAAATTAAACTAGATTTTCTTTTATGCGTATATATATGATGCTCCCTCCGCCCACCAAGACCAACAATTATTAAAAGAAATGTAATTGAATTGTGTTATTTATTGTAATGGAACCACTTCCATAAATAAAAGGTGCATGAATTTAGGAAACAGACCGAAATAGAATTAATAGACATGTGTTTTTAAATTCGTAAATCGTAATGAATCTATTTTGTTCTAATTAGATTATGATCCCTAAGGCTATTATATTGATATATTGATTGATGATAGACTAGTGTAGTGCCCGTCAAAATTCGACGGGAGTAATTAATGTTGTAATTTTTTAAATAAAAATTACAAAAAATAACTTAATTACTTATTCGAAAAGATAGTATTACTATGATTCAATATAACAAAAAGTAGCATTAAATTTTATTATTAAAAAAATAGTTTAGTAAAAAGTAGCATTATTGAGAGAGTTATACTTTTTTCATTTAAATAAATAAAATTAAAAAAAAAAAAAAAACACAAAAATAATAGATGAAGAAAAAAAATAAATAAAAATGAGTTATGTAAGAGGCCTATCTCCACCGAGCCTCCAGGTTTTTCTCTCGGTCTCGCCAATGCAGACTGGGGCTCGGAGTCACCGGCGAGCCTCCAAGCCCCGGTGCGCTGTGAATTCCCTTATGTAGTTTTATTCTTTTTTTTATGTCAAATTGTTCGTTATTTAGATCATTTGGTGAATGTGAAACACTTTTTTACGTAATTGTAATTATTTTAAAAGTTGAAGAAGTATCACTTCTCATGTAATTGCAAATGTCAAACCGACAATTGTTTGGATCGTCCATTTGAGAGGTTGCATATCTTAAGTCAAGTAGTTATATTCATTTTGAATGCTAGGATGCATGTTGTTTGAATTATCCAGTTGGAGATGTAATATTTCTCGGGTAGTTGTAATCATTTTGAATGTCAATTTGCTTGTTGATTGTGTCAATCGTTAGAGGGTAAGATTTGTTGATAGTTGTATTTATTTGAATGTTCGTTGTTCGATGTAATTGAAAATAGGTCAAGAAGATTTTTGGGGCAGTATAAATTGTCAATTTGCCCGTTGTTTGGGTGTATGTTGTAGGAGACATTGAAAGTTCATTAGGTTAAGGAGTATTGTCATTTCTTAAGTAGTTTTATTCCTTTTGAATGTGAAGTTATCTGTTGCTCATTGCAATAAAAAAAATAGGTGAAAGATAATATAAATTGAATATTCGTATTCCTTTTGAGTGTGAAGTTATCTGTTAAAACATGTCTCAAGAGATAATATTATTTGGATAATAGAATATATTTTGAATAGTAATCCATTTATTAGAAAAATATGCCAATTAGGTATAACATTTCTTAGGTAGCTGCTTATTTAGAACTTCAAGTTATTTATTTATTTTAACTTTTTTTACATGGGTTATTCTATCTATTCTCTAAAAGATCGAATCAATATGATTAACTTGCATAAAATACGTATAAATCAATTCAGAAAATTATAAGTCCAAACAATCAGATTAAAGCAATGCACATGAATCTTGAGCAACGAAAAACTGCAGAATTAATGGATTAATTAAATGTCAAACCGCCTGTTGATTGAAATACAAAAATAGTCAATAGAGATAATATTTCTGAAGTCACTCATTGTTCATTTTGAGTGTGAAACATATGTTGTTTTCATTACAGTAGAAAAGGAGAATAATATTTATTGAATGTTCGTCGAAAATTGCAAAATTAATGGGTTCGGTAAGTTGAGGATAGGTGTGATTCTTTTCCAAAAAAAAATCTTCTTCTCGTTGGATTGCAAAGAAGTAGAACTTAATATTTTTAGAAAAAAAAATTGTACTCGATTCAAATGAAATACAAAAATAGGCTAAGAGAGATAATATTTCTGAAGTCACTCGTTGTTTACATAAACAAAAATAATAGGTCAGAAAAAATATATCATTTCTCTAATTCAATTTAAATATTAAACCTTCCGTTGTTCAATGAAATATAAAATAGGTCAAGTAGATTCCATTTAAATGTTAAGCCTTTCGTTGTTGAATGTAATACTACATCCAACTCATAAAAGTAGTCTCATTTGTCATTTTAGTCCATCCAACTTATTAGTCTCATTTCTTAAAAAGGTAAAAAATTTGTGGCTATAATTAACTCTCTCTCCTAAGAATTGATTATAGCCACATATTCTCTCATTCCTTAATTTATGTGTCAAATACAAATATGACTACTTTCACAGGTTGAAGGTAGTATAAAATAGGTCTAAAGTAGCTTTTCCAGGTAGTTGTACTCATTTTAATTATTAATTTACCCATTGTTTCGTTTGTTGTAGGAAACAAAGAAAGTTCATAGGTTAAGTATGATTGTGATTTCTTGAGTAGTAGTATGCATTTTAAGTAACGGGAATCACTTTTTGTTATTTAAAAATAAAATAAAATTTTTGCTATTCTCGAAATAGAGAGATGAGACGATATTGGAATATGAATTTTTGATCCTAGCTTCTTTTACATCCAACTACATGTATATGATTAATTTTGGGGTTATCAATTTCGGATCATAGATTTTCGAAAATAAAAATATCAATCAAATTATAATAATCAAATTGAAATTGAAAGATAGAAAATAAAAATATTATTGATTAACTATAATAAATATTATTAAAAATATTATTGATTAATAAATAACTTAGTATAAATAATCGAGTATATATATGTAATTTAAATTATGAAACTTCTATTCAAATTGAAATTCTATGAAAATATATATTAATTATTATGTTAAAGTATCGATTAATTAGGCAAAATTATGAGAATTTAGCAAAATAATCAAGAAAATTCAAGGTTGATTGACCTTTATTTTGCTATTATATATATATATATATATATATATATGTGAGGCAAATAGCTTTAGAAATTGTTAAATAGATAAGAAAATAAATTTCTAATTAGTCAAAAATATATATATATGAGCAAAAAGAAAAACTACCCTGGTATGTATTTTTTGAACAAATTGTTTCTGTAATATTCGTTGTAATTGTAAGGTTAAGGAAGTTAGATTTTTTTTTTTTTTTTAAAAAAGTTGATCCCACACCTCCGAAGGTAAATACCCAAAATAGACTCTCCTAAAATACTATTTCTCTCTCTATTCCATAATGAAATTGCAGCAATGTACGTTTCTTGAAAAATAAATAAATAAATCCTACATGACATCCAACACCACCATTCCCCTCTAAATTATAAATAAATAAATCCATATATATAATTATAAACTGAAAATTAAAAAAAGAACTAGCAAATGCTAGAAACTCTGCGATTGCAGTTGGTAGCATTCCACAGTTAGTTAATAGGCGATTGAACGATTTTGGAAACTGAGTCTTGTACTCTTTATTATCACAAAGTACTTGATCTGTTGATCATTACATTTACACACTGGCCTGATTTGCCACTAATTGCTATTCTGTTAAATATTATAAAAAAAATCAAAAATATAAAAAACTAATTGCTACAAACGAAAAAACTAGTAGTTATCAATATAACTACGCATATACTTCAAAATTTGGACCAGCCAAGGTCTGCAGATCTTCATTCTCCCCTACAAGCGCAACCACAACATGAAAGACTTGTTCTTCCCCATATAATTCCACTTGTTCGTCTAATATCGCTTTCGCACACTTGACCATTGATGCAGTGCATCCCATCATCGATATTTTTTGCAGCGTTGCTATTTCTCCGAACTCAGAAGGGATCTCTTCCAATTCCTCCAAATGAAAAAGGTGAAGCTGCTCAAGGCTTGGAAAGATTTTGGAGCTTTCATCTTGTGTAGTCAACTTTTTAAGATTAGAACATGAAAATATTCCCAAGTACTTGAGGCAGGGGAATTGGCCTTCAGCTATTTCCCACTCCCCTGATCGGAAGCCTCCGGTCCACAACTTGAGCTTCTCGAGAAGGGGCAACGAACCTATCTTTTCCAAGATGTCGTTGAATTTGAAATTCGGTATCATCGAGAGAGTCAGCTTCTTGAGCGAGTGTGGAAAGGTAAGCTTATTGAGAGACTCGACCTTTCTAAAATCAATCCATAAGGACACATTGAGAGATTCCAGTTTATGTAGCAGTTGAATGTTGCTGAGACAATAATAATCTTCATGCTCGATCCCCTCGCTTCCAGAATACCGCAGCTCCAGTTTTTTGATATTCGGAATTCTCTCAACCACCCTTTCACCAAACTTGAAATTCTCTACCTCCTTAAGTATCTCTAGATTCTCCATGACGACAGCGTCGCTGGGAGGGTCTGGAAGAAGCAAGCGCACATCGACAAACTCAATATGCCTAAATTGAGGCATTTTCCAAATTTCAACCGGCGCGGTATAATTGTTATCGCAAGAAAAAATCAACGTGCGCAAGATCCAGTAGAGAGAATCGCGGGGGGAAGAAACAATCAATGTGTGCAAGTTCCAGTAGAGATTGATTGAAGAAAAGAATGAGGACGTCTTATTAACTTCAACAGCGAGGTGCTGGAGGTTAACATATTGAAATGCATGGGAAATCGCATAGCTTTCGTCATCGTAGTAACGAAATTTATATGCATGTATTGCCCTCACCAATCTGAAATTCCGGGACGATGGGACTTTCCCATATTCAGAAATAACAGAACGAACATGTGACATGGATCTCAAGTTCTTGAGGACTTTCTTCTTTGAAGTCTTCCTTGGTATAACAAGGCGACGTTGCCTACTTATGCCTCTAGGACTATCTTCTCCTATCACGTGGTAGAACTCATCCTTCTTACTTTCGTTTAAGCAGAAATCTCTCAACAGATCATGAATTTTGCAGTACTTTATGCTCCCAGTAGACCCCAATGCATGAACTAGAATGAGATTTCTATCAACTAAGTCTTTTAAGAACTGTTTTCCAATAGCTTTTAAGCTTTCATCATTTACGGGTTTTAGAAACCCTTCACCAACCCATAGCTTGATGAGTGTCGAGACTTTGATTTCAGAGTCTTCCTCAAACACTCCCATGTACAGAAAGCATGGCTTTAAATAAGCAGGCAAATGACGGTAGCTCAAACTCAACAATCTCAAGCAATGTTTATCGTTCTCTGAATTCACTACTGAAGTTAAGTTCTTCCCTATCGACTCCCAACACCCTCTAGTGTATTCCATTTTTTTCAGAATACCTCCCACCACAATAATCGATAAAGGAAGTCCTCTACAGTTCTCTACAATTTTCTTCCCTATTCCCTCTAATTCACTAGGGCAACTTCCCTCTCCAAACAAAGTTTTCGAGAATAGATCCCAACTACTACCCTCGTCCAGAAATTTCATGTGATGGCTATAACTTTCATTCAACTGAGAGCCTAGTTGCGATAGCCTAGTCGTCACCAATACTCGACTACCTTTCTTATTGTCAGGGAAGTACCGTTGCACCTTATCCCAGGCATCGGTACTCCACAAATCATCCATTACAATTAAATACTTTTCACCAAACAAATATTTATAGAGCTTTGTTCCTAGTTCATCCTCACTCTTTTCAATTAGTTCTTCTCTCTCTTGGTGAGTGGCTTGACAAAGAACTTCACAAAGAATTTCTTTTGTATTATACTGTTGAGAAATTGTAGCCCAAGCCCGAATTTGAAAATGCTCTTTAATAAACGGTTTCACATAAATATCTTTTGCGAGAGTGGTTTTACCTATCCCGCCCATACCTACTATGGGGATGACGTGGCGGCCGGGCTCCCCCCAAGTGAGCTTGTTCATGACCTCATTGATGACGTCGTCAGAGCAGACCGTGGTGATGCTCTTCTGCCTGGTGGAGAAAGTTTTCGACGGAGCAGCATCTACATCTGCGGATCTCGCCCGTTGATGGTGGACCACCGCCTTCTTCTCTGCATTGATCTCCACCGTCAGTTTCTTGATCGACTCCATCTCTTCAATCACTCGCTGCAGATCTTCATACAAGCTGGTTTGATCTTCATCAGAAAATGGGATATTTTCAGGTTTCTTCAGAGCTCGGAAGCAAGTGAAGAAGTTGATGATCCTATTCAATCGATGTTGAGGTCCAGCAGGAAGAATTCGATTCACAATGTGAGATTCGATGATATCTTCCGCCTCGTAAGCTGCGTCTGCGATTCGCCTCTCCAAAGGATCAGCTTCGTTGGTTTCGGTAACAGAGGAAGTATCATGGCTTTCGAGAAATTTTTGCAAGGAGGCAATGATTTGAGTGATGGATTCAATTTGGTGTTTGTGGATAGAAATTGGAGGGGAATGATGGTGCTGGATATCATGTATGATGCGCATAAGAGAAACCAAAGCTGCATAGGCCGCCATGGAAGCAGTTGAACTACGGCAGCAGAGTGTATTTTTTGAGGAAGAGGATGATGTGGGAAAAGAAATTGATAGAATATTAGTGGTTGGTTATGAAACTCTTATAAAAGGGAATATGGGCGTTCATTTTCGCGTACTGATTCATGAATGAATGAAAGGATAAAGTATGATTAAGCAATGGGCATTGGGCAAGTTGGTTGAATTGAAATGATGAGGTCGGAGGTAAGCAGGCAGTATTTTTCTTAGAAATTTCATGCTACGTTCAAAACAGTGGGCTGGTTTTGGGAAAGCGTTGCAAGTAGCCAAATTGCAGAGTTTGGACTCATTATCTATAGTAGTATAATTTTAGAAAACATTCAAAGTTGGCAATTAGCGTTGCAAGTAGGCATTATTATTTTATTATATTCATATAGTATATTTATAGGCTATATAGGGTACAATCAAATTAAACAATACTGTATTTGGTATCTGGTTCACATTATTGCTGGGAAAAAGGGTTATTATTGGGTGCAGCATGACAATCAATAAGACATAATTCGAGGCAACTGGTTCGTGGGTCCCAACATTTATTATAACATTCGTCTACACATTTTTGAGTCTTGGGATCATGTGCAACTGCTGCATTCATCGCCACACATACTATAATCACACCCATATATAATTGCTAGCACATTCACAACTAATCTCAACTTCTTTTTCCTTAATTTTCTGCTTAATTTCTCTCTTAGTTTTTCTTTGCTTGATGTATTTTTCAAGTTGTTTGAGGTCACTATTTATAGGTTTTTTTTTCCCTGAAAAAAATAAAAATAAATCTTTTGTTACTCATTTATTAAATTTTGTGTATCGTGTAAATCATTTACCTAATGAGATTGTGTGGTTTAACACAATCACTTAAATTTTATTGTTGGTATTAATTGTTATATTTCTATCTATCTAATATTTGCTTATTTATTGTTGGAATTATCGTATGTTCAATTATGAATAGGACCAATGAAATTTTATGTTAATGAGGCCAAATATGCACAACATGATTTTGGTAAAGCGTTGCAAGTAGGCAAATTGCAGAGTTTGGACTCATTATCTATACTGTTAGTATGTTAGTAGTATAATTTTTCGAAAATATTCCAAGTTGGCAATTAAGTTGTCGTTTTCCATTGTTTTGTTTGAATCTTGACGGCCACCGCCAAAACTATTTGACTTAACTATTGTTAAAAAAAGAAGTTGGAAAAGTTACATTTATAAATTTGACATGTCTAATTAATTGTACTTAAATTTATAACTTTATCTATTGCTCTACGTCAAATGAAAATGGAGTACATAACTATTTTACTCCAAAAAAAAAAAAAAAAAAACTGTTTTACTCAAAAAGAATTAAAATATATTCTTAATGAACTTTTGATTTTTTTCAAGATAACGGTCGTGATTAGAAAAATATTAGTTAAAAGCATAATTTCATATCTAAATAAACATAATTTTACAAAATCACAATTCCGTATATAAAAAAGGAAAAATACATAGTTGTTCTTATGGTAAGATTGGGTCTCGTACGTAGGGCTGTCTAAATGGTTCGGTTCGATTAACCGAACCGAAAATTCTCTTAAATTTGGAACAGAGAACCAGACCAAAATAAATTTTAATTAATTGGAACCGAACTGATATAGACTAGTTCGGTTCCGGTTAACTGTAAAGAACCAAAATGTTTACCCTTTTTAAAAAAGGTCTGTGTCACTGTTTAAAATTATAGAATACACGTTATATTCGAATTTCAAAATAAAAACATGTATTCAAACTTCAAAATAAATATATATTGGTTGCAATCATCAACAAAATATCAAAATAATCGATTCATCAAAATTTATATTGTTGATCCATCAAAAAGACCATCGATGCATCATCATTCGTTCATCACCATCAATTCAAGATAACAAAATAATGTGTGTGTAAGTATGTTGTGTTTGCCTTATTTAAAATAAATAAATAATAAATAAATAAATAAAATCATTATAAGTTAATGTATAAGATGAAAGTATTAAAAGTATAAATTAGAACTATTAGAAGAATTTGAATATATATGATAGATAAAAAAAAAAAAATAAATAAATGATATTATATATAAATAAATCGTTGTTTTGGTTTTTCGGTTCAGAACCGTTTGGTTCCGTTTAACCGAGAACCAAAAATGACCTGAAATTGAGAACCAAAACTGAACCACTAACTAAATTTACGGTTTCGGTTAAGATAGTAATTACTAAGTGAAAACCAAAAATCATTTAGACATCCCTACTCATACGTATAAATTTTCCACAAGGTTGATTAAAATTTTGATATTGATGATCACTGTTCTATACTTCTATATAAAAATAAATATAATGATCATATATTTTGAGGAGATTTCGTATATCATCAGTTTTTTGAAGAATTTCACAGAATGGGTAGCCCGAATCAGCAAATAATTTCTTGAATCAATAATACAAAACAATATTAATTGTGTAATCCTTTAATTCCCTTACAAGATCAGCAGATCCAGGATCATAAAATCGAAACAATAAAATGTAACTGTGATAAATAAAATAATCCTATTATAAATTATGTATACACTATATTCAAAAATCCCTCCCTAAAATTATCCAAATGAAATAATTAGAAATTATGTATACACGATACGCAAAATCCCTCACAAAATTTACCCAAAGAAATAAGAAAAGAAGTATATATATAGTGGCCATTAGCGGCACCAAAAATCATTAATTAATTAAGAAATGATGAAGACGAAAGCAGTTTTGAGTGTTTTAGTGATTATGGCTCTCATAATTTGTGGGGCCGATGCGAAACATGATCCTCGCCAGTGTGAGAAGGAATGCTATGAGGGCTGTTTTGAAGCAAGAAACATAGGCCTATGCGTCCAACAATGCAATAGAATGTGCCAAGAATCTCAAGGCCTTCATTCCAACATTGTGAAGAAGAAAGTAGATAATATTGTGTAGCATCACTTTTTATATATTCCTTCTGTCCCATTTTATTTGGCTTATTAAAAACATGTAGGCCAAATGAAATGGAACGGAGGGAATATCTATCTTTTTTTTATGAATAAACCATGATTCGGTAATTGATGGTATTAATTTACACCGGAAAATCACTGGAAAATATATTATATTATTAAAACATAAGAAATTTTAAGAATGTATGGTTATTTTTGTTTGTTGATTTAGTAATCGTGCGCAATGTAAAAATTCAATCATTAGAAACTCAGTTCTAATCAACGATATACAATTGTGTGATTTTGAAAATGTCCTTAAAACGAGACGTTTATCGGTTATTTCAATAGGAGATGGATGTTACACAAAAATATAATAAGAGATTCAAATACAACATGTATATATGGTGAGTGATTACATTTATTCCAACAATAAATTAGAGGATTATATATTACTACTATGATTTAAAATATATAATATATAATTTTTTAAGTTAAATTTTTTTTTATTATAAATATTAATTATGATTAAATTGCAATGATAAACATTATAAAATCTCATCCGGATGTTTAGTTGTTTATTTTTGCACCACTAAAAAAATAAATAATTAGAGGGTAGGACATGAAAAACTAGCAACGCCGCTGATCGAATATTCCACAAACCGTGGAATTTAATACTACTAGTAACTTACTATAATCCCTTCATAGTTGACCGTGGAATATCCACGTGTTATTGACTAGTCCACTCTACAAATTTTGTCCTGAAATTTGTATTTTGACTTGAAAACTGAATCTACTAAATTTAATTACCATTAATCTAGTAAAAGTTTATTTTTGGTGAATTTCACAGAATGGACATCCCAAATGAGCAAATAATTAATTTCTTGAATCAATAATTCAAAATAATACTATTAATTGTGTAATCCTTTAATTCCCTTACAAGATCAGCAGATCCAGGATTATTAAATCGCAACAATAAAAATCTAAACGTGATAAATAAAACAATCCCATTAAAAAATTATGAATACACGATATATAAAATCCCTCCCTAAAATTTATCCAAATGAAATAAGAAAAAAAAACTATATATAAATAGTGACCAAAAATCATTAATTAATTAAAGAAATGATGAAGACGAAAGCAGCAGTGTCGAGTATTTTAGTAATTATTATGGCTCTGATAATCTGTGGGGCCGATGCTTACCTTGATGATCGTTTGTGTGATAAGGCATGCTATTTACGCTGTGGTTTTGGAGAAAGAAACGAAAGCAAATGCCTCGAACCGTGTTTTAGAAAGTGTCTAAAATCTCACCCCCCCAAATTCCAACCACATTGTGAAGAAGAAAGTAGATAATATTGTATAGCATTCTATCTTTTTTATGAATAAACCATGATTCCGTAATTGGTGGTATTAACATATATCCATCGGAAAATATATCATGGATTTATATATGATACTATTAATACATTTGAAATCTTGAGAATGTATGGTTATTTTGTTTGTTGATTTACAAAAATATGATTGTGTGCAACGTTAGAATTCAATCATTAGAAATTCAGTTTTAAACTTAAGTATAATTATTCCATAATCAGGAAGAAAAAAAAAATCAGATTTTGGAAATGTCCTTCAAATGAGGCGACCATTTGTTATTTCAATAGAAGATGGATGTTACACGAAAATACAACAAAAGATTCAAATTAAATCGACATGTTTTATGGGGATGCAGAAAGAGATGTCAAATAATCAACGATTTTGTACGTGTGTTGTGGTCTAGTGGTAGGAGATTAAGTTTCGAAACTATATGTCACGTGTTTGAGTCCTCCGTAATACGGTCTTTAAATTCCAGTGAATTAATATTATGTTAAAAAAAATGATCGACGATCAATTACAATTTACAAATGTAAAAGAGGCAACAACACTTTTATCCTCTTAGAGGATAAAAGAACAAAAAATGCCCAAAATATAAGCCCAACACTAATTTTGTCCCATTTTCAAAATTGGGACAAAAATACCCCTAGAGCCAAAAATCAATTTTTTTTTATTTTCCAATTTTCGTTTTTCTCTTGTTTCAGTTTTTTTTTGTTAATTTACTTGGTAAGAATTTTTTATGCATTTGGTAAGAAATTTTATCTTTCATTAGTAAGAATTACTATAATTTCTTATAATATTTTAGGATTTTCTTATGAATAATTTTGGTAACAAATTTGACAAAATCTCCAATTTTTTGAAAAAAAGGAAGAAATGTATTTAATTGTTTGTACAGGGAATGATAAGAAAATTACACATATTGGTAATAAAATAAATCATATTTCTTACCACTTAATCATTTATTAAGACAATATTATTAGTTTCAGAAATGATAATAAATTACATGTGTTGGTAAGAAAAACTAATTTTCTTACCAAGAAACAACAAAAACTTATCAAAATACTACATATATAATAAGAAAATTTGATATCTTCTCGTCTTTCGCGTCTCATAGCCGTCGTCAGCCGAATAATTCCTACAATAAGAAATGAAGCAATTCTTATATAACTTGAAAAACTAGAAGAATTTGCAACTACCACAACAAAACATGCCAAGAATAGAAAATAATCATCAATTTTAAGCTCTAAATACTCAGTCTTATATTATCAAAATAACGTAAGAAAAATGTCAAATTCTTACCAATTTATCAAACAAAACAAAGTAGCAGTCAATTCATAAACAAATTATCAAATCCTAATTCTAGAATTATAGTAAGAATTACTAAAATTACAGTAAGAATCTTAGATCGATTCTTACAAAAAAGAAACAGTCAATTCGTGAATCCTAAATAACGTAAGAAATGTATCAAATAATGTAAGAAAAATGCCAAATTCTTACCATAAACTAACAAACAAAACATGATAAGAAATTTGAGATTCTAACAAAATATCATCAGATTCTAACCAATATCTTCGGTCGATTCTTACCAAAAAGAAGCAGTCAATTCGTAAATCCTAAATAACGTAAGAAAAATACCAAATTCTTACCATAAATTAACAAACAAAACACGATAAGAAAATGTGAGATTCTAACAAAATATCATCAGATTCTAACCAATATCTTTGGTCGATTCTTACCAAAAAGAAGTAGTGAATTCGTTAAAAAAATACATCAAACTCTAATTCTAGAATTATAGTAAGAATTACTAAAATTATAATAAGAATTTTCGGTCGATTCTTACCAAAAAGAAGCAGTCAATTCATAAATAAAATTATCAAACCCTAATTCTAGAATTATAGTAAGAATTACTAAAATTATAGTAAGAATCTTCGGTCGATTCTTACCAAAAAGAAGCAGTCAATTTGTAAATCCTAAAATTTCTAGATTTTGTTACAATAAAATCAGACAAAAAAGAGTAAGAAAAAATGTCAGATTCTAACCAATTATCAATAATTTGAAACCCTAAACTAAATTTTCTTACCACGAAATTACAATTTTCTTACCATTGAAATTGCAAATTTTCGGTTGTGAATATCATCAAACACCTTACCTTCATCCTCCAATGCAAGCTCGAATCCAGATCTGGAAGAAGAAGAAGAAGAAGAAGTAAAAAAAAGAACCCTAGATCTATTTATAAAAACCAAATATGTGTAAAAAAAACCCTAGATTTGCTTTCAAAAAAAAAAAAAAAAAAAACCCTACATCTGGAGAGAGAGAAAGAGACCGCAGCAGCCCAGCCATCCCCATCGACAACAGCCCATCGAAAACCTAGTCCGTCGCCGTCTCCACCGTCGAAGTCACACACCTGCAACCTCGTCGTTCGCCTTGCTACTCTTGCAACCTCACCGTCGAAGTCACGCACCTGCAACTTGCGAAGAAGAAGAAGCTATGGTGGGCGCTGACGGCTGTGAACTGCTGCTGAGGAGTCAACGCCATTGAGAGAGAAGGCAGAGAAGAAGAAAATTGAGAGAGAAGAGCTGCTAGGGTTTTAGAGAGAGAGAGATTGAAATTGAAGAATGAAGAGAAAAGAGAATATTAAGATGAAAAAGAAGTAATATTGTTTTATTTTCAAATTAAAACATGTAAGGGGCAAAATAGTCCTTTAACTTATGAAATGGGCAAAATTAGTGTGGGCTTATAATTTGGGCAAAGTTTGGCATTCTTATAACTAAAGGGATAAAAACCTACAATTTCTCAATGTAAAATGTCCCAAGTTAATTCGATGCACAAATATTGGAGTATATGGACCAAAAAGGAGATGCTCTTGGATTAGCAAATCCCTAGTTTCAGGGGGTTTACTTTCAGAGATATGATCAATTTTAGGGGTGGGAATTCGGTACGGGTCAGGTACTTATTCCGAATTTTTCGAGTACCCAAATCCGATAATCTAAAAATTTACTACCTAACCTGAACTTAAAAGTAATTTCGGGTATCCGAAAAAAACCCAAAAATTTAGAAGGAAAAGTTTAAATAATGCCTATAGCTAGTTAATGAAGATATTACGTTTGCATAATTGATATAACATCAAATGTGAAATGGGAGTCCGAAGTGTTAACTTGCTAAGTTCTCCCTCCGTCCCACCTAAACCTAAATTGTCTGTAAAGGAGAATATATGTGAAATATAAAATAATAAAAGAAGACATTTTAGGTGGGACGAAGGGAGTAATATTTTATTTAATTAATTTTCTTAATTAATTAATTTATTGAATGTTAAATATATTTTTATTAATTAATTTTAATATAAAAATTTTGGGTTTTTGGGATTTCAGGTATTTTTTTCAGATTCGGGTATACCCGATACCCGAATTTTACAAATCTCACTACTCGAACCTGAACCCAAACCCGTATTTTTCGGGTTTTGGGTACCCAAAAACCCGTTCAAGTTAGGGTATTTTTGTCCCTATCCGAAAACTCGAACCCAAATTCCCACCTCCACTACGAAAAAACACTCGGAATAGTAACGAAATTTAATTACGGAAACCAATTAGTGACGGAATTAATTACGGACCGATGATGAAATTCAATTTTGAGGGCTAATAACGGAATAGTTATAGACGTTGGAGCGCGTTTCTCGCACCATATTTGGTGACGGAGTTTCCGTCATCTTCTTGTGGTGACGGATTGTTTCGTCACTAAATAATTAAATTTTTATTTTTTATTTTTTAAATTTTTTTTCTGTTAGTGACAGATTTTTTCTGTCACGATTTGAAATTTTTATTTTAATTATTTAAAGTAATTAATTTTAAGTTAAATAATTTTCACATTTAACTTTGTTAAGTATAAATTTATAATGTTAAGATAATCAATTTTTATTAGGGTTGATTAATTAATCTGTATATTGTTTAATTTAATTTTAAATATCCCAAATAAGAAAAACAATTAAAAAAAAAGAAGACGTGTGCTGAAACAAATTACGAAATAGTAGAACAAAACTATTGCCTCAAAAAAAAAAACAAACAAACAAAACTATAATGTATTAAAAAAAATGAAAAAAATGGTTGAAACGGTGGCGTTTGTTTTGGATCTGCATCTCACGAAAGAAATCCCCTTTCCAGTTCACACATTCCAGAACCCTATATCATAAATCCCTAATTCATCTCTACGGCTCTACCCTCTCGGCTCTTGTTCCAAAATTTGTTGCGAAAAAATGAATTGCGCTAATCTCCTATCGTTGTTTTCTTCTTCGATTAATTTCATTCAACGTGATTTGTTTTGTTTTGTTTACTTATTTCTGTATTTCAAGAGCGAATTAGATGCCGCTTTTGCGTGCTGCTATTTGTGGCGTCACTGTGGGTTTAGGGTTTTCAGTTTTCGTTTCGAAATTGAAGAAGAGAGTTTTTTCTTTGTAACTCTGGTTAAATTCAATCAATGCTTGAAAAGGCTTTTTCTTAAGATATATGCATGTGCTCAACCGATTCAATTTGCTTCCTTTATCGACATTCCTTAATGTATTTAAGTGTTCTTTTGCAAGTTATTTGACTGATGTTTATCAGTAAAATGAAACATTTTTAAGCTAAAAATGTAGTAATATATTGTTCATGAGTACCAATTGGAATTGTACATTATTTATACTATAAAAAAAAAGAAGAAAAAAAAAACTTTATTATATATGAAAATCTGAGAGTACTGGCAATAAACAAGAGACCCTAAATTAATAGACTAAAATAATTAATAAGCTAAAAAACCCTAAATAAGAAAACAAAGACAAATGAAAAGAAAAGAGAAAAACCAAAACCAATTTGATCAAATCTACTCAAACAGACTAAAGAAGGATTCTTCGTCATCGGACTCTTGTTTCTCTTCCTTCTTCTCTTCCTTCTTTGTCTCAACTGCAGGCGCAACACCACCTCCTGCTCCGCCAGTCGGAGCGGCGGCAGAAACAGTCCCGCCTGCCGCAGGGACATTAAGAGCCATTCTCTCCCTTCCAACTTCAATCAACTCGTCGAGATTCTTACCCCTAGCTTGCTCCAACAAATACTCAATTTTGCCGTCGTCGGCATCGGCCCCGACTGAGCCAAGAATTGCCTTCAAATCATCCTTCGTGGGGGAGGAGTTGCCACCTAAAACCGCCAACAAGTAAGCTGCTATAACCTTCATCTTCGCTCACTAATTGATTTATTACTAATAGGTTTTGGTGCAAGATATTTGAAACAGTCACATTACATTACATGTATATATAATTAGGTTTTAATCCGTGCCACTCAAGGAATCCTACACCAAATAGAATTAGAAGTTTTAATCCTACGAGGACACGCAATAATCTATTTTTTTAATTGTATTAATTCAGTTTTTTGTTAGAGCATTTCTGTATTTAATTTATTTCTATGTTTAATTTAATTTTTTTCCATGTTTTATTTAGTTCATTTCATTATTTTAGTTAGTCTATTTATATATTAATGAGATGTAATAAGTTGTAAAATTAACGATATATATCAATTATATATAAATCTTCAATTGATTTGTTTAGATGATTTTACAATGGGCATGCACATTAGTAAAAAAAAATGAAATTGGAAATATAAAACAGGATTTGAAAAACCAATTTTGATAATAAAAAAAAAGAAAAAAAAGAATATATATATATTATGGCATAAACACTATAAGACATTATGTCAATAATCATTTTCCTTCTGTTAAGCCAATCACAGCTATTTTTGCTCAAATAAAAAAAACAACAATTATTATAAGGTGAACTTTAAAAATACCCAAAACAAATACAGTAATTTTATAGAATTTTGAATTCAAAATTATAAAACTATAATTTTCATACCCAAAATATCATGAAAAGACAAAAATAATCTTAAAAGTTGGCCACTTTTTATAAACAAAATATAAATAGATATAAGACAAAAAGAAAAAGAAAAAAAAAAACGTGGCCCCACTAACATTTATTCGAAAAAATGTTACAACCCACATACCCCACTTACCCCATTCTCTCTCTCTCTTTCTTTGTCGGACTAGGGGTGAGTCGCACGATCTAATTCAAAAATTTCACCCAATTGAGCACGTCTAGCATATTTTTTCACAGTAGCAGGATCACTATAACTTTCCGGTATTCCGGGAGAACCGGTACCGAACCGGGAACCGGAATACCGGGAACCGGATAAGCCGGTTCCACCCCATAGTTACAATTCCGGTACCCGGGTACCTGGTACCGAACCGGGTACCGGTTAAAATATTAATATTTTATTTTTTTTATTTTTTTATTTTTATATTAAATTATATTATTAATTTTAAGTTATACTCCGTAATAAATAAAAATTACAATCCCTAATTCTATTTTAAGTTATTTTTTATATTGAATTATCTTGTGAATTTGTATTAAGCTTTAAAAAATATATATATATATTTTTAATTTTTTTTTATAAAAACCGGTTCCTTAACCGGTAATTCGGTAAAACCGGAACCGAACCGGTACCGGAACCGGAACAGGGGGAATTACCGGTACCGGGTACCCGGATTTCCGGTTTCGGGTACCCGGAACCGGACCGGTTAGCACCCCTATGTCGGACTATCTCTCTCTCTCTCAGTCACTCTCTTTCCCTTTGTAACTACACGAAAAAAAAAAAAAAAAAAGAATTAGCCGTGAAAAATTGAACTCGCCGGAAAATGGACGGAACCAACTCAGACGCCGGCCACGACTCAGGACCAGACAGCCCACCTCATCTTCCTACACGAGTGCCGCGGATAGCAGAACGGGCCCTTCCCTAATCAATTTAAAGATTAACGAGTATGAAAAAAATCAAATAATTTTATGTTTTTTTTTTTGGTGAGATTCATATCTCATCATTAGTCATAATAAGTATAAACAAAAAGTGCAGGCCTAACTGGGTCTCGGTATATCACTCATTTACGATCCTACGTAAACATGAGATTAAATTGAATAAAATTATTCAATTCGGTCTTATCTTGCAAAATTTCAGCTAACTAGGGTCGTTTTACAATTGTTGCAACATTTGTTGTATTAATTAGACAAAGTTATATATCTTGTATTAGACATGTTAATTAGTAATTAACAAATCAATTAATATTCTCTAAGAAATTGCAATTCTCTAAATATATATTTATTATTAATGTTTTAATTATTCATACATGTATATTGACTTGTCCAGTCTACAAGTTTTGTCCTAAGATTTTGTATTTGACTGGAAAACTGAATCTAGTAAATTTAATTACCATTAATTTAGACAAATTCAAAGCGCGAATATAGTATAAATCTAGATTTTGTACTAAATAATATTCCCACTTTTATCAGTCTTTTTTGTAAAAATACTCACCATATAAAAGTGAAAACTATTATCAAGCTATACAGTATACAGAGCAGTCTCATGGTAAGTAGGCTATTTAAATCGAATTATTTTCCAAAATAGAAATATTTTTAATTCAATTTTTCTGAATTAAGGCACGTTGAATAAATCGAGATCTAACATCTAAAAAGAATAAAACCCTAGAAACAAAATATCGAGAAAATCACGGAAAGATTATTCAACGGAAAGAACTATAAATAGACAAACGTTCTTACGATTAACAACATAACAAAAGCAAGCAAAAACAACTCAGAGTAAAAAAAAAAAAAGGAAAATGAGAAGGAAAATGAAGAGCGGAAGCGTAGCTGTGGTGATGGCGGCGGTGGTGGTGATGATGAGTGTGGGAGAAGCTGCATTAATATGGAAAGGATGCCCCTACCTCTGCTCAGATATCTGCGGCGGAACGACCGACAAAATCTGCGCCGCCGCTTGCGAAAGACAGTTTTGCATTTTGTCGCCGACGCCGGCGCCAACACCGGCGCCGACGCCCGCCGGTGAGGCTGACTCTGATTTGTGGAGCGACTGCCCTTTCCTCTGCTCCAAAGTCTGCGGTGGATTGGAAGATAAAAGTTGCACCGCCGCTTGTCAGAAGTTGTACTGTATTATGCCGCCGGCGCCGGCCACCGTTCAGCCTGACATGCCCGGAGATATATAGGAAGATTGTGCTGCAGGTCGCCGGAAATGATTGAGTTTGGCTCGGGCCGGCCCGGCCCGGTCGATTTTATCTAGGGCAGGATTCAAACAGTGATGTTCATTTCTGGCCGTTTAAGTTGTTATGGAATATAATTAAGTGATGAATAAATTCTCTTTTATATTTCTATTACAACCGTTATAATTATATTATATTTATGATTGCATAAATGTTACATAATTTATTCATTTTTTTTATGGAATTTATTCATTTTTTTTAGTATAACACAATACATTCATACACGTAGAATGGTAGGCATCGAACCTATTTTATTTTGGGACACACTTGGGTCAGCCAGAGGTACTGTGCGGACGGCTAAAACACTGGCACTTTTATTCATGTAGATTATCACTTTTTTGTATAAAGATTGACACTTTTAAAAATTGACATTTTATTCGTAAAATAATTATGTTAAAGATTGACACTTTTATTCGTATAGATTAGCACTTTTCTGTATAAAGATTGACACTTTGACCCGGCCACACTATGTGGCCGACCTCACCCAAGTTTTTGTCTTTTATTTTAGAAGTACATATGCATGCACGCACCATTATTTTATTTGCACAAAAGTAACCCGTTTAAATTAGAATTAAAAATAATAATTGTATTGATATTAGATTTTAAGAAAATACTCCCCCAGTCCACAAAATAAGTGAATATTTTTTCTTTTTTGGCCGTCCACCAAATACGAGAACAATCCATTTCTGAATATGGAGTCCATATCTATAATTTTCTTTTCAATATTGGAGATAATCATTTTCTGTTTTTAGCCTCTAAACACAAGAACAAATTGCTTAATTAATGCATCTTCTATTTGCAAAAGTGCTTGGTCTTGTCAATTAAATATTATGGAACGCTCCAATATTCGAGACATTCCCAATGAACACAACATGAAACTTGTAACTAACCGGCAAATTAATAAACAAAATCAAGTTAGAACTTGAGGAAAATAAAACAACAAACAAAAGCAATTTGACTTTTAGTTTATTTATAATCAAAGTAAAAATTGCTACATTGCTCTTTTGTATATGAACTCATAAATTGAAAAAAATATCATCATACTCAAAACGAGAGAATAAATTTCTACAAAGTAACTCTAAGTATAGACACTTCGAGCTTAATAAACATGCATATAGATTATATACCGCAACTAAATGTTAAACACGTACATAATAAACACTATATATGAATTTTTACGAATTTCATCAATGAATGGCTTCTTGTCTTAATTATATCATTAGAGGTATTTTTTATTTTATTTTTTAAAAAGTCAAAAGAACGATTCACTAAAAAACACGCGAGTACAAGGGGTACTCGAATCCCTTACAAAGTTCAACCAAACCACTACAAAGTAGGAAAACTAAAGACGGAGTGTACACAAAGGGACTAGAACACCAATATAATTATAGCATCAGTTGTATTAATTAGACAAAGTTATCTTGTAGGAGTATTAGACATCTTAATTAATTAATTAATACTCCCAATTATAAAATCGAAACAATAAAATCTAAATGTCATAAATAAAATAATCCCATTAGAAATTATGTATATATACATTATATACAAAACCCCTCCCTAATAAGATTATCCAAATGAAATAATTAGAAATTATGCAAACACGATATACAAAATCCCTCCCTAAAATTTATCCAAATGAAGTAACAAAAGAAGTTTATAAATATTGACCATTAGCAGCACCAAATTAAAATCGTTAATTAATTAATTAAGAAATGATGAAGATGAAAGCAGTAGTGTGAGTATTTTAGTGATTATGGCTCTGATAATTTGCGGGGCTGATGCTAACCGTGATGATCAGATTCGGTGTCAAAGGGCTTGCTTTGAAAGCTGTGCAGGAAAATTCGTAGACCCATGCGTCATTCGGTGTTTTAGAAAGTGTGAAAAATCTTTCCCCCCAAATATCAACCACATTGAGAAGAAGAATGCAGATAATTAATATTATTGCATAGCATCACTTCTTATATCTATCTATCTATCTATCTACATATGAATAAACCATGATGCTGCATGCTAAATAAAACATTTGAAATTTTAAGAATGCATGGTTATTTTGTTTGTCTAGCTATTTTCAATCATTGGAAATTCAGTTTTAATCAACAATACAATTGTGCGTTACTACTTAAGTACAATTCCATAAATCGGGGAAAAAAAATCAAATTTTTGAAAATGTCCTTAAAATAGGCGCAATCATATGTTTAACGAAAAAGCAAAAAAATAAAATAAAATAAAATTATTACAGGTACGTTTTTAGGTCAAATCAAAACAATTTTAGGTGAAGTTCATATCTCATCAATCATCATTAGTCATAAATATAAGCAAAAAGTGTAGGCCTAACTCGGGCCTCGGGATATCACTCGTTTACAATTTAACATAGTAAACATAAGATTAAATTGAATAAAATCAATCGATTTAGCTTTATCTGCAAAATAAACGTCCATTAATAGAATAATAATTAAGCGATACGATGTTAACTTCAAATTTTCAGTTAATGGTCGTTTAGGCAAAGTTATCTTTTACTGTTAGATATGTTAATTAATTAATATTTTCTAAGAAATTGCAATTTTCTAAATATCTATTTATTAATGTTTTAATTATTCATACATGTATTTGATGAGTGATATATCATTTATTCCAACAATAAATTAGAGGATAATATAGATGTTTAGTGTTAGATCGGCCCAGAAGATGGGAGACTTCCCAATGAACCAAGTGAGGAGGAGAGTTATAATGGGGCTGTAGGCCCAAACCAAAAGACAAGTGAAGCTCGTCCCAGGCCCAAACGCAAGATCAAGAAGCCCACTAAATTTGAAGGATTCGTATTAGGCTGACTTAGCAGCAGATGTCCCAAAAAGTTGTTAGAAGTACCACAGCTACTCCCTCCGTCCCCTTCTACTTGAGCCATTTTATTATAATAATAGACTCAGAATAATAAAAGCGGGCTCAAGTAGAAGGGGACGGAGGGAGTATTCTGAGTTGTTCTGTAGTTTTTCTCCAGAAGGCAGTAGGCCATTAAATGCTTTGAACTCTTGTCTTTTGATCATTATGGAATGAAATAGTTATCTCCTTCTATCTTCTTCTGCTCTTGTTTCTCTTTTCTGGAGTTTGAACTAGCTCAAAGTAGTTCTGCCATTGTTAAGAACATAACATTTAGCTCATTGAATTATTTGTCCCAATTTCAGTGTTTGGAATTCATTATAATAATTTTTAGTTTTATGAAAAAAACAATGTTGATTTAGGACACGGTTATAACATCAAAATTTCCGGATGCATGTTTAGTTTTTTTTATATTTTGGCACTACTATCAATATACTTTCTCTATCTTATGCTAATTGTCCCCTATATTGAATATATGTAATATATAAAATAATAAAATGAGACAATTAGCATGAGACGGATTGAGTATACTATTTAATGCCATGGGATCCTCTATTGCCTATCTATGTGACATCTTCTGTTGTATTTGTGGATGGACGACACATGACAATACCTAGAGGTTTAGAAATTTCAAAGATTAGGGTTTATGTTTTCCTTATATAAATCTTGAATCATCAATCATTGATTATGTAACATATCCTTCATTTACAGATGTCACATGAATAGGCAATAGAGGATCCGATCCGCTATTTAATTAGAGGGCAGGACATGAAAAACTAACATCTCCGCAAGTTCGAATATTCCACAAACCATAAAACTTAAAAATAACTTATAATAGTCCTTTCATAATTGACGTAGAATATCCACGTGTTATATTGACTAGTCCAGTCTACAAGTTTTGCACTAAAATTTTGTATTTGACTTGAAAACTGAATCTATACTAAATTAATTTAATTACCATGCATTTACAAACTGGCTCAGATTCCCTATTCTCCTAAATAATATATATATATATATATATATATATATATATATATATATATATAAAGATTGGTTTTTATGGTAAGATTGGTTATCATACGTATAAAATTTTCCGCAGGGTTGATTAAAATTTTTATATTGATGATCTCTGTTATAGAAAGAAATATAATTATCATATAATTTGAGGAGATTTCTTATATCATCGGTTTATTTATGGCGAATTTCACAGAATGGATAGCCCAAATCAGCAAATAATTTATTGAATCAATAATTCAAAAATAATAATAATTGTGTACGTAATCCTTTATTTCCCTTACAAGAGCAGCAGATCCAGGATTATTAATTAAATCGAAACAATAAAATCTAAATGTGATAAATAAAACAATCCCATTAGAAATTATCCAAATGAAATAAGAAAAGAACTAAAGAAGTATATATATAGTGACCATTAACGGCACCAAAAATCATTAATGAATCTATCTAATAATAACAACTACGGGCTGCTGTTTTTAGTAACTCAGTTTTTTTTAATTTTTCTTAATATTTCGAAAATGGAAACAAGCTAATCATTGGTATATAATAAATATGTATTAATAATTCTAAATCAACCTATTAATAGGAACGTTACAAAATCAATCATATTAATTTCATATTAATGTCTTTCCTAATTTCATATCGCAATGTGCCTATAAATTCATGTTTGAACATTAGGAATTTCATATGTTCTTTAATTCTAACTTCACAATGGAGCATGAAAAATATTGGAGCACAAAGAAACTCTCACACATTTCAATAGATGGTTGGAAAGTATGATTGGCCGCAACGATGCCTTCACTATGTAATTTCAATAATTGCATATGAAAAGAGTCTCAAGATATGATTATACACTGACTTAGTAATGATGTATATTGAATTTAGATATTTGTTAGTTGTTTTGCAAACGAAGAGTGTATTGTTGTTATTAAGTTTTTTTATTTTGGAATATTATTTCTGTAAATGTAGAATAATAGTTATGCATATTTTCCCCTTGAAATTGTGTACATCGTGACTAAGAATTGTGGCGAACAAGGGCTTTTTTGTTTTGTTTTATTCTTTTTCATACTGTACATGTATAATCAAACAATTAAAATTTTATTAGGTTTTCTATGTGTTTTTTTTTCATATATTTTATATCTTAACTTATTTATCGCTATGTTTAGATGATTGGGTATAGACAATTCATCGATGACAAATAATGTACTCAACTCATGTAGAAAGAATTTCTATGTTTTAATAATATCTACCATTTTAGTTCGATTTCACCTTTTAAATGGTTGAGAATCAATATTAATTTATACAATCTCTTAGCTCATTTAACTTTCGTATCATTTACATTCATGTTGCTTATGTACCCTTTTTTTCCATAAAAAACACGTGCAAAATAAAATAAATAAAACATAATTTTCAACTTTATGTTTTTTTCCTCACAAGAAATAAATACATCGATATTTTTATTAGTCCAATATGCATTTTCTTTAACTACGAAAATGCACAAGAAATAAAAACTAAAATAAAGGGTAATATTGCATTCTTTATGACGACTGTGTTTTTGTCTGTGTGTGCTTTTATTCATGTGTGTACATTTGTAAATATTTACAATTCAACGTTAAAATTTATTTATTAAGCACATTAGACCTCTATTCAAAATTGGATATTTTGACATCAACATATTACATCTAAAGATGTCATTCGTCCAAGTACAAAATATGGGAGTACAAAATTTAGATCTATATCTATATAATAACAACTATAGTTTTTTTTTTTAATTTTAATTTAAAAAATAGTAAGTACGATTATTTACCCAATCAAACATTTTCATTCCCAAAATTTTGTGAGATGTAGAGATTATGTATATAGTCAATTGACCAATATAGGAATATAAATGTATAATTAGAGTATGACTTGACTATATATAATTGGTAAGATCGTGTTTTATAAAATGATGAAGAATTTTCCTTGCTTTTGAGTAATTATCAACGCCATTATGGTTGACTATCAGAATTCATATATTTATTATATATTTGTTCTTTCAAAAACTTTGTACTTTCATATAAATTTAAACTGAGCGATCGGGTAGGTTCGGACAATGCCCTATGTTGATCGAGGAGTCAATGGATTAGATTTTTTTTTTCTTTCTTTTTTGCATGGTTTGGTTTGTAGGATTATCTTTTACATGTTTAAACTCCTTATTCCCCAACTCACATGGTATTACCACATTATATGTTGATAGTAGTAGTGCACGTGATGAGTGGATGATCAATCATTTATTTATTTTTAGTAACTTTGAATTATTATTATTTTTTAATATGTTATTTTTAGTAACTGTATTACAAATATTATATTATAATTGTACATTAATAATTTTTAATATGGCAATTAATAATAGACGTAACAAAAGTACGGAGTATAATTTTAGGCAACAAATTATTTTTTTTCTTCTATTTTTAATTTTTTTAGTAACTACTAATTTTATTATTTTTTAATTTATTATTTTTAGTAATTCTATATATAAATATTGCATCATAAATGTACATCAATAATTTTTATTGAGACAATTAATAATAGACGTTACAAAAGCATTATTCTGGGCAACAAATTAATCATGTTAATGACAGGAACATAAAATGTAAATACAGAGGTATATGAGATCTAAGGAGATGTGAGAGGTATGATGAAAATAGAAGTGAGTGGTGTGAAATTTATATTTATTTTTCTAGATTTTTTAATAATTAATATGATATCCACTTAATTATTGAATTCGACGTGCATTTAGTGACAATTCATTTCATCAAAATTTGGTGCAAATTTAAAAAATGTGTAAAGTTTATATTATTTATACTTGAACTTTTATTTATTTTGAAAATATATATATATATATATGTTTTGTTATAATTTTTGTTTAGGTCAATAACTTTTGGGTGGACCATTGGGTGATATAAATGTATTCATGACATTATATTAGTGAGTCCATTTTCTAAATGAAAAATGCACAAATTTGGAAGACTTATTGAAAATAAAATATATATGCAAATTTCGGGATGAATGAGGTATCATTTATGATTACTTTCAATGCTATGAGAATAATTCAAAATATTCGGTCTAAAATAAAAACTTTGATAAATGTATGAGAATTCTACATTTTTTAAACAAAAAATTATATTGCATAACCAACAACGAAATAAATTAATTATTTTTTATTATCAAAAAGTTCATAAGTTAACCATTAAAATACTTTAAAAAATGACGGTAAATACAAAATTCAATTTATCATGTGCATCACATGAGTGTATTATTAGATGTATATTTATAATTTAAAATAATATCGTACACACGTGCAAAATTATAAATTGATCTTTTTCATAAGAAACGTCAACAAAAGAAACATCACAACCATTATACATATTTAAAAAAAATTAAAATAATACACGATACAGTTTAT
The DNA here is from genome assembly GCA_001642375.2 of Mentha longifolia. NCBI lineage: Eukaryota > Viridiplantae > Streptophyta > Magnoliopsida > Lamiales > Lamiaceae > Mentha > Mentha longifolia. The sequence goes on from CM038116.1 coordinate 7,819,860, forward strand.
CCCGTGCGTCGCACGGGTGCATAACTAGTTAAAGAAATGATGAAGACGAAAGCAGCAGTGTTGAGTATTTTAGTGATTATTATGGCTCTGATAATCAGTGGGGCCGATGCTTACCTTGATGATCGTTTGTGTGATAAGGCATGCTATTTACGCTGTGGTTTTGGAGAAAGAAACGAAAGCAAATGCCTCGAACCGTGTTTTAGAAAGTGTCGAAAATCTCACCCCCCAAATTCCAACCACATTGCGAAGAAGAAAGCAGATAATATTGTATAGCATTCTATTCCCTCCATCCCGTTCGAGACGTTATATGTAACATCTCGAACGGGATGGGTAGTATCTTTTTTATGAAAAAAAATATATATATCCACCGAAAATCACGGATATATATATGATATGATACGATTAAAGCATTTTAAATTCTAAGAATGTGTGGTTATTTTGTTTGCTGATTTACAAAAATCTATATAGTTGTGCGCAATTTCACAATCCAAACATTAATTAGAAAATCAGCTTTAATCAACAATACAATTGTGTGTCACTTGAGTACAATTCCAAAATTAGGAGGGGAAAGAAATCAGATTTTGAAAATGCCTTTCAAATTAGACGATTATCTATTATTTCAATTGGAACTGGATGTTACACGAAAATGCAAAAGAATATTCAAATGACAATAAATTTCTTTTGCGTGTGTTGTAAGTACAAATGTAAAATGTCCCAAGTTCGATGCACAAATATTGGAGTATATGAACCAAAAAGGAGATACTCTTGGATAAGCGAATCCTTAGTTTTAGGAGTTTTGTTTTGAGGAATATAATTAATTTAAATATCTATTTATTAATGTTTTAATTATTCATACATGTATATGATGATTGATGAGTGATAATACTTATTCCAACATTAATTAGAGGGTAATATAGATATTTATCACATTGGATTATTTGTCCCAATTTAAGTGTCTCAAATTTATTATAATAATTTTTATTTTTATGAAAAATATCAAATGCTGATTTAGGACACGATTATAACATCAAATTTTCTGGATGTTTAGTTATATATTTTTACATTACTATCAATCAATATATATATTAATTTAATTACATGGTAGGACATGAAAAACTAGCTAACATCTCCGCACGATCGAATATTCCACAAACCCTAAAACTTAATAACTTAATTACAATCCTTTCATATTTGACGTAGAATATCCACGTGTTATTGACTAGTCTAGTATACAAGTTTTGTCCTAAAATTTTGTATTTGACTTGAAAACTGAATCTACTAAATTTAATTACCATTTAGACAAATTCAAAGCCCGAATATAGCGTTTGCTCATCACATAGCTAGATTTGTAGTAATAATAGTCTTCCACTTTTATCTTTCTTCTTCTTTTTAATTATCACCGTATAAAAGTGAAAACAATTATCAAGTTAAAAGCAGCTTATGCTAAATAAATATAACTAATCAAGTAAGCTATTCAAATCGAATTATATATTTTCCAAAATGGAAAGATTTTATTTTTTATTTTTTTAATTAAGGCACGTTGAATGAATCGAGATCTAACAAATAAAGAGAGTAAAACCCTAAAAACAAGTAATCTAGTACAAAATATCGATAAAATCTCGGAAAGATTATTCAACGGTAAGAACTATAAATAGACAAACATTTCTTACGATTAACAACACAACAAAAGCAAGCAAAACAATTCAGAAGAAAGAAAGAAAGAAAAAAAAAGAAAAAAAAAAGAAAAGAAAATGAAGAGCGGAAGCGTAGCTGTGGTGATGGCGGCGGTGGTGGTGATGATGAGTGTGGGAGAAGCTGCATTAATATGGAAAGGATGCCCCTACCTCTGCTCAGATATCTGCGGCGGAACGACCGATAAAATCTGCGCCACCGCTTGCGAAAGACAGTTTTGCATTCTGTCGCCGACGCCGGCGCCAACACCAGCGCCGACGCCCGCCGGTGAGACTGTCTCTGATTTGTGGAAGGACTGCCCCTTCCTGTGCGCCAAAGTTTGTGGTGGTTTAGAAGATAAAAGCTGCACCGCCGCTTGTCAGAAGCTGTACTGTATTATGCCGCCGTCGCCGGTCACCGTTCAGCCTGACATGCCCGGAGATATATAGGAAGATTAGTGCTGCAGTGCGGCGGAATTGATTGAGTTTGGCCTGGCCCGGCCCTGCTGAATTTATATCTAGGGCAGGATTCAGACGGTGATGTTCATTTCTGGCCGTTTAAGTTGTTATTGAATATAATTAAGTGATGAATAAATTATCTTTTATATTTCTATCACAACCGTTACGATTATATTATATTTATGGTTGCATAAATGTTACATAATTTATTCATTTTTTAGTATAACACAGTACATTCGTACACATAGGAAGGTAATAAGCCTCCAACCTATTTTATTGTAGGAGTACATGCAGGAAACGCACACCACTAATTTTACAATGAACAAACCCTTAATCGAAACAAGAAAAAACAAAACAAAAAAAACAAAAAAACAAAAAAAAAATGATATATAAATTTGTAATTAACCACTATAAATATAGGCCCTGAAGGCAAAATAAAAAATTATTTTGAATTCTGCAAATTTAATTATTGTGTTAAAAAAAGTCATTTTAATCACGAAAAAATATCCATCGGCAAATTATTCCATTGCCAATCCGTCGGCGTTCCCAAGTTATTCCTCCAAATACACGGCGCTATACCGTCGGCAAAGAGTCGTTATTTAACTACAGCTTTTAATTCTCTCGCCATTCCGTCGGCAATAGTACGGATTTTTGTATGTGAATATTGATCTAGAACGAGATTCAATATTATTTGATTAAATGAAAATACTTTGATGTCGAAAGTGTTAACGATTAAGTTTTTTTTTTTTTTTTTCTTTTCTTTCTATATGTTGAAAATGTAATCATCAAAAATTATAAAACTTCACATTGGGCCCAATTGTAAGACTCGCATTGGGCTGTCGTTGACTTAGCCCAGGCCCGTGGGCATGGTGTTATCTTTAGAGATGTGTGTTTTGGAGGAATAACTTGTGAAATCCTTCGTAAGTTGAGGAATATTAGTCAAAACATATGTATATAAAGTTTTATATTAATATTTTATATGAATGTTATAAACCTATATCAAAATTAAGATTTTTTTGTTCTTATCATCATGTGTACAACTCTGCTCTATAACCTCTTAATGTACATACTAATATCTCTATTTGATATTTGATGAAAAACAATTTTGTTTTGATATAACGTGGCGCGGTGATTTAATTCAATGAAGCAGTGCTATATACTCCCCTCATCCTCATCCCACTCTAAATGACATATTTTCTTTTTTGGGACGTTCCACCTTAAATGACACATTTCCTTTTTGAGAAATAATTAGGCATTTAAACACTCAATCAGTATACAAATTAGGGCTCACTCAATCAGTATACAAATTAGTGCACTCAATTCGAAAATAAAATATAAATAAATCATTATTTTATTACTAATCACATACACTTAAAATCTCTAACACTCCCTCCTTAATTCCCGTGTCAATACGAAACGGGTCATCTAGCATTGGCATATCGGCATATCATCTACTACGCACGTATGTGTATATATATTAAATTAATTAGTAATGATATTGAGCTCCCCTATGCATTAAATAATAGACCCATGCATTAGTACCCAAAACAAAACATTGAATGCAACCCAAAAAGGAAAAAAGTCGTAGCAAAAAAGTCTTAGACGCCGATTTATTAGTTACTATTACGAGTAGAATTAACTATGCGTGCAAGAAAGTATTTTATGTAAACCCTAAAGTACCCCTGAGAACAAACCTATATATAGAAGCTGCTCCATGAAGCTCCATATATTCAATCAAGTGCAAAAATGAAGATCTCTTCTTCTAGTTACTCCTTCACAATTATAACCCTTTTCCGTTTCCTCATTGTTGGTAAAACTTCCTCTCAAAACACTAAATGTCCGTTTAAGTACTTCTACCAACTTGGCGACGGCATAACAGATATCGGGGACTCTGTCAAAACTCTGCCGTTTGGGCCTCGTCTTCCTCCCACACGTTACCCTTACGGTAAAACCTTCCCCGGCCGCCCTACCGGCCGTTGGTCTGACGGCCTCGTTACCTCCGACTATGTTGGTACGACAAAATGTTATATCACTTATTTATATAATTCTCGAATATTATGAAAATATTCATGCACGTACTTTTTGCAGCTCGGGCCATCGGCCTTCCGAACATTAAACCGTACTTGTCGTTGGATACCGTTAGGAGCTACGACGGAGTTATATTTTCCGTTGAAGGAAGCACGGTTCTTGATACTTCATTTTTTAACTCTAGGGGCATTATTGTCCCACCATATAATACTCCTCTCAACACTCAAATAAACCGGTTCAGGAATTACGTCAATCCCATTATCTGCAGGAATCAGATAGGTTGATTCCGTTACTTTATTCTTAAATTTATTATTCTATAAATGTGGTGCATGCAATTATGTTATTGTACGTAGTAATAATTAAATTTGTTGATGTGTAATCAGATTGTAAAAATAGGCAGCCTCAAAACGCCGTCGTAGAGTTTAAGTTCTCCGAAGCAAATGACGTGGCATACGCATTAGTGCAAGGCAGGTCCATTCAAGAAGTCACAAGTTACGTGCCCCTTATAGTTCAAGCCAAAGTGGATGCTGCAAGAGTAACATTTTCTTTCGTTATTTATTTTCATTTCTCTTGATCTTTGTATCTCGGTTTTGGATTGCACCCCTCGTGCTGTGTCTGAATAAAATTTACTTACATAAATTGATGTGACGCAGGAGGTGATCAGGTTGGGTGTCACACGATTCGTGTACAACACGGCCGCTCCTATAGGGTGCTTTCCGTACATTCTAACAACGTTATTTAGCAACGACCCGAAGGCCTACGACGAACAAGGATGTTTGAGGGCCGTGAATGATCTCATTGTGTCCATGAACACTGCTCTTCAGACCGCTTTCAACGGTCTGAAAGCAGAATTCCCTACTCTCACCATACTGGGTGTTGATTACTATGCACCTGCAAGAGCTTATATTAACCAACGGTCTGTCACGGGTAAGTCATGCTCGATTTATTAGAATTGGGTCATTTACTCCAGTAAAATATCTTATAAGAGGGGAGTGTCATTCTATCTATATGTAGAGACTGGGACCTTATTCAAGTCGAAGTGAGACAAACTTCAACACGATTAATGTTCCACGCGGAATATATTACAAGGACAAGTACTCCTATCTGACCGGCCTGAACCCTAAATTGATAGACATTAATTAGGGTTTATTTTTGACAAGTTTAGTTATAACTGATGAATACTAGTTAAGATAAAAAATAAATGGAAAAGGACCATAGCCTATAATTTGACATTAATTAATTAAATAAATAAATACTTTCAATATTTTATTACTTTTTGCATTTTTTATTTTACACTAATACAAGTATCCACGTGTATACGTAAAAGGTACGAGTGGGAATTCAGCATTGAAATCTTGTTGTGGAATTGGAGGGAGATATAACTATGATAGTGCAAGGTTTTGTGGAAGCTTAAATGTTCCGGTTTGCCCCGACCCGAATAATTATATATTTTGGGACGGGTTGCACTTTACACAAGAAGCCCATCTTCGTATTGTGAGCCCAATACTTCCGGTGGCCCTAACGCTACTCAACTGCACTTCAACATAAATCCTCTTCTTGAATTATTTCTTTTTTATTTATATCCTCATAATATGTTATAGGTGTCACGTGGAGTTGGCGATTTTTACTTATTTATTGCAAAACGTTAGTTATGAATACGAAAATAAAATGATGAGGTCTTGTTTAGGACAAAGGATATCGTGCAATTAAAAATAATAAGTTTAGTCGATTAAGTATGTTGTTGTTGTATAATGTTCTCTCCGTTCATGATATTTAATGTATTGTGAATGTGATGATGTTTTAAAATATCAGAGTGTTTTAATTGCGGGTTCATTTAATATTTTTAATTGTGTTAAAGTGTTAAAAGGTTTTAATTATGAACTAATCTTATATTTTTAGTGTTTATTTATTATAGGGTCTATTACTTAAAGTGGAAAGATTCAATAAATTATGCATATGCAAATATAATATTAGTGTGAATAGATTGTGGATGGAGGGAATAAAATAGGTTTTCTGCCACTGAAAAAATGATAATGCATATAAAAGTACTGTATTATTGAATTGCATTGTGCATGGATTTGAAGGTTTTAAATTTGCCGTGTCATTTTGGGGCATTCTCTAACTAATCGGGATATATAGATTATTTAGAGAATTATTAAATTTTTGAATAAGATATGATAAAATTAAATTATCATATATATTTGATGATTGATTTTAATCTACAATCCTAGGAAAAACTGTGGGTCCAGAACTTTCGGATAGTATATTCTATTACAATCTTAATTAGTAGATATGGTTATTTAGTTGCATAAAATATGATTATTTAGTTGCATAAAATTAGTCAATTTACCTTTGCAAAATGTTGTGTGCAGATTATAAGAAAAATTAATAATATTCAAACCATAAATTTGCTTATTTGCCGAAGAATAGTCAAATCCGATTCTTGAATGAATTTATTCATAATGTGCAAATCCGATTCTTGATTTTGTTTCCAAATAAGGCTAATAATATTTGACCTCAGGACAATATGGTACGGTCTATAGTATTATATATATATAGAGAGAGAGGGAAGATCAAATAAAAAACCATCTTTCTGTAAAAAATAAGAAATAATCTGATTCATTCATTTTAGACAATCTATGGTCAATTTTTATTTATGTATTTTAATTAATATATTACCTTATATAATATTTGGAAGGATATTATCGTATTTTCTCAATTTCTCTCAAAAGTGGACGGTTTATTCCTTAAACATAGGAATTATTCACCTTCTTTCTTATCTATATAATTCTGCAAATTATTCATCTTCTTTCTTTTCTCACAAAGAAAAGAAATACTCTCATAAAGTTTCTAGCCGACTAGATCAAATCTAATTGTTTATATCTCAAACAACAATCTTGTCAGAGTTCAACATCCATTAACTAGGACGGAGATTTCTAGCGTCAAATTTGAATCAGTTAAAAGATAACGCGATTAACGTCTTCTCCAACCACGTTGTGCAAAAGAAAAACAAAAAGCTACGATTCGGTTTTTTTTTTTTTTTTTTTTCATCAACACTTTTTTATGTTTGTGGTCTATTATTTAGTTCAGATTTTATCATTATTTTTCTTCTCAATATTATATTACGTTGGATTATTAAAAATTAATTGTGCACAATTTTATTTTATTTTTTCAAAATGCATTATCATGTTCATATAATGCATTATCACCATTCCGAAAATGCAGTACATTATTTTAGACAATACGATAGTTTTGATACAGTCAACCACCATATATAATAATTTTGGAAATGTTTGCATTATAAAATTAAAATAAATGCATTAAAGGCATACTAATAATGCAATATTAGAGAATTTGCATAACATATATGCACCATGCATATTTTCTGTTATATAAGATAATTGCATTATAATAATAAAAAATGCACTAAAATAGACTGATAATGCATTATCGAATGCTTCTATATAACTTATGTTCGACAAACACAATGTATATATTTATTTAAAAGACAAGTGCATTATGATGCAATCTTAATGCATTATAAATGGGAAAAAAATGCATTATAAACATGTACAAAATGCTATAATGCAATGTCAAATGCATTATAGATATACTTATAATGCAATATTAAATGCATTATAAATGGGAAAAATGCATAATGCAATGTCAAATGCATTATAAATATATGCATAATGCATTACGGCAGGGATTACAAATAAGAAACCAATTTTATTAATTTTCATTCACAAAATGAAAAGAATATATTTTAATCTTAGGAATGGTTTCAATTTTTGGGAATGTTGTAACCCATATCCCTAGATTTCGGCTTCTTCCTTAAATTAAGGATATAGTTATTTATATCCTTTTACTAAATTACCCTTTTTTAATACAAGATGATGGCATAGTTCATAAAATCAGATAAACGTAAATTTTTACATATTAAATATTGACCGTTAGATCTTAAGTGATCAATGGTTCAAGATACTTCTTATTTCTTATTTTAAATGAGCTTTTTACCAAAACTCACCCCTATATATATATATATATATATATATGAATAATGATCCCCTACCCACCGTGGGCATGCTTAATATGCTCACGGATGACGCGCGTGGCGGTAAAATATTTAAGGAAAATCATAATTAACATACCTTATAAAAATAAACTCTACCAAAAAAACTAAACCCTAAATGGAAATATTATTGACGTGACACTGTCACGTCAGCCGTGGACACATTAAGTGTGCCAACGGTGGGTAGGCAAGCATTTCTATTACATATATTAATTTATTGACAAAACATTTATATTGAATCCAATACCAAAAGTAATTAATTGCAAAATCTATTTAAGAAATTCAAAATCTCTTTCAAGGATTCGTTCCAAACACTAATATAGAGTGAATAAATAGTACTGAAATGCAGGTTTCTCCAGCAAACAAAATCTTCCAAGAAAACAAATTCAAAAGAAAAAAAAATTAAAGAAATAGAAAATGGAAAACAAAGGGCTTTATGTTGTGAAAATACTAGTGGTTTTGGGTATTATATTTTTTTGTGTAGGTTGTGATGCACAAATGAGAGAAAAGAAAAATAATGCATTGAATGATTGCATTCTCAATTGTTATGAAGGTTGTTTGGATCCATGGCCTCCAAGACGAAGTGATTCCTATTGCGTTCCTAATTGTACAGCCGAATGCAAGAGACGGTTCAAACCACCACAATCGGAGGTTAGCTATGAATTCAATCATCAAAATTGAAACATATAATACTCCATATATATAAATTAATTGTAATAGTCTATATATCGATTTCGGTTTCAGAATAATAAGAGGCGGAGGATCGTGTCCTCTTTTTTTCCATATAAATTTAAGTTCATGTACTGGTCGTTTATATATATCGCAAGATCGAGATGAAAAAATGTTTGTAGAATTTATGTAACAACTATTATGGGATGGCTTTGAGATCTTCTATAATACATCGATCGTGTTAAATAATCTTATTATTCCCGTATTGTTTACAAAAATGTGTTTTATTTTAATATTCTTCGAGAAAAAAAAAAGAAAAAAAAAGAAACTATATATAATAGGCTCGTTCAGTTGTCAAGAAAGTAAAGTTGTTAAGGAATATAATTTTGCGAAATATTATTTTGAGGAAAATGAAATAGGGATAGGGAAAGTAAAATTTCGAGAAATATGATTATGAGAAATACGATTATTCGGAATCTGAATCATAATCCAGTAGCAGCGTAAGGGTCCGCCGAAGAAGTTGAAAGCTGGTCGCCTTTGGAATATGATTAGGGCTCCTAGGTGGCGCATTCATGGAGGTAAACCGAAGGAAGAGCAAAAGGAAGGTTGGGTGGAAGAGAGAAAGTGAGATAAAAAATAAAATATAAAAGATCATCAGAGAGCAAAGTAGTTTACCCTTTGCACCTCAGAAAATGGGTAGATCATCCTTGATGACACAAAGCTCTTCTACCACCGCTCTCTTGTTCTCTTTTCGGACGCTCCACACCTAAAATTAAAATCGGGTATAATTCAATGTTTGGAAATTACCAGGAAAATGGTGAGTTTGAATTTTTATTCAAAAATTTCAACTAACAAATCTAATTAATTTATCAATGACATTAATAATAAAAAAAGATAATTTTTATCAAATTTTTGTGAAAAAAAAAATTGATTTATTAATATTGATAGCAACGAGGTAATTCTAAACACAGCCCCCATTTTACTCTATACAGCCACTTAAATAAAAAATTATAAATAATAAAACTTAATTTACTACTTTATCCTTATAGTGTACAGCCTCCAACTTAAAATTTTAATGGGACTGCAAAAATTAAAACACTATAAAATGGTTTTTTCGTTCCATCAGTAATTCAGTATAGTTCGGTGGACTTCGTCGTTATATCACTTTGATATTATTTTGTTCGATTTTTTCGATTGTTTTATACTCTAGTATCTTAAAAATTAATTTAGAAATCATAAAATCTAAAAAATCAAAGTCCGATTCATTATTTTTTATTTTTAACTTCAAAAAATGAGTAATTAAACAAATCGAATTTTGATTTTTATTTATTTATTAGATTTTATGATTTCTAAATTAATTTATAAGGAACTAGAATATAAAACAATCGAAAAAATCGAACAAAATAATGTCAAAGTAATAAAACGACGAAAGTGCCCACGAAAATAGGAGTAGCATATAAAACTACTACCTAAAACCACAATAAAGGAACCCCAATATTTTCGTACCCATTATACTTATATATAATTCTGCTTATAATCAATTAATCATATTTACCGCAGATGACTCATTTCTTTAAATCTTTATATTTATGCTACCATTTTATAGATCCTCATGTTTATGCTCCGGCAAAGCTCATTCGATATTCCTCATTTACAAGAGTGAGAGGTTGTTCATCGATGATTATATATCTCTACTAACGTTAATATTTTTAGCGAAATCTTTGATTCTTCCCACAACTACTACAAAAATACTTATGCGTTAATTAAAAATTAAAAAAAAATTATGGAAGCTTATGAGAATGGGAGAAATCGTGTTTCCAAAATCATAGCTTTGAAAACATTTTTTAAAAGGATGATCCCATCATGGACCATGTCTTATACTCCCTCCATTTCGTTCAATATGATACATTTCATTTTAGCAATTCTGGCACGTTTTTCCACGTTTCTTGCTGAGAGGTTTTAAAATGGATTTTTGAAGATTTTTTTCTTTTACTGGATACTATGACTGTCTGAGTATCCCGTAAAAAAAAATCTTCAAAAATTCATTTTAAAACCCATCATCAAGAAGCGTGGAAATGCGTGCCAAAATTGCCAAAATAAAATGTATCATATTGAACGAAATGGAGGGAGTATTACACAATATTATTATTTTTTCTTCTTCTAAATTTGTTCTACATAAATCGAAAATTTTGAAAAGTTTAGGTTATTCAAAAAATAAAGTGAAATTCAAGTCAGAATCAAAAAACAATAATAATAAAAAGTTCAGGTCTTTTAAAAAATAAAATGAAGTTGGTCACAAATCAAAAAGTGCTCCAAGTTTATAAATAACCCTTATTTTAATACTCATGTGAAACTGTTATATCAGTTGTGGGCATTTTAAGTGTGTTTGTTGTGGACATTGGATCATTCGTTATTTATTATTATTATGTCTTTTTAATTTTTCCAATTGAATTATTTTGTTTTTTATTTAGATTTATTTAAAATTTATAAAATTTAATTGCGTCTATCTTTATATAAATTTTAAATTATTCGAATTTGTGACATAACGATTATCGTGCATCACACGGGAGCGAATACTAATTTAAATTAAATTTATATAACAACGTCCCGAAGATTAGTTGAAGATTCCACAAACCATAAAAATCATAACTTATATGAAGATTATCTTTTATATTGTAGACTAGTCCATTACAGCCCTAAAATTTTGTATTATCTATATTTATATTTAATATTTATATATTTAAGTAGGATAGTTCCCTCCAAAATTTTTGGTATGTGAGTATTATTATTTATTTCATTAAGTTATTCATATTCTATTAAGTTATCAGTTTCTATGCAATTATTTAATGCATTTAATACTTTGATAAATCTTATTTTTTGTTCATTAAAATTTAATACATTAATTAAATTTTAAATAACCGAAAGTCACTACCTAGGAAGATAATTAATGAATTGTATTGTGCATGGATTTGAAGGTTTTTAAATTTTCCGGGTCATTTATGGGCATTCACTAATCGGGATAGATTATTTAGGGAATTATTAAATTTTATAGAATAAGTTATACTATCATATTTGAAGATTAATTTTAATCTATAATCTAAGGAAAAAATATGGGCCCAACCGAGCTTTTGGTTAATAGTCAATTACAATCTTATTTAGTAGACATGGTTATTTTGTTGGATAAAATTAGTCGATTTTATCATTGCAAAATGTCATGTGCAGATTTTAAGAAAAATTAATAATATTCAAACTTTAAATTTGCTTTATTATTTTTCCGAAGAACAGTCAAACCGTATAAGCAAATGAATTTATTCATAATCTGCAAATCTGATTCTTGATTTTGTTTCCAAGTAAGGCTAATAATATTGACCTCATGACAATACGGTACAGTCTATAGTATTACATATATTAATTTAATGACAAAACATTTAAAATGAATCCAATACCAATAGTAAGTAATTAATTGCAAAATATATTTCAGATAATTCAAAATCTCTTTCAAGGATTCGTTCCAGACACTAATAGAGTCAATAAATAGCTACTGAAATGCAGGTTTCTCCAGCAAAACAAATCTTCCAAGAAAACAAATTCAAAAGAAAAAAAAAAAGAAATAGAAAATGGAAAGCAAAGGGCTTAGTGTAGTGAAAATACTAGTGGTTTTGGGTATTATATTTTTTTGTGTAGGTGGTGGTGATGCACAAATGAGAGAAATGAAAGATGCATTGGGTGATTGCATTCTCAACTGTGATGAAGGTTGTTTGGATCCTCCAAGACGAAACGATTTCTCTTGCGTTCCCGATTGTACCGACCGATGCAAGAGAAAGTTCAAACCACCACAATCGGAGGTTAGCTATGAATCGAATCATCAAAATTGAAATAACTTTCGGTTTCGGAATAATAAGAGATGGCAAAATGTTTGAAGAATTTATGTAACAACTATATATTATGGGATGGCTATGAGATCTTCTATTATACATCAATCGTGTTAAATATTCTTACTATTCTCGCGCGCGTATTGTTTGTAAAGATGTGTTTTATTTTAATATTTCAACTAACTATTAATTGGTCGTTTTATATAGGAGTATAACATTTGTTGTAATCGACAAAGTTGTATTTCATTATGAAATCTATACGATTGAAAAAGTACTAATTTTAGAATTTGTGATGCAACTATTCATAATTTTAATTATCATATTAATCTAAAAACTCTATCTATCAATGTTCAATTATGCATACATGTTAATGTATTCAAACAACAAATTAGAGGATAGTATTGGTACACACGTTCAAATTTTATTTTATATGACAACTCCCCAAGAATGAAAATTCCACTACAAACCATAAACATTCATAACTTATAAATAAAATATTTTTATCTTTTTTTTCATATTTGATGCATCATTTATATTGTATACTAGTCCAGTCAACCAGTACTACAGCCCTAAAATTTTGTATTATTTGACGTGAAAATTGAATTTAGTAATTTAATTACCATGCAAATTCAAAGCTTCTCTACATATATAGCTGAATTTGTCGCCGATTTTAATCAAGGAATTAAATCCAGACCTCATATTTGCAAGAAATTTAAATAAATTAAATCACCCAAATATTACTCAACATAACCCTAAATACCCAACTCGCAACAACTATAAATAGATGCAATAAAACAAAAGTAAGCACAAATTAAATTGTTCTGAATAAAAATAAAGGCAAGAAATTAAAAAAATAAAAAATAAAAAATAAATTAAAAAAATGAAGGGAAGAATTGTAGCTGTGATGATTGCAGTGATGGTGATTATGAGTGTGGGAGAAGCTGCTTCATGGCCAAAATGCCCCGCCATCTGCATCCATGTCTGCGGCGGAGGAGATAATAACTTCTGCCGCTCCGATTGTGAGAAACATTTCTGTACTACGTCGCCGGCGCCGCCCGCCGGTGCGCACGGCTCCGGTTTATGGCCTGAATGCTCCGACATCTGCATCCAAATGTGCCGCGAATCGAAACATAAAGCCTGCAACTCAGCGTGCAAGAAGCAATTCTGTACTACCAAATTCTAGGGAAACCTTTTATTATTGCTTTTCTAAGAAATATTTATGACCATACATCTTTATAAGAGGAGATACAGCACGGAATTGGAATAGAGAATCCGAATCGATTTTTGGGTCATTATTTTTTTTGCCATATTCTGAAGAATTTCATAGGCACTCCTCATGCCGGCTCTGGCCATATATTTATGAATGCATGCACCATTTGCAACGGAAAAAATGATGCATTTGTAATCACTATAAATTAAATAACTGCGATGAAGGATTAATATATGCTTTATAAATGAGATGGTCCAGCCTAGATTATTAATATTAAATAAATTATAGACCTAATATAATCTTTAGCTTTACAAAGGAAGGTAGGACAATAATGTTTAAAATAAGAATTAAACTTTTCTTAGGTGTTTAAAACAAGAAATATTAAGACCGTCTCAGGTATATATCTCACTATTGTTGAGCCAATACATGCACACAAGAATTAAACATTTTAAGTTTATAGGTTTAACAATGGCAAATTTTTGTATAATAAATATAAAATGAGCATGATCGGATTCAACACGATTTCATTTTCCTAGTGTTTTTGGTTTTTTTTTTTTTTTTTTTTTTTGTCAGAAAATTCGATTTAATAGTATGATATAGTTAATTTTAACTAACTAACAAGGTCTATTAATCCAATTAATCGTTCATTTCGTAATTATTTGTTAAAAAAATTGTTATATTTTTAACTAATAAAAATAAAATTAGAAGCTAAAAGATAAATAATAAACCATTATTGAATTAGTTGATCCTAGTCAAATAATATAAAATTACAGACTAGCTAACCTATAATATATATATATATATATATATATAATAAAATAAAAACTAATTAAGAAAAATCAATATTAGTACACAACATGGATAGAGGATTATTCATGTGTGACCAAGATCTAAGAGGGAGATACTACGTTAATGTTGGATATAGCCAAAGCAATTTTAGGAAAAATATGATTTTATGGCCTCAACTTTTATCCATTGGTTAGTTTATGATCTCAACTTTTATTTCTTGGTTATTTTATAGCCTTAACTTCTCAAAATGACAAATATAGCCTCAACTTTCATCCATTGGTTACTTTATGACCATAACTTCTCAAACTGACAAGTATAATCCAAACTTTACTCTAATTCTACACTAATGGCACGGGAGCGAAAAATGCATACTCAGAAAAATGAATAGGATTATCGAAGCTGACGTGATATTTTCGTAAAAAAAATACATTTGCATAATTATTCCACATCTTATTCTTTCCTAGCTCAAGTAAGGCATGCAAGGCGGCAACCAAAGATTAGTAAGTTGAAAAAAATAGTCCTTGTGCATTGACATATACCCATACCCAATGAATATTGTTAATATCCCGAAAAACGAAAATGCTTTGACTCAAAATGTAATCAACAAAAATATACTCCCTCCGTTCCATGATATATAGACCAAAAAAATTGGGCACGAAGTTTAATACTCCCTCAATTTCTTTCAATTAGCTACATTTGCTTTTGGCAATTCTGGCACGCTTTTCCACGCTTCTTGATGATGGGTTTTAAAATGGATTTTTGAAGATTTTTTTCTTTTACGGGATACTCCGACTGTCCGAGTATCCCGTAAAAGAAAAAAATCTTCAAAAATCCATTTTAAAACCCATCATCAAGAAGCGTGGAAAAGCGTGCCAGAATTGCCAAAATAAAATATAGTCTATTGAACGAAATGGATGGAGTATATTTTGATTATAGTAATAAATTAAGAGTTGGTATTAAAGTAGAATAATTACAGGTCCATTTAATATTTTTGTATAGTGTTAAAGTGTATGGGGGCCTAAAAAAAAAAATCTATCGATGGTAGACGTTCCGATATAAGTAATAAGGTCAATAGATCATAGACGGAGTGAGTACTGCATATTTATAGAGCAGTAAGATATTTATGGTTTATAAAGATTTTACTCCATCCATCCATGATCTTAACCAAAAATTTTAGCACGAGTTTTAATGCAATATGATGATATATTAATAAATTAATGTGTTAAAGTGTTAAAGTAAGATAATTGTGTGTCCCTTTAAAATTTTTGTGAATGTTAAAGTGTTAAAGTAATAAAGTGTAAAGTGTTATAGTTGTGGGACCCATTACTAAAAAATAAAAGTGTCTAAAGATGGTGGACGTCCGAATATAGTGATAGTGTTTAAAGATTGTGGACGGGGGAGTATAATTTTTGTAACCATGATAAATGGGCCCTATTATAAACTTCACATTTGGGCCTTTTTGACTTGGGCCCGGCTGTAGGCATGGGTGTTATTTTTAGAGATGCTAAACAAAATAGATGTGTGTTTTGGAGGATTAACTTGTGATATCCTTCGTAAGTTGAGGAATATTAGTCAAAACATATTTGATTCCAAATTTATTTTAACAATAAATTTTTGAATAAGATGATATAATAAAAGTTAATTACTCATATCTAAGGATTAATTAATCTATAATCAAAGAAAAAATAATAGCAATCCTACATAGACATGGTTATCAAGTTGAATAAAATTAATCAATTCACCTTTGCAAAATGTCATGTGCAGATTTTAAGAAAATAATAATAATAATAATAATAATAATAATAATAATAATAATAATAATAATAATAATAATAATAATAATAATAATAACCTTATATTGCTTAAACCATATGGAGATCCTTGGTGAACGAATTTATTCATAATCTACAAATCCGATTCTTGATTTTGTTTCCAAGTAAGGCTAATAATATTGACCTCATGACAATACGGTAAGTCTATAGTATTACATATATTAATTTATTGACAAAACATTTAAAATGAATCCAATACCAATAGTAAGTAATCAATTGCAAAATCTATATTTCAGATATTCAAAATCTCTTTCAGGGATTCGTTCCGGACACTAGTAGAGTCAATAAATAGCTACTGAAATGCATGTTTCTCCATCAAACAAATCTTCCAAGTAAACAAATTCAAAAGAAAAAAAAAGAAAAAAAAAAAGAAAAAAAATAGAAAATGGAAAACAAAGGGCTTAGTGTAGTGAAAATACTAGTGGTTTTGGCTATTATTTTTTGTGTAGGTTGTGATGCACAAATGAGAGAACAGAAAGACAAAGCATGGGATAATTGCATTCTCGATTGTTTTACAAATTGTTTGGATCCTCCAAGACGAAATGATTTCGCTTGCGTTCCTAGTTGCAATGACAAATGCAATGCAAGGTTCAAACCACCACAATCGGAGGTTAGCTATGAATCGAATCATAAAAATTGAAATATATCTATATAAATTAATTGTAATAGTCTATATATCGATTTCGGTTTCAGAATAATAAGAGGCGGAACATCATGTCCTCTTTTTTATATATAAAAATTTAAGTTCAAGTAGTGGTCATTGTATTACAATTAGATGGAAAAATGTTTGTAGAACTTATGTAACAACAACTATTATGGGATGGCTATGAGATCTTCTATTATACATCAATCGTGTTATATATTCTTATTATTCTTGTATCGTTTATAAAGATGTGTTTTATTTTGATATTTCAACTATTAACTGGTCGTTTTATATATAACATTTGTTGTCATTAGACAAAGATGTATTTCATTATAAAATCTATACGATTGAAAAAGTATTAATTAGAATTTGTGATGCAACTATTCAACATTTTATGATATTAATCTAAAATTAAATTCTATTTATCAATGTTCAATTATTCATACATGTATATTGATTTGATGATATATAATATAGTCAAACAACAAATTAGAGGATATTATTGGTACACAAGTTTAATTTTTATTTTACATAACAACTACCCAAGAGTGAAAATCCACAAACCATAGAAATTCGTAAGTTATAAATAGAATTTTATTGTTTTTTCATATTTGATGCATTTATATTGTAGACTAACTAGCCCAGTCAACTATAGTACTACAGCCCTAAAATTGTGTATTATTTGACGTGAAAACTGAATCTAGCTAGTAATTTAATTACCATGCAAATTGATTCAAAGCTGATCATCACAAATATAGATAAATCTGTTGCTGATTTAATCAAGGAATTAAATCCAGACCTCATGTTTGCAAGAATTATTAAATAATTACATAGATATTACTCAACAGAACCCAAAATCCCAAACTCGCAAAACCTATAAATAGATGCAACAAATTAAATAGTTCTGAAAAAAAAAGGCAAGAAAAGAAAAGAAAAGAAAAGGAAAGAAAAGAAAAAAAATGAAGGGAAGAATTGTAGCTGTGATGATTGCAGTGATGGTGATTATGAGTGTGGGAGAAGCTGCAGCTTCATGGCCAAAATGCTCCACCATCTGCATCCATGTCTGCGGCGGAGGAGATAATAACTTCTGCCGCTCCGATTGTGAGAAGCATTTCTGTACTGCGTCGCCGGCGCCGCCCTCCGGTGTGCATGGCTCCGGTTTATGGCCGGAATGCTCCGACATCTGCATCCAAATGTGCCGCGAATCGAAACATAAAGCCTGCGACTCAGCTTGCAAGAAACAGTTCTGTCTACTAAATTCTAGGGCAAATTAAATTTCGTATGCTGGTGTTTAATTTTGGCCATTTGTCGTTGAAACTTTGTTAAAGATTGGTTATTTGAATAAATCTGTTTGTATTTCTGGGGCGATTTTTTTGTTACAGAATTTATTAGTGAAGTGATCACTATCAAAAATTAGGGTTAAATATATACTTATGGCCTGAACTTTAACTGCATAGTTATTTTATGTCCCGAACTTTTAAAAATTAAATTCGGGCCATTAGTTCACTAAGAAGGTCAAGTATACGCTATTTTTTTCACTTTTAAAAGTTCGGGCCATAAAATAATCATATGGCAATAGTTTAGGTAATAATGTATCATGTATATTTAACCCAAAATTTATTATTTGTGACGTTACATTCAATCCCACGATCAACAGAGTGCATGCATGAATGCACCATTTGCAACGGGAAAAAAAAAAAAAAAAAAAAAAAAAAAAGTTGCAATTTTAACCACTATATATAACTGCGATGAAGGATTAATGATTTCTAAATGAGATGGTCCAACCTAGATTATTAAAGTTAAATAAATTGCAGAACTAATATAATGAAGCTTTAGCTTTTTAAAGGAAAGTAAGACGATAATATTTAAAACAAGGATTGAACTTTTCATAAAATATAATATATTTTTATCAAGAAATTTTAAAATCGCACGACGAAGAACGTGAACGTAAGACTTTTGTCTCACCGTCTCAATATTAATCTCATTACTGCTGGGCAACACATGCACGTACACACAAGAAACGATCATTTTAAGTTTATAGGTCGTATAATGACAAATATTTGTATCATAATATAAAATAAACATGATCGAATTCAACATGATTTAAAATTTTCTTAGTTTTGTATATAAAATTTTCATTTTTTTTTCGTTAAAATTCGATTTAATATGATTTAGTTAATTTTACATTAAATAACAAGCGTTTATTAATCCAATTATGGTTAATCTATACTTTTTTTTAAAAAAAAGATTATATTTTTAACTGATAAACATAAAATTAGAAGCTAAAAGACAAATAATAAACCCTTATTGATCTTGGAAAAAAGATTATATTTTTAGCTGATAAACATAAAATTAGAAGCTAAAAGACAAATAATAAACTCTTATTGATCTTGGAGACAACGAAACGCAGCTCAGTTTGTAAAATATTTCTCCTCTAACCAAGAGGTCAGGGTTCGAGTCATCATAAGGGAGAAATGAGGAACCATTATTGATCTTTTTTTTATTTTTTTTTTGTACGAAAACGTATATTTTCACTTCAAAACCAACCACTGCACAAGCTCACACCAGCCCCAATCACCTACAAGCATCTATACAAGATCCTATTCAATTTTGAAGTAACCGGCCAATCCTCATGTCCTTCTGTTTGCACCAAGCGAGCATGTTTTTTGCATTATTGATCCTCTTTAAGAAAAAAATAATAATAAATAAAAATTAAAAAAATAAAATAATTATAATAATAACCTTATTGATCTAGGAATTGAAAATGTAAGTAGTAATAAATAGAATCATCTCTCATAATTGACGTGGAACATCCACGTGTGCTATTAATTAACCAGTCCAGTCAACAAGAATTATTAGCCTGAAATTCGGTATTTCACGTGAAAACTGAATCTACTAATTTACCATATCAATTCAAAATGCAAATGATATCACATATCTAGCATGTAAATTTGTCATGGATCACCATTAAAAAATAATAACTACCTAATTAATATTCTTTAAATAATTTTGCAAATAAAATTTGAGAAAATCACGGGAAGAATAATCAGCGCATGCAACAGAAAATCCCTAATTCACAACAACTATAAATAGACAACAAAATTATCTTACAACATTTCACAACTTAACAGCAAAACAACAAGCTAGCAAATAAAAAGAAAGAAATTCTAAAAGAAGAAGAAGAAGAAAAGGAAAAATGAAGGGCGGAAGCGTGGTGGCGATTATGGTAGTGATGGCGATGATGAGTGTGGGAAAAGCTGATAATTTATTACCAGATTGCCCTTCCCTTTGCGGCCAATTATGCGGCGGCGCCGTCGGCCGAGAACCGGACAACCTCTGCACCGCTGCTTGCCAGACAGTGCTTTGTGCTCTGTGGCCAACGCCGCCGTCTCCGACTCCGTCTCTGTCTCCGTCTCCGTCTCCGCCTGCCGATCCGCCGGTGCCGAATGCGGATTGCCCCACCCTCTGTTCCAAAGTCTGCGGCATAATACATGATCCAAACTGCGACGCCGTGTGTCAGAAGCTGTTTTGTCCTCTGCAGGCGGCGCCGCCCACCGCTCAGCCTTGAGATATATAGGAGGAGCGCCGGAAAAGATTGAGTTTGGTTGTGTGTGCTAATGAAAGACACGCACTCGTGTTTATTTCTATTCTTTGTTGTGGACTTTAATTATTGCAGAATTAATAATTTCTTTTTATTTTTAATTTATGTGTCATTCTCATTCGTGTGGAATACAATTTATTTCTGCGTAAATGTTAACGCTCAATCCCGAAATCAACAGACTGCATGCATGCATGCACCATGAACAACCATTAATTCAAAAATATTTAAAAAAAAATAATAATAATAATAATAATAATAATAATAATAATAATAATAATAATAATAATAATAATAATAATAATTTTAATTTGTAACTACTAGTATAAATATCGACCTCAAAAAATTAAACAAGGGGGTCAAACAAATTTATTAAAAATAAAGTGCAAAGGGGGTGTAGTGTTATTACAAGTATGCAGAAAATTACGTTCCAAGTTTTCGCAGCTGCAGCCGTTGCCGCCATTATTAAAAGTAAAATAATCTTATTTTACAGTTCATAGGCTAGTAAAAGAATGATTTTAAAAGTATAGGAATTTTATGAAAACGGGGTTAATTAATTGATTTACCATGACAACTGTTATTGGCAATTTGGCATTTTCGAACGAGACTCGTAATTATATTATTCAAGAAATAATTAAAGTAGTACTAATTTTGTACAAACTTTGACTCAATAATATTATACTATACACTAAGAAATTGTTTCAATCACTTTTGTTCGACGGTTCTCATTGATTGTCGAGTCCTTTAAATCTTACGGAAATTAAAGGCGATGTTATAATTCCTTTCTTTTTTTCTTTTTTTTTCCTATAATTCCTTGTTTTAATATGATGTAAAAATCCCCACTTTTATAGAATAATTTTTATGAAATTTAAGTAATATTGGGATTTATATTTATTAAATTCTTCTTAATAGGTTTTTTTTTCTTTTTTTTTTTAGAAATTACTCTCATTAGTATTGAACCATTATAATTCATCGTTACAAATTAAATATATACTATGCATATATTAAAATCTAATTTAATCACGGCTTGCTAGCAGTAGTAGGTGGAGTGACAACAATATAATGTCATGATTAAATTTATAGTATAACACATGATTGAGAACTTGTACTATATTTATAAACTAGTTAGCTTCACATTAATAGGCCACTAACAAATTAATTAATTCCGCCTTTAGAAGCAAGATTGCAGCTCCAGATTTCATGAATCCTCATCGAAATTGCAGAAAGTTCCAATATATATAGCTGCAGATTGCACGCGCCCATCGCAATGAATTACAACCATCAATTAAAATAAATCAATAAATTACAAATTTCTAATTAACCACTATAAATAATGGCCCTTTAGGCAAGTTTCCAAGTGTGACAAACCAAAATTATTATAAGGAAAAAAAAATTCAGAAAAATGAAGTGCAAAGGGCTTGGAACTGCAGTAGTACTCATTATGATGGTGATGGCTTTGCTAATTATTTCTGTTGCAAATGCAGATAAATGTGAAGATTGCCTTCAAGGCTGCATCAACAAACTTATTATGGCTGCTTGCAAGTTTAAATGCAGAAAAGTTTGTTCAGATTGAATTAATTTTCAGTCCCCCGCCGCAGCCGGCTGCTCAGCCACCGCCGGAACCGGAGCTCAGCCACTTCAACCTTGGTTTATAGAAATAAATTGTTAAATTTGATGATATGAAAAGGGAGTTAGTTAATGCTTATATACATATTCTGTAATGCATAATTAACAGGCTACATATATTGAATATTTTTATCAATTTATATATCTTATATTCTTATCAAATAGTATCATATTTATTCATATTCCATGAATTATGCAAGTCCTCAAAATTAATAAGTAACACCTTAAACTAATTAAGGGCATCATAAGCCACCTCATCAGGTGGAATACACAACTTTCATTAATTAAATAGTCACTTTAATTTCATTTAGTCGCTCAAAAACAAAAGAATTGAGGTTCTTAATTGGGCTATCAAACCATTTAATATTATCAAGAAATAGTGAAAAAAAGGACATGGTTGGATAGTAATTATTAAGACAATCTACCAGCAAAAATTTCAATGACATTCATAAATAATTGACAACCAATTAAATCTATACTCTTCTACATCACTTGTATATATATACAATATACAATGATAGGTGATGAGACTTTATTAATTAAAAGATTTGGTCTCTATATATATGAAGCAAATCAAGCCTCTACTACTCATCAATCAAGAGTAAATGACACATAGGAAGATTATTGCAATATTTTTAAATATATATGTATCAACATTAAGCCATAAGTTTGATTTTTGTTTTGATGTTAGTATGCTCTAGAGAAGCAGCAGCAGCAGACTTCAATGAGTGCTTTAGGGCTTCTATTATGGGTTGCATTTCTGCAGAAAATCAAATCTTATGTGCGTCGAATTGCCTTTACAAATGTATCTTTAATTCAGGTTATGGTTCCACTTCGAACTGCGAATTTGGTTGTGCAATTGATCAATGTCTCAAATTTGGTCATGGTACGATAACTTTATGCATTTTATTTAGTCTTAATAAATTAAGGGTGAACTTTAGATATACCCTAAAATTATAAGAGTATAACTTTTATACCTTATATTATAAAACTATAAGTTTTATACCCTATTTCTAAGGAAAAGTCTAAAAAATCCTTACTATTGGGCCCACTATCTTTAAGATTAATAATAAAACAAAAATAAAAATGGGGCCCACTAAAACCTAAAGAAACAAACAAAATCCTTCTCTCTCTCACGTCTCTCTCTACACGCCTAATTCCCCTTGTGACTGTGTAAACCCAAACCCCCAAAAAAAAAACCGTTGAAGCTATAATTCCTCTTCAAAAAAAAAACTGAAAATGGCGCATAGTGATAATGATTCCGGCAATGAAGGAACTTCCAACCGGCGTCGAGTGCCGACACGAGAAGAAAGGGAGAATCTTCCTTACCCGCCGGATCCGGTGAGCATTTCACCGGACTGAAATTTGATTTTTTATTGCCGTTTTTTTTTAGATTTGAAGCATGTTATTCGTTTTGTACTTGTTAGGATATATAATAATGTGTTTACATGCCTTAAATGTTGATTTACTTCGTATTGGTGATGATTTACACGTTAATAGCATGAATTTAAATTTTTGAATTTCAGTTGTTTACAATTACACGGTTGAGTTCTAATTTTAACCGTGTACACGGTTAAAATTAGAAGGCAACCGTATAATTGCTGACTTTTTGGTGTTGACCACTTACACGGTTGATTTAGAATTTTAACCGTGTACACGGTTAAAATTCTAACTCAACCGTGTAGTGACAGAAATATGTGTAATTTTCTGTTTTTTTAGGTTTTTCGTCCGAAACTAATGAATCATTTGACGTATCTTTTGCAGCCGAGATACGCTTGGTACAGGCCTCGTATGCAAGGTTTCCGGCATGATTAAATTTATACGTTCGAGATATTGTAGTCGAACAAATACCGATAGTTTTGAAGCGTGTCGGCGGGGAAGAGCTTCTACAAAGATTCAAGGACGGCCCCTTCTTCTACTTGTTAGATATTAAGAGGAACGGGACCGCAAACGTTGCATTGCACGAGTTATTAGCCCGGGAGCTCACCGATCCATCATTCTCCGAGTTTGAGAGGTGGTTTCACGTAGGCGGGCGAGATATTCATTTTGGTGCATAGGAGTTTTGTCTCGTGACAGACTTATTTTTCGGCCCTTCCGAATTTGATCCCAACAGAGGTGCTCACGTCATTCCCCCGACTAGCCTCTTCTATACTAGGTATAATGGTCAAAAGACGAAGGATAAGACGCTTTTGAAGGATTTTATCAATCCTCATATTGATATGGGGACTCCAGATCAGTATTTGAGCGCGGCGAATTTGCTCATGTACTACTACATGCTTCTATGCCGTGATAACCAAACGATCGAACCTTGGGCATGGGCATTAGTAGAGGATCAAGATGAGTGGGCGAGATTTCCTTGGGGATCATGGTCATTCCAAGTGATGTGTCATCAGCTAGGAGTGATGAAGAAAGACCCAACGGAGATTGGGGGACCGACTGGGGCCTACCATTTATATGGGCCGGTGTGGGCATTGAATTTGTGGTAGTACGAGGCAATCCCGTTATTAGGACGAGCATGCGGCTATCGATTGAATGAGATCGCTACGTCTCGTCTCTTGAGATGGCACACTCGGCAGTCCCATTTGGATTTTACTAGATTTTTCGACGACGATGAGGTATATTCATTTTTTAGTTCATTATTTATTTATTTTTTAATAAATCAATTTTCATGCTATTCTCATTATTTATTTCATTATTTATTTATAACGAGTCTTAATGTCATTTAATTCTTTTGTAGCTCGAGGCCCTTCCCACGCTTGAACCGGATCCCCAAATAGAGATTGTTGAGCCCTATATGCTTACGCTAGGGGAAGGGGACCCATTGTCCTTGAAGTTCATCTCTATAGCGATGTTCCTCGCTCGCAGTGCAAAACCGTAATCAATTTCTATGTCGTATTCAGCTCGAATCTCATTTTTCATCTCATTCGGCTTCAAGACGACACCCTCAGTTATTAATCTTCTTGCAAAGTAAGCTCCTAATACCCTAGCAGGCACTTGGCGTCGAGTATTCCCGTCTATATCTACAAAACACGTATGGTCTGGGATGTGTTTTTTGATGATCCAAATACCGCCTTTTTGTTTGGCCCGCAACAAGAAATTGCACCCCTCATTCTTACACACGAACCCCACTCGTATACTATCCGAATTTTCAACATGATATTCCAATCGCTCCTCCAAGTGATGCAATCCAACAGCTATTGACAAGTCATCCTTTTTCTTGAACACACCACCCACGCGCAATTGTCCGAGTAAGGGTGCAGCGGCATCCATATCGATCATCCCTAATGGCAACGCAGTGTCTAAATCCACATGTGGAATCAACCAAGCTCGAATATCGTCCGGATCAGCCGTATCATTGCCATCGCGTGGAGGTTGATGCTCTGAATTTATGCTACGATGACCAATGATCCTATCAATGTGTCCGGGCTCTCTAATCCATGCACTGAACTCAGTCGTCAGTGAAGCAAATAAATCCAACCGATCTTGTGCGTCCCTTTCTTCCCTAGCCATTTCTTCATCAACCTCCGGATCTACCCTCACTTCTTCTGAATCTGATGCTTCCAAGGTCGGCTCTTCGATATTCAAGTCAGTAAAAACTGAAGATCGCTGAGTCGTAGGAGTGGCGCGTACGATATTCTTATCCTTGCTAATGGCATAAACCGTTGGTTTTTCTTTTTGCTCAACAATCAACCGCAATAGATCGGTATCAGTACTTAAAACGACTTTCATCCTTTCATTGTCGATTAAAGTCAAATAGTACATCAAAAAATCAGTTTCGTCGCCCAATTGTTCACGGAGCTCTCGTACTACATTATCACGTGTAATGTTCGAAACGGGAAAATGCACGATAAAACAATCGCCTCCAACGTATTTGCTTCTCTCCCAATACCCACTGTGACGGATATATATTCGCTGAAAAGACATAGCTGAAAAGAAGCAAGCAACAATAGGTCAAATGGATGAAATTACACCAAGTAAAAATTTCTCTGTCATTACACGGTTTTTTATGGGTTACACGGTATAAAACAACTTACACGGTAAAATATATGTAACTACCGTGTAATTGGTCAACATTCAGAAAAGTCAAACTTTAACTTATTCTACACGGTTAATGTACAATAAAACCGTGTAAATTCTAATTCTTACCGTGTAAATATGAAATTTTACCGTGTAATTTATAATAACAAAAACCGCCAAAATAAAACAAAAAAAGCAAAATGTAAATGTAATTACCTTTTTTCTTAGCACCTCAGCAAAGAGATATCCTTCCAAATAACCCAGAAATCCTCCCAAAAAAATCGAATTCTATTACTTTCTCTCTCTACAATTTCAATTTTAAGGTTTCTTTAGTTTAAAGTTTGTGTGCTACACTTTTCTAATTGTTGTTGTATTTTGTTCAATTTCTGATTCAGCCATTAATGCATCAATACTTTAATTGAATGAAGTGTTAAATAATTCAGATTTGGTTGTTGATTGAAATAAATGAGGAACACAGTGTTTCTGCACAAATAGATTGCAAACCGTGTTTGCAATCTTTGCAAACAACCGTGAGGTTTGTTTTGTTCACAAAATTAAAAAAAAATATATATAAAATAGGAGAGAGAAATGGGACCACCACTTTTTAAGGGCAAGTTTGTCATTTTACTCAAAATATGGTATAAAAGTTATAGTTTTATAGTGTAGAGTATAAAACTTATATTCTTATATTTTTAGGGTATATCTAACTATTAAGACATAAATTAAATTGCCATTTTTGAAAAGGGGCATGTTGATTATACCCCCTTTTAACAAATCATGTGATTTATGCCCCTTATATTATTTTAATATATAAATTTGAGTTTGTTTACCAATGCATCATGTTTAGTACTAATTTAATTAGCAAGAAATATTGCGCATGATACAAACTAAACCAAAAAATTAACTAAGCAATTATGAAATAATTAACTAAAAGTAACCTAATTAATTATAAAAGTAACCTAAGTTAATTATAATTAATTAAGTTACTTTTAGCCAAAAAATTATTAAATTAATTGTTAGTATGCCTTGAATCCGTAATGTTTGCCGCCACGCAAACGGGGGTCTCGTTGTGCTATGTTCTTGTATTAGGCCCAATTTGTCATATTGAGCCTAGCCCGTCTGGTGTACTCTATTTATATAGAAGTAGGGCGAACAATCTTCTGTAACCTGTAGCCGTCATCTGAATAAAACTGTTCTCCTTTCTTGCCCGTGGACGTAGCCAACACAACGTTACGTCTGTGTCACTTTTACGCTTTCTGTTTGTTTCGATTTCACAATTACTCTATTCCGTTATAACATTAATATTAAGTAAAGAAAAATAAAAAACGTCACAAGAGGTGGGCGGTGGGCGGTGAGGAGGAGCAGGCGGTGGGCGGTAAAGAAAAGGGGCATTTTGCACATGCAAATTAAAAATGGGATATATTTTACACTCATGTTTAAGAAAAGGGTATTTTAATTTTTCACCCTTTTAAGGGTTAATTATATATAGAATAAAAAAAATTAGAGAATGAATTAAAAAAATTAATTGGTCGTTGTAGATGTTAATTAGATTATCAAATTGGGTATTATTCACGCATAAAAGATTTTGGGAAAAAAAAAAGAAAAAAAAAAAAAAAGAAACTTATAGCCAATATGATCTACACATGTAGTGATAGATTTTAAGTAATCCCTTATTTAGGGCTATATATATTTTTTCCGTATTGCAATATAGTTTTTTGTTATTGCTAAAATAATCTTTATTAATTTTGGCCAAAAATAATTATTCAATTCTAACATGATTGCTCGTATTAGTGATACTTTATTACTAAAACTAGTCGTTGTTTCTATTTCTGTTTCATTTGTTTATGCATGCAGCAATATTGTGCATTTGTGCTAATTAATAAATTGATCATACACTTTTTGCAGATGTGAAGAAAGTTGATGATTGTGTGAGTAGGTGCGAGACCCAAAAATGTAGTTCTGCTTAATTAATTCTTCAATCCACGAATAGTTGTTGACAGCTACATCTGCTTAATTATATAAAGATAATACTATTAAATTTAAACATGTGAGATATTAATTAATTAGATAAATGAAAAAGAGTTGGAGGCCGGACCTTCAACATTTTATTTCATTTTTTTTTTCCTTTCTATATTCTCAAATCCTGCAATATTTCAATTAACAAGTTGATCACGATTATTTTTTCTTGGTTTATTTTTCAATTAGTTTTTCGCGATTATTTTTGCCTGCATTTTATTTGCTATATCGGCTATTTAGAATTTTTTAGCCTTTATCGATTTATTTATTTTAATGAGATCTCGAATCAGCTCTAAAAACTTGATAAATAAACAAACTCAAAGCAACATACAAATAAAATTCAAGGTTGAACCCAGAAAAAAAAAACTACAAAAACACACTAAAACATCTAACTTAAGTTTGAAGTGATCCCCCCCAAAAAAAGTTTAAAGCGAGTCCATTACAAATTTAATTTAATTGATAAGGAAAATAAAGAATTACTATAATATACTCCGTATATCTAAATAGCATGGAGTATTATTTTTTAATTACAGTAATATACATATTAAATTACAAAAATAACCTTCAATCTTGTAATTTTAACAATGGAAGGTGTGTCCCCAATGGAGAGAGGAGGTGACTCTGGTGGCCGGTGGGGTTGGTATTTTCTTTAAAAATATATTTTTTTCTACACACATGCACCCGAAGTGATTTGGATTGGAGGGGAAACGTCTTACTAATTGAGTTGCACTTTATTGTCAAATATATATATATATATATATATATATATATATATATATATATTATATGCATAAAAATATTATAAAATAAAATAATATAATATATTTTATTATGCAAATTCTCATGATGATGCATTATATACATAAAAATAATATAAAATAATATATTTTATTATGCAACATTTTATGCACAAAATGCATCATTTTATGCATAAAATGTAATATTTTATAATGGGTTGCAGGTTTCACGTAATAATTAATTTTCATATGATCTACTACATATATATATATATATATATATATATATATATATGTTGGATATATTGTATTTACAAAAATAAATTCATTAATAAAAAAATATTCCCTTTGTCCCTTCTAAATAGCTACATTTGTTTTATGCACAAATACCAAAAAATAAAGTGATATGTAACTATAATCAAATCCAATGAGAGAATTAATTGTAGCCAAGTATTATTTGTCATTTTAAGAAACGTAGCTAATAAATGGAACGGACGAAAATAGCAAACGTAACGTAATTAATGAAAGGGGATGGAGGGAGTATGTTGTATAGCCACATCAACAGATGACGTGTTGGTTGTGCTAAAAAGGGCAAGGAGCAATTTTTATTTTTTTTTTCTTCACATAGTTTCTAGTAATTTTTAGCAGCAACTCTTATGTGAAATCTACCTTGATTATGAGAATTGATGAGATGATTAAGATCTCTCAAGATGTGATCATTAAGTTTGAAAAAGGAGTTAAATCGAACTAAGGTATTTTAGATGAGCTTATAAATTGATTAAAAGTGATTGGTAAAATAAGCTCCTTTAAAAATATAAAATCGAAAATCAAGCTTCAGAAACTTATAAGTTCTCCAAAAAATAAGGTCATCTACGTATCTCAACTTTTTTTTTTCTTCAAAATTTTACTTTTTCACGATAACTTTAATTTACTTTTATATTTTCAGCATATAAACTCTTCAAAATAAACTTAGTAAAACACCTCTAAAGCAACGTTATCTGTCAAAATTTCAAAATTCTAAGAACTTCAATCTTGAAGATTTACCCTTTATTGAAATCTAGCCACTTTACTCCAAGAATGTGTTGACACAATCTATGTACAACACAAGAGTACATGAACAAAATTTACCCCCTTTCAAAAAAACAAAAGCAAAAAAAAGAAAAAAAAGAAAGAAAAGAAGAACAAAATCTATCCCACATTGATTGCTGATTATATCAATAAACATGTTTTGTATCAACTTTATATATCATGTTAACAACAAATCAAAATATAATTCTACTTTTCATTAATTAACCCACTTTTAACTTACAAAGCCGAAATCATGTTACAGACTACTAAGTGGTTGAGATCTCACTACAAATCTCTATATATATGAAGCAAATGAAGCCTCTAAAACTCACCAATTCACCAAATCACAATCAAATATACATAAGAAGATTGCAATTAGTGACTTAATTACTACACCATGTCTCAAAGCAAAGCCATAAGTGTGATATTTGTTTTAGTATTATTATATTCAGGCCAAACATCAGCTGACTTCATTAGTTGCTATACACCTTGTATTGTTGGTTGCTTTTTTGGAGATAACTATTTCTTATGTGCAACTAAATGTTTTGGCAAATGCATCTTTTCTGCTACAACTGTCACTTCCAGCAAGCTCTACTGCAAATATGGTTGTTCTATTGATAAATGCCTCAAATATGGCAATGGTATGTCTCATATTATTTCTTGCAATTCAAAATATTTTTATCGCAACACCCGAGATGATTCGAACCATCGATTCATTGGTTAGAGGGAAGAGTCTTATCGACTGAGGCGTTTTCTTTCAAAATGCCTCATTTCTTTGACATCATTCATGCATGCATGTATTCAAGATTTTGAAACTTCTTATAATTTTGCAGATGCCAAGAGAGTTGATACATGTGTGAGCAGGTGCGAGAATAAAATATGTACGGACGCTCCTTCTCCAATCTCAGCATAGTCATTACCAGCTACAGATGCTTGAAGACTGAAATTTTATGCATACTTATTTTACTATAATTCACAGTCAAAAATAAATGAAAAGTATATAAATGATAAAATTGGAGGGCTATATTATGTACCACAAGTTTAATCTTCCCAATTTTACTTTTCTTGATTTATTTTTCTTTAAGTTTTTCATGATCCTTCTGCAAATAAACCCTGAAACATTGAACAAATATCCGAAAAACAGAAACAATTGAAGCAGAGGATTTCATAACATTCAATAAATATGTCAAAAAACAAATCTGATTCTTACTAATTAAGATTTCCCAGCATGAAAAGCTTCAAAACCAGCATCAGTCCCAATCCAAGTGAAGCCAGTGCCTTTAGAAATTCCTCTATCCTTCATCTCTTCCCTCAGTTCACTCACTCCCTCCCATCTTCCTGCATCGGCTAACGTATTCGATAAAGCCATGTAAGCCCCGGGCCTACTCTTCTCTTTCACTTTGAAAAGCTCGTTCGCAGCAAATTTAGCAAGCTCTACATCTCCATGCAACCTGCAGCAACTCAGCAATGCTGCCCAAACATCGGAGTTTGGCTTTTCGGTCATCATCTTTATGAATTCGAGTGCCTCGTTCAATCTTCCAGCACGTCCTAATAGGTCGACCATACACGCGTAATGCTCCATTCTTGGCTTCACCGAATAAACTCTTTCCATGCTTTTAAAGATCTCCCTCCCTTCATCGACTAACCCTGCATGAGCACAGGCGGATAAAGCACCAAGAAATGTGACGTAATTTGGGGAAATGCGAGTTTCCCTTATCATTCTAGTGAAGAGGGCTAGGGCTTCGTTCGGACTTCCGTTCTTGCCATAGCCATCGATCATCGAGGTCCATGAGAAGACGTTTCTCGTAGGCATGTAGTCGAAAATGGATCTTGCATGCTCAGTTCTCC
Organism: Mentha longifolia; assembly: GCA_001642375.2. Classification (NCBI taxonomy): domain Eukaryota; kingdom Viridiplantae; phylum Streptophyta; class Magnoliopsida; order Lamiales; family Lamiaceae; genus Mentha; species Mentha longifolia. Next base: position 7,852,014 of record CM038116.1, read on the forward strand.
CACATTTGGAGTACATGTCTACCAAAGCACTGCCTATCTTTACGTGTGGGAAATACTCTGTTTTCACCAACTGCCCTTGAATCTGCAGCCCGATATCGTAAGCTGACACGAGAGAACAAGCACCGATGATGCTTGCATATGTCGATATAGTAGGCCTAAAACCTACACCTTGCATTTCTAAATACATCTCTATGGCCTTGGTAGCCATTTCAACCGATTTACTATATCCTTCGATCATGGCATTGTAAACCACCACGTCTTTCTCGAAAGTCCTCTCGAACACATCCTCTGCATCCTTCCAACAACCTCGGTTCATGTACCCGGTGATCATCGAAGTAGAACAAACCACATTCTTCTCCAACATCAAATCGAACACTCTCCTCGCGTAATCAATCCTCTCGCTCTTCACGTACACATCGACTAACGCGGTGTAGAGCACATCATCACCATCTACAAGAGATTTCGTAATCTGGGCATGGACTTCCTTCCCAATACCACGCGAAGACAGCCCTGCATTTCCGCTAGTCGAACCTTTCAAGATCATCGAAAACGTATAAGCATCAGGCTTTTGATCTGAAAGAGTGAGTTCTCTTACCAACTCGAACGATTTCTCTACAAACCCATTTCTCGCGTAGCCAGCTATCATGTAATTGTATGCCGTCAAAGTTCGGTGAGGCATTTCGTCGAACACCTGGCGCGCGTAGGATAAACATGAGGACTTGATATGGAGGATGAGGAGTTTGATGGAGATGTTAACATTGGGTTGGAACCCAGTTTTGAGGATGCGGGAATGGATCTTTTGGCCGTGAGAGGGGTGGTCGGAATTTATGTAATCCTGCAGCGCCGATGCCACTGAAAATAGCGGCGAAGAGCTGAGCTCCGTTCGCGGGCAGTTCGTACTGGGTTGAACTAGGGCGCCGACATTGCTTAATCTGCCATTTCTCATTTTCTTTCCATTGATTTGAAAGATTGGATGATTTTTCCGAGCTGAATTCCAAATTCAATAAACACGTTGGTGATGAAGGTGAAGGAGGTTTCAACGTTTGATGCCTTTGTTTAGAAACTCATCCAGAATTTGGGCCTTTTGTATAAGCAAAGTTGTATTTTAGAGGTTAATTGTAAATTAAATCATAACTTTTGGCCTCTAATTTAATTTTCATTTTTTTTACACTTAATCTTTACATTTTCTTAAGTGAAAATGGTATGAAATACCCATTTTCACTTAGCCAACAAAAATTGTACCCACATAAATAATTTCATAAAATTATACCCATTTTTTGGTTTTTTAGACAAAAGTACCCTTCATTTTGAAATTAAAGTCGTTCGTATCCTCCCCATTTCCAGATCTAGATTTAGTTTCTCTCCTCCCTGACGCATAACCCTCTTCCTACCGTCTCTCCCCTTTCTCTCGACCTTCTGCCGCCATGCCCCTCTCCTGTTCTTCGGACTGCCGGCGGCCGACGCCACTGCGGCGGTTTTCCCCACTTTCTCCTCCTCTAATTTCTCCCTCAATTTTCTAAATTGAAAACCCTAATAGAAATCCCAAAAACTCCATCTCTTCCCGTGCCCGAACTCCGCCGCCAGCAACACGACCGGCGCCACCGCCTTAGCATCGCATCGCTCATCGTCCTTGTAGTCTCCCCTGTTCTTGTTTGCCTGAAGTGCTCCTCGTCCGTGGCTGCTGAATCTAGACTCGCTGTGGGTGTCGGGATGCCTTCCGCTGTGTTGTTGCTGATCCACTTTGTGTTGCTGCCGGGCGCAGCTTTTCTTCTTGTTGGATTGTTCATGAATGATCGCTGATGTGCCTCTCCTCTTCTTTCTTCTTCTTCTTCTTTTTTTTTTTTTGGCTACCTGGGTCTTCGTTTGCCTTGGATTGTCATGAATAGATTTTTCTTCTAGTTTGACCGTGTTTTATTTTCTTCATTTGCTGATTTTTTCTACCTTTTATCTCTAGTTGTAGTTTGTTGTAGAGTGGCCTGCGTGTTTAAGGCCCTTTGCTGCACTTTGGATTGGTTTTTTCTTCTTCAGTGTCAGTGTAAAGTTAGAACTATTGGGAACAATTTAGCATTTAAAGTTGGAACAATTGGAACAATTTAGTTTTTATTGTTCCAATAGTTCCAACTTATCCTTGGAACTATTGGAACAATTTAGTATTTTAATTGGAACTATTGGAACAATTTTGTATTTTATGTTCCAGTTGTAAAGTCAAAGTCAGAGGGTAATTTTGTCCAAAAGACCAAAAAGTGGGTATATTTTATGTTTATTAAGTTGGTGGGTATGATTTTATTTGACAAAGTCAAAATGGGTATTTCAAATAATGACCATTTTTTTAATAAATTCGACCTTTTTTTCTTCAGCTAACTGATTCGACGTTTGTTATTATTGACTTGAATTAAAATTTCATTATAAATTTTCAAACCAACACTACTTTGTACTCCATTTCTTTTATATGTCATTTTAAACTGAATCCCTTCATCCCTTGTTCTTTTTTGTAAGTCGTTTTCAAATTTTAATACTTAATTTTTTTTAATTTTTAACTTTATTCATAACCTTTGTCAAATTTTAATATTTGAATTTTCAATTTTCAACTCTTTTCGTTAGTAATAGTAGTACTATTTTATCTCTCCTTTTCATACTTATTAATTTAAATTCATTTTTCAAACTAAATAATTAAACTAATGAAATTTTCTAAATCAATTGTATGAGAGTATTTAAATTTCTTAATACAAGACTAAGAGATTGAGCCAAAAGTGACGCATGAAAAAAAAAAATAGTATCTAATTTGTAAAATAGTACTAATAAAAAAATTAAATTTGAGAATTGTGATATTTAAGTCAAATTTGCCAAAAAAAAAAAAAAATCAAACTTATTTATTTGATTGGTTGATTAGTGTCTTACTGGAATGATCAGAATTCAGACGAAGCGATATAGATTTCAGCAATTGTTGCAAATAATATTCATGTTACAACTTTTTCATTCAAATTTTAGATTTTTTATTTTTTATTTTGACTGTTCATACACAAATTTTAATTGCAAATATATTAAATTTCAAGATGTTATTTCATACGATGAAAAAACGAGAGAATGAACCATTGCAAATTTGAAATTCGGAGAATTTCTTTATTTATTTAAGATTTGATTTTCTGCTTTCTTTTATTGTCATCCCCCAATTTACACGAAAATCTTTGACATTGATTCTCTTAAATTTACTAAAGAAAGTTACCAAAAAAAAGTGGGCCTGCCTAATTATGATCAACATAAAATGTTGAATTATAAAAAAAATTATCATCATCCCAAAATCATAAATAGAAAGTTGACCATATACTCGTCATGACTAATTAATAATTGTTAATGGATATATGTAATTCAAAATATAATCAAATTAAATATTTGACTTAATTAAACTTGGTCCAAAAATAAGGTCAAAGAATAGGATAGGCTCCCTCACAATTCTCTCCCTATAAATATGAAATGAAGTAAGCTTCTACAACTCATCAATCATAAACAAAAAAACTAAACAAATTGCAATTAATATCTTACACCATGAATCAATGCAAAGCCCTAAGTGTGATGATAGTTTTCATGTTACTGCTACAAGCAGGCCAAGGAGCAGCAAACTTCAAACACTGCTTCGAACTTTGTATTCTTCGTCATTGCCTTCTCAGTAAGGATGCATTATTTGCGTGTTCGTCTAAATGCATCTTCAAATGTCTCTTCAAACCAAGTACTGACTTCATCAGTTCGGGTTCAAGTTCGAGTTCAAGCGAGTCAAACTGTACACTTGATTGTGCACTTAAGCAATGCCCTAGATTCGGTGATGGTATGTTCTTACACTACTTCTTGCACAACTTAAAAAATATTTTGAAACACCATTTCATTTGAAAAATATACTTCTATATTGCTATGTTTTTATGCCTTTGATAGGGGGTGAAAGAAAAATGCCCCAATGATTTCATCATTTTTTTGTTTGATATAATAATCCTTCATATTTAGATTCATTTTACGATTTTTGTTTTCCACAAGAAATTTTTTTGTACTTTGTGGAGTATGTGAGCATAATTAATTAAGTAGTGTGTTTAATATAATAAGGGTTTATTGAGAATTTTGGGCCTTTTATGTAAGCTCTCTATTTATTTATTTATTAATAAAACCCTATTATGCAACAACAACAACAATAAAAAAAAAAAACCGGCTTTTTAGTTGGTTTTTTTTATAGCTCAAATATTAATTATTATTCTCAATATTTGAATAACCACGAAGCAATATCGTTTTCTGCAGTTGTTGCAAAGTGGCTGCTTATATTACAGACATTTTTTCAATTTTCAGTGATACTTTTTTGCTTATTAATTATCCGCATTTGTCCTCCCATAAATGTTAGTAGTACTATAAAACTAATCGCGGCCTCTTATTTGCTCTATATTTGTATTTTTTAATTTTTAATTTTTTTACTCTATCCCTATTTATTTTCATTTGAAGAAAGTATAATACTCGGTTTAATTTCTGGTCTGCAACAATATAATGCTAATTAAATTGATGATATAATATTTGCAGATGTGGATAAAGTGGATAATTGTGTGAGCACGTGCGAGACGAAAGTATGTAGTGCTGCTCCTTCTCCAATTTCGGCGTGATCAAGATACATGAAATGTTTTGTACAATTAATTTATAATAATAGAGTTTGGAGGGCTATCAACATTCTTATCATTTCGTAACTCTTATTTGGAAGGAAATTATTAGAGTTTTTGCTATTTATTATTCCGGAATTTTGTTCATAACTTTGGACAGAATTTCATATCATCTACTCATTTAGTCATTTGTACTTATATTTCACTATTTTCTTTCTTACTTGTGGGTTCTATTCAAGTGCACCTTTCAATGAGATATGAAAACCCAATTTAACATGTATATTGGTGGTACTAGGGTCGATTCAATATCGATGATTTTGTCTTAGGTGCACGGGCCACACTGGGCCATTAGCAGGGTCGGCCCGAAATTTTCCGGGCCCTAGGCGGTTGCACCCTTGGCCTAGGTTCAAGGCCGGCCTTGGACGTTAGCAAATATTTGATATTTTGTCTCATTATTATCGTGGACACACTTAATATGACCACGACAATGATTTTTTAACTTATGATTAGGTTTTTTTACAATATTTATTTTTATAAGATATATTAATAATATCACCATGACATCATCACGTCAATAGTTGACACATTAACTATGTCCAAGATGAGTAGGGGAATATTCATCTCCTTCTCGCATTGTTAAAATGGTTAACAAGACTCGCTAGAGAGTCCATTGGGCTCATATATATACTGCTTAATCAGCGCATGTAGTTCTATTCGATCTAATGATATTGCTTATAATTAATAGACCATATAATCCTACTCAATGAATTTAATTATAGAATTTCGCATCTATATTGGTAACAGAATCATGAGTACCATTTTCATCCCAAAATATAACAAAAACCTAACATATACGCAACATATTACAGGTGCGTCATCACCTATACGGCCAAATTGAGAATGAAGTCAATGTAGGAATAATTTACAAAATTAAATTTAAAGCAACAAATCTATGCTATTTAATATTTATAGAAATGCTCCTCTACCCACGGTGGACACACTTAAGCTCGTTTGGTATCCATATACGTATATTAGGTATGAGTATCAAAATGGCTCATACCCATACCTTGTGTTTGGTAATATCAGTATATGAATATCTTTGATATACCGATAATTCACTTTCTTCATTCTCGTATATACGAGTTTATCCATCGGTATCGTCTATTTCTCCCCAAAACCCTATTTCTCCGATTTTTCAATAACTTCAGGCATCGTCGGTCATCATTGCAAGTGAATTTTTCTTCTTTTGTTTGAGTTTACTTGTGTTTTTACTGGTGAATATGGATTCTTCTCCTTCTTCTACTTTTTTGTTTTTTTTTTTCAAGATTTGTGTTTCTTGGTTAACTGGGGCATCCATTACCTTTTTTTTGTTTGCTCATTATGCTGCGTTATTGGGGGGAAGTCGAAAAATTCGTGAATTGATGCTCTCTTTTTATGCAATTGCATAATTCGTCTTGAATTTTTTTTTTTTTTTTTTTTTTTGCAGTTATAGTTCATTAGGTAGAACTCCTAGAATTTTCTCTATCTATGTATTTAATAATTGAGGAAGCTCAATTGAATAAAAGGGCTGCCTTCAACAACCGTTAATTATCACCATTGGTAGGTACTTGATTTTCAATATGCCTCTTTTCTCAAGTAATCGGCTACTTTCTTGATTGATGGTGCTTACAGTAAGATCAAAATTTGTGTTTTTATGTATTTGTTGGTCGTCTACTAAACTCATAGTAGTGTGAGTTATCTCTGTTTTTTATAAAAAAAAAAATAATTGTGTAAATATGATTGTTTTTGTGTGTAGTCAATGGGATGACAAGAAGAAGATGATTAAGTGCGAGAGACAATGTTATGATGAATTTTGTGTAGTAATTTCTTATGTTCGTTGTCAACATAAATTGAATGTTAGTTATCTACTTGATTAATTATTTAAATTTCTTTTCACTAACTTAAATTATGTATTTTTTTAGGGGCATCCTCGTGCCAAGGGTTTATGGGAGACTCAATTTCCACTCTTTGAAAAGTTACAACTTATATATGATGCGGATCGAGCGGATGGGAGTAGGTGTGAAGATATGAATGATAGCATCCACAATATGGATGATGAGCTTGAAAATGATTTAGATGACTCGGATGTTGCTGAATTGCAAACGCAACCACCACGAAAGAGGCAAAAGAAAGGTAAGAGCCCTATTCAACACAATGATAAGTTTGTGATTGCCATAGATGCAATCAAAGATCATATGGGTGTTATAACTAATACTTGGAAGGAGGCTGAAAAACGTGAACAAGAAGTAGTGGAACAAAAGAAAAATTTATTGTCCGAAATTGCTATGATTGACGGAATTTCTGATGATGATGCAATTGATGCTACTAGCTATCTTTCAAGAAACTCAAGTGAGCTCGATGCATTCTACAGTTGTCCAAATGACCATTGGAAGAAATTGTATGTGGACATAGTTAGGATTCGTGGGTCTTCAGGTGCAACATAACAGATGAAAGATTCTTGATGGGATGAGAAAATAGCTTTTTTGGTTGTGATTGCAAGGTCATGTTAATGGTGTAAATTTTTGGTAGCTTTTGCATAACTTATCTATCAACCATTCACCAATCCCTAATTTTTAGGAGATTTTTTGTAATGATCAATGACAATTTTAGTAATTTTATATGACCTATCTATGTAGCCATCTATTTAAGATTTTTATTATTTTTATGGATTTATTAATGTCTTCGATTGTTTTTAGTTAAGAATTATAGAAAAAGAAAATATGAAAAAAAAGAAAGAAGAAATAAAGTACAAAATGAACTAATAATACTAATATTATTATTATTATTATTATAAGTTAACTTTTAAAAAAAAAAAAAAAAAGGATTTGATATCTCATATTGGAACAATCCATACCAAACACAGATATCAGATATCAATCTCATACCCTTACCTGATATCTCATACCCATAGCTCACCCATACCCATATCTGATACCTGATATATTAGTATATGGATACCAAACGGGCCCTTAACGTGCCCACCGCTGATGTGGCAGTGCCACGTCGACTGCCACGTCAATAATTTTTCCTTTTAGGGTTCACTTTTTTTTAGTAGGGTTTAGTTTTTTATGGTATAGTTTATTTTTATAAGGTATATTGATTATAATTTTCCTTAAATAAAATACCGCCACCTCAGCCGTGAGCATATTAAGTATGTCCACGGTGGGTAAGGGAACATTATTCTTAGTTAATGTGCTTTAAAAAGAATTGAATGAAAGTGTCACAATTATTTTTAATTACTTTCCCAGATAATCAAAGTCCCCCGTGATTATCACGATCGCAATCTAATTCTGACTGAATATCTCTATCCAAATAGTCAATAAGTACTAATTCAAATAATAAACGGTAGATTTTGATTAAGTCAGTTTTCTACAATCATAATCCATCTTAACTAACCAGGAAAAAAACCTCTATAAATACAAGAACAGAAGTATAGGCCGGTTATAACAATTAATTAATAATCGGTATAGAGAGAAGAAACATATAAGAAAGGCTACTGTATAATTTGAAAGAATGGATCGGTGCAAAAGTGTGCGCACGTTAGTTCTGATCGCGATGCTGATGCTAGCATACGCGGGGTGCGCGTCGGCATCTTTCAAGAAATGCTACTCCAAGTGCCAAGAGGATTGCCGTGCTGCAAGCAAAGAGATGACGTATTGCATTACACATTGCCTTTTCAAGTGCATAGGCAAGGCCGATTCTATCGGAAGCGACTCTTGCAACAACAGTTGCGTTGCTAACCAATGCCGTCCGCTTGGGGATGGTAAGATTACCCTTTTGCCCCTGCTTCAATTTTAATACTAAGAGATTTAGGGTCCGTTTGGTAGCCAGTATAACTCAGGAAAAACCTAGATAAGAAAATTTATCTCGGTTTTTCCAGTGTTTGGTATCCGAGAAAAATAATGTCATTGGCCCGCGAAAATGCTTGGGCCCGGACTAAATTCACTGTTACACTGCCATATACTATACCGCCTCTACCGCCGGATAAGTTGTGATAAGTTTTTTATTTTCAATTTTAATTATCAATTTTTTATTTTCAATTTTAATTATCAATTTTTTAATTTTTAATTTTAATTATCAATTTTTAATTTTTAATTTTAATTATCAATTTTTTATTTTCAATTTTAATTATCAATTTTTATTTTCAATTTTAATTATCAATTTTTTATTTTTTATTTTAATTAAAAAAATTATTTTTAATTTTAATTATCAATTTTTTATTTTTATTTTTATGTTAATTGTTAATTTTTTATTTTTTATTTTAATTATCAAATTTTTATTTTTTTATTTTAATTATCAATTTTTTATTTTCAATTTCAATTATCAATTTTTATTTTCAATTTTTTATTTTCAATTTTAATTATCAATTTTTTATATTTCTTATCCCAACTTTTCTATGTTTGTACCAAACACACAATATATTTCTTATCCCAACTTATCATACTTTTTTATCTCAACTTATCACACTTTTTCTTATCCGCTCTTTTCTCGGTATTGCTACGAAACGAGCCCTTAGGGTTGTTAATTTTTGGCACAACACGATAACTAGGGCTGGCAAACTAACGGCCCGGCCTGGCCCAAGCCCATCGGGCTTTTGGAATTATTTGGGCCGGCCCGTTTGATATTGTTTTCGGGCCTCACTTTTCAATGTAGTCCGGCCCGAAAATATATTTTTAGTGTAAAATGGTTGGGCCATGCTTTCCGGGGCCTCATGGGATTTTTGCCATTTTTGAGCGGGCTGGCTCGGCCCGAAATTCATTTGGGCCTACAATTATGATGCCCAGCCCGGACCTAAACTCGGGGGGGGGGGGGAAGGGGACCGGGCCTACTTTGCCACCCCTAACGATAACCCAACATGAACAAGTACCAAATTAGTAGGTTAGTGTTTAACTTATCGTGTTCGTGTTCTTATCGTGTCGACACGATAAGAACACGAATTATCGGGGGGGGGAAGGGGACCGGGCCTACTTTGCCACCCCTAACGATAACCCAACATGAACAAGTACCAAATTAGTAGGTTAGTGTTTAACTTATCGTGTTCGTGTTCTTATCGTGTCGACACGATAAGAACACGAATTATCGTATCGTGCCGGATATAGGCCGGGTCCATATAACCCGATAATATTTATTTATTATTATTTTAATTATTTTTATATTATTTTATCTAATTTATTTATTTTTAAAATTTATACTCGATCCGTTTAATTTATAAAGAGATAATCCACTGTCTTTTTTGTCTAAAAAACAGTCTATTTATAAATGAGACAACGGGAATATATAAAAAATGAATTTGTGGCCGGTTTCATGAAAATGCAGCCCTTACTCGCCCATAGTTGACTGTCTTTTTGTCTGTTTATTTCGTGGTTGCTAAATTGATCTTGTTATTTTGTATTTTACATGAAATGCAGATGTTGACAAATTGGAGGATTGTGTGAATGATTGTGGCGGCAACCGCATATGTGCTTAGTCTCCCGTTTTTCAATTTGAAACCCTTCAAGATTGTGAATTCGCGCACGTTGTTTGCCCACATCACAACTTGTGATTCTCTTAAAAACAAGGAAGAATAAATTATTACATTTGTGGTTTAGTGGAGCTTCTTTCGTAGTTTTATGTAATTTGTAGTATTAGAATGTTACCGTGCTACCTATTAAACATCATCAACTTCCGAAAACATCACTTAATGATTTATTTTGTGTGTTATGTTTACATACATTCATATATACATGTTTTAGTTCATATAGAATTTATCAAAGTACTAACACTTAAATAAAGCAAAAAAAAATAAAAGCAAATAATATATTGAAGGATTTTGAAGAGTTACCAAATTCAAGATATTAATTAATTAGAGGATTGCCGCCTAACTATTGTATTCAAGTGCATGCGGCTTGCCCATGGCTTAAGATTTTTGCAATCTAGTGGTACTGATGTAATTATGGTTCAATCCCAAATCCTCAAAAATGAAAAAGATAGTATATCTTAATTGGTTCTTCATTACTAATATCATTGATATATACCTAGAGGTGAATACTCTATTTCCATCAGCAATGGAACTCCATGAACAAGTGATGACTTACTAAAGTAATTGTCCCTTAAAAAAAAAACTATTGGCTTATTTTTTTTTAATATACAATAAGATCAGAAGAAAAAAAAAATTGTTGCAAATTTCCAATAAATCAAAGGTAATTGGAGTTGTTCGATAATTGTGGCTAATTTAAATGGTCAGCAGATTCTTAAGGTTGATGAGCACAATTTTAATTTTAATTAAATTGGGCTGCAACAAGCCCAATATGTTTATATTACAAACGGTTTAAAAAAAATCATTCTCAAGTTGGGCCAAGGTATAGTTGGGCCGAGATCAGATCCGGATCCGGATCCGCCATAGCAAGTGTAATTACGGAAAGCACCCTGGAAATCGAGATAATTCCATGGCCATTAGGTTTTGGATTTGGTTTGCTTTCAATTTGGATTTTGGAGTAAAGAACTTCAACTCATCCGTCAATACCTCTTTCTCTCTCCTCAAATAAATCTTTGATTGGTGAAATTTGACTCTGCTTCAAGGTTTTTAATCCAAAATCCCTATAAATTCTAGCCCAGATTGATTGGGGAATCCAGGGTTTTTTCCCAAATCTCCGACCACTTTCTAACCCTAAGTTTTGTAGTAACTGCTGCTTTCAATCGCGGTTAACCTTTTTCTGTGTTGAAGTTGAACTCTTTCGGTTACTTGTGATGGCGGCGGAGGAGGTGGAGTACGAGAGCGATCCAGAGGAGGCGAAGTTGTCTCTGAAGATGCGGCGGAGGGAGGCGAGTGACGACGAAGAAGAGGTGGATGAAGGGGGGAACCCTAGGGGGAAGCCTCCGCGGAGAATTGAGTCGGATGGGGAATCTGAGGGCGCCGCGGCGGAGTATGAGGAGGAGTTGGACGAAGAAGAGGAAGATTATGGTGTGGATGAGGAGTATGTGGAGGAGATAGAGTTACAGGTGGTGGAAGATGTGGATTTTGGAAAAGGCGCTGCTGGAAGAGATAATAAAGACGGTGTGGAGGTAGTGACTGTGGAAAGAGAGGAGAGTGGAAAGGAGGGAGCTTTTGAGGGGAAGATCTCAGAGGAGGAGAAGAAGGGAGTCAGTGATGATGCAGGTGAAAACAATGAGGAGAATAAGGATGTTGCAGATGGGGAGCTTGATGAAGAGAGGAAGGAAGTAGAGCCGTTTTCTGTGCCAACTGCTGGGGCGTTTTACATGCACGATGACAGATTTCGTGACAATGCTGGTGGGAGAAATAGGTATTGATTTGGTTTTTAAGGTTTTTATTGATGTTGTGTGCCACAGTGGATTTGTTTCGGCAGTTAAGATGTTTACTTGTTGAATTACGAGCTTGTTTGATCAGTTTTTAGATTGCCTTTAGTAATTCCCTTGACTTTGGAAATTTTGATGTAGAAAACTAGTTGGGTGGCTTCCATGACATGTGAAGTTTTTTTGGTTGAATCTCGATTTCACTTGAGGATTTATAGATGGAACTGTTTAGTGGCAGTCTTTTCCTGCTCTACTATCTGAAGAGAATTAGTATTAGTATGGATGAGTATAAAGCATGGGCAATGAGTAGTTCTTATAGAAAGGTTGCTTATTTAATTGGATGTTCTGTTGAGAATCTATATCTTGAATTTTCGGGTCTCAAAGAATGGATAAGTACCAGGTTCAATCTGAGAGGGGGTTGCATTATAAATTTTGAGGGTTGATTACGTGATGGATATAAGTGAGACCAGATATTCAACTATCATAAAAAAAGAACAGAATGTAAAGATGAAGAGAGAGTAATTGGACTAAACATGGGTTACTATATGTAGAAGTTCTTTATGTCCAATCAAGTATTCTCTGAAAATGCTTTTAATTGTTTAGATAAACTATCAAGTATATTCTCCTAATTAAGTGTTGTCTTTCTGGAAGTCTGAGGCAGTCGAGTAACTCATAAAGCACATTTGTCACACACTAGAATTCTACTTGCTATTTGTTTTTCTCTTCATAGTGCACTTGTGTTCATCCTTCCCAAACTTGCCTTTTAAAAGGATGGATCTGTGTTGGTATAAGGTTTTTTAGGATGATGATGGGAATGCTTCCTGTAGTTGATCTAAGATAAGGAGTTGATGCCTTTAAGTCCCTAAACAAGTGTTGTAATATTACCTTGCCTGCAATTTGCAAGACTTCAAATTTACAATGAATCTAATGAGAAATGGAGACTTTCTCTAGTTTGGATTTCTTAATAAAGATCTCATCTTTGTTACATCTTCACTTTGGATGGTGCATTTATCTAGTTCTTTTACCACTTGAAAACAAAGCCAGTCACGTTTTAAACTTTTCTTGGGCTGATGTGTTCTTAATCTTAGTATGGCTCTTCTATGCTTAGCATGTCTAGCTTTGGACAATGTTTATCTATTCATGATTGTATTCTAGAAAAACCTTTTTAAGCTTTTGCAGTTCATTTGCAGGATGCCATTGGTCTTCAAATTTGCATTTTAATGATATTTTTCTTGATCCTTATGATTGCCTTGCTTGCTGTTGTATAAAGCTGAAATATAGATTTGTTGTTATTAGGCGAACCCTTGGTGGAAGAAAATTGTGGGAGTCTAAAGATGATAGGAAATGGGGGCACGATAAGTTTGAGGAGCTGACTATGCAGGAAAGGCATCATGAAGAGGTGAACATATTCAACGTATGCTAGTTTTGTTTATTTGTCTGAGAAAATTTTTGTAGTTCATTCCCTAATATGAAATCATTTGCAGGGTAGAAGGGGTATGAGGGGACGCTATAGAGGTCGCAATAAAAACAGAGGCCCTGACCGTGGATCTGAACAAGGAAACAGGCCCAAAGAATACACCAATAACAGCACTCAGAGTACTAACAATCCGAATAGTGCTCCCAAGGGTGTTAGGGGACGTGGACCTCGAAGATATCAACCATCTTTGAAGAACAACAATGACGGTCCAACTACACAGAACAAATAGTGAGTATAATCTTCTTCTTCCTCGCCTTTTTCTTTTCTGATGTAGTTGATTTTAGCTCTCATTTGTGCTGTATGTTTATCTGTAGCCCTGTGAAATCAGTTGAGAAGCACTCCCATGTCAATTCTCGAAGAAGCGGCGAAGCTGTATCTAATACAAAATCTGATGTAGTTCCCAGAAAACAAGTTGCCTCCAATTTGAACATTGCTTCCCCTCCATTTTATCCCACTGGTTCTTCGACAAAAGATACCACTGCGCCCTCTAAGAGGGATGTCCAGGCTGGCACAGTTAATCGAAATGGCCAACACTCTGTGGTGGATGAGAATTTTCCTGCAGCACAATCTACATCTACAATGCGAGGAAAAAATATAGTGGATTCCATTGGTCTGGACAATCTCTCTCTGGGCGATTCATCTTCTGTGGCGTCTGGGAAGCCTTCAAATGCCATGCAAATGCCGCTACCTGGATCCTCCTCCTTTAACCCTGGTCAACATCAATTCAGGGGACAAGGAAGAGGATCAGCTTCCTTCACACACATGGCCTACCAACCAGTCTCAAGAGCTCCTCCGCCAAACCAGCTACAAAATGTTCAGAGGAATCCTGGTCAAGGTCGTCCTCAGTCTTCTCTGCAAAGTTCTGCCCAGCAGTTTACACAACGCGTGCCAAGTGGATCACAAGCTTTTTCGCCTCCTAAAGCTGCAGGCGCTGTAAATACATCTGAATCTGGGGAGGTTGAATCTTCTTCAGATTTGAATCAACCTAAGACAGCCTTGGTTGCTAAAGGAAAAGGGAATGCGCCTGGCAGCGCAAAGGGCTCATTCCTATATGGTGGTGCTCAGGTTATGGCATCCTCTGTCAGTATGGGCAGTGGTCCTGGTGATCAAAACTTCCCTGCTTTCTTACCAGGTATTATATTGAATGAAGAGGAAATATATTGAACTCCAGCATGGTTTATATTTTCTTTGTTAAGTTCCTACGAATGGGTTTGATCGGTTTATCTAGAATAGCATTATTTTAATTTTCTATGGTTCTATCAAAATGTATTTTGTTCCTGATTAACATGATTTTACCTCCATTTAATACCTGCTCTTTGGTTAAATTTTACAGTCATGCAATTTGGAGGTCAGCATCCTGGAGGAATTGGGGTTCCTGCTGTTGGCATGGCCTTCCCTGGATATGTTGGTCAACCTCAACTTGGTGGTCTAGGGAGTTCCGAAATGACTTGGTAATACCTCTAGCAACATCCAGTCTTCTAAGTACACTTGTTCTCCGTTAATTCTGTCTTTGACCGTATTTTTAGTTGACCAACGAATCTATTGTTTATCTTTCAGTATACTTACCTCTTAGCAAAAAAATCGACGTCAATTTTGTTTTTATGGTTGTCATCAGTAACTTATTTTTGAATCAATTCAGGCTTCCTGTTTTAGCGGGTGCTGCTGGTGCACTGGGTGCTGCTGGGGCCCTGGGTGCAGGGTATTGTCCACCTTATATAACTGTTGATGGTTCATATAATGCCAGGCCTTCTGGACCGACATCTTCTGCAATAACTGCTTCAAGGTACAGAGGATAGTGCTGTGAAATTCTGTTACTTTGTTTTTACATGATTACCTTGTTGAGACCACTGGTCTTACATGATTCTTATACCTGATTGCTTTGTCCAAAATTTCTGCTGTTATGAGTTAAATCCACCATAAGCTACAGTTAATTGGCAAACTGCATATTTTGGTTGCAGCAAAGAAAATAACAGCACAACAAAAGTCGGTAATGATTGGAAACCTTCACAGAGGCCTGGTAAGTTACAATATACTCTGTGACCTTTAAACTCTGCTACTTCCATGCAAGTACTGTTTGTGACCTAATATTGTTCCCTCTATAGAACTCACAAATGATGATTTTGGGCAGAGGCAAAAGAATCCTCGCAGGTATGTTTGGTTTGTTTATGCTATCTGTAGTGTTTCAATTACTATTCTCGATGCTTATTATGATAATTGATTGGTCTGCAGATATACAGAGATGAAATTTGACCAGTGAAGTTACTGGATGGGTTTGGTTGCCTTGGAATAAGCATATTAAATCAAAAATCATTAGTCAATGTCCTTCCATCTGTTGGGTGTAGCCGAGTTTTTTGGTGTGCTTTTGGTGCAGGCCTTCTTCCAAGGCCCATTGTGGTCTCCAGTCATTGATCTGGAGTACTTTGGGCTACTGCGTATTCTCAGATATTTTAGGTAATTAGCTCTAAAAATCTATGTTTTCTGCATGGTTTTAAGATGTTCCTATTTTTATTCTTCCACTACTTATTTGTGGTTAGGTGCGGGTAGATTGCCCATTAAACTGTCTCGACTGCTAGACTAAAAGTACCAAAATGTTGAACTATGGCAGTTTGATAACTCGTTCATTTTCATCTAGGTTCTTGAAAAACGCCTGATCATGCTGCTTAAAACGAGGAAGAACACTGCAGCTTGACAGGTGGCAATTCCTTGTTCTTTTATGCTGTAAGTGCCCACCCAAATAATGGTTCGGTCTTATCTTGCAATTTCAATCCAAGGCAGACAGATAAATGACTTTAATCATCTGATGCAGGTTATTGTGCATTAGTCTTTACCCGAACCATGCAAGAAGATTGTAATGGAGCTACCAAAAAAAGAAAAAAAAGAAAGAAAGAAAAGAATAACAAGTATTTGTGCAGCTGCTGCTTGCTTTATCGAACTAAGTTTCCGCCTGTTCTTCTGTGTGGAGATTATTATCTGTCTGATCCGAGGTTTTTTCTTTTGCAGTTTCTGGTATTTTTTGGTTTGAGTTTAAACTCAAAGTTGACTTATTCTTCGCCTATGAACCGATGTTCGTCTTTGTGTTAATATATATACTTGGGTTGAGAATAAATTGCTTTCCGAGTATCGGTTTATTTAAATTTTTCATAATGATGTTAACTATGACGAGCACGTAATTATTTGGGATCAGATTCTTTCTTCTTTATAATTATGATATTTTCCTTCCAAATTATCTTTCTCAGGAAACTCTAAAGATGTTTAGCTATGTGTTTAATTATTGATAATGAAGTGCAGTACAGTGGTGGGAGCTTGGGTTATGGAGAATTGTATAATTAATGGATTTATGATTGTGTGGAACTACATCGAGAAGAAATTGCGTGTATTTACTGCGAGCTTAAAAAAAGTACAGGTTATGAAATCTAAGTATGCTTTTATTTTAGTTAATTTCTGTGTTCATAGAAGCACGTGATATCATTAATTGCTCTGTTTGGAGAAGATGAAATCTGGAGTGAGAGCATCCAGGGGCTCTCGGCACTATTCCGGTAGCGAGGGGCTCTCTCTCATTTTCGTCCACAGCCGCAAGCCCCTCCCTCGGGCTCTCACTTATTTTTTATTAATTAATTATTTAATTATTGATTTGTTTTTTATTCATTTTATTTTCAATTTTATTTATTTATTTAATTTAAGTTCAAATTAAAATCGTAACAATGTATTTTTTGAATTTTTTTTTTTATTAAAATGGAAACGATAATTGATTTAAACAAATAAAATACAACATAAAGAGAAATAATTTAAAAAATACGCATAGCTAATTTGGGCCTCTATGCGCCCACATCTCTTCGACCAAATCATTGTAAAGATCGCTGTGTTTGGCCCTATCGCGTAGCGATGCGTTCCGCTCCAAGTACGCCTGAAATGAACCGGTAGCTCCTCGATACACTCCACCATTAGCAGAAGTAGAGGCTTCCTCGTCTGGTGGAGCCCAATTTGTAGCGTTTGCTCCTTCATCCTCGATTATCATGTTATGCAAGATGATACAAGCATACATGATATCTTGTATACTATCACGATACCAGAGTCGTGATGGGCCGCTGACCATGCCCCAACGGATTTGTAAAACGCCAAAAGCGTGTTCCACATCTTTGCGCGCCGCCTCTTGCAGAACTTTGAAACGTTCCACTTTTTCATCAGTGGCGTGTGGTGGGGCTGCAACAAAAACGGGCCACTTCGGATAAATCCCGTCGGCAAGGTAGTAGCCCATGCTGTATTGCCTTCCGTTGGCGAGGAAATGAACAGGAGGTGCTATTCCTTTCACGACGTCGCTGAACACCGGCGATTGATTGAGAACGTTGATGTCGTTGAGCGCTCCAGCTACCCCGAAAAAGGCGTGCCATATCCACAGATCGTGAGATGCAACAGCCTCAAGGATGATGGTAGGGTGGCCCTTATCTCCACGGGTGTACTGGCCCCTCCACGCCACTGGACAGTTCTTCCATGCCCAGTGCATGCAGTCGATCGAACCGAGCATCCCTGGAAAGCCGTGGCGAGCCTCGTGCATTGCCAGAATTCGTTGACAATCATCTCCGGTTAGCTTCCTCAGGTAGTGACCACCGAATATGGTTCGAATCGCCGCTGTAAAGTTCTTCAACAATTCTAAAGCGGTAGTCTCCGACATCCGCAAGTACTCGTCAAATAGGTCGCCGGGACCTCCGTAAGCGAGTTGACGTATAGCGGCGGTGCACTTTTGGATCGTTGTGAAACCCGGCCTGCCTATTGTATCATCTCGTTGTTGGAAATACTCGACGCGATTCTCCAATACTTGCACGATGCGCAAGAACAGATACTTCGACATTCGAAAACGTCGACGGAACAAATTGTCAGGGTAAGTTGGCCTCTCAGCAAAATAGTCGGAGAAAAGTTGGGCCGTTCCTGTGGCTCGATCTCGTTCGATCATTCGCCGAACGGGAAACCTTCGGCGTTTTGGAGCCTCACTGGCTTTTTCCTTCTTCTTCTTCTTGGCTTCTTTTAATTTCCGAGCTATTATTGTTGGTACATCTCTTCGAGTTCGCCGGAGGATGACGAGGAATCGGATTCAATTTCGGAGGAGCTCGACATATTGATGAATTGCAAAAATAGGAAATAGAATAATTTTTTTGGGATGAATTTGTGTGTAAATTGTGTAAAAAATATGGATGAATGGTGTAGAAATTGTGTATGTGTGTGTGGGAATTTATAGGGGGAATGAGTTCTTACCGTTGAAGAGCCGTTGCTCTCCAACGTTCCAAATTTTTTTTTAATTTTTTTTTTTAATTCAGAAAATCGATTTTTTTTTTTAAAAAAAAAAAAACCTGGCTGACGTCATAATGACGTCAGCACAGGGGGGAGGGGAGGCGCGAGCTCGGCTCTCGTCTGCGCGTCGGACTCGCCGGTGCAGGGGCTCGCCAGCGCGGCCCGGGCTCGCGCCACGGACTCACGACCAGGCTCGAGCCCCCCGAGTCCGGCGCGCTGTGGATGCTCTGAATATGTTATTTCATTTGTAAAAGTTATTACAAACTATATAATTACGCTATATGGTTTTATTATTTTATATTATATATATATATTTAATAAACTTTTTATTTTTACTGTAACGAAGAGAGTATATTCCAAAACATGAGTGTAAAAGCACTCCAACGTGTCGGGAGTTTTGAGGTTTGTCGGCGAGCTCGAGCCTGGGAGAGGGACTCACACCGTGCTGAGAAGCCTAAGAGGCTCACAAGGGGTATTGTCAGTTGTGTAGTTTACCCAGGCTCGAGCTCCATTGATGACATCACATCTTTAGACGAGTATCAAAATAGTCGTTGGCTTCAAAAGACTACCTCATATATATATATATATATATATATATATATACAGTAAAACCTCCTTATAAGAATATTCTATATAGGAATAACCTCTTTATAATAATAAAAAATTATGGTCTCAATTCGGGACCAATTATATTTAGAAATAACCTCTACATTGTAATAAAACATATTTTTTTCCGGTCCCGTCTTAAGGATTTATGCCTCCATATAGGAATAAATTACAATATATACAAAAATATATATAATATCATTACACAAAATATAAGATGACCTAAAATACTTATCTATGGTTGATTGTGATAACATTTTAATTTTAAGGGTTGTCACTATATCCTTCAATTTGCGTGTACGTAATAGCTCATCTACATATGCACCCTCTTGCTTTAACAAGGTAAATGCATAGTTTAGTCAAATTTATATTAATTAGATACATGAATATGCTAAATGTATCTATGTGATATAGTATTTAATTGAATACTTTTGTAAAAAAAAAAATATTTTTTTCTATGTGAAACTCTACATAGGAATAACCTCCCTATAGTAATAATTTCTTCCGGTCCCGACGATATGACTGTATAGAGGTAATATGCTAGGCGACATTAATCAGCGCCTTAAATAGGCGACTAAAGTGTTTCAATTTCATCTCTCATCTATTACTACTACTTCCTAATTTTCAGGAATCCACTCCTTTAATACTATTTTTTTTTCTCTCTCACACACATATTGAATTTTCATATCTTTATATTAATTTATTGTACGCATGTCATCAAAGGAAATTGTAATTTGAAAGAAAAAAAAAAGCATAATGAATATTTAATTAAATTTTAAATTAAATTAATAAATCCTAATTGAGAAATTATAAACCCTAATTAGGAATTTATAAACCCTAACTGAAAATATATAAACCCTAATTCAGAATTTATAAACCCTAGTTGAAAATGTATAAATCGTGATTGAAAATTTATAAAATTAATTTGAAAAATTAAAAAAAAAATCTAATTGAAATTAGTATGTTTTATTGAAAATAAAAAATTCCAATTAAAATAAGTTAGTAGATAAAACAGTACTCCCTCCATTTCATATAAAATGACACTTTTCTTTTTCGCCTTTTCTGGCACGCTTTTCCACGCTTCTTGATGATGGGTTTTAAGATGGATTTTTTAAGAATTCTTTCTTTTACGGGATACTACGACTGTCGTAGTATCCCGTAAAAGAAAGAATTCTTCAAAAATCCATCTTAAAACCCATCAACGAGAAGCGTAGAAAAGCGTGCTAGAAAAGTCACTATTAAAATGTGTCATTTTAAGTAAAATAGAGGGAGTATTAACTAACGCTAGGATAAGGTTGGATAGGAAAAAAAAGAAAAAATAAAAATGGAGAAAGAGAATATATGGATGTTAATTAATGCATGTTAATAAGAAAAGGAAACAGAATAGACGGATTCCACCAGTCGCTCACTATTGTCGCTGATATGTGTCGCCCAGCATATCATTTATATATATATATATATATATATATATATATAGTGTTTGATTCTAGTGAAAACCACCCCTAGAGTGAAAACTAGAAACCATTACACACCATTGATTATATCTTAATCAATGGATATGATTTAAAATTAGAATAAGAACTACCTAATTAATTGGTAATTTTTAATTACATTAGGCGTGCAAATAAGGTTAGGATAGTCAATTTTAATTACTAAAATCATGTGCTTCAATCACGTCACCCTATTTTAGGAGATTGTGCAAATATTTCCAAAATTCAAATAATTAATATGTATGCATAATTTTTCACATCATGTATGCATATAAAAAACATATACTTTTATCCGTATTCAAAATACCGTCCATATATGTATTTGATAGTGTAAATTTAAAGCATTTCACTTTGATGCATATTTTATAAATTTATTATGCACTGTTGGATGAATCATTGTGCATATTCTTGCTTATATTAATATTACTATTTACTATGTCACGTATCCCATATATATTTAGAAATATTTTATCATGCATTTACCTGATAAGTAATGCATATCTTGCTATTCTATAGTACAATAGTTTAATAATTAATTATTTTTATAAGTTTTTATTAAATGTATTATTTAATATTTCTTATAATTGTTGCATCCAAGTTAATTTGTTAATGCATATTTTGCCATTTTATTATGTAGTTACGTAATATAGTAATGCATATTTTATTTTATTTCATTTATAGTTATGAAAAATTAAACCCTACTCGATAAAAATTAACATGTGTATGCATATAAACAAAACCGTTTATGCATTACACAATACAAATTTAAAGCATTTCACTTTGATGCATATTCTATAAAAATGTTATGCATTGTTGGATGTATCATTGTGCATTCTTGTTTATATTAATATTATTTATTATGTCACGCATCTTGTATATTTAAATATATTTTATCATGCATTTACATAATAAGGTAATGCCTATCTTGTTATTCTATAGTGCAATGAGAAATGATATGCTACTCACCTCCCGGTAGGCACCTTCGTGGGCACCTCGTCGTTTTATCACGTTTGCATTGCTTTTTTTAATTTTTATTTTTATTCTATATTCTAGTATCTTAGAAATTAATTTACAAATCATAAAATCTAAAAAATCAATGTTCAATTTATTTTTTTTTATTTTTAACTTCAAAAAATGAGTAATAAAATAAATCGAGCTTTGATTTTTATGTATTTTTTAGATTTTATGATTTGTAAATTAATTTCTAAGATACTAGAATATAGAATAAAAATAAAAATTAAAAAAAAGCAATGCAAACGTGATAAAACGACGAGGTGCCCACGAAGGTGCCCACCGGGAGGTGAGTAGCATATCATTTCTCATAGTGCAATATATATGTATATTTTTTTAAAAGGCATGTTTATTTTTTTATTATAAGAATAATTAGGTAATGAGATATTAACGTATTTATATTATACTCCATTTTATAAAATAAAACAACATATCGGAGATGAAAAATTAAATCATGGTCGATGAAAATTAAACCTTAGTTAGAGAAATTACACCCTAGACGATAAAAATTAAACCCTAGTTGCGGAAACTAAACCCTAGAGAGGAAAAATACACCCTTGAAGGGAATCTAAACCCTAAAACCTTAGTTGGAAATCTAAACCCTAGACCCCTAGTGGGAAAATTAAACTCTAGTTGAAAATATAAATCTATACCTTTAACTCTATACTCTAGTTGAGGAAAATAAACCCTATGCAGTGAAAACTAAGCGCTTATCGCAAACATTCATATGTATCATAATGCATTTCTTGTCATTTGTTATGCATATTTTAAACAATTTTTATGCATTCAATTAAACACTATAATAAATCTCCTAATAACAAATATACATGACTAATACTTCTATTAATAGTCAATTGTGGCTTATTATTCTCAATTCAAGTGTAGAGATTATTAATTCTTAATTTTAAATAATAAAATTGTGATACAATATGCTTTATGGTTGTAGATAAATTGAATTATTATGATAAAGAAATGCATTATTTTTATAAAAATGCTTCATTTTTATACTTTCCAGAATTATTTTTTATGCATTTATATTAAATGATAATGCATATTTTGTTATTTTACTATGCATTTCCTATATCACGAAATCTTAATTAATTATGCATTTATATAAAATAATAATGCATATTTTGCTATTTCATCATGCATGATAAATATCACGTATTATGCATATATTTATTTGTAGATTAATATCATCCTATTTGCAAAGATAGTGCATTTCATTTACCATGCACAATAATGCATACCCAAAAATTAAGGGGAAAAAAAGCCGTGAAGAACATAAGAAAATAACAAAATAATTAAGAATATATTTAATTAACTGAAAAATGAGAGAGAGAAACGCACATAAACTATAATTAAGGAAGTAATGAGATCCCTTCAAATGCGGAAACGTAAATCAAAAAATGTTCGAAAGACTTAACTGCCCTAGTTGATAAATAAAATAATCTTTAAATCTTAACATAAAATATAAATGTCTAAATAATCATAACCATCCAAAACTGAAAATCAATGGCTCACAAAAGTTTCTAGATTTCACCATATTATTAGTTTTCATTTGATCTATTCCCTATATATATATCTCTTCCTTCCGAATTCGCCGCATTTTTTCATGTCATGTTTTTATTCCATTTTCTCTTCCTGGGAACTCCAAGTTTGATGCATTTTCTCCACCGAGCCAAGGATTCTGCAATTTTCCGATGGGACTCGAGTTGACCAATCTAGCCGGATCCATGGAGAGCGCAGACGAGGTGCGGCTCCACCTCTAAAGGCGAGGGTGAAAGCCAAGTAGTATTATCAATACGGGGATGCTCAAGTACAATGATTTTTGAGTGCTAAACTATAATTATGCAAACATGCAATGACTTTATCAAATAATCTTAAATCATGTTTAAGAGTAATGCTCCTTTACCCACAGTGGGCACACTTAATATGTTCACGGCTGAGGTGGCAACATTATATTTAAGGAAATCATAATTAATATACCTTATAAAAATAAACTCTACCATAAAAAACTAAACTCTATTAAAAAAAAGTGAACCCTAAAAGGAAAAATCATTGATATGTGTCCATCGTGAATATGAGAGCATTTTTATTATGTTTAATATATATTAGTTGGAGATCTAATGAAAATCTCGTTGGTGAGTCCAACCATCTTACCTAAAAATTAGCTCCCTCACTAAATCCAACAGTATTAACCACTATTCACATTAATAAAATAAAATTATAACCATGCAGGATAAATGATGGCTGCTAACTACCTGTACAACTCTTTCCTAACTAAGCTAAACAAGTTATGCTTTTAAAATGACTGTCAATTAACTTATAATCATGCTACTAGTATGCTTTATAATATATATGGAAGTCAAAATTAAATTTATATATATATATATATATATATATATATATATTGTTCTATAATTAATTCATATCATGGGATAGTCCTAAAGTGTACTTTAAATATTACCCTAATTATCGAAAGTCATTTTTAATGTATGCTTTTGAAATTTACAAAATAGGCAAGTGACAACAAATCAATGGTTGGAATAGGAGATGAGAACACCTTTATGAAATAGAAGATATAATCCATAGATCCCCTCCTCCAACTCCAAAAATACATGTAAACATAAATACTCCATAGAACTTGCAATTTCGTATAAATGTATACTACCTCCAACCCATGAAAGTAGTATTATTTGCTTTATTGATTTTTTCGGTACGCGTTTCCACCGAAACCTAGTACGAGTTTTAAAATATAATTTTGTAGTATCGTTTTTTTTTACGGGATACTATGAGTGTCATAGTATCCCGTAAAAAACGATACTACAAAATTATATTTTAAAACCCATATTAGGTTTTGATGAAAACGCGTGCCGAAAAAATCAATAAAGCAAATGAGACTATTTTAATGGGTCGGAGGTAGTATATTCCAAAAAAGACATATACTACTGTATTTGAATAGATGCAATAGTATGTATATAAATATTCAGTTATTATGCGAGCGAGCTTCTTTTACTCACGTGCCATTTCTCTCTCTCTCTCTCTCAGTAGCTCTCGCATCTCTTTCTCTCTCTCTCTCCACCGTCTCTTATCTCAAGAATTTACCGCAGCTGCAGTGAGAGCTGGGACTAAAGTAAGAGTTCGGTTCACTGCTATAACAATAGTACTTTAGAACTGTCGGTGCCATCCGAAATTCAATCAACATTTTCTGTTTCTCCGAGTTTAAAGGGGTAAAAGGAGATCAAGATTCTTCCTCTGGGATCTTCTCCTGTTCAACTTTTCTTCAATACTCAGTCTTACCTTTGTAAATAATCCCAACTACTTGCTCGCAACTTTCTTCTACTACCCCTTCTTAGCTGCTGTCAATTCCCCCGGGATCATTGCTCCGAAAATCTTGGTGAGTTTTTGGGATTTGCTTTTCTCTCCTTTTCTTCTCGCTTCTTGGATTTTGTTCATTGGATTTTCTTGGCCGAAAAATCGACTCTAATGGAAGTTAATGATGAAGAATTTCATCATATAGTGTGTAATTACTGGGAAATTTTTGTTTTCTATTGCAGGCTAGTGTTGCGCATTGCAGATTAGCAGTTCCCCTTTGTTTCTTGGAGTTTTAGATTCAAGAATCTGTTCTACAATTTGATTCATTTTGTTGAAATGTTGTTGTATGAGCTGCGATTAGTTGAGTGATTAGGAATTTTGCAATGGAGGATATGAATATAGTTAGGCTATCTCCATTGAGACCTGGCGGCGGCGGTGGTGGCTTGAAGTCGCCGTCTTCGGGAAAGTCGACTCCGAGGGGCTCTCCTTCTTTTAGGAGGCTGAGCTCCGGTCGAACTCCGAGGAGAGAGGGAAGAAGTGGTGGTTTTGTACTTTCTTATTGCTTCAGAAGCAACCGCATTATCCTATGGCTGCTACTGATCACTCTTTGGGCTTACGCTGGATTCTATTTCCAGTCGAGATGGGCCCACGGAGATAACAAGGAAGACCTTTTCAGTGGCGGCTATGGAGGCGAGTCGAAGGGTGGGAAATCTATGAGGAGGGATTTGAGTGCTGCTGTTGGTACTGGAGCGCTTAAGCTCAAGAACGAGACGAGTAACTCGAGTTTGGAGAATGTGGATGTGGTTCTTGCAAAGAGTAGTAGTGGTGATTCGTTGAAAGTGAGTAAGCCTTCGAAGAGAAGAAGTAAGAGACGAAGTAAGAAGAGTTCTGGTAAAGTGAAGGTTGTGGCACAAGATGTTGAAAGTGAAGTTGATTTACCAATAGAAGATATTCCCAAGAAGAATACAACTTATGGATTCCTTGTGGGGCCATTTGGATCTGTGGAGGATTCGATTTTGGAGTGGAGTCCTGATAAGAGGTCGGGTACCTGTGATCGAAAGGGTGCATTTGCACGTCTCGTTTGGTCTAGAAAGTTCGTGTTGATCTTCCATGAACTGTCGATGACAGGAGCTCCTCTTGCAATGATGGAGCTTGCAACAGAGTTTCTGAGCTGTGGAGCTACAATATCGGTTATTGTTCTGAACAAGAAGGGAGGTTTGATGTCAGAACTTAATCGAAGAAAGATTAAAGTGCTTGTAGATAAGTCGGATCTGAGCTTCAAGACGGCCATGAAAGCAAATCTTATAATTGCCGGCTCTGCTGTCTGTTCCTCATGGATAGGTGAGAACACTCGTTCTTCGTTTTGATGAAGTGTTCTATAATGTTGTTTGCCTTAACTATATATCTTTTTGAGTAGAATGTTGATATGCATTAGTAGATACTGATAATCTAAATGTATTCTAAATGCTTAGTCTTGTTTAGTCGAAAATCTTTACCGTGGATATTGTGCATTTCGTTTTTTCTCGCCTTCTCCGCACGTAGTATCACTTGTGGATTATTGCATATATCTAAAATATCTCTTTTCTCTTAAATGTGGTTCAGAACAATACCTGTCACGAACTGTACTCGGTTCCAGTCAAATCATGTGGTGGATCATGGAGAATAGAAGGGAGTATTTTGATCGGTCGAAGCATGTACTCAACCGAGTAAAGAAGTTGATTTTTCTTTCTGAGTCACAATCCAAACAGTGGTTAGACTGGTGTGAGGAAGAAAATATACACTTAAAAGATGAGCCTGCATTGGTCCCACTCTCAGTCAATGATGAGCTAGCCTTTGCAGCTGGAATCTCTTGCTCGTTAAATACTCCATCGTTCTCTACAGAAAACAT
This sequence comes from Mentha longifolia, assembly GCA_001642375.2. Classification (NCBI taxonomy): domain Eukaryota; kingdom Viridiplantae; phylum Streptophyta; class Magnoliopsida; order Lamiales; family Lamiaceae; genus Mentha; species Mentha longifolia. The sequence continues at coordinate 7,879,041 of CM038116.1, forward strand.
GCTCGAAAAGAGACGGTCATTGAGGAAAGTCGTTCGAGAAGAAATGGGACTGAATGATGATGACATGTTGGCCGTTTCATTGAGTAGTATAAATCCGGGAAAAGGTCAGTTGTTGCTAATGGAATCTGCACGTTTAGTGATTGAACAAGGCCAAAAGCTGAATAATTCTGGTTCGAAAGATTCAATCTTATTGGATCACGATTATTATTCAAGAGCACTGCTTCAGAATGGAAAAAGAGACAATGAATCTTCAAATATTGACACACCTACAAAGAAAAGAATAAGGTCATCGCGTATCTTCACCAACGAGGGTAGACTTAATCCTGCGATGTATGGTAGAGAAGCAAGAATGAGAAAGATGCTGTCCGAAAATGTTGGAAAGAAGGGACAGAATATTAAGGTACTCATTGGCTCAGTGGGATCTAAAAGCAATAAAGTAGCTTATGTAAAAACACTTCTTACATATCTGTCAACGCATTCAAACTTGTCGAAGTCTGTGCTGTGGACTCCGGCAACAACTCGTGTTGCCTCCCTTTATGCTGCAGCAGATGTTTATGTGATGAATTCTCAGGTAAATATGAATGCTTGTTTTTTTCATGTTCTTAGACGTTATTCAGCTTCTATATGCATGAATATTGCTTTTGATTCTGAGGTTATCCCTTAATCCTTATGCCTGCAGATAACTAGTTTGATCACAACATATGAAGGGCTTTGCTTTTTATGTTTCCATAACTAAAAATTTTGGGTTTTTAAACATATAATGGTGTGATGACTATTGAAATTCATGTGATTTGCTTACTAAGATATTGATTCTTGAAACAACTCTCTGTTAGCTTAGTGTTACATGCCTCGAAACCATGTTAGTGCTATATCCCGTTCCTTCGGTTGAATTAATTTGCAACAACTTGTGAAACTTTTTGTAATGCTAAACTTCACCGAGTATAACTTTTAGTTTATTCATTGTCTGCCTTTGCTTTCAAATAACTGAACACTGTGTTTGTGCAGGGAATTGGAGAGACGTTTGGAAGGGTAACAATCGAGGCCATGGCATTTGGACTTCCTGTATGACATTCTTCCTGTTCTTGTGACATTCTTTTTAGATATAATCATCATTCTTCATCAATATTTAAGCATTAGTAAAACAGATTTTTCACCTATGACTCACTCAAGGTTTAAGAAAAGTTTAACATGTCTGTCTGCATTAAGCCAAATGCTTCATTGATGATCGAGTCACTATGAAAATCATATACGAAACTGCTATTGAGTTTTGTTTTCATCCATATAGTGCAGACGTATAAAATGATTGACGAAGCGATCACAAAACTCTACTTCTAGGATCCAGCAGATTAGTATGGCATCAAAACTAGAGATATTGGCTCGTTGGTATCTTGTCACCATGTTCTTACGTACTAGTTAACATTGCGTTTCTTGATGATCAAAATTATGCTTAAATAATATCAACAAGGAATTGATGATGCAACATCATGTCGTGTTCTGTTGTTTTCTTTCTCTATATATATTTTCAGACTTTACTATTTCCATTGAATGAGAGTTGGGATGAAGTGAATTTTCTCTGGTGCAGGTTCTGGGAACCGATTCTGGAGGCACGAGGGAAATCGTCGAGCATAATACAACAGGGCTACTCCATCCTTTAGGGCGTCCGGGCTCTCAAGTTCTGGCAAGAAATTTCGAATTCTTTCTCGAGAATCCACAAGCAAGGCATGAAATGGGAATGAGAGGTAGAGAGAAGGTGGAGAAGATGTACTTGAAGAAGCATATGTTTCAGAAATTTGGGGAGGTGCTGTACAAGTGCATGAGAATAAAGTAGCTTCTCATTTTCCTTCTTTCTGTTTACTTTGGAAATCTATGGAGGGTTTGGTTGGTTGGTTAGCACATTGCTTCTATTAGCTTTGGGAAAATGATATAGATACCTATTTCTTCACAGTGAGCTAGTTAGTTTTCTTGCACCTTAAAATGAAGTTGCAAATTTAATTCTACCGTACAAAGAACAGTACTGTTGAGTTCAGAAGTATTACTATCGATACCAAAACTTTTACAAGTAGGGTTTTTCATCGAACAAATTTTGATGGTCGGATTGCCACCAACACCGAATTGATCTCCAAGAAATGCAGAATCAAATCATTAGTCGGTAGCCCAAGTGATGACCAATCTTGCATCGGATACTTGAAACAATCGACCATCTTCAAGAACTAGATCGACAGGTTTTTCTCCTTTAAACTGCAAAAGCCATCCCAGTTATAATCAAAGTCGTGCAAGGATTTGCAGCACTGCCATCTGAGGCCCCTCCAACAAACAGACTACATATTCAAGAAAATCTATCACTTCTCTCTTTATATTTGAATTGTGTTCTCTCTTTATATTTGAACAGTATGCACATGTAGTAAAACATTCAACAAAGCTCAAGCGTTGTGGTTGCTTTAACAACTTTTAACTCAATGAGCAGCAATGCAATGACCATAGGCTCATCATGCCTCTTACGTGAAAGAAATGCAGTTTCGAGAACTTCAAGTGACCAACTCTCACCAATTCATCAAGGGTGGGAAAAAGAATAATTTGACTTGAAGTTGAATAAACAAAAGATGCAGATTTATAATAATTCTCAAAAATTGCCAGAAATTCGAATCTTCATGAATAGAACAGCTTCTTTCCCAGTCAATGATCTCCAGCCAAAATAACAAGATGATTAATTTTCTAGAGATCTAAGATCATGAAACTTGCACTTGCCTACATGCTACTAACCTAAAGCAGATTTAGGACCGTGAACTACTAACGAATACTAGGGGCAAACCTAATGCAGATTTAGGACCCTGAACTACTAACAAACGAATGTTCAGTGTTGAAACAACTATTATGATCAAGCAAAAAAATGACCACACCTTAAATCAGAAAGAAAAGAATCTGCAACATAAAATGGCATCCCGAGTATGATTTCTCTTACTAGAAAATGTCCTATCTCGATTTCTCTTACTTGTAACCAGCAAGCGAAAATAGTCACATGAAAACATAGATAGCGAGGATCACCACAAAGTACCCAACAAATACTGCAGACCAACAAAAAAACACACAATGATCTCATTAACGGTGAAACTACGAATGGTCACACTATGATATAAGGCATCCCACCACAGGGAAGAATCCAAGTATAAATAAAGAAAGCTAGTGAAACATACAACAAGTGTTCAAGAAGAAAGCTCACACCTTAACAAACAAAGAACAAAAGAACTCTTACTTTCAAGCGATGCAATCATTTCAGTCTTCGCATTTGCTGAAGCTGCCACAAACATTGCACTCCATAACCGTAGAAGGTCGAGCATCAACCGGGGGTAGAGGGGCCAATGTACCCCCACAATTCTCTCTACTGCACATGTATCTCACGAAGAAGTAAGCGTGAGGGAAATCATCGTTTTCTTTATCCATTCCGCAATCCAGAGCCTCCGATTCAACACCCTCATCATCAACATCAACATCTTCTTCCATATCATCATCATCTTCCTGCTCCATCTCTCCCTCCCCTTCTTCCTCATTATCAGACCAGTTCACCTCGACTCTGCAGCGATCACAGTCGCAGACGAAACCATAATCCTCCTTCAACCTCTGCTGCCTCTCTGAATACTTGAAATTTACAGGGAAATAGCTGAGGCAAATCTCCCTTCCTTGAGGCAGATCATGGATAATCCTCACAATAATATCAGTATTGCTAAAATCAGAGGCGGAATCCACATAATCAAACCTACAAGCATTTGGGAGGCAATCGTGGTTGAAAAACGACGCCGTAGGGTAAATCCCATAAGCCCTAACCGACCTTTCTTTACCTTGATCGAAAGGCTCCATCAACCCAAAAGCATTCAGCTTGTCTTTAGCTAACAGCGCCGCCGTCACTTCGACTGAAAACCCTAACTCTCCGGTGTTCGACAGCTGGCAAACCGATGAAATTAAAGAATGCAAGAAGACGGCCGCATCGTCTACAAAGGCGTCGCCTTGAAGTGAAAGGAGCGCCTGAAAACGGGAGGGCGACGCCGTAGCGAGATTGTACGCGGCGACGAGGAACCGAGCTTGCAGGAGGCGGTCGTGGTGGTGGTGGAGGAGCGGAGAGTCGACGGCGCGGAGGCGGTGCAAGGCTTGGCAAACGAATGGGGTGTGGGAAGTGGAGAGAGCGGCGGATTGGCATTGTGGGGAGCAGAAAGGTGAGGCGGTGGAGCAATTGGGGCAAGAAACTGTTGCGGAGTGGAGTGCGATTGTTCGGAAACAGTGGGAGCAGTAATCGGCTGCGGCGGAGGCAGCGTGGGGGACGGCGGAGTAGAGGAGGATAGGGGAGTCTTTGAGGACTATTTCTCCAGCCCTTAGCGGCTTGGTGGAGACTAGTGCTCTTCCTTTGTTTTCTATTTCCACCATTTTAATCGGAGAACTGCTCGACATCTTTGCTGAGGTTTTTTCGATGTAACTAAGGTATCAGAGAAGACAAAATACTAAAAAACAGACCTTTAAACAATCGCCGCCTTTCTCAGAGGCAGATACCGATGGAGATTTCCCGGTGAAGGCGACGGCGGTGAAAGGGTTTAAGGATGTGTTTGGGAGAGAAGAAAAACCTTAACTCCCCCTTTCTTTTTTTCTTTCTTTTTTTCTCTCTTGACTTTTTGAGAGCCTAAAATTTGAACTAATAATTATTTTTACAAATATGGGTATGTAATGCAAAATTAAACAAATTAAAATATGGTTGAGTTTAGTGAAACGTACTAGTTACATGAGTCTAGCTCGTAATATCTCTTGGCTTCAATATATAAATTTATTAAATTGGTACATCTCATAAATTTATTAAGTGGGAGTATATAATGCACATAGAAAAGTGAATTTTGCTATGGACAAAAAATTGAACGGAAGAATATTCTTGTAGGGTTTTTATTTTCATTTTCTTTGAATATATTACAAACTTTCATTCCCAATTTAATAGAAAACCTAAAAATACTAGGGAAAGGGGGCATTGGACAACAATCACTTTCATAAGCGCCCCTATGTTAAGAGAATAGAGTGAGTTCTTTTAATTGAAAATGAGAAATATATATATATATATATATATATATATATATATATAATCATTATCTTTCATTTTACATGTTCTGTATTGTGAATAACTTTTTTTGGATATGATGAAAAAAAAAATCTTGACCAATATTTTTACCATCGTTTCCTTCTAATTCATGATAATATTAGAGATAACATTTGAATAAACTTCACCTTCCACTTAGAAAACATGTGATAAGAAACCAAAGAAAACACACTTAAATAAAATTCAATAATTAATAAGATAAAGACCACAAAATCTGGAAACAAAGTCCAGGGTCATACTGCAGCATTTCGGATGGTTGTTACGTTTTAGGTTCTCTCTTCCAATAATGAAACTGTTCAATTTTAGTAAGTTGTGTGTTTCATTGGAACATGATGTCATGGATTTCTTCATTTAATTTGAAATCCCAAAATGAAAATTGAATTGAAGGCGTCCGAGTGTGAATTTTTGGAGATTCTATTTATTGTAGCAGGTAAATAAATTTGTCTTTCAAACCTTTTCTCCCTCTCTTTGAAAACTTTTTATTTGAGTAGGAGAGGGAGAGTGGTCAAATTGAACCCGTACCCTATACTTTGTTCTTTATTAATGACTTTTGCCCCTTAAGTGTTCTTTAATTTCTCTTTTGAATCTCCTCCATTCTTCTGAAGGGTAAACTATTGAGATGTCTTTGATTTTATGAGAAAGACGAATTTAAATTCGTTTTGGTGATATAATCCCCTTGATGTGACATATTTGGATGAGAATAATGCGGCTCTATGCGAATGGCTAGGGGCATATGTCACGCCTCATCCCCCTTCGAAAATTTCGATTGAGATTATCTATCGAATTTCAGTGTTGCATCTTTTGTAATACTGTCGAATGTTTTCCAGTTTAATATTTTTAAAATCAATATTGTGTGAAATTCTATAATCATTGCTGATTTAAGATATGTTTTAAATACTTGACGAGCTTCCGATGCTACAATAGAAGATGTAACTCCAAAATGCAATAGATTCAAAATGCAAAATTATGTAATCGGAATTCAATTTGATTGTATTTTACATTTATTATGACTTGGTAGTAAATTATACCAACTAAACTGAATTGTAGTGTTGATAAGCCCTAGCTCAAAAGGCAAAGTTGAAACACTATAATCTCAAGGCACACGAAAAATTCTAGTACATTCACCTCTTACATATTATATTAATAATATTAATATAATATCACTTCTGACTTACACTCTTAAAGAAAAATCCTTCACGCACCACATCTTGTCCCACTTTAGAGTAATCTTGATTCTCCATCATCTAAATGAATTAAAATATCGTTGCTAGGGTTCTTATCCATTATTGAGTCATAGTTGTCGTAATCTCACATTCAACATAATTTGTCAATACTGCAACACATACAAAAATTCCTTCTGTCGATCAAAAAATTCAAACTTTCTTAACCTTTAAGCACTTTGACAAGAAATTCTAAAATGGGACTCAAAATTCAAAAATTATTACACTACTAATTTGGTCCAACCCTCTAACTAAATTATCGAACCCTACATAATAATTCCTATAATTCCACGCAACATCCGGATTGAACATGCCCCGTGAATCCCTCTTCCGCCGCCACTGTTTCCCACTTCCCTTTCTTCAAGTCCAGCGCCGCCGCTTTGTAAGGCGTCCCAAATCTTTCCGATCCAATCACCACCACCTTCCCCTGCCACGCTGTCACGTACGCCGTGTTCCTGACGTGGCTAGGCAGCTCAGCCACGGCCTTCCACGTAGACCCCTCGAGCACCGCCACATCAGCGTCACGACATGTCAGCATCCTCCCATCCCCACTGTCCACGCAGCTCCTCTGACACGTGGCGGGCTCCATGAAATCCTCCCGCACCGGGCCCCACCGCCAGGTGGCTGCGTCGAACGCCTCGGCGCTCGCCTCGAACCGCCCCTGCATGCTCGTCGGGTAGCCGCCGACGACGTGGAACGCGCCGCCGTGGTAGACCCCCCTCGCCTCGTCGCGCTCCCCCGCCATGTCGGGCAGGGCCCGCCACGCGTCCTCCGCCACGTCGTACGCCAGCGCGGACCGCAGCGCGCTCTTCTCGCCGTCGTGGCCGCCCGCCACGAACACCGTCCGGGCGCCGTCGGACGCGCACGCGAAGAAGAGGCGCTCGCCGCCGGGCATGGCGGCGCCGCGCCGCCACGCGGCGGAGACGAAGTCGTAGATGAAGACGGCGGTGGAGGACTGCCACGTGTCCGGGTCCAACCCGCCCATCACCACGAGGCTCAGCCCGACACCCACCAGCTGGCAGTACATCGGCAACCCGTCGGAGAAACCCGGAATCGGCGGCAGCTCCGACCATAAACCGGTTTCCGGTTCACAAATCGTGAGACGGTAAGACGGAACTGCCGCAGACTTCCGAGTATTGACCTCCTGAGTCGGGTCGACTCGAGCCTGAGCCATGACAACGACTCGCCGGGTCAACCCAGAGTTTTTGCGGCGGCGCCAGAACTCCGGCAGCTGAAGCTCCCGCTTCCAGCTCCGGCAGACTGAAACGACGGAGGACAAGTCGTTGTGGGGGACTCGGATCAGGCATTCAAGACCCAAATCCGAAGGGAGACCCGGAATGAGATCCGAATCCATATTGAAAGAAACAAGTGTATGAAAGAGGAAATCAAGATTGGTTATTTATAATCGCCGGAAAAAGGAAAAAGGGCTTTTGTCCTGTATTTGGGATGAAGAGATGGAGCTTTTTCTTTATCAAGATATTATTGTATTGAACGAGAGGTGAAGGCAAAAGCTTCTAGAAGGTGGGGGGATTTGGGAAAAGATTTACGAAGACAAGGAAACATAGAAAAAATCGACATGCGCTTGAGTTGAGGTTTTCGCCTTTAAGTAGAGAGAGAGTGAGGTCTGCAACTGGGAGAAGTGTTCTAGATAAAAGGTCAAAAACCGAATTATTAGTCTGTGGGCACAAGCCATTAATAATTCTGCTTTTTGTTTTTAAAATTAAAGTTTTGCTGCCATATTCTTGTACTATTCGCTTTTTTATTTTTTTAACCAATAAGTAAAGTTTTACGGATTTTGATCATTTAATTTATTTTTTTAAGTATATGAATTGTGTATCAAAATTAATAGTATTATTTTTTTAAAGAAAATTCTCAATTTCAATTTAATTTGGTTTAGTTTAATATTATAATATTAATTAATTAGCAATTTTTTATTAATTCAATTACGGTATATAGCTAAAATTAAATGCTAAAAAATAAATAATAAACCTTAATTGAATTGATGAACCCTAGTTAATTAGTGTAAAATTAGACACAATATATAAAAGTTGATGAAAAAATGAATAAGAGTTAAGAAAAAACATTTTTGGTTTACAGTTAGTACACTCTAACGAAAAATAGAAGATTAAATTTCTCATAATCTACAATCTTAATCACTTTGCCACTTCTATATCCAATTTTACCAACTTGAAAAAGATTCATAACAATACGTGATAATTATTGAAATCTACCTAATGGAATGTAAAATATACGTACTTTATTTTTTAAACGAAAAAAATCAGAATATATGATGTGGAAGAAATCATGGTGTTTAGGTTGGGCGTATAGTTTTATTATATATAGTCCAGATTCCTTATCTTTTAAGTTAATCAACTAAATATTTATAAAAAATAGCAGATGAGGTTTTGTCTTTTTTTTTTTTTCCTTTCTAATTTGTGTTTTTAAATAATTAAGCAATTGGCATCTATTGTCTTGTTCTGTTGCATCGGGACATAAGGAATGCCGTTTTTGAGCCCATAACTGTTTTATATATTTGTTATTATGATTTATTTAATGATCATTTAAAATGTACTATGAGAGATGTAATTGTTTGAGTTGAGATAATGATGCATAATAATAAAATTAGAAAAATAATAAATAAATAAATAAATAAAAAGGCTTCTGATAAAACGTTTACGCTCCCTTAAGCAATTGATAATCACTGATCACTCTGTAAATAAATGAAAGTATTTTATTTAGCCTGTTTGTATATACTCCATCTGAGAATTTATTAATTTCTGAGACTAGGATTCATGTTTAGGAAAAATAATGTGTAAATAACAATTAGGAAAATATATATATTTTTAATATTAAAATTAAGTGCATATTATATAATCTATTTTCAAATTTAATACTACATAAAGTAAATACATTTAGATCCCGATGCTGAAAATATACGTAGTAAAAAAGAAAACAAAACATAGAACGGTAAAAAAATTAATGGATGCTAATATGTGTAGCAAATTAAAAGATGTAATTCAATTTTGCTGCATAAGTGTTAAGATTCATGGCTGAACTTTTAAAATTTAACTTTTACTAAACTATATATATTTATAATATTTTCTTTACACTATATTATTATTATTATTATTATTATTATTATTATTATTATTATTATTATTATTATTATTATTATTATCACTTCACTCATAAACACATTCAATGTGTTCATAGTTTGCCGGTGAAACATTCCTCTCGAACTTTTAATTCTTTTTTTTTTTTTTTTTTTCATTTTCGGATGCAAATGACTTGATTTCACCAAATATATATCTGTTTTGTTTTTCTTCAATACGTGGTAATCCACGTGTATTTTCAGCCACCGAAAATCGAATGCAAAATGGCGTTATTTCGCCGCATATTTTTGCTCTTTTTCTTCACATGCATGATAATTCACGTGTATTTTCAGCAGCCGAAAATCGATGCAAAATAGTGTTATTTATTTATTATTATTATTTTTTTAACAATGAACATGAAAAGTCACTGTAAAAATAATTAACATATAATTTAATATCACATCCCGAAAGATTCGAACTTCAGGTATTAAACCCTAACCGCTAAACTAACACACACTACAAAATAGCATCATTTCACCGCATATATTTTTGTTTTTCTCAATTTGGAAATCCGCATGTATTTCAGCCGCCAGATATAAGTCCTGTAAAATTGAAAAGGAAAAAAAATGATTTAAAGTATTTTGTTATAATTTTTCCATAAGTTGTGGTATATTTGTTGAAATAAAAACTTCAAACGAGAGTATAATTGGTACTATCCCAAAAAAAAATAATATTATTAACACAAATAGCCTATGATGGAAGTTCGTTATGGCTAATGTTAATGCTAGCAAGAAAATTAAAGGAAAAAGTTTATTACTACATATGAAAGAGAAAGGGAAATTAGTGGAATTTATTTGCAGCGAATAAAAAAATGTATTGTCAAACTAAATTTTTCCCACTCTATGATCAAATTGCAACCCCAGCATTCAAAACTATGGATAAGAAGCAACTTGCCTTGCAATTTGTGGCGTTTGACGTAATTGACTTTGACTTTGGCATAGTTATTTGTAATAATTTTGTTATTTATCTCTGTCAATATCCCTTTTGATCATAATGAATGAGCAAGTCAATGACTTCTTGAATTGAAGAGACAATTTAATACTAATAATAATTTTATAAAGTAGGAGTAAGCCTGAATTTGATAGGTTTAGTAATATTTTAAGGGACACACTTGGGTCAGCCGGAGGCACCGTGCGGCCGGACTAAAATAATAATACTCTTATTCATATAGATTGACACTTTTCTGTATAAAGATTGACACTTTTAAATTATCATTTTATTCGTAAAATAATTATGTTAAATATTAACACTTTTATTCATATAGATTGACATTTTTCTATATAAAGATTGACACTTTGGGCCCGGCCGCACAGTGTCTCCGGCTGACACAAGTTTTTGTCATATTTTAATGGGTAATTAATGAACTCAACTTGGGTAAATATGCCAAGTATTTTATCTCTTAGAATAGCTATCTTCTAACATGTGTTCTACATTATCTTCTATACTTCAACTTGGAGTACATTTATTGCATGAATGCGACTTAATTCACATGAAAGATTGAGGGAAGTAATAGAACACTAAACAAAGTCGTCAGCACATCACGATAAGATTTTTTAAGAAAATATATTTACGCCGTGTTTACTTTAAATTAAAAGGAACTACAAGAAAATATAAAGGTTATTTTACCATTTTATACTTTACTACTCCAATATAAACGACTGTATAAATCTATTATCATTCAAAATATATAATAGTATAAAAATTGTAATTTCTCTATTTGTTAGTATAAATTTATACAATATTATATTACCATAATCGATCCCTTTAAATAAATGTATAAAAGGTAAACAACCCTAAAAAGTATAGGCATCTCGAGCACTTATTTGCCTATGTCTTAAATGTTTGTATTGTTTGGTTTAAAGTGATGTGATAAAGTTTTCCTTTTCAAAAAAAGAATGGGCGGGGAGGATGATCGGAAATCCAAGCCATATATGTTAGTGGAAATCCTTTTCTGTTCTGGTTTTTGAAAGTGGTATAAAATTAATCACAATTCTTCACTAAAGTCTTCTAGAATAAAGTGAATTTAGGAGTGGCACATATTTGGCCGGAGAAGGCATGGGCCATGTGTTGGAAAATATTTAATCAGGAAATAAAATTTATTATTTTTTTAGCATTTTTATTGCCTAGAATTATTTAAGTCCTAGCTATTGATTTTCATGAAAGAAACACCTGATTCTTCACGATATCTGAAAAAGAAATATAATTGGGTCAAAATAATCGAAGAGACTCCAAATAAAATGAAGAAAATTGTGATGCACTCTTGACATTTGAATTATTCATCCTTTTATAAATTAATTATGACGTAAAGGGGAATAGACATTTAATCAACATAAGTATTTCTTACGCTATTGGAATGGGAGACAGCAGCCTCCAATTTAGCCAGATTTTATTGATTTTTTTTTTTAATTTATTAATTAATCTATTTATTACAGATTCTGCAGTATTACCCTGTTTTCTACGCCTCAATTGGTCTTGTACCATCCGAAGACAAATCTTGCAATTTCGTACTAATTAAAAAAGAAGAAGAAAGCTTTGTTCTCTTGTAATTGGATTTCTTATTGTCAAAGAATTCTAAATTAGATTTCATTTTTTTTGGGATTGCTTGTCAATTTCATTTAACGGGTCAATTGAGTGGTGGAAGAAGAGAAAGAAATTGTACTCCCTCCGTCCCACTTTAGTCTCATTTCATTATTTTATGCTTCATATATATCAATCTGATATCTAGTGGAACAGAGAAGTATAATGAGAAACATAACCAATAAATTTTATGCACGTGCTTGAAAATTAAAAGATACTACCTCTATCTCACTATATCAGTCCTATATTGAATTGACACAAGAACCAAGAAAGAATGAAATATGTGACTATAAACAATTATAAGGACATAGAGTTATTTATAATCAATATTTTTTACCATATAAGGACATGAGACTAATAAGTGGGACGAGCGAAAATGACAAATGAAACTAATATAGTGAGACGAAAATAGTACTCCTCAATCTCATCCTTCTTGAGCCATCATATTTAATAAAATGGATTGAAGAAGAATGGGACGGAGGAAGTATTTTACGGTCCCATTAGATTCCAATTAGGTTCAAGTCGGAGAGAAGACAAGAATTAGTTGTAGTTTTCTTTTTTCGTTTTTTATACTTTATATCGTAAAACATAAAATAATTATTACAAATGATGAATGAATACTAATACAAATCCATAAGTATTTTTCCTTTTTCTTCGGTGAATACAATACTTTTTTCTAATAATAATAATAATAAAAAACCTAATAGAAGCTGAAACTGGGCCTAGGTGGGGATATCCTGGGCTGGGCTTATAATGGGCGTAGTCATGAGTTTAGAAAATAGACCAGATGGAGCCCACTTCAAGTGTAGAGACTCAGCCCATCTAATCCACCTGTTCAACTGAGCCGGGCTCAACCGGGATTGGGCCGATCTGGGCTAGGCGGCGGGCTTGCAGAGTTGACAACTCTAAAACATGCCCTTATTATATTTCCAAACACCCATGATTAATTATTACTAAAAATTGCAATGCTAAAGAAAATTATATACACTCATTATGGAAACCACCAATATTCATGCATGAACACACACCATAATAAAGGTGAATGTGCATTCAACGGAATCAACCGTAGCTAGTGAAATGGCCGGTCACTCTGCTTGCCGAAAATACCCCTTCCATAAGTAGAAGAAATGACAGCAATTAGGAGTGGGGACTGCAGCAGCACGAACGAGAAGATGGGCAAACAAGTAAGCACAACCGCTGGTATCAGAACCCACGCATTCTTGCGTCCAATTCCAAACACTAGATACACAGTCGAACTCGTCATCATAAACAAGATAGAAACGAAGAGGGTAACGAGTCGTTGCCACCTGGCACTGTAATAGCAGTAGCGAATACAACCGTTACAATCAATGCCGCAACAATGGTGCATGAGTTAGCAGTATCCTTCATCCATTTCTCGCCTTCCGCTTTCAAATTTTTGTGCTGTTTCGTAAATATCATCTCAGCCGTTTTCCCAGCGTGGTTCGGCCTTCCCCTATGATAATCAGACGTTTGTTGAATATATGTGAGGTATAAAATAATGAAGCCTCTGCATAAATACCTTAAACCATTGTAATTCGCGCTGCATTTGGAGCGCCCGAGCCTAAATTGAGTTTATGAGGAGAGGCCAGAGCGGCGGCCAAGTGAAGTACGGAGTTTCCAGAAGAGTCGATTATATTTGAATAGTAGTATCTGTGGTTGGTAGTCTAGTACATGAGATTAAAGACTTCGACACAATGGTTTCGCACAGCCAAGTGTAGGAAAGTCTCACTAGCGGTGGCATCCTGAGAATGAATTGCAGGAGGAAATGTGGCCACAATTTCTTGTATAACCTCATGGTTTCCTAGCCGTGCTGCTATTAACACGGCCTCTACGTAGATAGCTGAAGCTTCTCCGTAGTTCAATGATTCCTCAGTGCTTGCTCCCGCATTAGTTTCTTCTTCTTTACACTAGGCACTGAAATGGAAACTTAGAGTAATAACAGACATTTCATATGTGATTATACGATCGTGTGTGTTTTGTGTTGTGGGATTAACTTTATTACCTAAATCTTTGATAACTTCCGAAATGGTGGAGTGCAATTTTTCGGCCAGTTTGCGCCACCTAGAAGGCTTTGTGTGGTGAGGAGTTGACAATTAAAACTTCACTTGTGTAATAGACCTCAAGAATATTGTACGAGTAGAAAATTAAGAGTATGCACAATGCACATATGCAAGTGATATACCTTCTTCATTACTCTAGTTTGCTTTGAAATAACAAGCCGAACACAATTAGTACAAGTGACAATGTTTGTGGAAATCAATCAAGTCATAAAAGAAATCAACGATGAACTTAATCTAGCTAGGTTGGTGTTATTAATATTTTTAAGACAATAGTGGTGCGCGCGCGCACACACATATATATATATGCATTATGTGAGGCAATTGATGTGTGGCTATGTTAGTTACATCCAACAAATCTCACATCTGAAATATAAGGTAGATAAGAACTTGTATATAAGGAGAGCATCACCACACTAATTTGAGGCATTTTGGAAAGGAGCTCAAGAACAAAATCATGTGGACTTAGCCCAAAACAGACAATATTATACTAATGTGGTTCGTGACTAGTCTGACAATCCTAAAAGATCAATTTCTTGTAATTGAAAAAAAAAAAAAAATCATGAATCAAAGATAGTGTGGAAGATCAATTTCTTGTAATGAAAAAAAAAATCATGAATCAAAGATAGTGTGGTTTGGTGGCCATTCTGGCAATCCTAAAAGAGGCTAAAAGATCAATTTCTTGTAATGGAAAAAAAAATAAAATCATGAATCATGTGAAGAAAAAAAAATCCAAAAGCTGCCCATTAAGTTTCAAAAAGAAATCAAAATGCACCATCTCAATTGAAAGAAAATAAAAAAGATAAAAGCAATGAGAAAAAAAAAAAAAAAAATCCAAAAACTGCCCATTAAGTTTCAAAAAGAAATCAAAATGCACCATCTCAATTGAAAGAAAATAAAAAAGATAAAAGCAATCTTCGTAGAAAATAAAAAAGATAAAAGCAATCTTCATAGAAAAAAGAAGAAGATAAAAGCAATATTCAGTAGCACTTGTAGACATGAATCATGTGAAGAAAAAAAAAAAAACCCAAAAATTGCCCATTAAGTTTCAAGAGTAATGCTCCCTTACCTACCACGAGCATACTTAATATGCTCACAGTTGAGGTGACGAAATTATATTTAAGAAAAATATTAATTAATATAACTTATATAAATAAACTTTACCATAAAAAACTAAACTCTATTAAAAAAAATAGTGAACCCCAAAAGAAAAAATTATTGACGTGACATTGTCACGTCAGCCGTGGGCCAACCGTGGGCACATTAAGTGTACCCACGGTTGGTAGGGATCATTTCTGTAAGTTTCAAAAAGAAATCAAAATGCACCACCTTAGTTGAAAGAAAATAAAAAAGATAAAAGCAATCTTCGTAGAAAAAAAAAACAGATAAAAGCAATCTTCAGTAAAAAAGATAAAAGCAATATATTCAGTAGCACTTGTAGACATGCATCATGTGAAGAAAAAAAAAATCCAAAAACTGCCCATTAAGTTTCAAAAAGAAATCAAAATGCACCATCTCAGTTGAAAGAAAATATAAAAGATAAAAGCAATCTTCGTAGAAAATAAAAAAGAGAAAAGCAATGTTCAGTAGCAAATTAAAAAGATAAAAAAAAAAAAGAAAGATAAAAGCAATCTTCAGTAGCAAATAAAAAGATAAAAGCAATCTTCGTAGAAAATGAAAAAGATAAAAGCAATCTTCATCTTCAAGTAGCAAATAAAAAAGATAAAAGCAATCTTCAGTAGCACTTGTATGAGAAACAATAAAAAGATAAGAGAAAAAAAAAAAAAGAAAAAAAAAGAAGATAAAAACAATCTTTAGTATTCTCAAACACACTGCACCATCTCAATTGAAAAAAGATAAAAGCAATCTTCTTGTATGAGAAACAAATTCTCAAACACACATGACGACGCCGGCGACGACAACAACAACGACTATACTGTGACTACAAAGGCCGGGTCGCAAAATGAACTGAAAGTATGAACGCGGCAAGTGCTGTGAAGGTAAACAGGAATAACTGATCAGAACCGATGCTAATGAAATGGAACATTGCTCTGCTTTCCAAAGACACCCTTGCCGAAAGTAGAAGAGACTGCCCTATAGAGAACTGGCATCTGCAGGTATAGGAACGAACATACGGGCAGAGCCGGAGCTGAAGCCGCCAGTACCAGGGCCGGCCCTGACAATCTCAGGGCCCTAGGCAAAATCAAATATATGGGCCCCCTTATATAAAAAAAATATTTAACAAGTTCGAGAAATAATTTACAATATTTAGTTAGACAAAGAATTATTTGCGGTCCGCCGCAACATGCGATCCAATTAATTTTAACCCAAAACCTAACAGTCCCACAATTTTAGGTTCAGGTTATATGGAGTGGCGAAGGCATTCCGCACCATTAGACCAGGCTGATGGACTTGAGATCCTCTATCCCCAAAATGGTATCCCAGTGGTGTCCCAAAATTCAATTTCTATTAATTTTGTTCATTTTCTTCAATAAATTTATTTTATAATGACTTAGTTTAATTTTATGATTATTTTTAAGGGTTCACCCATGCCATTAGGGTTTATATTTATTTTTTAGCATTTAATTTCACCTTTATTAGTACTCCCTCCGTCTCGCCGAATTCGCCTTGTTTCTTTTTTGCCTTTTTTGACATGTTTTTCCACGCTTCTCGAATTCGGATTTTAAAATGGATTTTTAAAGAATTCTTTCTTTTACGGGATACTACGACTGTCGTAGTATCCCATAAAAGAAAGAATTCTTTAAAAATCCATTTTAAAACTCATCATCGAGAAGCGTGGAAAACGTGCCAAAAAAGGCAAAAAAGAAACAAGGCGAATTCGGCGAGACGGAGGGAGTATATTATAGTTGATAAATTCAAAACTAAAGTATATAATTTTAAAAAAAAAAATCAATTTTTTCTTATAAATGTGTATTATGATTTTCTAAATTATAGTATGAGCTGATGGGATGGGAGTGTATCAGATATCATCACAGGCTGATGGGATGAGAGTGTATCTCATTTAGTTATGAGCTACAAATTGTACAATACAATTATACAAAATAGATATAAAATAAATAAAATTAAGTCCCAAATAGATACAAAGAAATAGAATACGAAATAAATACACAATCTGCAGAACATGAGAACATGACGTGTAAACATTTTTTATAAAATTAAGTTGATTTGTAATTGTGGGCCTTTTGGAATGAGTGACGGAGGGCCCTTAACAATAAATTATTTGGGCTGAAATATATATATATATATATATATATATACATATACTACTCTCTCCGTCTCGTTGACTTCGTTCTGTTTCATTATTTTATACCTCACATATATTCAAGAAACAAGACGAAGTCAACGAGACGGATGGAGTAATATATTACTACTTATAAAAAAAAATTGGGCCCCATTTTTCGATGGGCCCTAGGCCCTTGCCCCCCTTGCCTACCCTCAGGGCCGGGCCTGGCCAGTACGACAACCCACGTCTTCCTGTTGCCGAACAACACACACACCGCCGAAGTAAAGGTCGCCATCATTAACATGATGGAGAGGATAAGGAAAAAGATGCCGATGCATAGAGTACGCGGCAACGTGGTAAGAAAATCCTTTTGTTTGAAGCTCGAGGTGTGGATTGACAAGAACATCAGTAGCGATGTGATGGAAGTGAAGAGAGAAGCAATGTCTGCAACTGCGAATGCTGTGAATGCTGCTCTTCGTCCCAAGAGCAACGGGTAGCCGGTGTCCGATTTGGTTCCACCTGGCACTGTAATAGCGGCTGCGAATACAACCGTCGCTATCAGTACTGCGGCGATCGAGCATGAGCTTGCAGTGTCCTTCATCCACTTTTCACCATCTATTTTTAGCTTTTTGTGCTGTATCCTGAATACAGCACTAGGCTTAAACCCGGCGTGGTTTGGTCGTTCCCTAATGTCAGGACTAACCATCTCCTCCACTACCTGTTGTTTAATCACCAGGTATAATTAATGATTAGTTTTCATGTGCTTGATATTAACTATATTAAAGAACTTTGGATCCTCTGTTTCAATTTAAGTGCCTTAAACGTGTCCAAAATTGTAATTTTTTTTATTAGTTTTATACATTTTTCAAATATACTATTTTGATTGACATTCGTAAATTCATTAAGCACGCACATGATAAATAATTACCTTGAACCATTGAAGTTTGATCTGCATCTGGAACGCAGGACCGGGTATGTTGGATATTTTAGTGTAATTGGATTGACTTGTTTGATCAGTATCATCATAATAATACATCATATGAGTTTGGTGGTGCGGAGTGCACGCTTATATGAATTTATTATGATTTTAGGGGCGAAGCCCCTAAAGGACGGGGGTTCGGGGGCAGCGCCCCGATAGCGGGGTCCAAGGGGCGGCAGCCCTTGGCGGGGTCCAAGGGGCAGAGCCCCTGGCTGGGGTCGAGCTGCCAGAATTGCTGTGTAGAAAATTCATCATAAATTTAATTTTCGGAATTTCAAAGGACTATTTTACAATTTCTGAAAAGTTGCAAAAAACCGCATTTAAACTGATGCGAATTAGTTTCTCATGGGTGCTGATCACTCTTCTCGTTCTTTTTTTGGTTTTGGATTCTCAAAACATTACATACTAAAGTTCAAAACTCTGAATTGTATCCGATTGAATAATTCGATAGAACCGTCGAATTGATTCGATCTGAAAGTGTTTTCACGCCTTTTAGAGAATCCGTTTTGTTTTGTTCGTTTGTCATATTTCTCCCCAACAGGGTACTATATCGAGCTTGCGAGCTGGTGCTAGAAGTGCAGCCAAAGGATGTTGTTCCTAGAATCGTCTCTTGCATTTATATAGTGGTATTTATGGTTCATTTCTTAAATGAAGAGGAATGTAAACATGCTTATTGTTACAGAGCGGGTTTCTTATGTTGTTACCTTGAGAAATGAGGGTGGTGGTGGTTTGTAGTTTGATGGATGAAATGGCTGTTGTGGCTTGCTACTTCTTCTCCTTTCTCTTTCTTACTAAATGCTGCAGCCTTCTCCTACTCTCACCCTCTTGTTCTTCTCTTTCCTTTTCTAAGTGTTGTAGAGTGAAATATGCAGGGGAAAGGTGGAGGGAGCAGCCCTTATAAGGCTAATGTTGGGGTCAGTTTTCAGATTGGAGTGACGTAGTAAGCATGTTACTTTCAACTTGATTTGAAGGATGCCATGCTTCGGCTACTATTCACAGCATGGTGGAGTTCCTACATCTAAGGAATTTGAAGACTTTGATGTAGTAGAACGATTTGATGGAATTCTCCCCAAGAAAAATGTGTGGTTTCCTTGCATTCCTTATGTATTTAATCAAAGCCTACAATTGTTGACTTTTATGTACTATGTAAATTTATTGCTTTATCTCTATAACATAATTATGGTTTGTAGAGTTGTATGTATAGATTTTGGCTACAAGCTTTTCTTTATTTAACAAGGGCTTGTATCTTGGGTGTGAAATGGGCTTGGCCCAACAATACTAACTAATGGGCTTGGCCCCTTAGCTTACTTCATACTAATAAATCTCGTGGATAGATAATCAAAACACTCGAGTCGATAATAATCAAAACACTAGAGTCGATTTATTCTTAGCTAAGAATAATCGAACGGATATTCATATACTTAATCAAAATAATGCAAGCAAGTATCTAATCGATTATTCGAGAATTAACTAAGAATTGTAGGGAATCAAGTGTCTACTCGATTTATTAGAGAATTTCTTATAGAGAACTCTATTATATAGAAGTGAAATTAAACCACTAAAAGCGAATAATTTCCTTAAATATTAAACTTCTAATAATAGATATAAAATACGGGACGCTACATGTCCTTAGTATTTGCGATTTGTTGACCGAGACACTTAAAAAAAGAGGAGGGAGTAAAAGTTATGTTTTCGATGAAAAAATAAATGTGATTTATTAGTTTGTGTGAAAATAAAAAGAAACTTAATTGGATATATGGAGTAATATAATTATGACAAAGACTTGTATCAGTCCGGCCACATAGTGCGGCCAAATCTTTTTTGAAAGCAAAATAAATCCACTTGGCCCACAACCCAAAAAGAAGACCTCATAAAATTATTCAATGGACCTCAATGTGAGTCCGGGCTGATGCCAGTGTTTCCCTATAATAATTTACGGTTAACGTTTATAATTAAAAATTGATTTTTTTTTCCGCTGAATATATACCGTGGCTTTATAGTTATGCCGATCTTAATTCAATTAATAAAAGTAAAATTAATAATAGTAAAATTTAATAATTATAAATCTTAATTTGACTAATGAATCTTAATTAATAATTATATAAAATTAAATTAAATTATGAAAGCTCTCACAACACTCGTGTATGCATTCATCCCCAAAAAGCCTACAGCTGAGAGTAAGAGTACTGCCCTTTCTATGATTTGCGTATCTCCTTCTATTAAACCCTAGGAGATCTTCAAAAGATATACTTGATTAAGGAAAGTATATCATGTAGAATCTACCACAAATATCTTCATATCTTAAATACTACCTCCATCCCACTTAATTATCTCATTCACTTTTTGACATTTTCGGCACGCATTTCCACCAAAACCTAGTACGAGTTTTAAAATATAATTTTGAAGTATCGTTTCTTTTATGGGATACTACGAGTGTCATAGTATTGATATAAAAACTAGAGAAATGGACGATCACTCTGCTTGCCGAAAATGCCCTTGCCATAAGTATAAGAAATGCCCTTGCCATAAGTATAAGGTCATAACAGTCTACAAAATTTAAGCTACATACCTTATAAAAGACAATCTATTTTTGGATAAATATAAGGGCATTATGGCTAGCCATATTATGGCCCCATAGATTAATCCAATTAGTTATATCCTATTTAAAAAAAAATCCTTGGTCCGCCTCAATGGCTAGGAGGCGGAGGTTGCTGAAGCTTCAGAAGCGGCGAGTGAAGCAGATGGGTGCGGCGGCGGCGGGTAAGTAGACGCCTTTGATGAGAGAGAAAGAGAGAGTGACAGCTTGGGATTAGGGATTAGATTTGATTGGTTTTATTTCATTAAGGGTTTTTAAATTGAAAATGGCTAAAATTATGTATGTTATCCCTTTGATGGTTGTTATTTTATTTATTTAAGGGTATTAGCACTTCATATAATCAAGCAAGCAATTTAATTACCTTGCTTCCCTGTAAATGGTGTTGGTTCAGCTTGACAAGTCAACGAGGAAGCCACATTCACATAAATATATAATTAACTAAAAATTCAGATATATAATAAATTAACAGGTAGCATGTAAGAAATTGAGAAATTACCTGGTTTCCCGGTTGAAGGTGCACCTGGATAGCTAGACGGTGGTGGTGGTGGATAGCTCGATGGTGGTGGTGGTGGTGGTGGTGGTGGAGGACGAAAGTTATATACTGGTGGAAATGGACCTGGATAGGTGAATGGTGGCGGTGTATAGTTAGATAGTGGTGGTGGATTGTGGAAATTACCTTGCTTAGACTGAGCTGTAGAGAACTGGTTTTCGAGATCTTAACCAAACATCCCTGGCGCTATCCAAAAGAACAACATTTTGAACAACTTCATCACTCAACGCTCCCAAAATCCACCCCTTGACCAACCGGTCGATCCGCCTCCACGCCACGTAATCTACGCCATCTTTCAACTGCGGCGGAGCAGCTTCGCTGTCGATGAACTCGAGCAAGCCCTGGCTTTCTACGAGGCAGAGCATCTGCTCTTTCCACGACTTGTAGTTGTTCCAGCTCCCGTCGCGGCGGAGCTTCGAGGACACGAAATTCGCCACGTTGATACCGGAACCGCATTGTCCAGCTATTTGTGTTTCTGCAGCTGGGGGGGAGGAGGAGGAGGAAGAAGCCATAGACAACCTTACCTCTGTTTTCAGTTGCTTGGAGTTGGAGTGGAAGAATCTAGTGGAGAGAGAGGGGATTATTTCTAGCTTTAGTTTTCCTTTCCTTCGTTCGTCAGGTCTTTTTTTAATCTTTTTGTTTATTTATTAAATTAAATCAACTCGTAGCAAGCAGCCGAACAAGTTGAATACTCGATCCGCGTTTTCCGCAACGATAATTTATTATTTACTTGGCACACCTTACGGTAATTTATTTCATTATTATTTATACTCGCTTCAAATTTCATGATCAAATGTCTAACAAAATATATATATATATATATTTTTTAATTTTTTATAAATTGAAATTCATTTGGGGTAAGCCTTAAATTCTGTCTCGGCGATCCAAATATGTTGTGGATCACCAACGGACAATATACCTCGGAAAAAGCTGCATCGGCAAACAGGTCGTCGGACAGTCAGTAACAAATTTGTTGATAAAATCAGAATACCCGCTTAATTCAAGGGCGGAGCCAGAAAAATTTGACGGCAAAAGCTAATTTTCATATTTGAGATTTGAGAAAGAAAATTCCATACAATATAATTTAATAGCATGGACTTTTACACTAAATTGTGCATAATATAAAAAAAAATTCTTATAATTTTATAGCATGGTTGTTACAAATTTAAAATTCCGTCATGCCGCTTTAATCATTTTTCATGGTTGTTACAAACTTAAAAACACTATATTGATTTACAGTAAAACCTGTATACAGTAATATTTTTTTTTGGTACGAAGAATATATTCCATTTCCAAAACTATCCCAAACTGTACAACCTCTCCTTACATCATCTTTCCTCCATATGTTACCTCCTATTCACATGCTGTAAATATCTATCTATTTTCCTATCAATTGATCCACACCACGCAAGAATAAACATGCATTGATTTGCAATGATATCTATCGAACCCTGTATCCCTCGCATTCTCCTGTGATTCCTTTCTTGCCAGATATAATAAATCAGCACAGTCACCATGCATCTATACACCCTCTGCCTCCCACTGTTTGTTGTGCATTGTGTTATCAAGTATTGCTTCTCCTCATTCCATGGTTTAGCTCTACTGTTCACTCCACAGTACCTAGCCACTTTCCTCCACACTTCACTGGATAGCTCACACTCAAAAAGAGATGGTCAATAGTTTCCTCTTCCCTTTTACACAGACTACATTCTGATTCCACAGTTATTCCACATCTCTGCAGGTATTGGCAGGTAGCCAGTTTTTCATGCATCAACAACCAACCTACAAACTTGAATTTTGGGGGAGCTGTATTCTGACACATTAATTTAGCCCAGGCTACTTTCTGTACATTCCCCATTAGAGCTTTATACATCTTCTGTATAGAGAATTTAGGCCCCTCAATCCATCTTCTCCCCTCCTGCATTTGTCTCACATGATCTCTTGCCTCCAAAATTTTCCTCACTACCCATGAACTCTGTGGAGGTATCCTCATGTCCATAATGTCTTGCTGCTTAATATAATAACCGTGTACCCATTTGATCCAAATTCTGTCTTTTTTCTGATGCAAGCTCCATAGCAACTTGCATATAGCAGCCTTATTCCACACATTCAAATTTAAGATATTCAGTCCTCTAGCATGAACTGGCAGCACTACTTTATCCCATGCAACAAGCGCCCTTCGAGAGGTATCTGCTTTCCCTGTCCATAAAAAAATTCTGCAAGCAACTTGTATAGCTTTCAAGATCTTTTGAGGCAAAACAAAAATCTGACTCCAGAACATTTGCACACCAAACACAACTGATTTAATTAACTGCACCCTTCCTGCGTAGGATAACAACTTAGAGGCCCAACAGTTTATTCTTTGAAGAATGTTCTGAACCAATGGCTGACATTGCACACTAGTTAATTTTTGAGTGGACAGAGGGACGCCTAAATATTTGAATGGTAATTTTCCCTCCACCATCCCAGCAACCCTCAGTATATCTTGTTTATCATCCTCAGAAACTCCCCCAAAATATATGCAACTTTTCAGCTGATTTGCTTTCAAACCAGAGACTGCAGCAAAATGATCTAACACTCCCATCACCCGAGTAACAGACCCTACATCACCCCTAGTGAATAGAAGGAGGTCATCTGCAAAACATATATGCATCAACCCTATCTTCTTACACCTTGGATGGTAATGGAAGTCCCTCTTCTGCTTTAATCCCATTAAACATCGGTTTAGGTACTCCATACACACCACAAAAAGGTAAGGAGAAATAGAGTCTCCTTGCCTAATTCCTTTCTTTGCTACAAATGGCGCTGTGAGCTCCCCATTCACATTAATAATGTAAGAGACTGAAGTTAGGCAAGTCATAATCCATTCAGTGTACCTATGAGGGAACCCCAACTCCAGCATCATATATTTGAGAAATGGCCATTCAACTGAGTCATACGCTTTCTGTATATCCACCTTAATCATACATCTAGGAGAAATCTGCTTCCTAGTGTAACCCTTAACCAGCTCATGACTAATGAGGATATTATCAAAAATCAACCTCCCCTTCACAAAAGCAGACTGACTGTCACAAATTATAGTATCCAATACCTGTTTCATCCTGTTTGCCAATATCTTGGACACAATTTTATACAACACTGTACAGCAGGCAATGGGACGAAAATCCTTAACACTAGTGGCATTTTCACACTTCGGTAACAGAGTAAGCACAACTACATTTATCTCAGCAGGTAACTCACCATGTTGAAAGAATTATTTGACAACATGCACAAGATCACTACCAATAACGGGCCAGCTCTGCTTGAAAAAGCATGCATTGAAGCCATCCACTCCCGGAGATTTATTTGAATCCATGCTGAACACTGCTTCCTTTACTTCCCCATCAGTACAATCAGCTTTCAGCATTTGTTGCTGATGTAGTGTAAGCTTTGGACCCCGAGCTACAATATTTCGATCTACCATATCTAGCCTCTCAGCTGCAGTTCCCATAAGCAGCCTATAGAATTCTCTGACTTCATTCTTGATCATATTCTGGCCCATACAAATACTTCCATCTGCCTTGACTAATCTGGATATAACATTAGTATTTCTTCTTATCTTGGTGTAGGCATGAAAGAACCTAGTATTCGAATATCCCAGTTTAATCCAATCCAACCTTGATTTCTGGTGCCAAATTCTCTCTTCAATCTTACTCCATTTGTCCAGTTCTATCAACAGTCTCTTCTCCTCTTGAATCAGTTGAAAGTCCCCCCTAGCTAATGATAAAGATGCCTGAGTCTGCTGCAGTTTCTGCCTGAGCTCTTCAACTCTCTCAGAAGTGCGGACAAACCACCTAGTATTCAGCTTTTTCAGAGGCTTCTGCAACCTTAAACACATCTTCCAAATATCCTGCAGCTGAACCTGACTCCTCTCCCTTTTCCAGTTATCTCTAATAAGCTGCTCATATTGTTCATGCTCAGCCCATACGTTGTAAAATTTAAATAAATTCTGTCTGACTCTCAATTCTTCAAACCTTAACACCTGTGGACAGTGGTCAGAGATACCTCTTGCTAGCCTCTCTACTACAATACCTGAGAATTCAGCCATCCACAAAATATTTGCAAAACATCTATCCAAATTTGACCAAATTCTGTGGTTGCCTTCCTGATTATTTGTCCATGTGAAGTGATCACCCACTGGCCTGACCTCTACTAGTTCATTCTCCTCCACACATTGTGCAAAATCCACAATATCAGCTTGAGTCACAGGATTCCCTTGTTCCCTGTCCTCCACAGATAGGACAGCATTAAAATCCCCTCCCATTATTAAAGGATATTGTGCTTCCTGAAATTTCTGTGTAACAAAACTCCATAATGCCCTTCTCTGCTCTTGTGTATTCTGAGCATAAACTGCAAGAAAATGATGGATTTTCCCAGAGAAAATGTCCAGAATTTCACAAGACATAGCTTGTTCATGTGCTTCCTCTTGTTTTACCGTCACTACTTTAGGATTCCAGCACACCCATATCCTTCCATTTACTGCAAAGTTGTAATTATGTATATATTGCCATCCACTACACATTCTACTAACTATTTTTTGTGCATTTTCTTTTTTAACCCTAGTTTCTAAGAGGACTGCAACATCCACCTTATTCGCCTTTAAAAATACTTCAATCTCCTTATGTTTAACTAGTTTGTTGCAGCCTCTAACATTCCAAATAGCTATTCTCATGTTCCATCTATGGGGAAAAGGTCCCCGCCCTCAATAGATGGAAATGCCTCCAATTCAGAAAATGGATTACCAGTTGGGACATGTAAATGTCCTACTTGAATAGATGTATGTACTATCTGTTTAGGCTCTGTCCAAACTTCCTTCTCTGATTCTAGAATAACAGGATCCTTGCTTCTTTCTATCTTCCCCTTATCCTTGACTTGCCATTGCTTCTGTTTCTGATCCTGTATTCCACCTTCCTTCCTCTGTTCTTTACAAATGTGCCCAACTCTATGACACTTTTGACAGTACAAAGGTACCCATTCATAGTAAATTTTATGTTCTCTCACTACCCCCTCTTCCCCTTCAATCTGCACCTTATACAGCATCGGTTTGGTAATATCAATCTCTACCAATACCCTAGCATATGAAATTCTCTTTTGTTCCGTAGTACATTCATCCGCACAGATGGGATTACCAATAACACTAGCAATCCTACTTAATGAATCACTGCCCCAACATGATAAAGGCAGATTTGGTAGTCTGATCCATAATGGAATCTCCTTCAGTACTTCCTTCTCAAAACTAAAGTCAGCTACCCACTCCTTC
Organism: Mentha longifolia; assembly: GCA_001642375.2. Taxonomy (NCBI): domain Eukaryota; kingdom Viridiplantae; phylum Streptophyta; class Magnoliopsida; order Lamiales; family Lamiaceae; genus Mentha; species Mentha longifolia. Next base: position 7,905,861 of record CM038116.1, read on the forward strand.
ACAATGATCGGCCTATTAGCAATTGTATAAGGTCCCTCAAACAGAATTCGATCTCGATCAACTAATGATGCAAACTTAACCATGAAATACCCCTCATGGTGGTAGTAAATTTCCATAGTTCCCACTACCCCACACTGTTTCTGAAGACAAGATTTAAGAAAGTAAATTGTCGGAGTCTCCCCAATCACATACAGTATAACCGCCTGTTTCCATTTCTCATTCTCCTTTGCAATCTCAGTAGAAACAAGTTTTGCCATAGGTGTACCTTTAATTAGCGTTGGAGCCACATATCCCAACGTCATTCCGCGTCGCCGCATCGGAGGAGCTTCGCCTTCTTCAACGGTCAACGCGTCCGCCTCTTTCCCACCTTCAGCTGCCATATCCTCAGCTTGTTTACCCACTGAAGATTGAATTTCCATATCCAACTGCTGCTTTAGAACTTCACTCCCCTTCGCGTTAATCCAGCTAGAATCCCCCCTTTCCGCATTCTTGGAACATTCCCCCTCCTCCCCTTTCGATCCAGTGGTATGGGTTATCACATCCACCTTCTTCGGTCTGCCTCTCTGCTTGCCGGCGCCCTTCGCCATGGCCGGAGATCTCGATGGCGCAGGTTAGCCATTATCCACTAATCGTGCGCCAGAAGAGCTTTTCCTTTTTAGATGATTTTTTATTTATTATTTTTATTTTTATTTTTATCTGGACTAGAAGAAATTATTACTATTGGAAGGTTATTCCTATGTAGAGTTTTACATATAAATTTTTTTTTGTTAAATTCAATTAAATACTACATCACATGTACATGTACCTAATTAATATATATTTGACTAATTAAACAATACATTCACTTTGTTAATACATGTACACAAAAATACAATGTATGAATGTAGAAAGTTTTAAAAATTATTTTTTATTTGCACATAAATACATGATCAATACAAGTTCATTTTTCACAAAATTACTAACTACTGTATTTTCTACTCCAAACAAATGGCACCAGATAAAAGAACTCAAATAAATAAAAAATTCGGGCTGAGCTATGCAAAATGAAAGAATTGCACCCTACTTGGAAGCAAAAAGATTTTGCAAAGTGGCTAGAAGATACTCATGGTTTGAAAGTATCCCAACCAAATTAAATTAAAATGTTGTCACAACCAACCATAGATAAGTATTTTAGGTCATCTTAAATTTTGTGTAATGATATTTTTATATATATATTTTAATTTATTCTTATATGGAGGTATAAATCCTTAAGACATGACCGGAAAAAAAAAATGTTTTATTACAATATAGAGATTATTCCTAAATATAACTGGTCCCAAATCGGGATCATGATTTTTTATTGCTATAGGAAGGTTATTCTTATATAGAGTATTACTGTATGAAGATTTTACTGTAATTAAGTTGTTTAAAGAAAATTTTCTAAGTCAAGAACTAAAGGGCCCACCATCATTTTGGCCTACACAAACTGCTAGCTGGCTCTTTTCACAATTGGTCAAAAATTGATGCTAAAGTTAAAACTAATTGCGACATGTTAACCTAATTCATTATGTATACACCAACTAGATACAATTCATATAAATAAATTAACAAAACCATGCAACATGCCTTCATGACATAGTTTGTTTTTATTTTTTTTGTCCCTTTCTCATTAGAAATTAATATTGAGACATGTTACCTCCAATTCATTTAAGTAGAGTCTCAAATTGAATTAGCACATGAACCAATGAAGAAGGAAATATGTGACTATAATTAATTCCAAGGAGATAGAGTTAATTGTAGTCAAGTATCCTTTGGTATCTTAGGAAATTGGACTACTAAATGGGACGGACCGAAATTGCAAATGTGACTACTTAAATTAGATGGAGGTAGTATTTTGGAATTATGATAATTAATTAATGTTATACTTCATTTTTATAAATTCTACTTATGATAGTATTTATCTTTGGAATGTATTATTAGAAATATAATAATTTTAGAATCCAAGAAAATTACTACATTAAAATATAAAACCTAGCAAAGTTTTAATGTGACTCTTCTTCTTATTTATCGTTCGCCGTGGAGCTTCGAGAAGACGAAGTTCGGCACATTAATTGAAGAAGCGTGCTGTGCTATGTGTTTCTGTAGCCTTTCAACCTTAATTACCTTTGTTTTGAGTTTGTTGGAATTGGGTTGGAAGGATTTAGTCAAATCTTTCTTTATTCAATTTATTTATAAATTTGAATTAACTCGTAGCAGCCGAACTAGTCGACAAATTCAAGACTAAGTCACGCAACGTCTTTTAGTTTTACCCGACGGCCGAAGGTGCAAAGTATTTTGGGTAAAAACACACAATTAAATTTGATTTTAGTTTTGCACATTGTTTAATTATAAAATTGATCGAGGAATTTTTCTAGTTTAAAATTATGCCAGTGTCAAATATGACTGAATTTAACTTGAAATTTTTGGAATCAAATTAGCGCAGAGTTTTAAGAAGTTTCGTAGTTAATTTGAATATAAATGTTGTATACATATATGTTTGTTATGGAAATGAATTGCAGTAAAATACGTTTTCTTTTTAATTAAATGGGGCCTATATAAATGACATAATTCTACCAATTTGGGACCCTCAAAACTCAATATTATTGTTTATGCTAGAAATATCATATTTTATTTGTGTGAATCATCAGTTGTACATCAAGTTGGGGTAAGTTTGACGTTCACATGTGGTTGTTACGCTAGAGGCGGATGATCCAAAACTTAGAATAATATATAAATTCATAATAAGCCAAGTTACATATGTCATCAGAAAATTGATGGAGAACTCATCATCCTTTTCAATCCCTATTAGATTTATGCATATTTTATGACACACCAAAAACATATGTCATCAGAAAATTGATGGAGTACGATTTAAGAGATTACATATAATAAAAATTTCTCAACTCTTAAACAAAGAAAAAAAAGATTTCTTGATTAATTAGTATCAAATTGAGCATGAGAGGTTATTGTACATAAGCAAATAATTCTAGTTTTATAATGTGATTAGCACCTTGATCGCTGCTTCCTCTTCACATAAAGAAAAACATTAGAGACATTGAAGATTAATTATAGTGCCAATAACTTAACATCTAATCCATACAGTGTTGATTAGAATCACAAATAATAAATGTGAATACAAATGGACCAAAAGAAGATATGAATATCCCAATAAAGAAAATGATAATTATGATTGATGGAACTAGTGAAATGGACGATTGCTCTGCTTGCCGAAAATTCCCTTGCCATAAGTGGAAGAAATGACAGCTATCAGTAGTGGGAACTGCAGCAAGACGAAGGACGATATGGGTAGACAAGTTAATGCACCCGCTGGTATGAGAACCCATGCACGCCCAAACACTAGAAACACCGTCGAACTAAAGGCTGCCATCATAAACAAGATGGAAAGGAAAAGAGTAACTAGGCCGATGCATAGTCTCCTAGGCAGAGCGTACAAAAAGTCTTCTTCCGCATAGCGCGAGGTCAGGATAGACAAGAACATCAATAGAGAAGTGGTTGATGTGAAGAGAGAAACAGCATCTGAAACTGCAAATATTGTGAATGCACTTGTTCTTGACATCATAGGATACCCAGTTTCTGATTCGTTTCCACCTGGCACCGTAATAGCCGCAGCGAATACAACTGTGACAATCAACGCTGCAGCAATGGTGCATGAGTTAGCCGTATCCTTCATCCATTTTTCTCCGTCTATTTTCAAGTTTCTGTGTTCTTCCGTAAATAAAATGGCTGGTGTTTGCCCGGCATTGTTTGTTCGTCCTTTAATAAAAGGACTCACAAACTTTTCTGCTTCCTGTTCATTCAATCGCCGTAAACAAGTTGCAATAAGTTTTTTTTTTTTCCTAAAAAAATTACGTATATATGAAAAAACTGAATGGAAATAAACACATTAATTAGTTACCTTAAACCATTGAATTTCACGCTGCATCTGGAGAGCTGCTCCCGAAACTAAATTCAGCTTGTAAGGAGGAGCCAGAAATGCAGCCATGTGAAGCATGGAGTTTCCAGAAGCGTCGCATAAATTTGAATAGTGGAATCTATGGTTGGTTGTTTGGTACATGAGGTTAAACACTTTTCACTTCGGTTTCTTACAGCCACGTGGAAAAGGCTTTGATTATTAGAACCAACACCAGTATAAATGCTATGAGGAAATGTCTCTACGATTACTTCTACAATTTCTTTGGTTCCTAGTTTAGCTGCTACAATCATGGCATCTGTGTAGATAGCTGAAGCTCTTTCGTATCCTAACGATTCCATATGCTTGCATATGGCTTTCGCAAGTCTTATTGTTAGCTTGCGCATCCGTTTCATTTTGTGAATCCTCTTTACGCAAGGCACTAAAAATGGAAACTAACTTAGATCAAAATCAAGACATTCCATCTATGTCTATTGCATACAAGACTCACTCGGTCCCACTTCAATTCGCACGAAAATAAATGGCACAATGAAATGTTAGGTGATGTGGTATAATGGTAAATATGTAGAGATGATAGAGAGAAAATATAAAGTGATTGTGATGGGGTATAGTGTTCAAAAAATAAATGTGCAAATTATTTGAGGACATACCGAAAAGTAAATTTGTGCAAAAAGATAAGGGACGGAGGGAATATTATTTATTACCTAGTTTTGAGATAAATTCCCAAAAAGTGGAGTGCAATTTTCGGATTTGTTTGCACCACCTTGGAGTCTCATCTGGATGGAAAGGATTGAACTATCAATACCATGTGCATATATAGTGTATTATGCATGGTTAGAACCATATTACACAAACAATAAGAAGCATTCTAAGGAGAATATAAATCTAATTAAAATTAAGAGACTTCAAAATAGTTATTTTGATAAAATAAAGGTAGATTTTAGCCACCAATAAAGAAATATATAAATTTTAGCTACTTTTACTATTTTACCCCCGATTCTATTAATTGCACAACAAATACACGACCGTCAAATACACGACCACTCAGTCGTGTAATTCTCGGCCGTGCAGTACAAATATGGGGCCGCTAGAATACACAACCACTACATGACTGATTGGTCGTGTATTACCCCACATAACATGTTGGTCCTCCCATTGACATAACATGGGACCGTCAGGATACACGACCGATATTGCATGACTGATTGATCGTGTGATTCTCGGCAGTGCAAGACAAGCATGGGACCACCAGAATACATGGCCGATTTGGTCATGTAAATGCGGTCGTGTATTACCCCGTATAGCATGTTGGCCCTCTTGTTGACGAACTATCGAAATACACGATCACGTTTACACGACCAATGGTGGTGTAATCGTCGTGGTCCTGTATTTAAGAACAGAAAAATCTAAGTTCGATTTTTTACAATCTCAAACATAATCTTATAAGGATTTAAGCAAACATATAAGAGCATATAACCACTTAATTTCACGATTAAACAAACATAAAAAAATCTAAAAAAATCTTCAAAATCCATTTCATATATACAAAGAGTAAATATGTCATTACATCATAAAAGTGGTTAAAATTTACATGTTACATTAGCAAAGAGTGATTTTTCGTTGGTACTAGACAATAGACATAGACATATATAGTCCTTTCTTTTTGAAATGACAAAGACACGTATGGGTGAAAACGGATCGGATACAGACGGATAGTGCTTATACCGTATCCTAACCCATATTTTTTTCTCGGATTCAGAGTCGAATATGGAAAAGTCAGATTCGGATACGAATTCGGAATATTAGGGATACGGACACCGGACGGTATAGGACGAATACGAGCCGAATTCGAATAAATATAATCGGATAATATATTTTATATGAAAATCATCTGGATGTGATTATGAAAAGATTAATGACTGTGAATCGTAGGCAAAAATTAATAATTAAAACACATTATTAATCCCAATTAATTTTATCCTTATTATTAACAATTACTACCTCTGTCTCATTTAAGTAGACCTGTATTCCGTTTTGGTCCGTCTCAACTAATAGACCTGTTTCCTTAAATGGCAAAGAATACTTGGCTACAATTAACTCTCTCTCCTCAGAATTAATTATGGCCACACAATCTCCACTCTCTTAATTCTTGTATCTACAGGAACCGTCCCTACTTAAATGAGACGGAGGTAGTAACACATTAATTAAAAAACTAATGACCCAACCCATTTTGACCCAACCCAAACATTCCCATATCACTTTGGCCAACCCATTTTCAATCCCAGAATAACACAAAAATAAAATCTCTCTTAAGAACAGAAAAAATATCGGCGGCTATGTGAGGCTCCAGAAGGCAGAAACACGACGACGGCACAGAGACGGCGGTGGTCGACGGTGGTGATAAAGCTGAATTGAGGCGGTGGTCGATGGCGGCGCTAGGTTTATGGCTGAAGCGGCGGCGATACAACTGCAAGGGAACGACGACGACGAACTTGCGGCGACGGTGCCGGAAAAGAGAACAGAGGGAGAGAGAGATAGGACGGAGTCCCGCCCCACTGATGTTGTCGAGGAGGCGGCGCCACCATGATATAAATTAGGGATTTCAATTGGGGTTTTAATTATGTAAATTAGGATTTTAAACGGATGTCAAGGGTTTTGATTAAGGGAAATTAGAGGGAAGGGAGATGATGGCGAAGGCGGCGGAAACGGTGAAGACGATATGGCACCGGCGGTGCTGCAAGTGTAGAAAAAAAAGGGCTGCGGGTAGTGGGTGAGAAGACCCCATGGTTTTGAAATCTATATATATATAAAGAGGAATCTTTCAATTGAATTTTGATTTCAATGGTGATTTTGTAAATATTATCAACTTTGAGGTCACATATCAATTCTCAATTACAACTGATTAATGGATCGGATATTAACTGCTATACGCACGATTCTTCCCCTCTCTCTTTTTCACGGCTTCTCATAGCAGAAACAATAACTGCACAGCAATTGAGAGACGAGGAGTGGCGACCACGAGACGGTAGAGGCGTTATATGTTATGGTAATATGCTTCTAGATCGTATGTGGCAACAAATTATTAGTTCCTTTGTTATAAGTGTATTGTTTAGTGTCTCATAGGTGTTTCCATGTTAGGTCCCCCTAAGAGGGATCTAGATGGAATTCAAGTGGAACTGCAACTAAAATGGATCTCGATCAAAAGACTGGCTAGCTAAGTAAAATACCATAGACCTTTGCAGTTTGTTTGTTTTAGCAATGATCATTGTTTGTGGTATGTGGGATGGTATAATTTGTCTATATACATTGTGGTACAGTATTTTTTTAGTTGGGTTTGTATCTAAAATGTTTAACACATATCATTGTTCTTTTAATTTTTGCATGATTGTTTTGCAATTAGTTTTAACAATTATTTCTCTGTTTTGATGTTTTGATGAAAGGCTGGAAATTGGTTATCTTGACACAAATGTCTGATAACCTATGACAAAGAATACGGCATAGGAGATACTAATGATTGTGATGAGATGAATTATTAGAATTTAAAAGAAGGTCTTTTACTTCTCTTCTTCAAATTTATTCAAGGTTAAAAACTGAGTGTTTGTCTTTACCTTCAATGGTAGTGTAGCTAGAGATATAATAAAACCCACAGCTGTGGTCTAGAAAAATGAGGCGGACATCCTCAAAAAACGGGCACCATTTGTGCCAAAATGGGTAGAACATTGTGAAGGGAAATCAAAATCCAACATAAATCTTCTGGATTATTGCCTTATCATACACACTTCATGAAGTTAAAGCATTTAGACTGTCACTAATCCTCTATAATATCTGGTGCAGGAGTGAATCCAATTGTTAGAATCATGTGACAAATGCATGTTTGAATTCCTCCTATGATGGACAATCAGTTTGTGAATAGCATATCAACCAAATCCGACTCAGTCCACAGATATAGATGTTCGGTAATATCTCAGCTCTAATACCAAAGGAAATATACATGGGGTATATATAACTCTTAATAAATGAATAAATGATATTGAGAATTGCAGTCATTCGTATAAACTGTATATGGTAATAGAATTGATGGATCACTAGAGTATATCATGTTTCGAAGTACTGCTCAATTCTTTGGTGTTGTGTGTCAAATTATGAACCTATGAACCCTACTTTTCTACAAACGAGCACTTTATAAGTAATTCTAATTTTGCTCCTTGACAGCTCCTGAAGATATTTTATAAGTATTTGAAAAGAAATGATACTTTTCAAAATTTGGTATAATATCCCCAGTCGATTCTTCTTTCATTTTTGCCCTTTTCCTACTTACAGTTTTTCTCTATTTTATTGCCTTTGTGAGGTATTGACTATTGAGCAGTTACATGGATTTCTGTTTATTTTTTCCTTTTCTTTTTTTGTTTATTTTTTCCCTGCGTATAGGATATTTTGATTTTTTTTTTTTTTGCATCTGAATCTAACATGTTTCTGAATTTATAATCTAATTAAAGGGTGGTTAGAGCAGGTGTGGTGGATTATCTTCAAACCTGAAACTAAAGTAAAAAAAATTGGAATCAAGTATGCCATTTTCTCTTGATTTCTTTTTTCACTTTAATTTTCTTGCTCAAAATATCCTAATTGTTCTCTTTTTCTATATGTATGCTTTGCAGCAATCACAATCTGTTTTCATTTGGTTTCTAATTGCAGTAATTATATTAACTATATATATTCTCAGTTTGAAAGTATAAAAATCTTGATCAGATGAAGTAGTAGTTGGAACATCTATGAATGACCTTCTTTCCACTATGAATATCAGTTATACTTAACATCTCACAGCTATTAGCTTGAATGATCAACTTATATTGAACAAGCAATGATTCCCGTTGTTCTCGGTGCTGCAGAGACTCTGACTCCCAAGATCATGCCTTAGGGAATAAAAAATGGTAAAATCTTGAAGAGAGTGACCACAGAAATACCATGGAGGGTGTTACAATCTGTTAATGAAATATCAGTGAGTGTCTTACACTCATAATTTAATCCATACCCATTGAGACATGTGAATTCTAGAATCCATCACTTACCATATCAAGATCCTTCATGTTGAGAGGATGCATATGCATTTACAACACTATGATGTCGAGATTGCTTAGGGCAAGAAGGACGGAGAAGAAAAGATCATGGCTATAATATAGTTTTATCATTTGTAATTAATAACCTATAAATTTTTATTTATGTACGGTATTTCGAATCAACTACGTTTGTTCGATATATTTTCACAATATTTTGCTTATAAATTTTAATTTCAGACTGTCGAAGTGCGCACATCCTGATTGTTCATCATAGAAGCAAGTGTCATTCTTAACTGCATATCTTTGTTTAATTAATAAGTGACGAGGAATGTAGTTAGTCCAGTGACATTTTAGTTGAAAGAGAACATCAATAAAATAATACTATGTGTTAGCCGATTGATTCTCATTTTCTATTTCTTCTTTCCTAAAAATATCTTAATTATCTGTTACTTTTTGTGTTTTCGTTTTACAACTAGAATTTATTTTTATATCTAAGAATTATGTTTTATCAAGCTTATAATATATTATATTCACACAATATATTTCTATATATATATTTTTGTTATTTATATAATACTGTTATTACCGTGCATCGCACGGGTGCAAAACTAGTTAAAAATAGAAAGGCATATAGTAAAATTCATCAAATTTTAAATGAAAATAGAAATACAAAATCTTAAATTTATTTTTTAATATTAAATAAATAAAATATGTTTTAAAATTCGGATATCCGGATTTGTTATCCGGATAATATCTGATAAAATATGGTAAAATTCGGATACGGTCGGATACTATGTAATCCGTATCCGAATGCAACTATCCATATCCGATCGGATATTAATTTTTTGTACCGAATTCGATACTGACCGGATACGGTTCTGGATCGGTCGGGAAATATCCGATCCGTTTTCACTTCTAAAGACAGGCATAAATATTACTCACTTCCCTTCGTCACAAAGACTTCATCTCTGTCCCTCAAATATATACATATTCTATTTTTGAAAGTTGGTCCATTAAAATCTACTCTATCCGTCCTAACCAAAGAGACCCATTTTTGGAATATATGTGAGTTAATATGTGACCTAATCCTCATACACAACACAACATACTACAATTTCTTCTTGAAACTCGCGCCACTCATAACAAAATATGACAATTTCTTCCTGAAACCCGTATAGATTTTGGGGACGGAAGAAGTATTTAGTAATTTGCTTCAAAAAACAAATTTGAGGCAAGAAATAACATAGGGTATAGAACAGACGCTTGCCTAAATTTTGGCTATAAATGGTATTTGGCTAAATTTATAAGCTCCCTAGGACAATTTATAAGCTGTTTGAGAGTTTATAAGCTCTAAAAATATGTTTGGCAAAATAAGCTTTCAAAGTGCTTATAAGCTTCGTCACCCTAACTCATTTTTATATCTTATATGCTCTTTCAAATAAATTTAGACAAGCATCCATGAATGACCTCATCAAATGCTTGTAGTTGAGGACTTGAGGTGAATATTCCATCACCAACTGAATACATACCTTCATCAATATAACACGAGTATACGAGACTTTCCCAGAAGTTGAGTTGAGTGTGGGCCCCGAGTTTTGTGCCATGAAGTGCTATACACTTGAGAGCTGAATTAAGAACCGGAGATTTCATCCTTGCGAGATAAGGATACATGTTAACCAATTCCAGCGCCTTATCTGCATGTATATATATGCCCCACAAAAATAAAAACCATCATCATCATTATCATTATTAGCTAGCCAACATTAATAAATTTTAAAATCCCAGGTTACTAGCTTACTGACCCAAGAAACCAGCAATTATTAAATAAATTAGAAGCAGAAGGCCCCTCTGACATGGGGAGATCATCTCTAGTGTGATGCATCATCAACTCAAGAGTTTCTCTATGGCCATACTCAGCTGCTATGTGAAGGGGGAAAATGTATGGTGGTGAAGTATTTGACATATGAAGCAAATGAGGGAGCCTCTTGATTAGTATTTCTGCTGCCCCATGGTTCCCCGTCATGGCAGCAATGTGCATTGCATTATATCCAATCTTATCCCTTTAGGACAACGTTGAATCATCGGATATAATTTCACCAGCTCCTCCACGAACCTCACGGACTTGCCCGACCCCACTGCTATGCCTATGTGGAGAGCTGTTTGTTCGGAGAAGGCCACCCTTTTTCTAATGGCGGCCGGGTTTCGCTTTAGAATCACTTCTGCCGCATCCCAATCACCACTCCTTGCAGCTTTGTATAATTCCAACTCCTCACGCCACTCCACTTCTGCTCTCAGATTAAAAAAAAATCAATATGCATGCATGCATGCATGAGACATACGTACACCATGTAAATTGCATGCATGTAAATTGTAAGTAAATCAAGTACGTACCTTGCTCCTCGGTTGAACTGAAAGAGGAAAACTCGTTTTCCAGCTCTTGCCACACCTTCATGGCGCTATCTAGATGTGCAACATACTGAACGAGTTCATCGCTGAGAGCTTCCAGAATCCAGCCCTTCACCACCCCATCTGTCTGCTTCCAGGCACTGTATGTTAACTCAATTAGTGAACATGATCTTGAAATCAATAATTCTCACATACCTTTCTCCATGGTAAAATCGATGATACGAGATACAACTAGCGTTTCTCTCCCTTGATGGTTCTGTTCTGTTCTCTCTACGTACGTGATGGCTAGGGTTTGAGATTACACTTTATGTCAGGGAGATGACCTAATTATATACGACATTAGTGGGCCTTAATCTGCTATTTCCATCAAACAGCAGTTACCCATTAAATTGCTCCAATAAGCCCAATTTAATTTAATCTACATTATATTTATTTATTAATTCCATAAGTCACGTGAGACATAATTTCTTACATTCTCCCACTTGGATCATGTGACTTAACATCATGGAATAAATAAATAATCAAACATAAGATTGCGCAAAAGACTAAATAATTTACTTTCATTGGGCTTCATCATAATTTCATAATTAAGAATAAAAACTAATTCGAGTCATGGCGGTTGTACATCACATAATTGACATAGTCCCTTCCATGTACCACAAATCAGACTTCTTCTTAACATGACCGTAACTAGGAGCACATTATGGTCCAACATAATATTCTAATATATATACTTGTTTCGTTTATTTCAAACCAATAATACATGTTAATAGAAACAAGCAATCAGAAACATATAATAATTTGAGCTCAGAGTGTCAATCGTTCAAAATAAACATTAATCTAAACATCATTAACAATAACGCCCATGCTTTCAACATGTTCAGTAAATGTCTTGGGCGGCAATCCTTCAGTTAAAGGATCAACTATCATAAGATTTGTGCTAATATGTTCTATTGACACTCTTTGTTTCTGAACATCATCCTTCACGACTAAGTACTTTAGCTCCATATGCTTAGCACCTTTATAGTACTTGTCGTTTCTAGAGAAAAACACTGCTGCGGAGTTATCACAATATATTTTCAGCGGCCTAGCAATACTGTCGATAATTTTAAGCCCTGAAATAAAATTCCGCAGCCAATTAGCCTGAATCGTAGCCTCAAAACATGCTACAAATTCAGCTTCCATAGTAGATGCAGCAACAATTGATTGCTTTGCACTCTTCCATGATATTGCTCATCCGGCTAGAAGAAATACATAGCCAAAAGTGGATTTTAGCGAATCCACACATCCAGCAAGATCAGAGTCCGAGTAACCAATCACTTCAAGCTGATCAGACCTCTTATATGTAAGCATGTGATCTTTCGTTCCCTACAAGTACCTCAAAACCTTCTTTGCAGCTTTCCAGTGTTCCATTCCTGGATTACTTTGGTATCTACCCAACATTCCAGCTGCAAAGCTTATGTCTGGTCGAGTACAAGTCTGAGCATACATAATACTCCCAACAACAGATGCATACGGAATTGTTTCCATCTGTTTTCGTTCCAAATCATTTTTAGGACATTGAGCGGGACTAAATTTGTCTCCTTTATGAATTGGAACGGGCGATGATGAGCACTTTTCCATTCTGAATCTCTCTAGTATTTTATTAATATATGCTTTCTGAGACAAGCCTAAAAGTCCTTGTGATCTATTTCGGAATATTTCTATTCCTATCACGTAACTTGCCTCACCCATATCTTTCATTTCAAAATTACTAGAGAGAAACTTCTTTGTCTCGTGAAGGAGACCAAGATCATTAGTTGCAAGCAAAATATCATCAACATACAAAACCAAAAATATGATCTTACTCCCACTGACCTTCAAATATATACACCGGTCAACAGTGTTTTCCTTAAATCCGAAGGACATAACAATATCATTAAACTTCAAATACCATTGACGGGAAGCTTGTTTAAGACCATATAATGATTTCTTTAGTTTGCATACCATGTGTTCCTTTCCTTCAACCAAGAAACCTATTGGTTGATCCATATACACATCATCCTCTAAATCTCCATTAAGAAAGGCAGTTTTCACATCCATTTGATGTAGCTCTAAGTCATAATGAGCTACTAGTGCCATGATAATTCTTAAGGAATCATTTCGAGAGACTGGCGAGAAAGTCTCTTTATAATCGATTCCTTCCTTCTGAGTAAAACCTTTAGCAACAAGTCTAGTCTTGTAGCGCTCAAGATTGCCATGAGAGTCACGTTTAGTCTTCAAGACCCATTTACAACCGACTCTCTTGCAACCTTCAGGTAATTCTACAAGATCCCAAACATCATTCTGTTCTAAAGATTTTAACTCTTCTTTCATGGCTTTTAGCCATTTCTCAGAATTATCACAACTAATGGCTTGTGAAAATGAGACTGGATCATCATCCTTAATGCTTAATTCATTTTCCATTTCATGTAGATATACCACATAATCATCCGAAATAGCCGGTCTTCTTTCTCTTTCAGTCCTCCTTAAAGTTATTTCTTGTGGTACTTCTACAATAGGTTCATTTTGAATTATGGGATCATTATTGTGTTCATCACCTTCATTGTTGTTTGCTACAACTGCAGGAGGAACACGCACTTTATTGTTAGAAAAACAAGTTACGGGAACTTCAATTCTAACTTCATTAATTTCCACATTTCGTGGAATTTCACTCCCACTAATTTCACCATTCTCAATGAACCTCGCATTTCCAGACTCAACAATTCTCATACTATGATTAGGACAGTAAAATCTATACCCATTTGATTTATCTGGATAACCGATAAAGTAACCACTTATGGTTCTTGCATCCAGTTTCTTTTCTTGTGGATTATATATCCTTACTTCTGTCTGGCAACCCCAAACATGCAGGTGCCTTAAACTAGGTTTCCTATTCGTCCAAAGTTCAAAAGGTGTCTTCGGAACTGCCTTACTAGGAACCCGGTTTAACAAGTACATGGCAGTTTTTAAGGCATACATCCACAAACAAATGGGTAAAGAACAATTACTTAACATACTCCTAACCATATCCATTAAGGTTCTATTACGCCTTTCTGATACACCATTTTGTTGTGGTGTACCCGGCATTGTGTATTGAGCACAAATACCACGACTTTGGAGGAATTTAGCAAATGGACCCGGGTGTTGCCCCGTTTCATCATATCTTCCGTAATACTCACCACCTTTATCAGACCTTACAACTTTCACATTTTTGTCCAATTGCCTTTCTACTTCATTCAAGTAGATTTCCAAGGCATCTACTGCTTGAGATTTCTCATACAGTAGATAGACATAACCATAACGTGAATAGTCATCGATAAATGTAATGAAGTATCTTTCCTTTCCGAAAGAAGGAACATCAAAAGGTCCACATATGTCAGTATGCACAATTTCAAGAAGCTGAGTGCTTCTCGTGGCTCCTTTCTTTGTGTGTTTTGGTAGTTTCCCTTTGATACAATCCACACAAATGTTCATGTCCGTAAAATCTAAATCAGGAAGAACTTCATTCTTTACAAGTCTTTCCATCCTTTCTATAGAAATGTGACCCAAACGTTTATGCCACAAGAAAGTAGAACGTTCATCCACTAAACTACGTTTAGTGCCAACATTATGATGCAGAGTAAGGGCAGTTTCAGAATACAAACCATTCAAATTCAGTTTATATAAACCATCACAAAGAATACCAGTACCAATGAGATGATTATTCTTAAATAAACTGAAACATCCATTGCCAAAATTAAAAGCAAATCCAACAACATCAAGTTTAGATAAAGAAACTAAGTTTCTAGATAAACTAGGTACATAAAAAGTTTCCAATAAATCTAAATGACGCCCGGTGTCAAGGATTAAACGATAAGTCCCGACAGCTTCCACTGGAGCTTTCATTCGATTGCCCATGAAGACAAATTTCTCATTTGGACTTATGGTTCGGATCGTAAGGAATCCCTGCATCGTGTTAGAAATATGAGTCGTACATCCAGAATCAATCCACCATGTATCATGGGGAACTTCAGTTAAGTTTGATTTGAAACATACATAAGCATTTTGCTTACCTTTCTTTTCGAACCAAGCCTTACGTTTCAGACAATCCTTTTGGATATGTCCCGGCTTGCCACAGAAATGACAGTTATTGCCCTTTGGCTCTTTCTTCTGGATTTGCAAGGACGCATCATTAACCTTTAATTGCCCTTTGCCCTTACCATGTTTCTTCACAAACTTCTTTCCAGCTCCTTGATTTCCTTGGTGGCTCACATAATGAATAGAGTGACTTCCTAAGTTCTTAAGCCTTGTTTCCTCCTGAACTAACATACTGTGCAGTTCATGCACATTCCATTTGTCTTTCATAGTGTTATAGGTCATTTGGAAAGGGCCGTACTCAGTGGGTAATGAGTTAAGAACAAACTGTACTAGGAAGTTATCATTCACAGCCATACCCAAGGACTTAAGTTTTGCTGCAATGTTCGTCATTTCAATGACGTGCTCATGCATAGTACGCGAACCATCAAATTTCATGTTGGTCAGCGTACTCATTAGTGTCCCAGCAAGAGACTTATCAGCTGTTTGGGAGCGCTCTCCCACTAAACCCATAAATTCTTTAGCACTTTCAGTTTTGGGGAGAGCTGTCTTAATACTGTCAGCAACAGTCATTCTCAGAAACATCAGACTTAGTCTGTTTGACCTTTCCCAGGCTTTATAATAGGCTCTTTCATCCTCACTGCTATCATCAGTAAGAGCAGCAGGCTTCTCTTCCGTAATGGCAAGATCAAAATCCATAACTCCAAGATGGAATTGGACCTTCTCTTCCCAATCAGAGAAGTTTAGCCCATTAAAAACCGGAACAGACGATACGTGAGAACTTATGTTGGGAACAGGTACTGCATAATAAAAGTTTACGTAAGTGTTTTGAGACATAAAACACATGCTATTCATATAAGATATTCAAACAATAATTAATGTATACTAATGTTCTCCTTTGGGTGATACATGAATATACATAACATAATGATGCTAATAAATTTTAACATTATTCGGCAGTATAACATATACCAATTAGATTTATTTACTACCTTTGGGTATATAAATAAACTAACAGTACATGTCAATCACCTACAATTATATTCATGAATTATAAGAACAAACAATCAACCTTTGGGCGATTCATAATGCCTTATAACCATGAATTTCAATATACCCATAATCCAACAAATATAAATATCATCCATTATAATATGGGTAATTGAATAAATTATCATTAGTTTGGAATCAAATCAACATACAAGTTTGACCACTTTGGTGATTAACAAACTTTCATAATATTCGATTCCTAAATATTAACATAATGAATATATATTTCATATGATTCAAAATTATTAATTCATACGAATTGAACGTGAACCAATAAACACATATGGAAGTATTTCTGTAAGTAAACAAGTGAACTTCATTCTCCATAAATCAACTTGATAATAGCCGGCATCATTATTAAACAATTAATTACCGAAACAATCATTACAATCAAATTTCAATTGATTGAATTTGACAAAAGTTACGAAGTACACAAGTTTATAAAATACCATATCATACCAATACATATACCGACTATAGTCTTTCTGTAACACCCCACTTATAATTTTATTATTATTATTAATATTATTATTAATTGGGGTTATTTATTTATTTTTCCTTCTTACGTGATCTATGGCTGAGAGAAATAGGATTTGGGATTTGATTAAGTGAAAAACAAGAATTCCGATTCTTTAGGAACGATCAATCTCACGACGTCCACTTCTACTCAAATTCAAACTCTTCTCTCAAACCCTACTTCCATCAATTATATACGCTTTTCCTTTACAAATCTCATTCACCTTCTGAAATACGCTCTCAAAATTTTCTCTCCAACCAAGCTTACAAGTTCGATCGAGGCTCGCAAGTTCGAACGATATACTTCTCTCAAGCTTTTGGTTCACGAATCTCTTACGATCTCAAAATCTTTTCCTTGAAACGTTTCTTTTGCCAAAGGTTTTAACTCAACAATTTGTATTCTGCAGAAAGTAGTAGCCCTTTTCCAATACCATCTCTGCAAGGAGGCACGTCGAGTCGAGTTTCGAACGGTAGAAAATTTTCGTTCTAGATATATTTCTATATATATGAGTATTTACAGATTTCACATCTGTGTGTGTGTTCGTTCCTATGCATATAGAATAAATTAGGTTTATTATGTTGATATAATCAGCCTTCAAGATTGCCAATGCATAAATAGAACGAAGGAATTGGGTTGGAGGAAGTCTTTTTCTATGCACAGAAATCAGGTGTCTTCCAGGTGTCCGTAGAAATTCTTGTATGAAAGATTATAGCAGTAGGAATTTTGTTGCAGAAATACACGCCTTCTATGTGTTTGTATAATTGTCTGAATGAAAGACCTAAGTATAAGAGGAATTTATTTCATAATTAGGCGCCTTCTACCTGTTCGTATAAATGCCCGAAGGAAAAGAAGAAAAAAAAAAAACGTTCATGGGGAGAGAGGGAGATGGGTTTGATTGTTTGTGGTTGTGTGACTGTAAGCATGCTCGGAATACTAAGGATTTGATATTGGTCGAGTTTAGGCCTCCTAAGAAAGTTTTATTTATTGTATTTAGAGGATTTTTTTTAGTTATTTGCTTATTATAGTATATTATACTTGAATAGGTGCGAACGACTAGGATCCTTGCCTACGACCAACTTTCCCCGTGTTACTTGTGCTCTACATTGAGGTGGGTAAAACTCTTCCCAAGTAAATGTTTTTTGAATGCATATGCAAAGTGGAATTGAGAAAGAAAATGATTTTATTTTACAAATGATTTTTTATGTCCAACATGTTTTATCGATTTGGATTGTGATACATGTGATGAGAATGAATGAATGTTTGCATATAGCTATATGCCTAGTCCTGTGCACAGTTGACTGTTTAGACGACCTTGACGTGAAGAGTCTCGTGTGTCTAAACCACCAAGAATGATGAATGATGAATGAATGATCGTGTTTCACTTTCCTGCGATAATTATATATTTGGACAAAATGAAAAGGATCCACTTCCCTAACCACTGAGTGCAATTTTTGTGTACTCACCCCACGTTTTCAAAAATATTTTTTCAGGTCAGTAAGCGGAGTTGGAGCAACGTGGAAGAAGCAGGGGTATTAGGATTTGTTCTTAAATTTTCCGTTGGTGAATTTTTTTTTAAAACATTTTCTGCTGTTTGAAGATTTCGTTTCTGGTTATTTGATTTATGATTCAGCTTTTTGCTTAAACTCAAGTGAAGACATGATCACGCTTTTATCTTTAAACTTTAGGAGCTGACTTCGAAGTGTTTTCTTTTACGGATCAATTATATATTTACCTATGTGCTATTAGTTTTCTTCGAATGTTGCTGTTCTATTCATACTGAGGCTAATATAGTAATGAGAATATGGTTATTGTTAGGTGATAATTTGGATATTACAAGTTACATGAGAATAGTTTTATTTTTGCTTATTTAAAAAAAAAAAAAACTTCCGCATTATTTTGTTTAGGAAATGGTAGCATTTTTAAATTAGACATTTAGGGTGTTACACTTTCGGAAAGGTGCGCGTAAAAAGACAAATTTTTTAAGCAATCATAATTGAGAGTAGATCGATACTTTCTGAATTTGCCAAATTAACCAAACATGCGTATTAAACAATATACAAACCAAAGCACACGGTTATCGCATACGATTCATAAATCGGCAATTCAAATAATTCTTTATGGCAGCGGAAAACGTAATATCAAATTCACAATTAGGGTTCATAAAAACGGGAGATACAATTATTGGAGAATCATATGATTTCAGAACACATGGCTCTGATACCACATGTTAACTCAATTAGTGAACAAGATCTTGAAATCAATAATTCTCACATACCTTTCTCCATGGTAAAATCGATGATACGAGATACAACTAGCGTTTCTCTCCCTTGACGGTTCTGTTCTGTTCTCTCTACGTACGTGATGGCTAGGGTTTGAGATTACACTTTATGTCAGGAAGAGGACCTAGTTATATATGACATTAGTGGGCCTTAATCTGCTATTTCCATCAAACAACAGTTACCCATTAAATTGCTTCAATAAGCCCAATTTAATTTAATCTACATTATATTTATTTATTAATTCTATAAATCACGTGAGACATAATTTCTTACACTGTAACTATTGTAGTTTTGTGGTGGAGGAGGAGGAGCTCCGCCGTCGAGGAATCCCAACAACCCCTGGCTTTGCACAAGGCGGACCATCCCCTCTTTCCACGACATATAGCTGTTCCAATTACAACGCCAGCTGAGCTTCGAGTACACGAAGTTTGCCACGTTAATACGCTGTGGTGGTGCAGCTGGATAAGTCAACCAGGAAGCTATTAACATCAGAGGAAACCCTCATATTTCATATATAGTAATGTAAAAGAAAATAAAATATGTGGCAACTAGTAAAATAGCCACTTTGAGATAGTAAAGATAAATAATAGCCACATAGATAAAAAAAGATAAAAAATAATCACTTAGATAAAAAAGATAAAAAAATAGCCACTAATGAATTTCGTGAATTGCTTCTTTTTTTTTTTCATTGATTATTGGGTGAAATTTATGAATTCAGGCATTTTTTTGTGTGAATTCACGAATTTGGGTGAATTCGTGAAATCAGATATTTGTTGTGAGTAATTCACGAATTGAGTTTGTAAAATTCGTGAATTGTCTTATATTTTTAGAGCAATTCATAAATTTAAATTCGTGAATTAGAAAAGGGCGGAAGTATTATGGTAAGAGTGACTATTTTTTTATCTTTTTTTATCCAAGTGACTATTATTTATCTTTACTATCTCAAAGTGACTATTTTTGCCTATTTCCCCATAAAATAATGGCCACCTATAAGATAATAGTGTAGATTATAGCCAGGCATTTTTTTTTATTTTTTTTATATATATTTTACTATAGCTTAAGGAAATAACGAATAGAAAAAGAAAAAAAAAGAAAAAAAAAATAACAGGATAGAAATTACCTTGCTGAGACTGGTATTTAGAGAAGGCATTTTCGAGATCTAACCAAACATCCCTTGCGCTATCCAAATGAACTACATTTGGAAGAGCTTCATCACTCAGCGCTCCCAAAATCCAGCCCTTGACCAGCCAATCAATCCGCCTCCACGCGCTGTAATCAGCGTCGTCGTCTGGTGGCGGTGGAGGAGCTTTTCCGTCGATGTATCCAACCAAGCCCTGGCTTTCTACGAGGCAGAGCATCTGTTGTTTCCATGACATGTAGTTGTTCCAGTTCCCGTCACGGCGGAGCTTCGAGGAGACGAAATTCGCCACGTTGATACCGGAACCGCATTGTCCAACTATTTGTGTTTCTGCAGCTGCGGAGGAAGAGCTTAGCGAGGAGGAAGCCATATACAACCTTACCTTACCTCTTTGTTTTCAGTTAGTTGGAGTGGAAAAATCTAGTGGAGAGAGAGGGTACTATTTAATTTCTAGCTTTAGTCTTTCCTTTTGTTCGAGGTCTTTTTTTAAATCTTTTTGTTTATGTATAAATTAAATCAACTCGTAGCAAGCAGCCGAACAAGTTGAATACTCGATCCGCGTTTTACGCAACGTTGATGTATTACTACTATTTACTTGGCACAGCTTACGGTAATTTATTTCATTATTATTTGTTTGAAATTTTATGTGAGCCGTTGAAAGCTTTCTAAGATTCGTTCATACTCACTTCAAATTTCATGATCAAATGTCCAACAAAATTTTGAGGAGGGGATTTAATTTTGTTCTACCTCCATTTCGTTGAAAGAGACTTCTTTTTTATTTACTAGCACAGATTACGTGCGTTGCACGTATAATCTTGTTGCAGTACAATATTTTATTTCATATAATTAGTTTATTACAAATATTAATATACTTGAAGATATAAAGAAAAAATATTCTTTATAAGTTGTAAAATTATTAATATTAATAATTATATAGCGACCTTTATCAACATCTAATTCATCTCTTTCTCTTCAAAGTATGTCTTAAAATGTGAACTGTACATTGATTTTGTTGAAAAAAATTGGCGTCTAAACTTTTTCATTTGCAAGAGTCTGACTCTAAAATGTTCATTTTGAACACGCAAAGAAAACCCCAAATTAAATTCTATTTTTTTTTAATTCAATAGAATTAAAAGTTGTCATTGAAAAAATAGTTAAGAGATTTCTTCAACTAAGACCCTGAAACAAGAGTTACCTTTCTTGTTTGAATAATTTTGACACTAATTTAAAAATGACGCTACATAAGTTTCAAACTTGAGCATTTATTACGGAGGTCTTGGCGTTAACTCACTACCGCTAGACCAACACACTCACACAAAGAGTTTACCTTTTCTACTTCATATTCCTTTCACTTTACATTCTTGTATAAAGAAAAAACTAAACTATCAACAATATTTATCTCTTAGAATGATAGTACCTCCCTTAACTCAAGGTTCATTTTAGAAGCGAAAAACCTTACTCTCAACCTCATTCTATAGTATTAATATTGTACATGTCCCTCAAAATTTCACCATTACCTAGGCTTAAGAGTTTTAATTCAAAGAGATTAATTATTCATTGCATCCATCTTCAATCCCATTTTTATATGAGAGACGAATATCCTCTGAATCGTATGCATTACTTTCCGTCAACAACCTACTATTAATAATGTTCTTGTATTTCTCACAAAAGCAGAAATAGTTTGATATATATATATAGATGGTTGAGTTTAAAGTATAGTTCCAAAACTCTTAACCATATGAAATAAGGCAAAACACGTTCTTAAGTTTTTTATACTCTTACTTTTTATTTCATTAAGTCCATATATATATATATATATATATATATATATATATTGTTTTAATAAATCCTCTTACTTTTATTTTCACGTTCATACAATTTTTATTTAATGGAACTGTTACTTTTCCGATATGAAATAAGACGCCACCTATTATTTTTCAAATTAATTCAACTATACCCATGAAGAAGCCTAATATCAAAATTAAATAATTAAAAATAGTTCCTTCAATTTATTCTCCACGAACAAACAAAATTTTAATCAAATCCTCATGAATGAAAAAATCTAAAACAAAAGAAAATTGGAAAAAGAGAACCGACTTCATTTATGACGATTAATCATTGTTAAGAGGCGAAAGCATAAAGTACTGACTGAAGATTTTTTTTATTTTCTAAATTTCTCAAAATTTGGTCAGAAAAAAATTATCGCTCCCCATCATAATTGAAACAATGATTCGAAAACTATTGCACAATAGGAAAAATCAACATTGTTGTACTGATGCTGCAGCTGTGCGTTGCCGCCGGATTTTGGCAATGGCCCTATTCGGCAACCTATGCTAGAGCCACTTTGTTCAAGTAGCTAGATCAAATCATCTTTCTCACAATAAAATTATTGAACTTCTTCCAGCATCAACTAATAATCCAGATAATTTTAGTTTTTACTCCGTATTATATATTCTGTATATTATCTTTTATAAATTATATAGTATTAAATTTTGTGTTCCACCAAAAATAGAAGATAGTAAAAAAAACCAATGAATATATATAGAGAATCCATTAAGAATTGATTGATTGTACGTCATCGGTCACATAATAATAATAATAATAATAATAATAATAATAATAATAATAATAATAATAATAATAATAATAATAGCTCATATATAAGATTGTTCTATTTTCAATGTTTTACTTATTTGAATTTATAAATAATGTGAATTCAATTTATATATTTAACAAAAGTTGTTTGTACAAGTGTGTATGTCAGTTCAACCATGTTTGAATTATTATTGTTGGATAATACTAATACAATAATAATACTAACAATAATAATATATTATTTATTATATTATTGACATAATATAAGATTTATATAATGAGGGTATAATAGGCAAACTAAATTTTGTAAAATAAGACACTTTTATAATAGGGTATAGATATGTGAGGTATAAAATAATAAAAAGAAACTTTTTAAACGAAATGGAGAGAGTATTTTAATTTTTATAAATTGAAATTCATTTGGGGTAACATAATATGTTGCGGATCACTGATGGACAATATACGTCGGAAAAAGCTGCATCGGCAAACGGAATTTTCCAACGGAAATTTATTGTCTGCGATTTTGACTGCGTATCGTCATCGGACAGTCAGTAACAAATCTATTGATAAAATCAACAAATTCTGCCGAATCCGTTGCGAATTACCGACGGCATTTGGTGGCAGATCCGCCGCAGGTCTGTCGGGGAATACCCGCTTCAATCATTTTTCTTGGTTGTTACAAACTTAAAAACAATACATAGATTTAAGTTGTTTAAAGAAAATTTTCAAATAAAAACTAAAGGGCCCACGATCATTTTGGCCTACACAAACTGCCAGCTGGCTCTTTTCACAATTGGTCAAAACTTGATGCTAAAGTTAAAACTAATTGCGACATGTTAACCTAATGCATTATATATACACCAACTAGATACAATTCATATAAATAAATTAACAAAACCATGCAACATGCCTTCATGACATATTTTGTTTTTATCTTTTTTGTCCCTTTCCCATTAGAAATTAACATTGAGACATATTTTGGAATTATGATAATTAATTAATGTTATACTTCATTTTTATAAATTCTACTTATGATGTTTATCTTTGGAATGTATCATTAGAAATAGAAGAATTTTAGAATCCAAGAAATTACTACATTAAAATATAAAACCTAGCAAAGTTTTAACGTGACTCTTAATTTAAGAAGCGTGCTGTGCTAATTGTGTTTCTGTGGCCTTTCGACCTTAACTAGTATTGCCCTTGTGCGATGCACGAATATAATATCGGTCAATATTATATAATTTTTTTTAATGATAATAACAATTTACTATTGATAAGTTTCCTGAGCTTCTCTTGGAGGTATCAAATTGGAATTTTAATGAGATGATGTATGCACTGCTGTAGGTATAATGAACTCTCTTTACTAACAAAATGAGACAATTGAACTATAACTATTTTCTTTATAACTACAGTTTCGAGGAGTAAAATCCAGCAACTGTTAATTTCTAAATATTTAGATCGATCAACTGTTAATCCAGCAACTGTTGATTGTGCGAGGAGTAAAATGTGAGACTTCAATCTAATCTATACCCTATTATAAAAGTGTGTTGTTTTACAAAATTTGATTTGCCTATTATGTCCCTATTATATAATTTAATTTAAGATCAATCATGTAATTTGAATAGAATTAATATATTATTAGAATTTAAATTTATTTCTTGTAATAGTTATAATATATACGCTTGAAAATGATAATCTATTACTATTACCTTTAAGAGGAAGAGTTATACATCAATTGGATTTATTTGCTAATTACTATTATTTTTTTATTGATTGATGATGTGGCATAAATATAAATATTACATAGATTCTTCAATCTTTATTATATATTTTAATATTTTAGATCATAAGTTAATTAATAGACGAAGGTCAAAGTGATATAAATAATTCATCAAATAAATGCCAATATGAAGATTTTTTGTTTATATGAATCAGTTTATTTAGTTGGTGTATATATACGATAAATATAATGCATAATATTAACTTTGTTTTAAATTAATTTTAAGTTATTGAATTAATAGGAAAATGCAAACTTGTAGAATAAGGCTAGAAAGATACATAAATAATTGAAAAAAAAAATGCAATCTTATATGTTACTTTGTATACTGATGTATGTTAAAGGAAAAATGTACGTACTATAAATTAACACATAAAAAATACGATAATCAATTATGGGTGTATAGTTATAATGATCTTTATTTTTTGGTTTTACAAAATTTGATTTGCCTATTATGTCCCTATTATATAATTTAATTTAAGATCAATCATGTAATTTGAATAGAATTAATATATTATTAGAATTTAAATTTATTTCTTGTAATAGTTATAATATATACGCTTGAAAATGATAATCTATTACTATTACCTTTAAGAGGAAGAGTTATACATCAGTTGGATTTATTTGCTAATTACTATTATTTTTTTATTGATTGATGATGTGGCATAAATATAAATATTACATAGATTCTTCAATCTTTATTATATATTTTAATATTTTAGATCATAAGTTAATTAATAGACGAAGGTCAAAGTGGTATAAATAATTCATCAAATAAATGCCAATATGAAGATTTTTTGTTTATATGAATCAGTTTATTTAGTTGGTGTATATATACGATAAATATAATGCATAATATTAACTTTGTTTTAAATTAATTTTAAGTTATTGAATTAATAGGAAAATGCAAACTTGTAGAATAAGGCTAGAAAGATACATAAATAATTGAAAAAAAAAATGCAATCTTATATGTTACTTTGTATACTGATGTATGTTAAAGGAAAAATGTACGTACTATAAATTAACACATAAAAAATACGATAATCAATTATGTTTTACAAAATTTGATTTGCCTATTATGTCCCTATTATATAATTTAATTTAAGATCAATCATGTAATTTGAATAGAATTAATATATTATTAGAATTTAAATTTATTTCTTGTAATAGTTATAATATATACGCTTGAAAATGATAATCTATTACTATTACCTTTAAGAGGAAGAGTTATACATCAGTTGGATTTATTTGCTAATTACTATTATTTTTTTATTGATTGATGATGTGGCATAAATTTAAATATTACATAGATTCTTCAATCTTTATTATATATTTTAATATTTTAGATCATAAGTTAATTAATAGACGAAGGTCAAAGTGGTATAAATAATTCATCAAATAAATGCCAATATGAAGATTTTTTGTTTATATGAATCAGTTTATTTAGTTGGTGTATATATACGATAAATATAATGCATAATATTAACTTTGTTTTAAATTAATTTTAAGTTATTGAATTAATAGGAAAATGCAAACTTGTAGAATAAGGCTAGAAAGATACATAAATAATTGAAAAAAAAAATGCAATCTTATATGTTACTTTGTATACTGATGTATGTTAAAGGAAAAATGTACGTACTATAAATTAACACATAAAAAATACGATAATCAATTATGGGTGTATAGTTATAATGATCTTTATTTTTTGGAAAAAATAAAATTTAATATCTAGCTACCATGAAATAAAGATAATTATAATTATAGGATCCCATCTTATTTCAACAAGGCAACTTTTGTTACAATATTATAGAAGTTGAAGTTTATAAAATTCAATAGAAATACGCTTCATAAATAAAATATAACATAATTTTGAAATATTTCTTTTTACGGGATAGTAAAAAAAATACTTCAAAATTATATTTTAAAACTCGTACTAAGTTTCGGTGGAAAAGCGTGCCGGAAAAGTCAATAAAGCAAAGTGGACTAACTATATGGGATGGAGGTAGTATTTAGGAGCAAAGAGGAAGAACATTACTCCTTTTGTCCTCTATTTACTGACACTCTTACTATATTGGGATGTCCTCCATTTACTGAACCTTTTCATTTTGGGTCGTAGACCCCACAATCGCTTTAACACTTTATCACTCTACTTTTTAATACTTTAACACTTTAATACTATTAAAAAATTAGATGGACCCACAATTATTTCACTTTAACACTTTAAAATATTAATTTATTACTTTATCATCAAAATACAAAAAAACTTGTGCCCATAATTTTGGTTCACTAAATGGAGGACGTAGGGAGTATTTTTTTTTTTTCTCAAACTAACAAATTAAACAATAAAAGATTTAATTTAATGCATCATTTGTCTCAATTTTAGTGTTTCAAGTATCCCAAAATAAAAAAGTAATACTATATTACTCTATCCATCAGTCCCTAAAATTCTTGCTCTGATTTGACCAACAATGAGTTTCAAGAATGATGTAATTGTGCCTCATCTTTCAGTGTAGTGGATTGTATTATTTATTGATAGTAAAGATTGAGTCTCACCTTTATTTGTATTATTATAGTTAGTCCATATTCAAAAATAGAAGGTGCATAATTTTGAGGGACGGCCCGAAACGAAATTAAGAGCAAAGTTTTTGAAGACGGATATAGTACGAGAATAAATTTGATATACTAATATACAAGGAAATTTTAGTTCACAAATTAATTATTTAATGAAGTTTCAACCTTATATGTAGGAAACCTTGAGCCTGTATCATCGAAGCAATCGGTTGTATAGTCAAAAAAAATTTCTTACATTAACCATTTTAAAAATTTAACAAAATCCTTATAGATTCGAATTTTTTACAAGTATTTTTTCAGAAAGCGAAATGATTTTACATATTTTAATGGTTTGAAATTTACCAAATTCAGTTGAAATACGCTTCATAAATAAAAAAGTAAAGGGAATAATGATGATTAGACAATGAATAAGATTATACCAAGGAGCAAGTAGAAGAATAATTCCTCTCAAACTAACAAAGGTAAAACAAGAAAATAGTTTGTCTCAATTTTGGCATTACAAACATGCCCAAAATCCACTTTTATTAATAAAAAAAAATTATTGTCTCCAATTTCAATATATTATTAACCAGGTTTATTAATTCAATTAGAATTTATGTTTATTTTAGAATTTATTTTTAGTTTCATTAGTTATTGAATGTGACAAAATTACGGGTCCTTTCCAAATTTAATATGAATATGAATTTTCATTTCAAGTTATTTACATATATAAACAATAATATAATTGACTAACTGTTGTTAATTTAGTTTTCAACTCTTTATTAGTAATATTGGACTTCCGGTAAATATTGAGATGTAATACAATTAGAGATCAATTAATATTATCATTATTATTATTTTATGTTTGTATTTCACACCCTTAGCAATTGTTTTTGTTTTAAATATCAATAATTCATTACACGATTGAAAATCAAAATTCCAACTCTCAATAGCTCACATAAATAGCATCCAATTTCATATTCTTAAATAAAAATTTATGTGATACAATGTGATACAAGAAGTATATTTTTACAAAATTGATAATAAAAAAAATTATACGTGCAACGCACGTGATCCCTGCTAATACTGATAAAAAGCTCTCTTAAGTAAAAAAGAAAAACTAATGAACCAACTACTGCCTCCAATTTATAGCAAACAACTATATATAGTTAAACAATGTCAAGTATCAGTCAAAACATCTTTTTTTTTTTTTTTTTTTTTTTTTTTTTGAGGAAACAAAATCATTGGATTAAAAGTAATAAAAACAACAAATCAGACTAACATTATGAATGACCAAAAGCCAGATAAGGAATATAGCTTTGGGTCATAAGTTATTAACTAATAAGTAATCGAAGATAAAAAAAAATTATCCAGCTGCCATTTTGAACTAATCAATTCAAGCCATTCATTAACTAATTACTACTACGTATACCATTTAAAAAAGAAAATTAAAACACAATCAAATCTTAGAACAGCTCGAGTTCATGAACAGCAGAGATTCAGTAAAGCGAAGCTCCGACAAAACCAGATCAAACTTCAATAGATTCTCCTCCAACCGATGCGATCCAGTCATGATTGCCGTCTGAGGACTCGATCCCCAATCCACCAATTCCAGGCACGTCGTTTTCCGATCAATCTCCACCATCAGATTCCACCCTCTCATCCTCCACGTCACATCATTCCCTGCCAAAACCAGTCCAATCTCCGGCACCGCAGGCCCCGCTGCCGTGCTTTTGACCTTCATGTTCGACACCGCCTTCACGAATACCCTCATGAGCGGCTTGCAGATGAAATTATACACCGCCGTGAAGTTCTGCACCGTGCTACTTTTGGTGCCTGAGCCTCCAACTCCATCCTTATCAAAGGCGAAGTAGGAATCCTTCACGTTGACCCGAACTCCGGCGACCAGGATTGATTTGAAATTGTAATAGTAGTAGAGCAAATTGAATTAGAAAAAAATATTATTGATACGTTGGTCATTATAGATGTATATATAGTGGATACAGATTTGGGCTCTAAATCTTTGCGAAGCGCATGGCTTAGTTTTTTAGACATAATATGGCTCAGTTTTTCAGACTTAATATGCTGGACAATAAGCAAATATCTGATAATAAATATGTGTAATGACTCTCAGTTTCAAAATAAGCACCCCACGAAGGCAGTAAAAGCCCAGCAGTTATTCAGATGATACATTTGGCGGTAAAATGGCACATTTGTAATTTTTATCAATATTTCAGTTTTTATATATTGTAAATTTGTAATAGATTACCTTTCTTTTGAGTTAGTTGGAATTGGGTTGGAAGAATTTAGACAAATCTTAGTTGGAATTGGGTTGGAAGAATTTAGAGAAATCTTTCTTTATTCAATTTATTTATAAAACTCAAATTGAATTAACTCGTAGCAGCTGAATTAGTTGACAAATTCAAGACAATTAAGTCACGCAACGTCTTTTAATTTTACCCGACGGCCGAAGGTGCAAAGTATTTTGGGTAAAAACACACAATTAAATTTGATTTTAGTTTTGCACATTGTTTAATTATAAAATTGATCGAGGAATTTTTCTAGTTTAAAATTATGCCAGTGTCAGATATGACTGAATTTAACTTGAAATTTTTGGAATCAAATTAGCGCAGAGTTTTAAGAAGTTTCGTAGTTAATTTAAATATAAATGTTGTATACATATATGTTTGTTATGGAAATGAATTGCAGTAAAATACGTTTTCCTTTTAATTAAATGGGGCCTATATAAATGACATAATTCTACCAATTTGGGACCCTCAAAACTCAGTATCATTGTTTATGCTAGAAATATCATATTTTATTTGTGTGAATCATCAGTTGTACATCAAGTTGGGGTAAGTTTTACGGACACATGTGGTTGTTACGCTAGAGGTGGATGATCCAAATTTTAGAATAATACTAGCAAATAACACGCACGTTGCACGTGAATTCTTTTTTTATACTAAAAAGTAAAATAAAAAATAATAAATAAATATTAAACGTGAAAAACATAACATAAAATCATGTAAAAATTATAAATATCTATGTCATTGTTTTGTTTCAAAAATTTAAAAACAAAACTAGGCTACTTTTAATATGTTTATATGTTTTGAAATGTGAATATTCACATTAAATCTTTTTTTTGTTTGATTTTGATAGATGTTCAACGTTTCTTCTTTTTTGCTTTTGGAGATAAGTTTGTCCAACATCTCATCATCATCACTGGCAATATTGATGCAATTTTTAAACTTCTTTTGTTATTCTTCTTTTCCCCTTTCCTTACACTTCATGATGTTGCAACTTTATACTTGATTTTTTCTTTTGTTCCACTTGAATTGGTTTGATGGCGTTCCTTGATTTTTTGTTCTCTTTGCTTTCCGCCGGATTCATCCTTTTCTTTGAACTATTCTTTGTTTCTCCTTCACTTTCTGCGTTTATATGGTTGTGCTGCTTCTTTTGATTGCATCGGCTATCAGTGGTAGGCTTCCTTTATCATCAATTTTCACCAACTGAGTTGTGTTCACGAAGCGTATTTCAGCTGAATTTTGTGAGCTCTGCCCTCTATGGTATACAAATTCATTTTCATCCTGAAAAATATATATTTGGTAAGATTACATATCTTTAGGTTAATTTAGAATAAATAATATATAAACTAAACTGATTAATTGATGATACATACTCGTCTACCGGGCATCCTACGTATACTGCAACAACTTCATTAAATATCGTAACGTGTGCATTATTATCTCATTGTATTACTTTGTACATGCAATTGTAGTAAATTATTACTATAATTCTTGAGCAATTGGATCTGTAATATTACCTTGATATTGTTTCACTAACTTTCTCATTGCATTTTCTGTATATTGTATTTTTGGAATACTTTGGACATGATGTTTTGCATTTTTTGTAGGAATCATACAAAATTAATATTTTATTTTGAATGCCATCAACGATTCTCGTAAAACAGTAATAACATTCCTACAATATATAACAAAAGAAAATTATATTTCATTTAACATGTCATATTTATTTATAATACTGTACCAAATAAGTGTTGAGAGATACACATAAGAACGACCACTTAAGATTTGAACCACAATGATTGCATGTATTTATATACGTTAATTAAATCGTGGATTTTTTTTTTAAGTTTTCCTAATTTTGCACTATGCGTTAATGTTAATCACTTCTTATATAATGATGTTGGTTGCAAATTCCATTCCCGCCCTTAACGATGTCACTACAATGGAGCTACCTGAAATCGTGACCAAGGCTGCTAAAATTCTTCTCCATCATTCACATATACTCAACTTTTAACTTTCCAATTAAATAACTTATTCCAAACTTAATAGATTTATCATATACACCATTTTTAATAGTAAAATGCATATATCTAATGATAATCTTACTTAATTCTCAACATCACTGTGACATTCTTCGAGGGGCATATATTTCTAGATTGTTTTTGGGAACAATATAAAATACGCATACATATATAATTAACTTTATATTGTGATAATATATTAGAAAAATATATATTTATTATCATGTAAATAGATATATAATAGAAACTTTTAGTAATTTTAAATAAATAAATACATATATATGCTTAGTAAAATGCAAAAGTTAAAGAATGTACTGTGTGTTTCACTATTACCAACCAGTTTCACCTCTAAAGAAAAGTAGCGGATATTGTAATAGGTCATAACATCCATAATAATATTTTATTATATGTCTCTCACTTGAATGAGCATGAAGTACAATATCTCTCTCATATGAGGTATTATCAATATTTCTTTCAACCTATATAGCCGCAACTTGATCTGCAGTCGGCGAATTATACCCACATTGATGATAAACCATTCATTGTGCTTGAAATGAATAGACTCCGCGTCTTGCAGATGCAAGTTCTTTATCCAACTTTACACAAAACGAAGTAAATGAAAATATGGAATTGTACGAACTAATATTTTTTCTAAAATCAATCGCCTCTTGTGATTCAAAAGTAAACAAATTGTACAATTCATTGGGAACTTCAGTAGATGCAAGTATAATTTTTTCCATATCACAACAAAAAGTCGGAGGTTCGTACTTTAATCTGGTAGCACCACAATGAACATAATCAGAGAGTTTTTTCAATTCATCAATTGTTGAACCTAAATAAAACAATATGAGTTAAGGTGTATAAATATTGATAAGTGGGTAATTGTGCTTGCGTGCATAACATGATAAGAGAATTATTTACCATTCAAATTGTGTGAATTGACATTTGAACTTCTTTTCTTTAATTCGGAATATTTTCATTTCATATGTTAAAGTCTTCTTTATCGATACACCTCTATAATTATTATATTATTAAAAAAATAGATACAAATAAATTTGCAACGGTAACATAAATATTTATTTAAATTATTGAATTATGAAAAATCGCCTAAAGAAGAACTTGACATGGATAATACTCCGTGATGAGTACTTATATATAGCAGTTCAAGTCAACCCAAAACTGCTGCTAATTATGATTGTAAACTATCAGCTAAATTAATTTTTAATTGTAAAATTATTGGCGTGTCTGGTAGAAAATAATTTACTATAAATTGTTAGTCATATCAATTAATAATCACTTTAGAATGTTATAATGCGTTGTTTTAAGTTTGCATGAAGATATTTACATTTTAAATCATCAAAAGAAAATGAAGAAAAACATACCTTGTTGAAATATAATTAAAATTGAGGAGATAAAATTGATGAGAGCCGAGCATTTGAAAATTTTATAAATTTCTTAACCTCCAAATTATATCAAAGATGATGATTCTTTCATCTTAAATATATATATATAAAACACAAACGAAATATGAGTAATGATCCAATTCCCACTGTGAGCATACTTAATGTGCCCACGGATGACGTGACAATATTATAAATAAAGAAACTAATATATTCATATATATATATATCTTAAATACTAAACCCTAAAAAAAATTAAAACCCTACTAAAAAAACTCAATCTTAAATGGAAAAAATTATTGACGTGGAAGTGCCACATCAGCGGTGGACACTTATCTCATAAATATTTATATAGTTTTAAATTTGTAATGAGAAGTAAAAAAAATACGCATGAGTATAATTTAAACAAATTATTACATAGTATTAAAATATATATAGCTAGGGAAGGGTTCACATGCAAATAAATCCTAGTGTGAGAAGTGCGAATTATGCTTAAAACAATACAAAATCATGCTTACAGCTATACAAAATCATGCTTATGGTACAAAATTATGCTTATAGCTTATTGTATGCTTATAAGCACAAAATGCACCATAAGCATGATTCTGTATAGCTTTAAGCATGATTCTGTATAGTTTTAAGCATAATTCGCACTTCTCACACTAGGACTTAAATCTATATGAACAAAACTCTATATAGCTATATACATTGTTATTACTATTATATTATAATTTTTTTAATAGTGGATTGGCTTGATGTATATTGTTAAGGTAGGTGGACGTCCGAGGACAAATTTCAATTAGTATTATTTTTCCATGGTTACCCGATATTACAATAATACCCTTTAATTAAAGTTTAATAAAATGATATAATAGGCAAAACATATTTTGTAAGAATCCACACTTTTATAATAGTAATAGATAGATATACATTCATAATAAGCCAAGCTACATATGTCATCAGAAAATTGATGGAGTGTGATTTAAGAGATTACATATAATAAAAATTTCTCAACTCTTAAACAAAGAAAAAAAAGATTTCTTGATTAATTAGCATCAAATTGAGCATGAGAGGTTATTGTACATAAGCAATTAATTCTAGTTTTATATTGTGATTAGCACCTTCATCGCTGCTTCCTCTTCACAAAAAGAAAAAGAGTTGTCAATAAACATTA
Source organism: Mentha longifolia (assembly GCA_001642375.2). Classification (NCBI taxonomy): domain Eukaryota; kingdom Viridiplantae; phylum Streptophyta; class Magnoliopsida; order Lamiales; family Lamiaceae; genus Mentha; species Mentha longifolia. Next base: position 7,940,172 of record CM038116.1, read on the forward strand.
GAGACATTGAAGATTAATTATAGTGCCAATAACTTAACATCTAATCCATACAGTGTTGATTAGAAACAGCAATGCGTACCACACAGCACAAATAATAAATGTGCTTCACAAATGGACCAAAAGAAGATATGAATATATCAATAAAGAAAATGATAATTAAGATTGATGGAATGAAATGGACGATTGCTCTGCTTGCCGAAAATGCCCTTGCAATAAGTGGAAGAAATGACAGCAATGAGAAGCGGGAACTGCAGCAAGACGAAAGACGATATGGGCAGACAAGTTAATGCAGCTACGGGTATGAGAACCCACGCCTTCTTCCGCCCGAAAACAAGATACAAAGTCGAACTAAAGGCAGCCATCATGAACAAAATCGAAAGGAAAAGCGTAACCAGACCGATGCTTAGTCTCCTAAGCAGAGCGTACAGAAAATCTTCTTCCGCATAGCGCGAGGTTAGAATGGACAAGAACATCAGCAGAGAAGTGGTGGAAGTGAAGAGAGAAATAGCATCAGAAACTGCAAATATTGTGAATGCACTTGTTTTCCACATCATAGGATAGCCGGTTTCTGATGCGTTGCCACCTGGCACCGTAATAGCTGCAGCGAATACCACTGTTACAATCAATGCTGCAGCAATGGTGCATGAGTTAGCTGTATCCTTCATCCATCTCTCTCCTTCCACTTTTAGGTTTCTGATACGATCCCACATCGGATCCACAAACCATTGTGGATTGTTACTTAAGTAAGGGGTCAAACCTCCACTCATAGGCTAGCTTTTGGGTGGAGTTAGGGCTTCTGGCTTGAGTAGAGCCGTCCGTGGACGTCCGGCTCTTAAGGGGGTCGAATGATACGATCCCACATCGGATCCACAAACCATTGTGGATTGGTACTTAAGTAAGGGGTCAAACCTCCACTCATATGCTAGCTTTTGGGTGGAGTTAGGACTTCTGGCTTGAGTACCTATCAGTTTCTGTGTTCTTCAGTAAATATCATGGCAGGGCGTTTTCCCATCATTGTTCGTCCGTTCTTTGATAGAGGGAACAACGAACTTACTTGTTTCCACCTCTAACCACATCTTTGGCGCTATCCAAATAACCAACCTTTACAGCAACTTCATCGCTGAGCGCTTCCCGAATCCAGCCCATGACCATCTCATCAGTCTGTTTCCAGGCAATGTAACGGTCTTTTGATGGTGGCCGAGCTCTGCCTTCGATGAATTCAAACAAGCCCTGGCTTTGCACGAGGCAGAGCATCTGCTCCCTCCACGACTTGTAGCTGTTCCAATCCGAATGCCGGTTGAGCCTCGTGGACACGAAGTTTGCTACATTAATGGCGGGACCGCATCGAGGAGGTGCAGCTAGATAGGTCAAAACGAGGAAGAAGACGTTCTTAAAATCAATTAATCTTATCAGATATACACAACACAACTACCATGTAACAGATCAACATTATAGAAATTACCTTGCTGCCCTGCTAATGGTGGTGGATAGTTCAAACGCAGTGGTGGTGGATAATTCATTGGTGGTGATAAGTGTGGATAGTCCGAAGGTGGTGGTGGAAGTGGACTGTTCGACGGTAGTGGGGGTCTACAGTTATTTGGTGGAGCAGCTGCATAAATCGCGAAAAAAGCCTTTCAAATACTCCAAGTAAGAAATCAAGTAAAAAGTTAGTGGTCTATGGAAAAAATCATCCTTGCCTCTATCCAAGTGAACAAAATTTTCAAGAGATTCATCACTCGACGCTCCCAAAATCTAGCCCTTGATTAGCCAGTCAAGTCCGCCTCCACGCACTGTAATTTGCGTCACTCTTTGGTGGTAGTTGAGAAGAGAGAGGGAGGAGGCGGCGGCGTTGGTTAGCGCCGGCGATTGAAGAAGGAATTGAGGTGCGGCGTGACAGTGAGATCGAGGCCGAAGAAAATAATAAAGAGAATAGTTTGGGAATCAAATCCTTTAAACTTATGCACTTTGGGCCTTAGATAATGGGCATGAATTAAATGAGGAATTGGGCTATGTTTATTCTTGGACTTCAAATTATCTCATGCTCTGGGTTATGGAAGGTCGGTGAGGATGTGGGTTATTAAATAAAACATGGGCTTGAAATTAAGTTGCAGTCTAGACTTGAATTATTATCTAGGGTAGCCTCTGTTTTACTATTCATAGCCCCCTTTAAAAAATATTAATAAAAATATTAGGAATTGACAATTATATCCCTATAGCCCCCCATATCAACCTCCGCTGTATCCAAATGAAATTCATCCTCCTGTTTTGCCTCACGACCCATTTGAAGAGAAAGCGAATCCAGAAAGAAGGAAAAAAAAAAAAAAAATTAAACTTTGACCTTGGCTTCATAAACTGACATTTGATGTTGAAACGAACGATCTATCATCGATTCGCCATCAATTGTTTTCTTTTGACCTCATAGGAATTGCAATAGCAGAAGAATGGTAATTTACATCGCGTTTCAAAGGCCCGAGGAATTAGATAAAGTTGAAGAATTATCCAGCTTTGAAAATTGCAACTCATGGATTCAAATGTATGTGCATATGAGAAATCGACAGTCACAAACCTCTACAATCAGATTTCCTCAAACGCCAGATACAAGTTTTTAGTTTCAAGTAAAATTATAACAGCATGAATAAAAATTGGATTAATCATTCAAAAAGCCTTTTATAGCAGTCTCTTCTTAAAACGTGGATTAGCTGTTAATGAAATTCCCGAAACGAGCTTTTGTGCTTCTGTTAAAAAAAAAAAAACATAATGAAATTTCAGAACCTTCGCCGCCAGTTTTGGCTGCACATGGCGCAATAAAAAATCCTTCGGTAAAATGGAAAATCTTTTAGATTGATGACGACTGTTTTTGGTTCGCTTTACCATTTGGATCCCAGTTCATGTTGTCGACCGGCTCATCGCCGACGATTGTCTTTGGAGGTTTGCGTTGGCTATAGAAGTCGGTGTTGTGAGAGAAGATGAATCGGGGGCTATAGGATAAAATAGTCCATTTCCTATTATTCTAATTTTAATTTAGAAATTGAGGGCTATGGATAGTAAAATGGGGGCTATGTTTAGAATTACCCAATTATCTATTGACTATGATTGAAAGTTAGACATGTTACTGAGAATTTAGACTTCTAAATTATTTTAGCTTAAATTCTGAAATTTAATTTAAATTCGGGCATAACTTATTTTAAGAATACCAGGCCCAAGTAAATTCAAAATCAAGAATAAATTGTTTAGCTTAGTTATTAAATGTTTTCAATATATTTATGAGGATAAATTAACTATTGACACATATTTATGTTGAGATATGAATTGTGAATTTGTGTTTGAGCCTCTTTAGAAGTGTTTTTCTTATTGTAGATATTTTATAGTTATGTTAAACGTCATAGTTATATATTGAGTTTTTGGACTAGTTCAAATAGAGAAAATGAGGTTCTGATTCGAAGTAGTTGAATATTTTAGTAGATGTTGCAGATTTCATAATGTAGAGAAACATCCAAGACCATGCAGAATTTCTCCGAAGTTATTACTTGATGAGCATCATTTTGAAACAGTTCTAGTTCAAAGTGATTAGCATCTTGATAGTGTTTCCTTGTCATAAAAAGAAAGAGGGGCATGGAAGATTAATTAGTGACAAGAACAACAAATTCATGCTCTATGTTATTGAACACCATGGAAGCAAACTAATAAATGTTACTATTCATTAATGGGGGCCAAGGGAAGATATAAATATCTTTCACAGGTAAAGGATAATTAGAATTGATGGAAGCTAGCTAGTGAAATGGACGATCACTCTGCTTGCCGAAAATGCCCTTGCCATAAGTGGAAGAAATGACAGCAATCAGAAGTGGGAACTGTAGCTAGACGAAGGACGATATGGGTAGCAGGGGCGGACCCAGGAAAAAATGTCGAGGGGAGCCGCGACAAGGCCGAGGGAACTGTTGTGTAATTTTTTAAAATTTTATCAAAATTATAGTTATAAAAAAAACAAAAAAAAATATTGGAGGGAGCCAATGCTCCCCTATGTCCCTTCTTGGGTCCGCCAGTGATGGGTAGACAAGTTAATGCGGCCGCTGGTATCAGAACCCGCGCACTCTTGCGCCCAAACAATAAATTCACGGTCGAACAAAAGGCCGCCATCATAAACAATATTCAAAGGAAAAGAGTAACTAGGCCGATGCACAGTCTCTTAGGTAGCTTATACAGAAAATCTTCTTCCGCATAACGAGAGGTCAGGATAGACAAGAACATCAACAGAGAAGTGGTGGAATTGAAGAGAGAAATAGCATCTGATACTGCAAATATTGTGAATGCACTTGTTTTCGACATCACAGGATAGCCGGTTTCTGATACGTTGCCACCTGGCACCGTAATAGCCGCAGCAAATACAACTGTGACAATCAATGTTGCAGCAATGGTGCATGAGTTAGCTGTATCCTTCATCCATTTTCCGCCTTCTATTTTCAAATATTTGTGTTCTTCCGTAAATATCATTGGACGTCTTTTCCACGCAGAGTTGTTTAGATCTTTGATAAAAGGACTGACAAACTTTTCTACTTCCTGTTCAATCTCCGTATACGTTGACAATCAGTTTTTCTCTGATTTTTTAAAAAAAAATAAAAAAATAAAAATTACAATATTGAACGGAACCAATATACTTATTAAATACCTTAAACCACTGTAGTTCACGCTGCATCTGGAGAGCTGCTCCGGAAACTAAATTGAGCTTGTGAGGAGGTGCGAGAAATGCAGCCATGTGAAGCATGGAGTTCCCAGAAGTGTCGATTCTATCTGAATACAAGTATCTTTGGTTAGTAGTCTGATACAAGAGGTTAAACACTTTTTCACTATGGCCTCGCACGGCCCAGTGTAACTTAGCAAGAGGAAATGTCTCTACAATCACTTCTACGATTTCATGGTTTCCTGCGTAGGCTGCTATTAGCATGGCCTCTATGTAGATCCCTGAAGCTCTTTCGTACCCCAACGACTCCATTTATATGTTTGCATATGCTTTTCGCAAGTCTCAGTCCATACTCATGCATCCATTTTCTCTTATGAATCCTCTTCACGCAAGGCACTATATATAATGGAAAATTAGATTAAAACAGGACATATATATTCCATCTATTTCTCTATTGCAAGTTGAGTAGTACGTAATACAGTACATGTTTATTACCTAGCTCTGAGATAAATTCCCAAAGAGTCTTGATTTGTTAGCGCACCTTGGAGGCTGATCTGTACTGCATGTAAAGGATTGAAATAACAAAACCATATTACTCAACAACCTCAAGCTGAGAAAATTAATTAAACTAATGGAAATTCATTTATATCAGATGATGCGTAGGCAGGTATATACTCCTTCCCGTTTCAAAGGACAAAAGGCAAAAAGAAAAAAGTTATGGTGCATTTCTTATCCTAAGAATAAACTCATACTATTATATGCTAGAATCTAATAAAGGAAACAATTTTTAATTATTTTTCTTTTTCAATTTTGATGTAATATGATTTAGTTTAATATTATACTAATTAACAATGGTTCATTATTTCAATTAGAATATATAATAATTGTTTAGCATTTTTTTAATTTTTAACTAATAAAATTAAAATTAAATAATAAATAATAAAGCCTAATTGGATGGGTGAATTTTAATCAATTAGTATAAATTTAGATTGAATTATAATTATATCAAAAAATGAAAAAATAAAATAAAAAAATATTGATTTTGATATACAATTGTACACTCAAATGGGGGATTGAGGATCCACCTACTAATTAACCTTTAACACATCTACTTGGTTGCGCACCGAGTTACATTGATTATAATCGTCTTAGCTTGTTTGTAATGGTACTAAAATCAATTAGCTAGCGCTCTCTCTCTCTTTAAAATAAAAAAAAAAAAAAAAAAAAAAAAAAAAAAAGCCAATCAGAAAGTAAAATTAAGCTAGTAAGTAGTCAGGTATCATATACGGAGTGGACTTGCCTAGATTTCTGCTCTCAATGTCAAGTGATTGTTCTCGATGTGAATGTTTCATCTTCAACTGAATAACTGCATCAATTTAAGGCAATTTATGCGGTATTCGTTAAGGCAGCTAAAAAATATTTCGTTTGTCTACGATCTATTGACCTTATTACTATATTGGCAAAATCAAAATGAATGAGAAGTTAAATACTATTAACATGAGTACACGAGCCTCTCCCAGAAGTTTAGTTGAGCGTTGCCGGCAAATATTGTATTCATGCTTTCTAAAAGCTTGAGAGCTTTACCATTAACCATAGATATCATCCTTGCCAGCTTAGGATTCTTGTTAACCAAGTCCACCGCCATATCTGCATGCATGCATGCCCCACCAGAATTAAAATCATGATAATTAATTGATTTCAGAATTGCAACTTAATTGTAAATTACTATAATCACTGACCTATGAAATCGGCATAGATCAAAAAACGAAGAAGCGTGAGGCCACCAGGACCATCAAAAGGATTGATGGGGAGCTCATCGCTAGTGTGATGCATCAACAACTCAAGAGTTTGTCTATGACCATATCTAGCTGCCAATTGAAGGGGGAAGTACTTGCTATCCGACGAAGCATAGAGCAAATCAGGAAGCCTGTTGATCAGTATTTCTGCTGCCCGATGGTTCCCCGTCGAAGCAGCAATGTGCAGTGGATTATTCCCATTGACATCAGTCATGGATAATGTGGAATCATCCGATAATTCCACCAGCTTCTCCACCATGTTCAAGGACTTGTGGGACCCCACCGCGATGTGGAGAGGTGTTTCTAAGCTCATGCATGTCCACTCTAGCTCTGACGGCGTCCGGGTTTCCCTTTAGAATAATTTCAGCCTTAGCCCAGTCACCACTCATTGCAACTTTGTACAATTCCACCCGCTCATGCAACTCCTTTTCTGTTTAATTCAGACTTTTTAGTTGATTTTGGAGCTTTGTGATGATGAATATTAAATTGAATTTTTGTAGTTTAGAATCCACGTCACAAAGCTCCAAAATCAGCTAAAATGTCAATAGATTCAACAGACGGGGGACGGAGGCAATATATATTATTAATTAGTGAAGTAGATACCTTCATGCCTTGTTAAGTTGGATGTATGGAAGTCGTATTCCAGCTCTTACCACACATCCTTGGCGCTCTCCAAATGAACAACCTTTTCAACAACTTCATCGCTCAGCGCTTCCAGAATCCAGCCCTTCACCACGCCGTCACTCTGCCTCCACGCACTGTAGTTTGCACTATCGTTTGGTGGTGGATGAGCTCTGATGTCGAGGAAACCGGCCGAGTTCTGGCTTTTCATAAGATAGAGCATCCCCTCTTTCCACAACTTGTAGCTGTTCTAATCACATAGCCGGCTGAGCTTCGAGGGGACAAAGTGCGCCACATTAATCCCGGAACCAAGTTGTGGTACTGGTGAAGCTGCATAGTTAGGTGGTGGTGGTCGTGGTGGTGGTAGATAGTTAGATGGTGGTGCACCTGGAAAGGTCAATGGTGGTGGAGGTAGAGGTGGATAGCTAGATTGTGGTGGACAGTCGTGAAAATTGCCGAGTTGAGCAATATTGTATGTAGAAAATTGGTTTTCCAGCACCAACCAGACATCCATCGCGCTGGGCAAATGAACAACATTTTGAAGGATTTCATCGCTCAACGCTCCCAGAATGAAGCCCTTGACCAGCCAATCAGTCCGACTCCACTCTACATCGTCGTTGTGTGGTTATGGTGGAGGAGGAGCTTTGCCGTCGATGAATCCAACCAAGCCCTGGCTTTCTATGAGGCCGAGCATCTGCTCTTTCCACGAAATGTAGTTATTCCGGTTCCTGTCGCCACTGAGCTTCGAGGAGACGAAGTTCACCACATTGATCCTGGAACCGCCTTGTGTTCTTCCGTAAATATCATTGGAGGTCTTAGACATGTTAATGAGAATTTAGAAAGTTAGACATGTTAATGAGAATTTAGACTTCTAAATTATTTTAGCTTAAATTCTGAAATTTAATTTAGATTCGGGCATAACTTATTTTAATAAGCCCAAGTAAATTCAAAATTAAGAATAAATTTTTTTAGCTTAATTGATTAAATGCTTTCAATATATTTATGAGGATAAATTAACTATTGAGACGTATTTATGTTGAGATATGAATTGTGGATCTATGTGTTTGAGCCTCTTTAGAAGTGTTTTTTTTATTGTAGACATTTTATTGTTATGTTAAACATCATAGTTATATATCGAGTTTTTGGACTAGTTCAAATAGAGAAAATGAGGTCTGATTCCGAGAAATTGAATATTTTAGCAGATGTTGCATATTTGAGAATGTAAAGAAATTTTGGAAAAAGCTTAAAGAAACATCGAAGACCATGCCGAATTTCTCCGAAGTTATTACTTGATGGGCATCATTTTGAGCATTTTAGGTAATTGTCAACATTAACAATTCTAGTTCAAAGTGATTAGCATCTTGATAGATTTTCCTTGTCACAAAAAGAAAAGAGGGGCATGGAAGATTAATTAGTGACAAGAACAACAAATTCATGCGCTATGTTATTGAACACCATAGAAGCAAACTAATAAATGTGATTCATTAATGGGGGCCAGGGGAAGATATGAATCTCTCTCACAAGAAGTAAAGGATAATTAGAATTGATGGAAGCTAGTAAAATGGACGATCACTCTGCTTGCCGAAAATACCCTTGCCATAAGTGGAAGAAATGACAGCAATGAGAAGTGGGAACTGCAGCAAGACGAAGGACGATATGGGTAGGCAAGTCAATGCAGCCGCCGGTATCAGAACCCACGCCTTCTTCCGCCCAAACACTAGATACACCGTCGAACTAAAGGCCGCCATCATAAACAATATTGAAAGGAAAAGAGTAACTAGGCCGATGCATAGTCTTCTAGGCAGAGCGTACAGAAAGTCTTCTTCCGCATAGCGCGAGGTCAGAATGGACAAGAACATCAATAGAGAAGTGGTTGATGTGAAGAGAGAAACAGCATCTGAAACTGCAAATATTGTGAATGCGCTTGTTTTCGACATCATAGGATACCCAGTTTCTGATACGTTGCCACCTGGCACCGTAATTGCCGCAGCGAATACAACTGTGACAATCAATGCTGCAGCAATGGTGCATGAGTTAGCTGTATCTTTCATCCACTTTTCGCCTTCTACTTTCAGATCTCTGTGTTCTTCCGTAAATAACATGGCTGGTGTTTGCCCGGCATTGTTTGTTCGTTCTTTTATATAAGGACTAACAAACTTTTCTGCTTCCTGTTCATTCAATCACCATATCATAAACACTTGCAATAAGTTCTTTTTTTGCCTAAAAAAATTACGTATGAACAAACTGAATGGAAACAAATACATTAATTAGTTACCTTAAACCATTGAAGTTCACGCTGCATCTGGAGAGCTGCTCCCGAAACTAAATTGAGTTTGTGAGGAGGCGCCATAAATCCAGCCATGTGAAGCACGTAGTTTCCAGAATTGTCGCATAAATTTGAATACTGGAATCTATGGTTCGTAGTTTGATACACGAGGTTAAAGACTTTTTCACTTCGGTTTCTTACAGCCACGTGGAGAAAGCTTCGATAAGCAGAACCAATAGCAGTAAAAATGCTATGAGGAAATGTCTCAACGATTACTTCTACAATTTCGTGGTTTCCTAATCGTGCTGCTTCTAGCATGGCTTCTCCGTAGATAGCTGAAGCTCTTTCGTGTCCTAACGATTCCATATGTTTGCATATAACTTTCACAAGTCTTAGTGTTAGCTTGCGCATCCGTTTCATTTCATGAATCCTCTTTACGCGAGGCACTAAAAATGGAAACCAACTTAGATTAAAACAAGACATTCCATCTATATCTATTGCATGTTGAATGGTAGTACTCCCTCCGTCCCGCTCTACTTGAGTCCCTACGTAGCAATTGGGATCCTCTACACCCATTTTGGTATTCCAATTATGTACCAAATTTTAATTTCTACTTGTTTTATATATTTTTATTCAATAATTTTAATGTATAATAATTTAGTTTAATTTTATAATTATTTTCTGGGGTCCACTCATCCAAATTAGGATTTATAATTATTTTTTAGCATTTAATTTCAATTTTATTAGCTAAAATAGAGTTGATAAATCCAAAATTACGCTATCTAATTTTTAAAAATTCTTATTTTTTAGTTATAAATGTTTATTATGATTTATTATAATATAATAATTTTTTATTTTTATAAAAAAATATTATAAAACTAATAAATTTTAATATTTGGTACACAATTGAAACACAATAGTTGATATATAAGATACTATTTTCCTACGTAGAGTGGGTACGGATACTAAGATACCAATAATATTTTGTCAATTATAATTATTAAATTATTTTATTTAATTTTGAAAAATAGAAAATTGGAATAATATTCTTATTTCCATAACCTAAAAATACTCTAATTAAACAAATAATCTTAATTAGGCCATTAAAAGTCCTTTAACCATACTACTAATTGGGCCTAATTATTTTTATATTAGGAAATTGCTCAAGTAGAATGCGATGGCCCAAAAATAGAAATTGACAAGTAGAATGGGACGGATGAAGTAGTATTTATTACCTATTTCTGAGATAAATTCCCAAAGAATGGAGTTCAATTTTCGGATTTGTTTGCACCACCGTGGAGGCTCATCTGGATGGAAGAAAGGATTGAACTGTCAATGCCATGGTATATGATGCTTAGAACCATATTACACAATAAATGAGAAGCATTAGGAGAATATAAAACTAATTAAAAAATAATAATCTATAATGCATATCAAAAATAATGATTTTTCGTTGGTACTAGACACAGACATATATAGTCCTTTATATTTGAAATGACAAAGACACATAAATAATACTCCCTTACCTCAAATACATGCATATCCTATTTTTGAAACTTTACCATCTATACCTACAACCTTTATCTTTTTACTACACTAAGTTTATGCATGGTTCACCAATTTTTGAGTATGGAAATGAGAACAATTAATTAATTTTATTACTTTGTTGTTTGGTTTACGTAATATGTTATCGATTACCTTTACTTGGGGTAACCCGATCCATAAAATGATTACTCCTAAGAAAAAGGAGAAAATGAGAAAAATGAATCACTTACAAGTGGCTCTTTCTATTCCCCAATTTGAACGAAACGAGTACTAATTGTGAGACCCAATCTCCACACATAACATAGTATATTATAATTTCTTCTTGAAACATGTGCCACTTAAAGTGATGCTCTCCACTCACAATAGAACATGACAATTTCTTCTTGAAAATCATGCCACTGAAAGTGATATATGTATAGATTTGAGGGACATATAGAATATTTAGTACTTCCTCCGTCCATCAAGTCCATGCATAGAATTTTTTGGCACGGTTTTTAATTTTTGTAATAATTGGTAGATAAAGTTATATATAGGGTCCCAACTTTTGATTGAAAAGGTGATTATTTGATTGAATAAAGTGATGTTTTGGTTGATAAAGTAATGTTTTAATTGATAAAGTGATAATTTGATTGATAAAGTGATGTGGACCCTATGTCCAAAAATAGCTATGCACAGACTTTGTGGACGGACGAATGCGGTATTAATTGCACAGATTTGGTGGACGGAGGGAGTAATTCGGATCTTTCAGTGCACTTTAGTGAGCTGATTTCAAAATATATATTTTGACAAGTGATCATCCATTGATACAATAATATTTGCTATACAAAAAAGACAACGAATGATCCAAATTTCATATATATAGTCGTATATATGGTGGACGCTTCAAAAAATAAAGTTAAGCTAGCAAGAGATAGTAGAGGGTAAAGAATAGACGCTTGCCTAAATTTTGGTTCTCGGATGGGTGTTTGGCTAATTTTATAACAGTTTATAAGTTGTCTAAGAGTTTATAAGCTCTAAAAATGTATGTGTTCGCCAAAATTAGCTTTCAAAGAGCTTATAAGCTCATTAAAAGTTAATTAAGCTTCATCATCCCAACTTATTTTTATATCTTTATAAGCTTATAAACTCTTTCAAATAAGCTTAGCCAAACACCTGTCACTGACGTCAAATGATGGTAGTTGAGGTGATTATTCCATCGGCAACTGAATACATACCTTCATCAATAAAACACGAGTATACGAGACTTTCCAAGAAGTTGAGTTGAGCATGGGCCCGGAGTGTTGTGCCACTGACTGCTATACAATTGAGAGCTGAATTATAAACCGGAGATTTCATTCTTGCAAGATAAGGATACCTGTTAACCAATTCCAATGCCATATCTGCATGTATGTATATGCCCCATAAAAATAAAAACCATCATCAGATCATCATCATTATTATTAGCCAGCGCGCATTAATTAATTTCAGAATCCCATGCAGCTTACTGACCCAAGAAACCAGCAACAAGTAAATAAGATAGAAGCAGGAGGCCACTATCACCAGCAAAAGGATTGATGGGGAGATCATCTTTAGTGTGATGAATCAACAACTCAACAGTTTCTCTATGACCATATTCAGCCGCCAAGTGAAGGGGGAAAGCGTATGGTGGTTCAGTATTTAACATTTGAAGCAAATGAGGAAACCTATTGATTAGTATTTCTGCTGCTCCGCGGTTCCCCGTCATGGCAGCAATGTGCAGTGGGTTAAAGCCATACCTATCCCCAATGGACAACATTGAATCATCGGATAAATTCACCAGCTCGTCCACGAATCTCCCGGAGTTGCCCGACCCCACTGCTATGTGGAGAGCTGTTTGTCCGGTGAGGGCCGCCCTTCTTGTAATGGCATCCGGGCTTCGCTTCAGAATCATTTCTGCCTCATCCCAGTCACCACTCCTTGCAGCTTTGTATAATTCCAACTCCTCATGCCACTCCTCTACTGCTCTCAGATTTAACAAAATTAATATGCGTGCATGAGACGTACACCATATGCATGTAAATTGTAGGTAAATTAAGTACCTCGCTCCTCGGTTGACATGGATGAGGAAAACTGGGCTTCCATCTCTTGCCACGCACGCTTGGCGGTATCTAGATGAGCAACATAATGAACGAGTTCATCGCTGAGAGCTTCCACAATCCAGCCCTTCACCACCTCATCTGTCTGCTTCCAGGCAGTGTAACTGTTGTAGTTTGGTGGTGAAGGAGGAGGAACCCCGCCGTCAAGGAATCCGAACAACCCCTGGCTTTGCACAAGGCAGACCATTCCCTCTCTCCAAGACATATAGCTGTTCCAATTTGAACGCCGGCTGAGCTTCGTAGGCACGAAGTTTGCCACGTTAATATGCTGTGGTGGTGCAGCTGGATAGGTCAATGAGGAAGCCATTCATTTAATAGGAAACCTTCTTATACCTTCAAGTAATCTAATTCGGAATCTATATCAACTATTGTATTCCAATTGTCTACCAAACATTAAAATTTATTAGTTTTATACTATGTTTTTATTAAAAAAAAAAATTATATTATAATAAATTATAATAAACATTTATAACTAAAAAATAGAATTTTTAATCCTATTGAATAAAAATTAAAATTAAAATTAATCCTATTTTAGTTAATAAAATTAAAATTAAATCTTAAAAAATAATTACAAACCCTAATTTGGATGATTAAACCCTAGAAAATAATTATAAAATTAAACTAAATCATTATAAATTAAAATTATTGAATAAAAATATAAAACTAGTAGAAATTAAAATTTGATATACAATTGGAACACCAAAATAGGTATAGAGGATCCCAATTCTGATAAAAAAAAGAGGATCCCAATTGATCTAATTAATCCCTCCATCCCAATTATACAGCCAACTTCCTTTTTGGTATGTCTCATTCATATAAAGAGGCAACCAGTAAAATAGCCTGTTTGAGATAGTTAAATAAAAAAGTAGCCACTAAAATAAAAAAGATAAAAAACTAGCCACTTTTGGAATTAAAGTACATTAATACTCTTAATAAAATTAGCTCCTCTCCTTCCTCCCCAAAACTCACTCACCCAAAACACACACTCGTTCAACACACACACACGCATAAACACAGCAACACACACAAGCATAAACACTACAACTCACACACACACACACACACAAACACTGAAACACGCACTCACACACACAGAAACACATAAACACAACGAGTATTCATCTTGATTCTATTCAAGTAACTTGTTCTCAACAACTACAACAACTTGTTCACATTTATAAATCATATAAATCCAGGTCAGCAAAGATCGTCTTCATCGAATGTCCAACTCAACTTTACTATGATAATAACAAAGTATAGAAGCTTGTTTGCAAGAAACGTTGACTGATTAACAGGCTTATGAAAGAAAAAATAAAAAAAAATCAACCAACTGTTCTTTATACAATTATCAAACAGCTGGATATACACACACAAAAACACACACACGCACACAACAAATAGACACAACTCTCTATCTCTCTCCATCTCTCTCACACATACACAAAAGGGGATGCCTGTTTTCCCAACGAGAGAAAACTCCTTCGTTTATTTTTAGTATTTGATTTTCAATTCACGAATTGAGGTTCATCAATTCATGAAATTCGTTGAAAACACGAAAAAAAAATCGTGAATTGCTTGTATTTTATCACTAATTGCCGAATTCACAAATTGGATTCGTGATTTCATCCATTTTTTTGGGTCAATTCACGAATTGTGGTGAATTGGTGACTTCGGGCATTTATGTGAGTGAATTCACGAATTGGGTTTGCGAATTCATGAATTGCCTCACATTATTTTAGCAATTCACGACTTAAAATTTGTGAATTCCGTACAAGGCCGGAGTATTATGGTAAGACTGACTATTTTTATCTTTTTTATCCAAATGACTATTATTTATTTTTACTATCTCAAAATGACTATTTTTGTCATTTTCCCCTCGTATAAGACCATTACCAAAAATAGTATGTTTCGAAAATAAATTAATAAAGCAAAAAAATTAAAAAATAAAGATATCTGATTATATATATATATATTTAAATTAGAATAAAAGGCAAAAAAACTGAAGATAAAATATAAATTAATAAAAAATAAATATTAACCTCTACGCACATCTTTAACTTATTACTAATTATTTACTCCCTCCGTCTCAGTTTAATTGTCTTATAATTTGAATATATATAAAATATAAAACAATAAAGTGGAATAACTGAACTGAGACAAGAGCACATCGTAATTTTTGTGCCATCGAAATAATGACTTTATATAAGTGGGATGGAAAGAGTAAAAGAAAATAATGGCGACGACCACCTATAAGATAAGGCTAGATACTATCCAGACTTTTTTTTACCCTTACTAGGAAATAAAGAAAAAAAAAAAAAAAGGAAAAATAAAACTGACAGAAGAGAGAGGGGTGAGGGTGACGGCATGCATGGGATTAGGGATTATATTAGTTAGGGTTTTTTTTTTCCCATAATTTTATGAATTAAATTTTATTGAGGATATAATGGTCCTTAAATTGAAAACGGCTAAAATTCCTTTAAAAAAAAAAAACAAAAAAAAAGGGCTAAAATTATGTTAGTCATTGGTTGGTGGTTATTTTTTATTCAAGGGTACTGTATTAAGTCATATACAGTAATTAAGTACCTTGCTCCTCGGTTGACCTGGATGAGGAAAACTGGGCTTCCATCTCTTGCCAGGCACACTTGGCGGTATCTAGATGAGCAACATAATGAACGAGTTCATCGCTGAGCGCTTCCACAATCCAGCCCTTCACCACCTCATCTGTCTGCTTCCAGGAAATGTAACTGTTGTAGTTTGGTGGTGAAGGAGGAGGAACCCCGCCGTCGAGGAATCCATACAATCCTTGGCTTTGCACAAGGCATACCATCCCCTCTCTCCACGACATATAGCTGTTCCAGTTTGAACGCCGGCAGAGCTTCGTAGGCACGAAGTTTGCCATGTTAATATGTTGTGGTGGTGCAGCTGGATAGGTCAACGAGGAAGCCATTTATATCAGAGGAAACCCTCATATAATTATAACCTTTCTTTGTATCGTTCCAATTTTATCGGATGTCCCCGAAGCCCGAAGGAATTAATTATAACCCTTCTAGTAGTAATGTAAAAGAAAATAATGGCTTATAACCAGCTAGATGTATAAATAAAAGCTAGCATGACAACGAAACGCATTTCACTTGATAAGACGCTTTCATGACCAGGGGCGGATCTACTCATAGAGGGGTGAGGGCTTAAGCCCCCACCAAACCCCCCAAAAAAATAATAATAATAAAATAAAATAAAATAAAATAATAATAAAAAAATTACTCTAAAAACTCATCAGATTATTGTTGATTATTGTTCATCTGTGCATTTTATAGCATAAAAGCCCCAACTACCTAACCAACAAGAAGAAAATTTTTATAACATTCAAAATTTAGAAAAATTAGTCCCTACTTAATATTATTTCTGGATCCATCTCTGTTCATGAGATATGAGGAGCCATTATTGATTCTCCTCAAAATTCAGGAAAAATAAAATATACATGCAAGAAATTAATAAAATTACTTGGTTTTCCGGTTAAAGGTGGAGGTTCACCTGGATAGCTAGATGGTGGTGGTGGTGGTGGTGTACTTGGATAGGTGAATGGTGGCGGAGGTGCATCGTGAGACGGTAGTGGCGGTGGTGGATGGTAGAAATGACCTTGCTGAGACTGGGCTATAGAGAAGGCGTTTTCCAGATCTAACCAAACATCCCTTGCGCTATCCAAATGTATAACATTTTGAAGAGCTTTATCACTCAACGCTCCCAAAATCCAACCCTTGACCAACCGGTCAGCCCGCCTCCACGCCACGTAATCCATGCTATCTTTAGGCAGCGGCGGAGGAGCTTCGCCGTTGATGAACTCGAGCAAGCCCTGGCTTTCTACGAGGCAGAGCATCTGCTCTTTCCACGACTTGTAGTTGTTCCAGCTCCCGTCCCGCCGGAGCTTCGTGGAGACGAAATTTGCTACGTTGATCCCGGAACCGTATTGTGGTATTTGTGTTTCTGCAGCTGGGGAGGAGGTCAACGAGGAAGAAGCCATATTTACAACCTTACCTCTTTCTTCAGTTACTTGGAGTTGGAGTTGGAGTGGAAGAATCTAGCGTAGAGGGGACTACTTAATACTCTAGCTTTAGCTTTACCTTCGCTCTATCACCTCTTTCTTTATTCCTTTTGTTTATTAAATTAAAAATCGTTGAATATTCGATCCGCGTTTTCCGCAACGTTAATTTATTATTTACTTGGCACAGCCTGCAACAATTAATTTTCTTTATGCTAATTTATTTCATTATTATTTGTTTTGAGCCAGGTTGTTAGCTAGCTTTCTAAGATTCGTTTCATACTCACTTCAAATTTCATGATCAAATGTCCAACAAAATTAGCCTTTCGACCTTAAATACCTTTGTTCTGAGTTAGATGGAATTGGGTTGGATGGATTTAGTCAAGTCTTTCTTTATTCAATTTCTTCATTAAAATTGAATTAACTAGTTAACAAATTGAAGACACAATTAAATTTGATTTTAGTTTTACATAAGGTTTTGTAATTTATTTGACGTAAAAAATCTATCTATCTATATATAATAGCAAAATAAAGGTCAGTGAACCACGAATTTTCTTGATTATTTTGCTAAATTCTCATAATTTTGTCTATTAATTAATAATTTAATCAATATATAACCATATTATAATATATCTCCATATTTATATATATCCCAACAATATTAAAAAATTCTATGTCTAATTAGAATTTCAGTTCAAATAGATTCTCATATTCAATACATGTTAGTGTACCTTTTCTATTTGTAATCTTTATGAAAAATTAAAAAATTAAAAAAAATATATATATGAAGGAAAACGATTCCCAATTTGTTAATTTCCTACTTGACTCAACATAAGACAATTTACACGTCAGTATTACTATCATATTAGTATATTTCAATAGAACTAATAACCTCAAATTAAATTGGTAAATTATATAAATAATAATTGAGCTAATTATTTTTTAATTAATTAATATATATCTAGCTGCTCTATTTTAAATTAGCAATAGATTATCTGTTTTAAAAATTTCCTCCTTTCGTCCATGATTTCTTGACACTATTGACTTTTTAGATAATTTTGGTACTTTGTAAATTGTGATGATAAATTTTAAATTAAATTTTTGGAGTTTAGTTTTTTTTACAGGATACTACATTATTAAACTACATGATAAATTTTATTTGATTTTCAACTTTAATTTTTTAATTTTTATGAAAAATTAGTGTAAGGTTCAATAATAACGACTAAGAATTTGGTCAAAAATATAAACATATTCATTAATTCTAGCCCATAATAATTTTAATAATTTTTATTTGATCTGCTATATTATTTTATTTTTATGAGAAATAATTTACAAATATCATTGTTAAAAATTTAATTGGAATACACATATATATTTTCACTGTTCAAAATGTCCTTGACCCATTTTCAATTACGTCGAACAACGGGCGGCTTAACATTTCAATTTAATTAAGTTACTCGAGAAATTACATATTTTTCTGACCTATATATTTTTCATTTTGTTTGTTTTGTTTGTTTGTTTATGCAAACACAAGTGATTTTAGAAATGCTATATCTCTTGGCCTATTTTTGTATTTCAACAACGGGAGACATGAAATTACATAGAACAATGAATAACTTGATAATCAGAATATAGCTACAAGAGAAAATATTATCTCTCCTTTTAGCCTATTTTTTATATCATCCTATTTTTTTTTAATTAAATGCTCACATTTTTCCCTTATAAATTGCCGCAATACTTAAAATGTATTTATATATATTCTTATATATTTAATTTAAAAACTGTAAGTGATTCTGTCGAATTTCGACGGGCGCTACACTAGAAAATAGAAAATTAAACTAGAAAAATTCTCCCTTATTAACCAAACATATAAAATTGAAAATATTTTTAAAAATGAATTTTTAAAGTACTATCATTTTGAACAAATTATTAAATATAATTTTTAATTTTTACTAAAAAATTGGACCCCGTCGAATTCCGACGGGCACTACACTAGTATGATTAAAATTGACTTGATTGGAATCAACTTAGCGCAAACTAGTTTTAAGAAATTTCATAGTTTAAATATACATATTGTTGTATACATAAATGTTTGTTATGAAAATGAATTGCAGTAAAATACGTTTTCTTTTTAATTAAATTTGGGACCTATAAAACTCAATATTAATGTTTATGGTAGAAATATCATATTTTATTTGTGTGAATCATGAGTTGTACATCAAATTAAATTGGGGGTAAGTTTTACGTACACATGTGGTTGTTAGCTACGCTACAGGCGGATGATCCAAAATCAAGGATAATATATATAAATTTATATAATAAAGTAAGATATATATATGTCAAAATAGTGAGACAAAAAAATAACATTTCTGGAAGTTTGCAATAATACTTATTTAAAATGATTAGTGTTGACAATAGGTTAACTGCGAAAGGACACAAGTTTTGTTACTTTGTAAAGTTGAATACGACTTCCTCCGTCCATCATATAGTTGTGCTACATGTGTTTCTGCAGCCATATATCACCTCTTTCTTTATTCCTTTTGTTTATTAAATTAAATCGTTGAATATATTATTTACTTGGCACAGCCTACAACAATTAATTTGTTTTATGCTAATTTATTTCATTATTATTTGTTTTGAGCCAGGTTGGTAGCTTTCTAAGATTCCTTTCATACCCGCTTCAAATTTCATGATCAATGTCCAACAAAATTTATTACGTTAATTAATAATCCCCAAAATACTCAAATTTTTCAACATTGTACGGAAATAATACATTTCTATTCCATTCGTCCTCCAAATTTTACTATTAGAAAAATGACATGTTGCTATATTGCCACACATGACATTTCAAAAAATGTCATTATAAACTATCTAAGAATACAAATAGTTAACGTTGCATTTCGCTAAAACACTAATAATATGACATTTTGATTGTAAAAAATATCACGGTAAAATATTTAACATTACATTATTATCTATTGCTACATCGACACATATGACACTTAAAATTTATCATTATAGATAAAATGTTACAATAATTATTTTATTGTGATATTTTTAAGTGTCATTACAAGCCAATTTTCTAGTAATTATGCATCACTTTGAGTGACACGAGTTTTAATATAAAGAGATTATTGTATATTGTGTTGTTTTTTGTTAGTGAAAGTTGTAGGTGGTAATATTGGTAAATAAGTAAATATATATAGTGTAGTAAAATGTATAAGATACGTTTTCTTTTTAATTAAATGGTGCTAAAATAACATAACTCTACCAATTTGGGTGAATGGATCCTCTTTAGCAAGTATAATGTTTCAATTGTGTACCAAACATTAATTTATTAATTTTATAATATTTTTTATAAAATTAAAAATTTCTATATTAAATAATTCTATTTTAATATAATTATTATAAAATCAAACTAAATTATTATAAATTAAAATTATTGAATAAAAATGTATAAAATTAGTAGAAATTAAAATTTAGTGGCTGGAACACATAAATGGGTATAGAGGATCCAAGTATAATTTGGCACCCTTACAACTCAATATTATTATATTGTTTGTGCTAGAAATACTATATTTTATTTTTTGTGAATGAGTTGGTTATAAATTTATAATATTATATATATATATATATATATATATATATATATATATATATATATATCTGTGTGTGTGTGTGAAAATAGTGAGACAAAAAATAAATTTTCTTTTAGTTTGCAATAATACTTATAAAATAATTAGTGTTGATAATAGGTTAACTGCCAAAGGACATATATGTTACTTTGTAAAATTGAATACTAGGAAGATGATATGCTACTTGCTCAATGGTGCTTACCTTCATTGGCATCTATGTTGTTTTATCACTTTAGCGTTACTTTGTTCAATTTTTTCAATTGTTTTATATTCTAATACCTTAGAAATTAATATAGAAATTATAAAATCTAAAAAATCAAAGTTCTAATTATTTTCTTTTTATTTTTAACTACAAAAAATGACTAATAAAATAAAGCAAGCTTTGATTTTTTATTGATTTTTAAAATTTTATGATTTTCATATTAATTTCTAAGGTACTAGAATATAAAACAATTGAAAAAATTGAATAAAGTATAATCGAATTTAGAAATTGAGAAGAAAATTGAGAGAAAATTTTCATTACTTTACTTGAAAGGAAAGTTACACTACAACTCCTATTTATACTACTAACCGAGCCAACTACCTTCGGTCCACGTGGACCAATGAACTAACTACAGCAAAAATATAAAAAACGTAATAGCTAAACATACGTTTATTCCTCTTCTTTATTTCTTCCAACTCTTACTGCACTTCACTTCAAATCTACAGCTAGTTTGTTACTCCCCCTCAAGATGGGAATTGTACAAGTTGTAGAATCCCATCTTGCGGAGTATCAGGGCCGGCCCTGACAATCTCGGGGCCCTAGGCAAAATCAAATATATGGGCCCCCTTATATAAAAAAAATATTTAACAAGTTCGAGAAATAATTTACAATATTTAGTTAGACAAAGAATTATTTGCGGTCCGCCGCAACATGCGATCCAATCAATTTTAACCCAAAACCTAACAGTCCCACAATTTTAGGTTCAGGTTATATGGAGTGGCGAAGGCATTCCGCACCATTAGACCAGGCTGATGGACTTGAGATCCTCTATCCCCAAAATGGTATCCCAGTGGTGTCCCAAAATTCAATTTATATTAATTTTGTTCATTTTCTTCAATAAATTTATTTTATAATGACTTAGTTTAATTTTATGATTATTTTTAAGGGTTCACCCATGCCATTAGGGTTTATATTTATTTTTTAGTATTTAATTTCATCTTTATTAGTATATTATAGTTGATAAATTCAAAACTAAAGTATATAATTTTAAAAAAAAAAATCAATTTTTTCTTATAAATGTGTATTATGATTTACTAAATTATAGTATGAGCTGATGGGATGGGAGTGTATCAGATATCATCACAGGCTGATGGGATGTGAGTGTATCTCATTTAGTTATGAGCTACAAATTGTACAATACAATTATACAAAATAGATATAAAATAAATAAAATTAAGTCCCAAATAGATACAAAGAAATAGAATACGAAATAAATACACAATCTGCAGAACATGAGAACATGACGTGTAAACATTTTTTATAAAATTAAGTTGATTTGTAATTGTGGGCCTTTTGGAATGAGTGACGGAGGGCCCTTAACAATAAATTATTTGGGCTGAAATATATATATATATATATATATATATATATATATATATATATATATATATATATATACATATACTACTCCCTCCGTCTCGTTGACTTCGTTCTGTTTCATTATTTTATACCTCACATATATTCAAGAAACTAGACGAAGTCAACGAGACGGATGGAGTAATATATTACTACTTATAAAAATAAATTGGGCCCCATTTTTCGATGGGCCCTAGGCCCTTGCCCCCCTTGCCTACCCTCAGGGCCGGGCCTGCGGCGTATCTTCCCAAACAATGATGGTGACAAAGCCTTCGTGAAGATATCTGCTAATTGAGTCTCCCCCTTGATGTGAATAGGCTTTATAATCCCTTGCATATACTTCTACCGAATAAAGTGACAATCTATTTCGATGTGTTTGGTTCTCTCATGAAATGCTGAGTTAGATGTGATGTATACTGCTGCTTTGTTATCACAGTAGAGTGGAACTGGTTTGCCTTGCTGAATACCAAAGTCTTGTAATAGATCTCACAAGTAGCTTGTGACATAGCTCTATATTCAGCTTCGGCTGAGGATCTTGACACCACTTCTTGTTTCTTTGACCTCCATGACAACATAGAATCTCCCAAGAAAGTACAAAAACCAGTCACTGATCTTCTAGAGTCAGCACATGATGCCCAGTTTGCATCAGAAAACACACTCAGCTCCAAGTTTGATGCAGAAGAAAATAGCAAACCCTTTCCAACTGTTCCTTTGATATATCTCAAGATCCTTTAAGCTGCTGCCATATGAAAGGTGTAGGGCTTTGAAACATATTGGCTTAATTTATGTACAGCAAAAGTCAAATCAGGCCTAGTGATGCAGAGATACAGCAATCTTCCAATTAACCTCCTATACTCTTTCTGACCACAAAGTTCTGAGTTCTTTTCTTCTTGCCGTGGTTTGTAATTGGTAACCGTTGGTGTTTTATGTGGGTTGCAACCTTACATTCATGTATCTTGCAATAAGTCCAATGCATATTTCCTTTGATACAAATATATTCCTTTCTTGCTTCTAGCTATTTCCAGTCCAAGGAAATACTTTGGTGCTCCCAAGTCTTTGTATTTAAAATGCATTTCCAGATAGTGTTTGAAGCTCTCAACTAGCTCAGAATCATTGCTAGCTAATAGTATATCATCCACATATATAATCACTCCTAGAAATTTATCACCATCATGCTTCAAGAAAAAAGAATGATCTGCATGTGACTGCTGCAGTCCAAACTGCATGAGAACACTAGAGAACTTCAAATACCACTATCTAGAAGCCTGTCTCAATCCATAGAGACACTTATTTAGTTTACAAACCAAACCATCATACTCCCCTTGAGTTGCCAACCCCGGAGGCAACTCCATATAGATATGTTCAAAGAGATCTCCATATAAAAAGACATTATTAATTAATGTCCAAATGATGTAGAGACCAACCTTTTGCAGCAGATATAGCCAGCATTAGCTTAACAGAAACTAACTTAGCCACGGGTGAAAAAGTATCTAAGTAGTCAATACCAGCTTGTTGAGTGAAACCTTTGGCTACCAAATGAGCTTTATATCTTTCAACTGAACCATCTGCAGCAAACTTCACTCTGTAGACCCATCTACAGCCAATTGGACTTTTACTAGGTGGAAGAGAAACAAGTGACCATGTGTTGTTAGAAATAAGAGCATCAAGTTCAGCCTTCATAGCAGCTTGCCATTCAGGGTACAAAGAGGCTTGTTTAAAAGAGTGAGGTTCAGGAACTACAGTAATGGCATAAACAAAAGAAGAATAGTGAGGCAAGAGATGAGTGGAAGAGGCAAAAAGATAAATAGGATAAAGAGTAGAAATAACAGAACCACAAAGATATTCCTGCAAATGTGCAGGTTGTTTATGTGGTCGACCACTTCTGGTATGGAAAGGTGTAGGATTAATGGTGGAAGATGGAAGAGGAGAAGATGGTACAGGTGCTGAAGGAACTGTTAGAGGAAAATCAGAAGAAGATGGATTGATTGAAGAAAAAGGAAAAACAGTTTCATGAAAGATGTCATGTCTACTCACTGTAATGGTATTTGTTTCTAGATCAAGTAATTTGTATCCCTTGTAACCAGCAGGATATCCAAGGAAGACACATTTTCGAGCTCGAGGAGAAAATTTTGTTTTGTTTCTATCCAGTGTGGATGCAAAACACAGACAACCAAAGACCCTAAGATGAGAATAAGATGGTTTCTTGTTAAACAAAGCTTCGAAAGGTGTAAGAGAAAAATCAGAATGAGCAGTTGTAGGAAGTTTATTAATGAGATATGATGTAGTTAAGATGCAGTCACCCCAATAATCCAAAGGAATATGAGATTGAAAGTAGAGACTACGGGCTACATTAAGAAGATGTTGATACTTGCGCTCAACCCTTGCATTTTGTTGAGGGGTTTCGACACAAGAGTGTTGAAGAACAGTTCCAAAGGAATCAAACAAAGAAGACAATTGGAACTCACTGCCATTGTCACATCTAAGAGTTTTTATTTTAAGACCAAACTGAGTATGGACTTGATTAAAAAAGATAGGTAAAATAGTAGAAACCTCAGACTTTGCAGTCATCAAATAAGTCCAAACATATCTTGAATTATCATCAACAATTGTAAGAAAGTATTTGTGGCCTTGAGTTGTGCATGGTGTGAATGGACCCCAAACATCACAGTGTACTAAATCAAAGATATTAGAAGCATGAGAAGATGAAAGAGAAAAGGAAAGCTTCTTTTGCTTTGCAAGTGGACAAACAGTACACATATTGTGATTAGTAAATGTAAGAGGTACATACTTAGACATGGACTTGAGTTTATCAAAAGAAAGATGACCTAATCTGGAATGCCAAGTGTCTACA
This sequence comes from Mentha longifolia, assembly GCA_001642375.2. Taxonomy (NCBI): domain Eukaryota; kingdom Viridiplantae; phylum Streptophyta; class Magnoliopsida; order Lamiales; family Lamiaceae; genus Mentha; species Mentha longifolia. The sequence goes on from CM038116.1 coordinate 7,965,332, forward strand.
GTTACAACTAAATTTATTAGAAAAGAGGGTTGAAACTGAGATGAATCCAGAACATAGAGATTTCCTAATCTATACCCTTCCCAATCATCTTGCCAAGCAAAGGATCCTGAAAAAGGCAAGAAGTGGAAGTGAATTGAACTGTGCAAGAAGTAGAAGATATGAGAGAGCTGACTGAAAGAAGATTATAGGAAAAGGAAGGAACAAAGAGAACAGAAGTGAGAACAAGATCAGGACCAAGTTGCACTGTTCCTGTTCTAAGAATAGGAATTCTATGATTATTAGGTAGTGTGACAAATGCATCTGTAAGAGGAGTATAATCTTTAAACAATGAAATATTGCAGCAAACATGATGAGTAGCACCAGTATCAACTAACCAAGCAGAAGAAGGAATGGAAGATGCAGATTTAAGGAAGGAAGAAGCAGAAAACATACCACTGAAATTTATGTTAGGATCAGGAAGAGAGAGAGAAGTAGAAGGACTTGGCTATAACTGCTGTGAAGTAGAACTTGAGCCAACATTCATTTGTTGTTGAAGAAAGGAGATCAACTGAGTACACTGATCAGCAGTAAGAGACACAGCAGCAGCAGCAGAATGGTGGACATAATCCTCAACTTGTCCTACGTGATTAACAGATCTGGAGTGGAAGCTAGAAGAATCACCTCTTCCCCTACCTCTACCAAAGCCAGGGGGAAAACCATGAAGCTGGAAGAACTTGTCAACAGTATAATTAGTCTTACCACAATGAGAACACTGAAATCTATCTCTTGGTTTCTGAAAATTCGTAGTAGCTGCATTCAATGAGTAACCAACAGATTCACTAAGGGGAGCAGGAGGAACATGAACTGGTGGCAAACCAATAGATCGTTGACGTTCCTCTTGCAAAACCAAAGCAAACACCTTAGTGAAGGAAGGAAAAGGATCTAAACTGAGAACATGAGATCTGAGAGAAGTAAAGGAATCATTCAACCCCATGATGAACTGCATACAAAACTCTTTTTGTTGAAACTCTCTCCATTTTTGAGAACTATTGCAACGACATGCTCCACATTCCCACCAACAAACAGGCTGAAAATCAACAAACTCATCCCAAAGTATACGCAGACTAGTGTAGTAGGAATTCACATTATTAGACCCCTGTTTTAAGGCGAATAACTGATGTTTCAACTGAAAAATACGTGCATCATTGCCTTGAGAGAATCGATCCTTCAGATCGGACCAGATTTGGAACGCAGTATTCAAGTAAAGTAGACTCGATTTTATCTGAGCAACAGTTGAATTACGAAGCCAAGACACAACCATACTGTTGCAACGAACCCAAACATTCAACATATCGGCATTTTCAGGTCGATTATCAGGTCTAGGAATAGATCCATCGATTAAACCAACTTTATTCTTAGCAAGCAACGCAGTATGCATAGATTTACTCCAATTCAAATAATTCGATCAATTCAGTAAGTCAGTAACGAGAACATCACCTGGATTATTATTTGGGTGAAGATAAAGAGGATGAGATGGTTCGTCCGGTGGAAATCCGCCGGCGACTTCACCGCGATTGTTACCACGCACCATGATTGCAGTAACACAGCAACAGAAAAAAATCAGCAGAGAAGAGCAGCAGAAATGCTCGTGGCTCTAGATACCATAATCGAATTTAGAAATTGAGAAGAAAATTGAGAGAAAATTTTCATTACTTTACTTGAAAGGAAAGTTACACTACAACTCCTATTTATACTACTAACCGAGCCAACTACCTTCGGTCCACGTGGACCAATAAACTAACTACATCAAAAATATAAAAAACGTAATAGCTAAAAATACGTTTCTTCCTCTTCTTTATTTCTTCCAACTCTTACTGCACTTCACTTCAAATCTGCAGCTAGTTTGTTAAGTAATGTGAAAATGATGAACCGACGAAAGTGCCCACTGAATTGACCACCATTGAGGGAGTACCACATCACCTCTCTTGAATACTACTATAACATATGACCTCATAGGCTATACCATGTGATACAATGAATCATGACCCTAAAATAGCTCTAATCCGAAGAAGTAGACAACATACTGGTATATAGACTGTATCAATAGAAAATCATCACATTTGCAGTGGCGATGTTTCATTATTATTATTTTTTTTTCTTTTTTAACATTGCATTTGTCATCTGAAAATTTATGGAGATATGTTGTACAATTCCCACTCTCCGGAAAACACTTTGGTATCTTGAGGCATAGCATTTGAAAGATAGATTAGTTCAAGTGTGGTATGTAGCTTTTTTCCCGGTACGAATATCCATGGCAGATGAAGAACCTCATTATATTCCGGATGGAATCCTCTGTCATTATTACAATGTATCAATCGCGTACTAAAGTTGATTTTTCTTAAATTTTTTTCCTTAATTTTGATGTAATAAGATTTAGTCTAATATTAATTAACAATGATTCCTTAAGTCAATTAGGATGTATAAATATTTTTTTAGAATTTTTCTTCACTTTTAAGTAATAAATTGAGTCAATTAATGTATTACATTGAATCATAATATTAAGAAATTGAAAAAAAAAAAATGAATAAAATAAAAATCAATTTTGATACATGAAATTAATTTCTCCAACTATTAAAAAAAAAAGAAAAAAAAAAAGAAGAAGATATCTTGATTAACATCAATTTGAGCATGAGAGGTAATTGTCAACATAAACATTTGTAGTTTAATGTGATTAGCACCTTGATCGTGCTTCCTCGTCACAAAAAGAAAAGAGTTGTTGTGCACTATATTGATTCACAAATGGACCAAAAGAAGATATGAATATCTAAGTAAAGTACAATGATAATTAAGATTGATGGAAGCTAGTGAAATGGACGATTGCTCTGCTTGCCGAAAATGCCCTTGCCATAAGTGGAAGAAATGACAGCAATGAGAAGTGGGAACTGCAGCAAGACGAAGGACGATATGGGCAAACAAGTCAATGCAGCTATGGGTATCAGAACCCACGCCTTCTTCCGCCCGAAAACAAGATACAAAGTCGAACTAAAGGCAACCATCATGAACAAAATCGAAACGAAAAGAGTAACCAGGCCAATGCAAAGTCTCTTAGGCAGAGCATATAGAAAGTATTGCTCTGCATAACGCGACGTCAGAATAGACAAGAACATCAACAGAGAAGTGGCGGAGGTGAATAGAGAGACCGCATCAGAGAATGCAAATATTGTGAATGCACTATTTTCCCACATCATGGGATACCCGGTTTCTGAATCGTTGCCACCTGGCACTGTAATAGCTGCAGCGAATACAACCTTTACAATCAATGCCGCAGCAATGGTACATGAGTTAGCAGTATCCTTCATCCATTTCTCGCCTTCCTCTTTTAGTTTTTTGTGTTCTTCTGTAAATATCCTCTCAGGCGTTTTCCCAGCGTTGTTTGTTCTCCCCTTAATGAAAGGAGTAACAAACTTATGCACTTCCTGTTTAATCACCATAAATGATAAGTTGTCTTGCTACAAGTAGTCCGTATTTCTATACTTCTTTCATCACACAAATTTAGTCTGAACGGCCAGACAAGATATTAAGAAACAAATCTTTTATAATAAAATTGGAAAGATAAACTAATTCTTACACGAAATAGTATTTGAGAAATTTGAGATAAAATTTAGTTATGTTTAATTTCATTTAAGTGAATCTTGAGCATGCTGCATGTATGTTGTTATGATAATAGGTTCGTTGTAGTTTTCTCTCCCTCCGTCCCATTCTAATAGGGCTAATTTATTTTTTTGGGTTATCCCACACTAATAAGGTAATTTCCTATAATTTATATTAAAATTCTATACTTTTAATTTTTGAAAAAAAATATATAATTAAACTGGCTATTAAAATTAAATATCAAATTCAATGTTTATTATATCTAACTACTTTCCCTCACTACTAATCTATACTCCTAAAGAAAAAAATCCATTAGAATGAGACGGAGAGAGTATTTTAGGTATAAGACTAAATTCTCATGATAAAATATATAGTAACTAGAACTAAATTTGTGCGAGAGAAGGAGAACTTTATAATGAATCGATTACCTTGAACCATTGTATTTCGTGCTGCATCTGGAGAGCTGCGCCGGAGACTGAATTGAGCTTGTGAGGAGGTGCTAGAAATGCAGCCAAGTGAAGAATGGAGTTCCCAGAAGAGTCGATTCGACTACAGTAATGGCATCTATGGTTGGTAGTCTGATACATGAGATTAAAGACCTTTTCGCAGCGGTTTCTTACGGCCAAGTGCAAGAAGTTCTCATGAGTATCATCATCCTGAGAATGAATTGCAGGAGGAAATGTGGCTACAATTTCTTCTACAACCTCATGGCTTCCTAATTGGGCTGCTGTTCGCATGGCGTCTCTGTAGATGGATGAAGCTTCCACGTGATTTAACGATCCCATATGTTTGCATATGCATTTCACAAGTCTTCGTGCCTGCTCCCGCATCAACTTCTTTTCATAAATCTTCTTTATGCCGGGCACTGGAATGTTTCCATAGTGTTCAACCAAATTCATGTCATTTACAAGTAGGATTAATCAACATCTCCGATTGAATCTATAGACGACTGACAAATTTTATAGAGTTAGTTTTTAGAGTTTTAAGGTATATATTTATGATAACACATTTTATACTCACTCTCTCCCCATATATATGTGGAGAGAGAAGTGACACGCAGTTTAAGAAAAAATTGATGTAAAGTGAGAAAAGTAAGATTAGTAAGAAGAAAGTGATACTACAAGAATACTGTTCAAATGCCGACGGATTGGCGACGGAACTAAAATACGGGATCAATCCAGGCGGATTGCCTACGGAATGAAGATAACGTGTTGCGTGTGAATCACGTGCTAAGATCTGTGAGGGATTGGCGACGGACTTTGCCGGCAGATTCGCGACGGATTTGTTTCTGTCGGAGATCTGTCTTCCTTACCTATTTTCCGTCGGCAATCCGCAACTGGATTAGTCAAACATAAAATTTAAAAGTTTGACTTTGTTTCCATCGAATGATATTAAATTTCACGAATTTCTTTCCCTTTTCATTTGAATTATTTCGCGCGAGCTATAACCCTAGTTTCTCTCTGGTCAGACGACAAACTTGCTGCCGCCACCACCACCTGTCGCCGTCGCCGCCGTCGTTCTCTACTGTCTCCTTCCCTTTCTTTCTCCTCCAGTTTCTCTCCCTCTCTCTTACTGGATTTTTGATTATTTTTGTATTATTGTTGAAATTTTGCAGGTGGAAATTGCACCGAGGATCGCCGCTGCTGCCACTTCATTCGTTGTGCAGTATCCGTCGCCGTTGCAGAGCACTGCCGCCGCTGAAGAATCGTTCCTGAGTTCAGGTAAAGTCTCGAAAATAGAGGAGCACCAGGGATTTTATTTGATAATATGATTCTAATTAATACGAAATAGAGACAGCTCACTGGCATTTTGCATATTTTTAAATACTGATACAATACTATGTTGAGCTCACATTCTGATAAAGAAATCATAGTTTTTCGTATTTTGTAAGTTCATTTCTCTCTTTCTTGATTGATTAATTATATATACGAAGAAATTTCATCCTGCTCCCCTTGTTTATAAGGTAAAAATACTCTCATTTTTTTTGCTTTAAGTTTTTGGAATTCCATAGTCTGTTTATTCAAGCTCTGTAGTTTAATGTGTTTTTGTTGATATGCCATTATAGCATAATGAAATGTTTCAAGTGTGAAGAAATGATAAATTTGCTAGCTATGGAAATGTTAGATGAAACTAGGTGATTCTTTAAATTAATGAAAATTTAGATGGTGTTTTTCTTGTTCAAGAACTATTTATTTCATTTATGTAGTCTGTAGTCCTCTGAATTCTGTGTTGTTTGGAAACAAAAGAACAAGATATACATTAGGCCTTCCTTCTGTTTTTTATCCTTTTCAACTAGAACATTCATGGAATTTTCAACTAGAACATTCATGGAATTTTTTTATCCTTTTCAACTAGAACATCTTGCAATTTACAGGCGTAAAGTTGGAGAATATTTGTATACTTAATTTATTGTTTGTGTTTTAAACTTCCATGAATATGATGGCCTATATATTTCTCAATTTCTTAAACATACTTGTCTTGGTTCATGTAGTTTAGTGAATGTATTGAATCTGCAGTTTCTTTATTGCTCATTTGAAATTGATTAGTTGACTAAGGTATGCTGCCTACAAATTAATTTATATATTTAGATCCTTATATATAGGAATACTTTTCATCACAGAATACTCAAGTATATAGGATATGTTTTATGCTTGGCTGCTTCAAAGTTAGGACATCTCCATATCTGCTCTGCAAGTTTTTTTGTTGATCTTTTGTTGAGATATATATGCTTGTTCCTTAGATGAGTACGGATCGTGGATGGATGTATAGACGAATTCGGAACAGCGATTTGACTGTAGAATTCATTCGGGACAGGGTACTTTATTCATCATGGAGGTTCTAAGAGTGCAGAGGCCTATGCAGAGGAGATGGTAAGTACTGCTAGTCATATTTCAGCATCTATTTTTGACTCTTTATTCAGGCATTTATGATTCGTTTTCTTCTTTCTATTGGATTTTTCGCTGAATGCATCTTTCGATCTCGTACAGTTATGTGTGGATAGAAATGAATATTGATAAGCAGGAAAAAAAAAAGAAAAAAAAATGCAATAAATTTGAAATTATTTGAATTTTGTTAAGAAAGTGATGTTGCAATTAGTTGGTAGTAGTTGAGCTGAAGATGAAGTTCTGAGAAATGGTTGTGAATTGATATTTGTCGATATGAGACTTATTAGTAGATATCATGCTATGAACTGAGCAGAAGATGAATATCAATCATAGTACTTGTTCTGTTCTTACTCGGTTTTTTTAATCTATCTTAAGCTCTTATTATTTATGCCTGATTGAACTTAATTCTGGTATTGGAACCTTTTGGTGATTATATAATGTAATTGACAGGCTGAGGAGAAGAATTGTCCCCCGTCTGAATGTCTCGTTGATACTCACTTATACTTTCACTTCAAAAATGGGGTTTGGACTGACAAGAGAGCTCAGTGGGTTATGGTATGTGTTTGTCCTTATCTTGCTTTGACAAAATCAGAGAAGCAGTTGCCCTACTATTATGTCCATATGTGCCCTTTACTAACCATTCAACTCTTACATATCATGTTAAAAGAAATGAATTATTTGAGTGAAGCCCACTTTGTCAACAGAGCAGTTGATGTGCTTTTTTCATCATCTTTTATTGCCTCTAGACTTGGACATTTGATTTTGTTTTATATTAAATTTGGATTTATTTTAAGCTTAGTTAGTTGCATTGTTATGTATTTATTGTAGGAGGAGGTTGAGCGTAAGGTGGCAGAATTGCCACAGCCCGTGTCGAATGAGGATAAGAACAAGATTTACTTGAAGGTGAACCAGAAGAATAAGAAGAGACGAATAGTTGGCCAAGATAACCTATCACAATATCATGTTGTTTCTTCTCGCCCCCAGCACCCTTTCAGGACCCAGCCGATAGATGTATCGTCCAATCCGACGATTTTGAAGATGCAAGAAGAGATTGATCGGCGTCGACAGAATGAGGAGCGGTTGAGTAGTGAATTGGATGAGCTACGCCGAGAGGTGAGGGGGTTGGCTAAGCACTTTAGCAAGAGGCAGATGGAAAGTGAGATGGGATCCCCGACTCATGATCATTCCGACTCCACACAGTAGTATAGTAGCACTTCAGAGTTTCGACTATGAAAACACACTTCATCTTTATATTATGTTTTAATTTTAGATATTTGAATTAAGTAGGATTGAGTGTTATGTATGTAAGTGTATTGAAAGATGCATGTTTAAGTAGGAGTTTAACTATATATATATATATATATATATGATGTTTTTTGGATTTTGGGTTATTCTAGTTTGGAAAACAATACAATAGGAATAGGTATAGAAATCTAAAATTTCAGAAAAAAAATCTAGCAAAATTTACTCCAATTGCTGATGGATTGCTGACGGAATTTCAAAAATAAAAATTGTATTTCCCGTCGGATTGTCGGCAGATATGTCGGAGAAAAAATCCGTCGCGGATCCGCTGCGGAATCCGCTGGCAATCCGTAGGCGATCTGTAACAATTTAGGTCAAAGTCAAACGGGCGACGACGAAACGGTTGCGGAAATATCCGTCGTGGATCCGCAGCGAAAATCGCCGACGGAAATTTCCGCAAGCAATCTGGATTGCCGACGCGCGTTTTACTGACTACATTAGATCCGTCGGCGTTCCGCCGCAGACCACTTTGCCGACGGAATTTTTGGAATCAGCGGCAGAAATTTCCGTCGGGAAACAGGGTAATTTTTGTAGTGTGAGAAAAATAGGTTGAAAGTGGGAAAAATAAAAATAAAGTAAGGGTGAATAAGTAATTCTGATAAGAAAATCTTTATATTTAAGGTATGCACATATATATAGGGGACATCCCAAATAGGTAATAACCAAATATGTATAGAGGACGGAGGGAGTATATCTTATTGTCAAGTCAACTGTGGTCACATAAATTAAGCATGCATACGATTGGCATTGAAACATTTCTCTATGTATATTTACACCAAAACCTATTTTTATATGGAAGAGGGAGAGAGAAAAAGAAGTGATTAGAGTAGATCGAGTAATGCTCCCAAAAAAACTTCCTCATACTAAAAAAGACTATGTATGAGTTGTGAGGAAGCATTTCTAAGAGTAAGTGTCTGTAATGGAGTATAGAGAATTGCATTTTATAGTACTCTCTCCGTCCATCAAATGTGTGTTTGTAGCATGAGTTTTAATAAAAGAGCTGGTAGATGGTTGGTACAATTTTTAAGTAGAGGTTGAGGCCCATCAGAAAAGAAAAAAAAATTATAAAGGTTTTTTTTTTTTTGGTTTTTTATAGATAATGAGAAAATATGTGTATAAAGTATTGAAGTATATATGGGTGTTTGAAGTCATATACTCCCTCCGTCCCATTTAAATTGGCTTTATTTTATTATTTTATATCTCACATAGAAACAAGCCAGTTTAAATGGGACGGAAGAAGTACTAAAATAGAAATAGCGCACTTTTCGTGGATAGACGAAAATTGGCAAAAATACTGCACTCTTTATGGACGAACAGAGTGTAAATCATAGACAAAATACAATTAATGGTTAGGTGCTATCTTCATGAACATGGCGATCATTTATCGATGCAATAGGAAAATTAAATGTAAATAGAAGATCTTCCTTGGTATATCTCTTTCAACTTGAGTAATGAGATCATTATTACCTAGTTGTGAGATAACTTTTGAAAGAGTGGAGTGCAATTCTCGGACCATTTTGCGCCACCTTGGAGAATTATCTGGACGGAAAAGTCGCTGACTATCAAAATCATATGCAGTGATATATGAAAATCACTTAAAATGATTTCTTTGTTATACGGAGTATGTCGGTTTTTATTGTGGATGGAAATAGTATACATAAAATACGAGTGATTCTTATTAGGTATAGACTGGAGAATAGAGCAAGTACTTGCCTAGTGTGTCGAATGATTCCATCTCCAACCGAATACCTTCAATATTTAATTATGGAAGTCAAAAGAGTCAACTCTTAAAGTAGCCACTTTGATATAGTAAATCTAAATACTAGTCACTCATATAAAAAACACAAAAAACTAGTCACTCTTACCAAATTACACATGAACACACGAATACATGAATACGCGACTCATGTATTCGTAAAAATTAACCTTAAATACATGAATACATAAATACACGAATACATGAATACATGAATACATGACTCATGTATTCGTGAAAATTAATATTGAATACACGAATACATGAATACATGACTCATGTATTCGTGAAAATTAATCTTGAATACACGAATACAAGAATACAAGAAGTGACTATTATTTGTGTTTTTTTATAATGAGTGGCTATTATTTGTGTTTTTTATATGAGTGACTAGTATTTGAGTTTGTTATATTAAAGTGGCTACTTTAAAGATTAACGCAAGTGAAAAATTATTTGGTATACATTCATAAGAACGAAATTAAGTGAAAAATATATAATACTCACACGAGTAAATGAAACGCTCCCAGAAGTTGAGTTGAGCTTCGATCAAGAATGATGTGTCCTTGAGGGCTATTGCCTTCAGAGCTGTGAAAAAAGTCGGAGAGTTGATCCTCGCGAGATATGGATACTTGTTCACCGAATCCAACGCCATATCTGCACAAAATATTACTAATATTCTATCAAATATAGTTAACGTTAGAAACGCTACCTTGTTTATCGTGTGCACACTTAATATGCCCACTGCTGATGTGACAGTGCTATGTCAGTATTTTTTTTCATTTAGGGTTAAGTTTTTAGAGTAGAGGTTTTTTTTTTTTTTTTTTTTTTGAAGGGTTTAGTTTTTAGGGTATAGAGAGAAAGATAATAAATATTTTTGGAGCTTTGTGATCATAGATTTTAAATTGTATTTTTGGAGTTTAGTTATTTTTACAGAGTACTACAACACTCGTAGTACCTTATAAAAAAGAGTAAACTCCAAAAATACAATTTAAAATATATCATCACATACTTTCAATAAAAATCAATAAGTCAACTTGGCCAACAAATCGTGGACGGAGGAAGTACTACTTAGCTAGTTTGTTTGGTGACTTACCCAAAAAGCCAGCAGCAATCAAAAGTATTAGAAGCAAAAGGCCTCTAACACCACCAAAAGGATTGAGGGGGAGATCATCTCTAGTTTCAGAAATCAACAACTCAAGAGTTTCCCTATGACCACATTCCGCCGCCATGTGAATGGGGAAATAGTCTCTGTTATTCGAAACGTAGAGCAAATCAGGAAGCCTGCGGACCAGTATCTTCGCCGCCTCGAGGTTCCCCATAACCGCAGCAGCGTGCAGTGTATTGAAGCCAACACCATCCCTTGTGGCTAAGGCGGTGTCATCGGATCTTTCCACAAGCTTCTCCATGAAGCTTGTGGACCTGCAAGGCCCCACCGCCACGTGGAGAGTCGTTTCGGAGGTGAAGGACACTCTGGCGTTGATGGCGGTGGGGTCCTGCTCCAGAATTACTCTGGCCGTATCCCAGTCACCACTCATTGCAGCTTTGTACAAGGGCAGATACTCATTCCAATCCTTTCCTATTTTTTTAATCGATTAGCAGTCTTTCAATTACATGTGACAATAATTAAGTAGCATGCATGTAGAGTAAAACTCTTACCTTGTTGTCGTGTTGATGGTGGCGGTGGCGGTGGTGTTAGTGGTGGATAGTTTAGCGGTGGTGAGCCTGGTTAGGTCAACGACGAAGCCAATTATTCTACTTGGGATTCTCGGCCCCCATTTTCATGTTCCAATAGTGTAACAAATCTTAATTTCTACTAATTTTATACAATTTTCTTCAATAATTTTAATGTATAATGGTTTAGTTTCATTTTATAATTCTTTCCTAGGGTTCACCCATCTAATTAGGGTTTACAATCATTTTTAGCATTTAATTTACTTTTATTAGTTATATTACGGTTGATAAATTCAAAACTAGGGAATATAATTATTAATAATTTCAAATTTTATTTATTAAATATTTATTACAGTATGATTTATTATATTATATTATTTTTATTATATTATATTATTTTTTATTTTTATAAAAAGTAAGATTGGGGACACATTGGTTCACCGAATTTAGGATTGAGAATCTCATCCGCAATTATTTGTATATAATTAAGTAATTCCTTCTATTGCAAATTGGTTAATTTTCAGATGTAGCTAGCTACCATGTACGAAATTACCTTGCTGCCCTTGCGGTGGTGGTGCAGCTAAATCAGTCAATGGAAGAGGAGGTGGATAGTTCGACGGTGGGTAATTCAATGGTGGTATAACTGGATATGAGCATGCATCAATGATGAAGCCATTCATAAAATTACTAATTCACACTTTAAAAAATTATTGTAAGAGAAAAATTATGTTGAACTCATTTTATATTTTATCTCATTTTTATATCAATATTTGTGTCATTAATTAATACATTTGTGTTTAATTATTAACTAAAATATTTATCTTGAAAGGATATAATTTTGTTTCATTTGTAAGCTCAATTAATAAGAGGGAATCTAATATGACCATGCATGTATTATTACAGAAAAAATCTCAACCTACTTATAACTTTAAAAAAATGCTTATATGGCACACCATGTATTACAATATCACATCATATTTATCTTTCTGCTTAATTTTAGACGATGAAATTATAATAAAAAAAATTATAAACTAATTTATTAATACCTTTATGTGTTGGTGTTTTCAAATAAAATATGCTAGACTTTTTTATTTTATAATAAAATAGCAAATTAAGCTATATTCTTAACTTTCATTCACTTGAGGAAAACTTGCGATTTAGGGAAAGAATAACATGGTGAATGGACAATTAAACAAGAAATTACCTTGCTGAGGCAGAAGCTGAGGCTGAGGCTGAGGTTGGGCCGTAAAAAATTGAGGCTGAGGCTGAGGTTGAGGTTGAGGTTGGGTCGTAGAAAATTGAGGCTGAGGTTGAGGTTGGGCCGCAGAAAACTGGTATCCCAAATATAACCAAACATCCCTGGCGCTGTTCAGAAGAACAACATTTTGAAGAACTTCTTCACTCAGCGCTCCCAGAATCCAGCCCTTAACCAGACGATCTGTCTGCCTCCAGAATACGGTGTCGTTTGGAGGAGCAGTGCCATCGATGAATCCAGCCAATCCCTGGCTTTCCACGAGACACAGCATCTGCTCTTTCCACGACCTGTAGTTATTCCAAGTCACGTTGCTCCACAGCTTTGTCGACACGAAGCTCGCCACGTTAATCATTGAATAACCGCACTATGCACTATGCTACAGTAGCAATAGTCATTTATGTATTATATAGGAGAAGGATCAATATAGAATTCCAATATGATCTTTCCATTAAAAGATGCATTATTGGAGTATATGGAATGCATATTATGAAAATGCACAATGATATAATAGATATATGCATGTATAGAAATAGATAGTTTTCTAGAAAGAATCTCTCATATCTCTCTCTCTATATATATAGATAGAGATAGTTAAATCTTTTCTCTGTTTCAGTTAATTGGAGTTGGAGGAATGAATTTATTCCTTTTGATGCAGTCCTTGTTTATCCTTATACTTTGTAAGAATATAATAATTAATATATATGTTGCCGTGATACGAGGGAGGAACCATGAGTTGATAAAGATTCTAACCCCAAGAACAAGATAACTTAAAGGTACATTCTGTATCAATAGAAATTGATGTATAATATTCTTCTTCTATTTTTAACTTTGAAAAGATTAAGTGATTAAAGATCCATGGAAAATTCCCTCTTTCCGGAACAACACTTTCTGTACAGGAGACAGAGCATCTAAAAGGTTTTCAGTACCAAGTAAAGTATAATTAAACAAGCATAACACAGCAACAATTGCAATAATGAAGGCCACTCACACATGAATAATGCAATAGATTGAATAGTACTAGATGCAATATGAAAATGCAAAAGATAATCCAGATTGTGAATAATAAATTATTGGAATATGATGAGATCTCCTGCAAATTATTCTAGCAACCCAAGGTGATAAACCCTAGATTATCCTAGCAATGATAGCGTAAAGCTGCTTCAGAAATTAATATCTTTTCATTCCTTAAACCCTAGCAAGTAGACAATATATTTATACTATGGCTGGAGCCCATGCATGCAAGCAAAGCCCATACCGTATTACTTAAATAACACTATACTAATTAATTAATAACAATAATAAATAACAACTAATTACTAGCAACAATAATAGTAAGTAAATAACAGGCCCGCAGCTTGCATGTCGATCACCTCGTCACCTCGGCCTCGTCATGCACTTCAGCCTCGTCACCATCATGCCTCGACCTCGTCACCTCGGCCTTGTCATGTACCCCGGCCTCGTCACCAGCCATCATGCCGACGCCGAACCCTTCCGCAGCTCTTCGCCTTCGCCTCTCGTAAACCTTTATGACTTGATTTCCATCATCTCCCCCGCCTTCAAAACGAACCTTGTCCTCAAGGTTAAACTCCGGAAACTGTACTCGAACCTCTTCAACCGATTCCCAAGTTGCATCTTCTGTACCAAGCGTCTTCCATTGGATCAAAGCTTCTCGAACAGGATGTCTTCCATGAGTCTTCCACCTGTAGTCAACTACTTTTTCAGGCTCAAGAGCTGGCAATCCATCTGACGAATACGGTGGCAACGTCGGATGAACATCTGCAGCCTCTCCTATCTTACGACGCAGCAGCGAAACATGAAATATTGGATGAATTTTGGATTCCACAGGTAACTCCAAACGATAAGCTACAGACCCAATTCGCTCACTGACTTGGAAAGGACCGAAATATTTGCTAGAGAGCTTTTGGTTTATCCGTTTAAATATGGTACTCTGCCGATATGGTTGCAGCTTAAGATAAACCCAATCCCCAACTTCAAACTCCTCAGGCCTCCTCTTACTATCTACATATTGTTTCATCCGGTTTTGAGCAGCTTCGAGATTAAACTGCAATTCTTTTAGCAAAGCATCCCGTTCACGTAACTGCACATCGACTTCATGAACAACAGTTGAGCCATGTTCATGGGCAGGAATCGGAACTGATTGTCGCCCATAGACTACTTCAAATGGAGTCATATTGATTGAACGCTGGTACGTCGTATTGTACCAATACTCAGCCCAAGCCAAGTATTTTTCCCATTTCTTCGGCTGATTAGATGAAAAACATCGGAGATACTGCTCCAAACATCTATTCACTACTTCTGTTTGCCCATCAGTCTGAGGATGATAAGACGAACTCATCTTCAATTGAGTCCCTTGCAACTTAAATAATTCACGCCAAAAGGTGCTTATAAAAACACGATCTCTGTCAGAAACAATAGATTTAGGAATCCCATGTAACTTGACTACATTTCTGACAAAAAGTTCAGCAACATCTTTAGCAGAATAGGGATGATTTAGAGCAATGAAATGAGCATATTTTGATAATCTATCAACCACCACCAGAATAGTATCTTTCCCTTGCGAACGAGGAAGCCCAGTAATGAAATCTATAGAAATATCTACCCAAACTTGCTACGGAATTGGCAATGGCGCCAAGAGACCAGCCGAACTTCTACTATCAACCTTATTCCTCTGACACACATCACAAGCTTGCACGAATTTAACAACATCCTTCTTCAATCCAGGCCAATCAAACAACTGTGAAATCCTTTGAAAGAACGCAAAATTCCAGAATGTCCCCCAAACACAGAACTATGAAATTCTTGAATTAAGTGACTTCTTAACTCTCCTTTTGGCACAAGTACACGACCGTTTCACGCCAAACACTCATGACACACCTCATATCCCTTTTTATTCTGATCCTCATTCAGCACTTGCTGCAATAAAGGACCAAATTCATCATCATCCTTAGTCACCGCAGCAATTTCCTCCCAAATTCCAGCAGTAGGCGCAGACAAAGTCATTAAAGATGTGCGGTCCCCTGCTACTGCTTTCCTTGATAATGCATCAGCGGCTGTATTCTCTTTCCCCGGACGGTAAACAATTTCATAGTCAAATCCTACGAGTTTGGCAATCCACTTTTGTTGCTCTGGCGTAGTAATTCGTTGCTCCAACAAATAGCGCAAACTTCGTTGGTCAGTAATGATTTTGAATTTTCGTCCCACCAAATACGGTCTCCAACAACGAATGGCCTCCAATATTGCCAACATCTCCTTCTCATAAATGGACCACATTTTCTTGGCTTCTGAAATTCCCCTGCTCAAATAAGCTATAGGTCTGCCATTCTGCGACAGTACTGCTCCAATGCCATAACCCGATGCATCAGTTTCAATTACGAACTCCTCGTCAAAATTTGGCAAAGCTAGTACCGGAGTTGAACTCATTGCTTTCTTCAGCTCATCAAAAGCTGCTTGTGCTGTTTCTGTCCACTTGAATTGATTTTTCTTAGTCAATTGGTGCAATGCCCTCGCCTTTTCACCAAACTTTGGACAGAACTTTCGATAATACCCTGCCAATCCCAAAAATCCTCGCAACTCCGTCACATTCATTGGAGTAGGCCACTTAACAACAACTTCAATTTTACTTGGATCAACTCGAACTCCTTCTTCAGAAATAAAATGTCCCAAATACTCTACTTCTCGAACTCCAAAGAAACACTTGGAAGGCTTAATTATGAATTTGTGCTCATGTAAGACCTCTAAAACCTTACGCAAGTGACCCAAATGATCGTGCCCACTCCTACTGTAAACCAAAATATCATCAAAAAAAACTAGAACAAATTTGCGCTAATAAGGCCGAAATATGTGGTTCATTATCGATTGGAAAGTAGAGGGTGCATTACATAACCCAAAGGCCATCACCAAATACTCATAATGCCCATTGTGAGTACGAAAAGCAGTCTTCGGCACATCATCCGGATGAACTCGGATCTGGTGGTAACCTGCTCTCAAATCCAATTTAGAAAAATAAGATGCCTCATGTAGCTCATCCAACATATCATCTACTGTTGGAATCGGAAATCTATCCTTAATGGTCGCCTCATTAAGGGCTCGATAATCCGTGCAGAATCTCCATGATCCATCCTTCTTTTTCACCAATAAAACAGGAGAAGAAAACGGACTGGTGTTATATCTCACTATTCCAGCACTCATCATCTCTTCGACTTGTTTCTCAATTTCATTTTTTTGGAAATGAGCGTAGCGATAAGGCGCCACATTCAGAGGCTTCGACTCATCAACCAACCGGATGCGATGATCAAATTCCCGTTGTGGCGGCAGAGACACAGGAGCATTCGTCACATCCTTGAACTCTTCAAGAGCTTCTCAATTTCACTATTTTCCTCTGCCTCTGACAGTTCTTCCCCAAAGCTCGGCCCCGGTGAAGTTAATAAATAGAACTCTCCGCCTGATGCCACCTCCTTATGCAACCTATCCCTATTAAAAGGTCCAGGTGGGTTATACCCGATTCCTTTTAATAATAACAGCTCGTTTCCACACCAAAAATTCAAGGACAACTCCTTGCAGTCCATGAGTAAGGGACTAACTGATTCCAACCAGGCATTCCAAAGATCGCATCCAATTTTGGTAGTGGTATCGAATAAAAACTCACGTGAAAACGAATTCCTTGGATAACAATGGGCACCTCGTCATACCTCGTATCACCAACCAGATGTCCATTCCCGGTCCGAATTTTGAAAGGCTTATTCTCCCTTGTCGCTGGCAGCCGCAGATACTCGGCTAATGGAGTGGATATGAAGTTGGGACTTGCTCCACTATCGACTAGAATTTGAATAGGAAACCTGCCAATGTGCCCTTCAAACTTCAGCTCTCGCTCAGTCTCATTTTCTTTTAATCGATTAAAAGAAATTTCCCCTCCTTCCGACACCTGCAGCAGTTTGAGCTCAGCCTTCACGTCTTCGCTGTCCCCCTTTTCCAGTCCTTCAGGGTCGTTGTCATAAATCGGAGGACCAAGCTCTCCTTCTACTTCCGACATCGGATCTTCCACCATTAAGGTCATTACTTTCGCATTAGGACACACATGATTCCACGTATATTTTTCATTACACGTGAAGCACAACCCAGCCTGCCTGCGCTTATTGATTTCTTCATTTGAAAGTTGAATTCGTCCCCTCCCCGGCGCAGTGATGCTAGTTGCTGATTTTGCGGCAGCAGGGCTCATGACGGCTGATCTTGCTGGCTGAAAATTACGATTAACGGTACTCGGACCACTCCTCGCAGTCGCAGATACAGCCCTTGACATGTGTAGCTGCTCGTCTTTTCTTGTTGCCAATTCTATCGCTTCTTGAAGATCGCGCGGTCTCCACATCTTCAATTCTACCGCAATTTCTGATTTTAATCCGGCCATAAATGCTCCAAGTAATGCACTAGCTGGCCAATGCGGCACTCTACTCATCCCTTTCTCAAATTCCCGAAGATAGTCACGAAAAGTACCAGTTTGACGTATCTTACTCATCAACTCATTAGCATCTTCGATTTGAGAATTTCCAAACCGTAGAAGTAAGCCTTTTTTAAACTGACTCCATGACATCCTAGCCCCGTCATTAACCTGTTCAAACCATCGCCACCATTGTCTCGCTTCACCATCCAAATAGTATGAAGCAATTTTAATGCAGTCCTTCACCCGAATTTCGTTTAAATCGAAATACTGCTCCACCTTATCCAACCAATTAACTGGATCATCACCATTAAATTTAGGAAACTCCAAACGAACTCCCTTTGGGCGATGATCATGGGGACGTTCTGTTCTCCTACTGTATACTGATTCCTCAGAAGAATCTAATTCTGTGTCTTCTTCGTGTGAATCTCCATCAACATGCTCCGATTCAGACCCATCCCTGTGAAACGGATTCGGCTGCGTCCAAAACGGATTATACTCTTCCTGTGGAACGTCATCTGAATTGCGTGGCTCAGTTCGAGTTCGATGATGATGTTGTCGACCATCTCGACAACCTCGACCACGATAATTTGGCTGTCCCCGACCCCTTGAGTAGTCACGATTGAAGCGCTCTCCACGGTCGTGATCTCGTCCACGATGAAGATCTCCGAAACGCGTGTAACCTTCCTCGAGCTGTCGGGTCCGTCGATTCCCTCGATCATGGCTTCGATCCTCCAGTTGCAAAGAGACGTTTTGCAGCATGGTATTCAGTTTTTCAATGGATGTTTCAATATTTTCAAACCTTTGTCGATTCGAAACCATCTTGCAGAAACGCAGTAACTTGATCGCAACTCGGCTCTGAGGCCAATTGATGAGATCTCCTGCAAATTATTCTAGCAACCCAAGGTGATAAACCCTAGATTATCCTAGCAATGATAGCGTAAAGCTGCTTCAGAAATTAATATCTTTTCATTCCTTAAACCCTAGCAAGTAAACAATATATTTATACTATGGCTGGAGCCCATGCATGCAAGCAAAGCCCATACCGTATTACTTAAATAACACTATACTAATTAATTAATAACAATAATAAATAACAACTAATTACGAGCAACAATAATAGTAAGTAAATAACAGGCCCGCAGCTTGCATGTCGATCACCTCGTCACCTCGGCCTCGTCAATCACCTCGTCACCTCGGCCTCATCATGCACTTCAGCCTCGTCACCATCATGCCTCGGCCTCATCACCTCGGCCTTGTCATGCACCCCGGCCTCGTCACCAGCCATCATGCCGACGCCGAACCCTTCCGCAGCTCTTCGCCTTCGCCTCTCGTAAACCTTTATGACTTGATTTCCATCAGAATAGCTAGTGAAATGGACGATCGCTCTGCTTGCCGAAAATGCCCCTGCCATAAGTGGAAGAGATGACAACAATCAGAAGTGGGGACTGCAGCAAGACGAAGGATGTTATGGGCAGACAAGTGAGTGCAGCCACTGGCATGAGAATCCACGCATTCTTCTTCCCAAACACTAGATACAACGTCGAACTAAAGGCTACCATCATGAACAAGATCGAAAGGAAAAGAGTAACTAGGCCAATGCAGAGTCTCTTTGGCAGAGCATACAGAAAATCTTCCTCCGCATAACGCGATGTCAGAATAGACAAGAACATCAACAGAGAAGTGGTGGATGTGAAGAGGGAGATCGCATCTGAAACTGCGAATATAGTGAACGCACTATTTTCCCAGAACATCGGATATCCGATTTCTGATAGATTGCCACCTGCAGGCACCGTAATAGCTGCAGCGAATACAACTACGACAATCATTAATGCTGCAGCAATGGTGCATGAGTTAGCCGTGTCCTTCATCCATTTCTCCCCTTCCGCTTTTAGTTCTCTGTGCTCTTCGGTAAATAACATCTCAGCCGTCTTCCCCGCGTGATTATGCCGACTCCTATGAGTAGGACGAACAAGCTTATTCACTTCCTGTTCAATCACCATCTTTCACTCGTGATGTGCGTCTATACATGCATAAAACTCAAAGGAAACTACAGGATGTTTGACTAAGTTTATTTGAAAGAACTTATAATCACTAACAGCTTATAAGATGTTTGAAAATCTTATAAGATGTAAAAATAAGTTAGTGTGAGATAGCTTATTTTTAAGGAACTTGTAAGCTCTTATAGCTTATTTCCGGAGCTTATAAGCCAAACACATTTTCGAAACTTATAAGCTCTTAAATAACTTATAAGTTGTTCTAAGGAGCATATAAGCTTAGCCAAACACCCTCTTAACTAGCATATTACCGTAAGCCATTGTATTTCACGTCGGGACTAAACTGAGCTTGTGAGGAGGAGCCAAAGTTGCAGTCAAGTGAAGTATGGAGTTTCCAGAAGAGTCTATTTTATTTAAATAGTAGAATCTATGGTTGGTAGTCTGATACATGAGATTAAACACCTTCTCGCAACGGTTTCTTACGGCCAAGTGTAAGAAGTTCTGACCAGTAGCATCATCCTGAGAATGAATTGCAGGAGGGAATGCGGCTACGATTTCTTCGATAACCTCATGGCTTCCACATACCGCTGCTCTTAGGATGGCCTTTGTATATATGGCTTTAGCTTCTTCGAATCGTAACGATTCCATATGTTTGCATATGCATTTCACAAGCCTTTGTGCTTGCTGGTGCATTAATTTCTTCTCTTGAATCCTCTTTCTCTTTATGCAGTGCACTGAAATTGGAAGGTAATACTGAATTAAACAAGACATGTCATACATATATGTATCGAATGGTTCATATAGAAATAAGTTATCATGTTCCGAGATTTGATATCTAAATTAATTCAATACACATTAAATTCATTATTATAAAATTCATTATTAAATTCATTATTTTAGGATCCCATGGACTCCTTCACTCCATAAATTGAAAGTTTTCGCCTAATAATTCTTCTCCTAATACTTTTATAAGTTTAAGCATTTTTCGCATATTCACATACCAAGATTTAATTTTATATGAACTCTTCCATATAAATATGTATTCTAAGTTGACTTGTGTCACCAAAAATAGTGCACGAATATACTCACGCGAGTATACGATACGTTCCCAGAAGTTGAGTTGAGCGTTGCCTGAGTATATTGGGGCCTCAACTGCAATTTTGCTAAGAGCTGTACAACAACGAGGATGTGCCATCCTGGCCATATGAGGATACTTGCCAACCAAATCCAACGCCATATCTGCTTACATGCAAATAATCCAAAATTATTTAAATATGATTTACGGCTGTCATTGAAGTAATTAATATAATTAATAATCACAATTATAAAATAAGTATCAATGTACTACCTCTATTTCGACGAAATAGAGACTCATTTTTTATTCATACCAGCAGGGATTACGTGTGTTATACGTAAATTCGTTTTTGTTTATTAGTTTTATACTTTTATACTTCGTTGATTGCATTATATAAATATGTTTTGAGCAATTCTATATAATGATATTAATAAGATTCAGGCAATCAATCGGTTGTTGCATGAAAATCATTAATATTAATTCTTTCTTTGATATATTAGTTTAGTACTTCAGTTGTTATCTTTAATTTTTTGATTATAGTTTTAGTACTTTAATTCTAGATATTATCAATAAATATTTGTAAAATACTTAAATCACAATTCACAATTGTTACAATAGATGAATTTATGTGATGTGGTATATGTTCTAAATTTGTTAATTGTATGTCAACTTATTCATATAATAAGCACTCATGTTTGAAATCGAAGTTAAAAAGCCTAATGTCGATCTATTGATGAAATTTCTTAGATCAATTTCTTAATTTTTTAAAATTAAGATATATATAGATACACATCACCATCAACATTAGATATACACAATAAATCGTAATTATTGAGTTTCAAAAATAAAAAAAATTGAAGTGTTCTATTAAGATAAAAATTACTATTTTCTTAAGCATATAATTATTTTCTTGAATTACATTGTTGCCCTTAAAAATATATATATGATAGAGATATATTTGGCAAATCCAGATATATTTGGCAAATCCAATTTTGTAAGAATAAGCTCTTTTATAATAGGTAATAGATGTGAGGTATAAAATAATTAAAGGGGACTCTTTTGGCAAAATGGAGGGAGTATATATTAATGACCCAAGAAACCAGCTTGAATGACGACGAGTAGTAGCAGGACGCCGGTCTCACCGGCAAAAGGGTTGGGGAGGAGATCATCTCTGGTGTGAGAAATCAATAATTCAAGAGTTTCCCTATGAGCTGATTGAGCTGCTAAGTGAAGGGGAAACCTGTTGTCAAGAGTTGCAACGTTGAGCAAACGAGGAAGCCTTTGCACCAGTAATCTGGCTGCATGGAGGTTTCCGGTCAGCGCAGCAGTGTGCAAGGGAGTAAAGCCAGCCGCATCCGTGATGGCTAATGCCTCGTCCGACATTATATCCATCACCTTCTCCACAAAGCTACTGGACCTTCCTGTTCCCACGGCGATGTGGAGAGGTGTCTCCAAGGTGTAGGCCAGCCTGGCTTCGACAGAGTCCGGATTTTCGTCAAGAATTACCTCGGCAGTGTCCCAGTCGCCACTGATCGCAGCTCGGTACAATGGCAAGTGCTCGTGCCACTCCTTTTCTGTTCTCAAATGTAACTAATAATTACTCTCCTCGTCTCATTCATAAAGGGATAGTTGACTATTTTTAAGTTGATAGTTGAAACAAAAAGACAATCAACCATCTCTTTTATAAATGAGATGGATGGAGTAATATATAAGCCGATTAATGTAAGATATTAGGGCGATCGCATTGTTACCTTGGTGAACCGGGGAAGAACACCATCGTGCTGGTGCTGCAGCAGCAGTTGTGGAGGACAACGAGGAAGAAGCCATTAATATAAGTCAAGCTTGCGTTTCAGATATATAGTTGAGAAATGCAGCAGTTTGCTAGCTAGAGGGGATTATTTCAAGTCTAAGTCCTATTTACATTACATTTTTCAATTGAGTCAAGTTGTAGAAAAAGCCAAGATAGCCAGCTGAGGTATATACACATTACACATGTATGTCGTCAACACCTCGTTTTCTGCTACGACGACTTGGACTTTGTCTCTTATACATGCATGCATGATGCATCATGTGCATGCTGACAAAATTGCATTATTATATAGTACTCCCTCTGTCTCTTCTAAATAGCTACATTTACTTTATGCACAAATACTAAGGAATGAAAGGATATGTGGCTATAATCAATTTTAAGGAGAAAGAGTTAATTGTAGTCAAGTATTATTTGACATTTTAGAAAACGTAGCTAATAAATGAGACAGACGAAAATAGCAAACGTAACTAATGAAAGGAGACGGAGAAAGTAGTATTTTTGAACCTTTATATCTTACGACATTGGATCCCGTCCTAGACTCACGGGTCACCGTGAGTCACCAACTCCTAGAATCAAATCCTTAAAACATACGGATTTGGGCCTTGGACAGTAGGCTTGAATTAAATGGTGAGAAGTTGGGCTAATTTAAATTGCTCTTAGACTTCAGATTATTTCATGTTTGAAGTCTAGACTCGATTAATTGATGAAAGTTAGGCATGTTAATGAGAAGGGTAAATATAAACAGAGCCACCATTTTACTCATTATAGCCATTTAATTAAAACTAGTAGGTGTAACGCGCGTTGCACGTTGAATCTAAAATATATCATAATTGTTTTTTTAAAAACTTAAAAATAATATTTGTATTTATTCTATGAGTTGCAATATAAAATGCAGAAAATCGATAATAATAAAGAATAAATCATATTTTTAAATAAATAAATGACATTAAAGTTCAAGAATAATAAAAAAAATAAATAGTCTTTTCTTCTAAACACATGCTAAAATTAAAAGATAATATGCTAACTATGCAAATGTGATTTTACACTATTTTTCTTGTTTGATCTTCTTCTCTGCAGTACGTTTTATCTTTGTTTTACTTGAAAAGATACATTTGGCCTCATCATCATCATCTTGGAATTTGAATATAGTCCTCGTTCTTCTTCCTTATGATTTTTCTTCTTTTCTTATATTGCACTTCAACTTTAGCACACTAAAACTTTGTGGTTGTCTTTTACTTTTTTCCCCATTTTGGCCTTTCAATCGATTTTTCATCTTCTTCCTTTGAGCCTCGAACTGAAGCAGCGTTCGGCAACTCTAAAGTTGTTTTTATCTTTCTTCCCCACGTAGACTTTACAATTGGTTTTTTGTCACGACCGCACTTTGCTAATCGATAGCTCAGTTTGGTATAAATCGTGACTATGGGTAATATGAAGTAAATTCGGGAATAAAGAAAGGGTTAACAATGAATCGACTCATTAACTTGGGACAAGATTTCATATAATAGAGATAGCATTATTGATGGTTTTTCACATGGAAACAGATGTCATGATTCAGACTTCGTACAGCCAAATTGAAGAGAAATTTAAGAGTGTACGCAGCGGAAAGGTGTTCAACATATGTATGGAGACATATGCTACCAAGAGTTATTTCTTCTAATTTATTCTTGACAAAATCTTCGCTGGTCACTTCGCTTCAACACTGCTCAACCTGCACATCGGAAATAATGTACAGGGCGTGAGTACGAAGTACTCAGTGGACACATGCCCAAAATCATTTATTTATTGTCAAGCCATCACTTAGTGAATCATAGGGTTTTTCTTTAAAATGCCTATGTTCACAAAAACATTTATTTTCTTGAAAGCGACTGCGCAGTCTCTTCATGTGTAATCTACCATATCTGAGCTTGTTGTGCCCGAGGAGTTGGCCACCTCACTCGGTCACGCGATCGGTCACCACGCTGAGTGACACGACCAATGTGTACACTAGTCCAAGTATGACTTCTAATCACACAAGGACCCGAATTCGATTCTTAATTTGGCATTTCGCCATTCAACAGATAGGCATCATACAAAACTGAAAACATTTATGGCATGACAATTATAAAAGAGCTAACATCTAATAAAACATGCTTTTTGTTTTATAGAAAGCCCACCTTGCTGCTCTTCTTGATTATTAACAGACGGTCTTCGCCTCCGTTACTATCCCTCCTTCGCGTAACCTTCGATTGAAAAATCGAAGTAAGATTCGTATTCCAACGAATAAAATCTTATCTAATATCTTAGGTTCTTGTCCGATTGGAGGTTATCCTAATTTCAGTAACGTGGTTACTGTTATCTAAATTGAGTTACTAATTCCGTTATGTGAACGGTTTATACGGGATGTTTCTTATTAAATCAAGAATTGGTTTATTGCTTATCTTAGAATTAATTAGTTGAGAAGCTTCCCAATAATTAATTAGATTACTCAATAATCGGAGGGCTAGGATAATTTCTCATTTAACTTATCAGTATAAGTTAATTAAGAAAATACTTCGCTTAAGAATTATAAATTAATAAATGTGATTGTGTAATTGATTATCTTAATCAATTAATTAGAGAATCTTGGTTAATTAACTTATCTCAAGTTAATTACCGAAAATCGTGAAATAATTCCTTACGAATTATCGGGATCTAATTACAGGTAGAGTATGATTTAATTAGTCGTGTCTCGGTCCGTAATTAATTGGAAATCGGGCTCGTATATTAATTATCCATTCTGGCCCAGTTCAATAATTCCGGCCCAGCCTTCTCAGCCCGAATATGTGGCCCGTTTATGAGGCCTGACCCGCGACCCGACCCAAATAAAATAAATAGATAAGTAAATAAAGAAAATAAAATAGAATATAATAAGAGGAAAGAAGAATTAAAAGAATAACACCATCCCAATCTCCTCTTTCTTCATTCACGCAGAAGAAGACTCTCTCTCTCTCTCTCCCAAATAGCGATTCCTCTGTGTCGCCTTTCTTCTACTTCTCGTGTCTTCTTCTCCGGTCGTCCAGTTAACTCTGACCGGTACTCTCATCAATGGGTCGCCGTCGTCGGTCGTCGTCTCTCTTTCTGTTCTCTTGCTCGTCCCTCTTTTCTGAAATTTCTTTCCTCCAATTCGTGAATTGGGGAGAAATTAAACTTTGAAAATTAGGTAAGGCTTTCACCGGAATCTATGGCTATCCTCCAACGGTGATAGTCGTCCGGTGTGCTTCCGTCGACGCAGCCTTCTCCCTCTCTCTCTGATTCGATTGTTCTTCCCCAAGTCGAAACCCTCGTCGTCGCGGTGAGAAGGCGCGGTCCCGGTGGCCTCGATCGCAACTCCCGCGGCTGCGATTTCATCTCTCATCTTGCCTAAGTTAAAATCCCTAGTTCGCTTGAACTAGGGGACATTGTCCCTTTCGATTCAATCTCGAAACTCTCCCTCTCTTATTTTGTTTGTGATGAAAAAGTTTGATTATTGATTTAATTTATTATCTTGGGCTTGATTAAGAAGGGTAATCATAGATTTTCGTTGTTTGATCGATTTTCCTTTCTCTATTTTCTTCTTGCAGGTTTCGGCGGTCGATGACGGAACACGCGATGGCCGCAGCCGCGATGTTGGGGATGTGCCGCTGCCCGTTGTCACTCGCCGGCTCGCTGCTGATTTCTGTCGCCTCTGTTTCCTCACCGTCGAGGCTTCGAGACTCGACGGAGGTTCGCTTTCGATCCCCAGCTTTATCTCTTCAAACATTCTTAGTGTTTTATTTCTTAGGCGAAATTAAGCTATAGACTTTAGGATTTTATTAGTACTTCTGTAGACGTTTGCTGAATAAAGCTCGAGTGAAGTTTTGTTTGCTTTGTTCTATTAATCTTATACTTTTAAGAATTAAACTCTTGTTTTAATTGTGAAAAGGATTCAGTTATGGAAGGGATTGCAATATACTTGTATATAGGCTGTAGCTCTAATGATTCATGCTTAAGGGAAGATAGTAAAATGATCATGAGCTTTTGGTTGTTACCTAGGAGTAGAAGGGCTGTAGTTGCTAGCTATTCCTTCTCCTTCCTCCTTCTCCTTCTTCTAGTCTCTTCTTTTCTTCTTACTCAATCTCTCACTCTCTATGTTTTGGTTGTAAGGTTTCAGAATTTGATGAGGTGAAAGAGAGGTGAATGGCTGCAAGGGAGGGGTATTTATACTAGAATTAGATCAACCTTTGGACTAGTTAATGGTCTGGGCAATATGTTATACTTTGGATAATTGAGTCCCTTAATCTTATGGCTGATTTTATCTGCTTCTTTGCAGATTTTGGGAGCTCAAAGATGCTGCTGCAGAGCTGATTCTGTGGGAGATTTGCTGAAGTTGGAGATGACTGATTGGTGGTTAGGGATTTGATTTGCTGCATGTTCCCATTTGATTAGAAAGGGGCGTGTAATTCTTTCTTTTGCATGGTTCTCTAATTAGATCCTTTGGTTAATAGTTGTAATCTAGAGACAAGTTTTGAGTTGATGTTGTACTATTAATAGTTTAATATTTCTTAAGGAAGAAATGTAATTATCTAATTGGGAGAATGTATTGTAAGTTATATGTATATATATGAATAATGTTGTCCTCTTCAGAGGAGCTCTCGGTCTCTCTCCCTCCTACTAATTGGGCTTGGCCCGTTATTTTACATGGTTAATGGGCTTCGACCCAAAGAAATGATTAATGGGCTTTGGCCCAAATGACTATCGATTACTAAATATCTTCGTGAATAAATAATCGACATTTAAGTCGGTTTCTTACTAAAACGTTCGACACTTAAGAAGTACTTCGCCGAATCTTCCAATCGAGCATCAAATCATTTAATAAAACAACTAGCAATTAAATTGCTATTTACTTGAAGTAACATAACAATTTGGAAATCAAAATAGATTCCAAAGATTCCAATAAGTCTTATAATAATTAGGGAATCGAATTAGATTCTAATTCCCTTTTAGCGTCATAAGATACTATTAATGATTGTTAGGAAAACGCGGGACATTACATTTTTCCTCCCGTTTCTTCAAATTTTGATTTGAGTCTTCAACCGACTCAGTCACCGATTTATTTCTTGCATTTACCATGTCCATCATTTGGAATCGTATGGTTGTAATATTTACATTCCATCGATCATCAATTGTGTACAAAACTTCTTACAGTAATGAAACGTATCACGGTTGATGCACTTGTGCTCAAATCTCTATAGCAAGTAGAATTATCTTCCCCCTGAAAAAAAAGAATATAAAATTCTAAAATTTGAATTTATTTATTTTAGATTGATGATGAAATAGAAAATTCATTTAACTAATCATTGTATTTTTTGGTATGTTTTTACAAATTTTTTGCTATATATATAGTAATTCTTTTATAAGTATTAATTATTTAACATATATATAAATCTTAAATATTAAATAATTAGATGATTCAAGTTCTTATTGAATATATGTATGGATTTTAAACATTAAATAAGATGATACAAGTTCCTAACATTTAATACTCATTAATATCTCTATATAATTAAATTTAAATTCATGAATTTGATGTAATTAATTTAAATTGAATGAATATAGGATACTCTTTAAATTAACAAATTATTAATTTATCGATTAATTAATACCTCTCTAAAATTAATATTTTTTTCCGGTCCCAACTGTATAAATTCTGTAACGTCCTGTATTTTCGTAACTATCATTAGAAGCTTAATTATGTTGCTAAAGGAAATTATTAGTTTTAGTAATTCAATTCCACTTCCAAACTATATACTATATATTTATTTCGGAAAAAAGAAGTTCTCAAGTTGGAGACAAGTAGCAACTTGATACTAATCGCTTTTAATTAGTTAGCGATGAATCGATTAAATGTTCAATTGAATTAATTGACTAAGTACATTAATTTTAAGTTTCGATTATTTTTCTTAGCTAAGAAAAATTAACTCGGTACCCTCGATTAATTGCTCATGCGATTATTAATCGATTTAGTTATTGGGCCAAGCCTACACACACACACACACACATATATATATATATATATAGCTGTTAATAAATCCTGATGTGTTAAATAAGAATGAATCTGGATTATTGATCTTAATCAAATCTATGGCTGTTATTGATTTAAGTATGGTTTCAAGGTGCAATAAGCATGATTTTATTTAAACATGAATTGATACATTTAAAAGCACAATTATATAAGAGTTAATACCCCAATATACCTAAGAGTAGATAAAGAATACAATTTATATCACACATATAAGAATGGACAAATTATACCCATTTTTTCAAAAGTGAGACAAAAATACCTCCAAGAACATTCCATCTCCTCTCTCTCATTTTATCACACATCCCCCTCTCTACAGATTCATTTTTTTTTTTTCAGATTTGCTTCTCTCCTCTCTCTCTCTTTCTCTCACCTACTTCTTCCTTCTCTCATCGCCGGCGGCGACGGCTCCGGCCACTAGAGGGAGGCTACCATGCGGTGGTATCAATGGTGGCGATGGGAAGCTGCTGTATGAACAGAGGCGACCTCGATGACGCCGGCAAACAGGAGAAAAAAGGCAAGAGAAGGATCGTCGGCGGCAAATCAACGCCGAGAGAAGTGCAGTGGCGCGGTGGTGCTGAAGCAGCAGAGGTACAGCTGCGAGCCACGACGGCGTTCCTTCGATGGGTAAACGAGAAGGGTTTCTGAAATTTGGGGTGATTTGAGAGGAGACGAACGGATTTGGCGGCTGATTTTTTGTGTGTGTATTGTTGTACGTAAGTGTATGTTTTGCTCTGTGTGTGTATTGCTTGTGTGTGTGTTTCTGTGCGTGTGTGTATGTAATTTGCCCCTTTTTTTCCTTTTTCTTTTTTGTGTATATTTTAGTTATTTATCATGTATGAAACAATTGAAGACTGACTGCTGCAAAATGAATCATTCACAAATAACGAGGAAATTAATCAATTCTTGTCTTAGTTTTGATAATAAGTTAACCACATCTTGTCTTGTATTTGGTAATAAATTAACCATATCTTTCCTTGTATTTAGGGAGGGGAATACTGTATATTGCCCTGTAATTGGTAAAAATTGGTAAAAAAATTAACCATATCTTGCCTTTTTAGGTAATTTTACTTGCCAATAAGTAGTTAATGATTTTTTTATACCCGCAATAATCATTCGCAAGATTTCATAATATCTTTCCAACCCTAAACCTGAATGACATGAATTTATAATTTGTTTAATATTTATAAACGTTCGCAAGATTTCAGAATATATATATATATATATATATATCCATTTGATTTAATTAGCAATATGTAATATACTTCTATAATATTTGGGAATTAATTTAGATATAATGGCTCAAAACTTCATAGTGAATAAATTATTTTTTGCAATACACACCATTAACGTTCGCAAGATTACGCAATATCTTACCAAATACTAGCCATGAAGAGTAAGAAGTCTGCATATTCTTAAATACTTGTTACATTGCATATACCAAAATAATATCTTGCCATCAACAACATAGATGGCAAGAAATCACGTCATGTCTTGCCTTCTGCGGGCAAGTAACTAACGATTTCTTACTATTAGTAAGTAAGAAATCGTATAATTTATTGCCCCGTCTTTTTTGCAATTAATGGTAGTTACATCACCTCATTTTTTAATCTTATCAAGGCAAGAAATTAATCATTTCTTGCCAACATTAAGTAAGAGTTTCACCATTCCAAATTTTTTTTTAAATACTTATGTGTATTTTTTTGGAATGGCAAATCCAATGCCCGACAATATTTCATTAGATTTGAGTATTACTTTATTTTTTCCATGCTTTGCAATTACTTGCTAATGTTATGTCTAGTTCTCATAAGTGGTAAGGATTTGATAGCTGCAAATAACTTTTGTAAGATTTCGTCAATAACTTACCAAATATTTAAATGTGAATGGTAAAAATATCTTAATTACTTGCCTTCTTTGTATTGCATGTCACACGAATGTCACACAATGTCATGGTCTTGCGTTCTTTGCATATAACTTGGCAAGACGTTATTGACATCTTGCCAACTATCTTGCCATGAATGGCAAGACGTTATCGACATCTTGTTAACTATCTTACAATGAATGTCAAGATTACATCAATATCTTACCAACTATGCAAAATCTGATGGTTACATTCGAAACACACTTACAATATATTTTGGCAAGACGTTATTGACATCTTGCCAACTAGCTTACCATGAATGATAAGATTTCATCAATATCTTACCAACTATGCAAAACTTGATAGTTTCATTCCCATTTACAATAAATTCAAAACTTAAAAAAAATGAGATAAGGAAATGAAAAAAGTTATAATTGTGTTAAAATTTGATTTTCTTATACTAAAATAGGTAGAATAATTCTTCACTCATTATATAATAAGCATAATTTTATGCACATTTAAGCATAGTTTTGTATAACTTTAAGCATTTTTTAACATTTTAACACACCAGGATTTATTAACACACAAATCATTCCCTATATATATATATATATATGTATATATATATATGGGTGAGATCTTATGGGTGCCACCTCCAAATTTGAGAACTAAATAGATGAATGACTGAGATTTATTCCTTAATTAACATTATTTTCAGATGTGGAAGGGCACAAAGGTAATCTTCATATTTAACCGTCTATTTATCTCTCTCTGTCCAACCGTCCATTTCTCTCTTTCTTCTCCAGCGTATTTGACTCTCCATCTTTCTCTTTCTCTTTATCTTATTTGTAGGGGTTTTAAACATCAATGAAATAAAAAAATAAGATAGAATATCCAGTATAAATACTAAATCAAAAAAGGATAATTACACTATTTAAGCATCACATGATAACTTTTTAAACATGATTATGATTTTGGTTAACTAACAGAATTTTATCTACTTAATCGCAAATAACGTGGATATAAAAAAAATATTTACCAACAGTTCATGCTTAATTTAGATGTAGAGATGCTTATTACAATTATCACTACAAAAAAACTGGCCGGACAACGACGGAAATAATGACGGAAAGAATTCCGTCGTCATTTTAACAACGGAATTACGACCCATCAGGGATGATATTTATTGCCGGTGATGCATGACCGTGTTAACGACGGAGTAACAATGGAGGTTTTCGGGAAAAAATTGGCGCCAATTTTAACGACGGAATAGTGACGATTTAATGGCGGAAATAATTTTAATTAATATTTTTAGTAAAATCAAATAGCAGCTCCCGACTTTATTAAAAAACAATTTCGCCCAAATTCCCTATGCGAGCCCTAATTCATTCGTCGTCTTCTCTCTGCGTGAGTTCTCTCTTCTTCTTCATGCTCGATTTTTCTCTTCTTGTTCTCTCCTAATACTCTCTGCATTGATATTATTGAAGGCATTTGGTGACAAAGCGCCGGTTTGACATCCATTTCGCCGTTGACGGCGGCCGCTCGCCATCCCACACGGTCACATATCTTTTGGTGAGCTCTCTCTCTGTCTCTCTCTCGCTCTCCCCCTTCGACTCTCTTTCTCTCCCTCTTTCTCCGTCCTTCAAAAAATTATTAGTTCTTGATTAACATTCCGACGACTAACTAGTGATTTTGCCTAATAATTGGGGAGATCTGCCAAAGAATAGCGAGAAAGAAGTCTATAAGAAATAGAACCAATAAATTTTATGCATCGTGCTTCAAAATTAAAAGATATAACCATCAAATTCATATGATAAGACAAATGAAATCTATATTATTCCCTCGCTCTTATTCTTTTTAAATCATTTTATTATTTTAATAGATTCATATTTAATAGAATGAACCGAAAAAGAATGGGACGTAGGAAGTATTTTACAATTCTAGGTTCAACTCGGAGAGAAGACGATACATTGAAATACAACCTAGGCTTATAAATTAGAATTATTTGTAGCCTTTTCTTTTTTATTATACTCCCTCCGTTTTTTTTTAAGTGGCTCAATTGCCATTTCGGGCTGTTTTTTTTAAGTGGCCTGTTTCTAAAATTGGTCCAACAACCCCACATGCTACTCCATTAAGCCCACTAAACTATCACTAATCTAAACCCTAAACCTAATTAACCGCTCTTTTCTGTTTTTTCTCTTTGTGTTTATATTTTCTGTATTTATTTTAGTTTTCTGTTTTGATTTTTAAAAACATGGGATAATAATTAAAAACTGACATTAAGATAGACTGAATATATATTTAAATTAAAAAAAATAAACAAAATAATTTAAAATAAATAAATTAAAAAACAAATAAATTTGGTGAAAAATTAATTCACATTCAATTAATAAAATTATTAATACACTAATGATTTCATGGTGGGGAGCTTTAACTTCTAATCCTCCTTTTCTTAAAATTTGTGCAAAAAGGAATCGAACCACTTAAAAAAAACGGAGGGAATACTTTACATTGTAAAACATAAAATAATTCTTACAAAAAATGAATGAATACTAATAGAAGCTGAAGCTGGGCCTAAGGCGGGCCGATCCTGGGCTGGGCTTAAAATGGGCCTAGTCCTCAATTTATAAAATATACCAGATGGAGCCCACTTCAAGTGTATAGACCCGGCCCATTTAATCTACCTGCTCCAACGAGACAGTCCTGGGCCGGGCCCAATCGAAATTGGGTCGATCTGGGCTGGACAGACTCGCACAATCTAAATTATGCCATTATACAACTCTAAATTATGCCATTATTATGTTTCCAATCACCCATAATGAAGTGAGTTAATTACTCACTTTGTCACACCCTAAATGACCCCATTTTTTATTTGGGCTGTCTCACTATAAATGGTCAATTTCCATAAAAGAAAATAATTAGCACATAAGGGTACAATTAGTAAATCTCTTAATTACACCTAACATTCCGCAATTAAGTCTTATCATCCACTCATCTCTCAGCACGTATCTCAATATAATTTAAATTCTAAAAGTTTAAATTATCATAACTTGCTCGTTTGTTTTTCGTTTTTTATGATTTTTGTATCAAATTAAAGGTTTTGATACGATATTTCATTTAAGATCAGACATCAATATGTTTTTATGTATCTATGATGCTCTAATTTTAAAATATGTCTAAATACACACTCTCTCCTTAAACACAACATAATCACACTCTCTCCTTAAAACTCGTGCTGAAAAGAAAGTAATCATTTAGGATGAGTATATTACTAAAAAAAATGCCATGTAAAGAAAATTATATGCACTCATTATGGATTCTCGAAAAATAGTTCCAAGAACCACCCATATGCATGCAATAGAAGAAAGAGCTATAATGAAGAAGGAAAGAGTTATGCCCTTTTTTATTTTTTTATTTTGGTTGGTTGAATACACACTATAAAGGCAACAACACAACAAAGAAGAAGAAAGAGTGATGCGGTTACAAAGATAAAGCTGCCTTTTATAATTCTTGATCAAGAACCATAAAAAAAATATTTCTACATGTAAAAAGACAGGAAACAGATAATTTGGATGGATGCTAATGAAACGGACGGTCGCTCTGTTTCCCGAAAATGCCCCTGCCATAAGTGGAAGAAATGACATCAATGAGAAGTGGGAACTGCAGCAAGACGAAGGACGATATGGGCAGACCAGTGAGCGCAGCCACAGGTATGAGAATCCACGCATTCTTCCTCCCAAAAACAAGATACAAAGTCGAACTAAAGGCAGCCATCATGAACAAGATGGAAAGGAAAAGGGTAATGAGACCGATGCATAGTCTCTTAGGCAGAGCATAAAGAAAATCTTCTTCTGCATAGCGCGAGGTCAAAATGGACAAAAACATCGACAGAGAAGTGGTGGATGTGAAGAGAGACGCAGCATCGGAAACTGCAAATATTGTGAATGCACTATTTCCCCACATCATGGAATAGCCGGAGTCCGATTGATTGCCACCCGGAACTGTAATAGCAGCAACAAACACCACCGTCGCAATCAACGCTGCAGTGATCATGCATGAGCTAGCAATATCTTTCAACCATTTCTCTCCCTCCGCTTTTAGATTTCGGTGTTGTTCAGTAAATATCATCTCAGCTGTTTTCCCGGCATTGTTTGGCCGTCCCTTGTTATAAAGACTTGTGAATTTATTCGTTTCCTGTTCAGTCACCATGTTTCACTTATGATGAGTTTTTTATAAAACTGAATCGAACCAACACATATCGGTCAGTTTCATAAAAAGCTCATCATAAGTGAAAAGAACACATATATAATTAATGACAACGAAGTCCAACTCAGTTAGTAAGACATTTCCCCTTCAAATCAAGAGGTTATATATATATATATAAAAAAAACACATATATAATTAATTGATTAATAAATTACCTTAATCCATTGTAGTTCACGCTGCATCTGAAGAGCTGGCCCAGAGACTAAATTGAGCTTGTGAGGAGGTGCCAAAGTTGCAGCCAAGTGCAGTATGGAGTTCCCAGAAGTGTCGTTTATGCTCGAGTAGCGGTAGCTGTGGTTGCTACTCTGGTATATGAGATTAAAGACTTTTTCGCAACGGTTTTTTACAGCCAAGTGTAAGAAGGTCTGCTTAGTAGCAGGATCTTCGGCATAAATTACAAGAGGAAATTCCCCCACAATTATTTCTACAACCTCATGGACTCCTACTTGGGCTGCTCTCAGCATCGCGTCTTTGTAGATAAGTAAAGCTTCTACAAAACATAATGGTTCCATGTGTTTGCATAAGCATTTCACAAGTCTTAATGCTTGCTCGCGCATCAGTTTCTTCTCATGAATCCTCTTTACGCAAGGCACTAAATTAAGGGAAACTTTTGATTAAAACAAGGCATTGCATATGTACATATATATATTGAAAGTTTAGTAGGATTAATCACCTAGTTCGATGATAACTTCCCAAAGAGTGGAGCTCAATTTTAGGGCCATTTTGCTCCACCTTGGAGGCTGAACTGGATGGTTCGTACGTAAAGTATGATAGTCAGAAGACTCAGAACTATAAAGAATTGAAGAGAAGAAAGTAGTAATCAACATATATATATAGCCATGGTTAATTAGTCCTTTTGGCTTTAAAGGAAAAGGCAACATAAATAATACCAGATGTTTATCCTGATTAGAATAAACTCATAGATACATGAAATAAACATTGAACTTATTTTGGGTTTGGTGTTACTAATCCAAGGCACCTACATTGGTCATGCATCGATGAGAATAATCAAGTCATTAGTAAAAGCTAACTAGGTACAGAGAGAGGGCTAGCTAGCATCACTTCTCTAGAGTAGAGCAATTTTTTTTTAGTTATATATAAATGTCAATTAAATGATTGTAATTCTGATTTCATATCCATTTCCAATTGAATACCTTCAATTTAAGGCTAGGGACAAATACAAGTACTTATATATTTGGAATTTGCAAAAATATTCACTCACACGAGTATACGATACGTTCCCAGAAGTTGAGTTGAGCTTCATCCAAGAATATTGTGTTGTTTACTACAATCTTGCTAAGAGCTGAAGTACCAAAACGAGGGTTCCTCATCCTCGCGAGATGAGGATACTTGTCAATCAAATCCAACGCCATATCTGCAAACATGCACCCCCCCCCACCCCAAAAAAACAAATAACAATCAAAACGCATGAATTAATCAATAGAGTTTGGTTCATATAGAAATAAATCATATCGTGAGAATTAAGAATTGATTTGGACCGTGCAAATTTAATTACTGACCCAAGAAACCAGCATCAATCAAAAGAAGCAGAAGCTGGAAGCCACTTTCACCGGAAAAAGGATTGATGGTGAGATCATCTCTAGTATGAGAAATCAAGAAGTGAAGAGTTTCCCTATGACCAGCTTCAGCCGCTAAGTGATGAGGAAACCTGGCTTCTTCATTAATTGAAGCGTAGAGCAAAAGATGATGCCTGTGGACCAGGATTTTGGCTGCGGGGAGATTCCCCATCAGCGCAGCAGTGTGCAGCGGATTATAGCCAAGCCTATCCGTCATGGCTAATGAGTCGTCCGACATTAAGTCCACCAGCTTCGACACAAAGCTTTCAGACTTGCCGGTGCCCACGGCCACGTGCAGAGCTGTTTCCCAGGTGAAGCCCACTCTGGCTTCAACTGCTTCCGGATTTTGGTTCAGAATCACTTCAACAGCATCCCAATCACCACTTATTGCAGCTCGGTACAATGGCACGTTCTTATGCCACTCCCCTATTCACATTAATTACTCACTATTTTATACATATATTAATTTGAGATGTGAAAGATCAAATAAAAAAAACTGATTTTTCTTTTTAAAGAAAATGAGAAATGACTTGGACATGGACATGGACATGGACATGTGAGAGATTAAATAATATATATATATATATGTAGTAGATCATATGAAAACTAATTATTACGTGAAACCTGCAACCCATCATAAAACGTTGTATTTTATGCATAAAATGATGCATTTTGTGCATAAAATGTTGCATAATAAAATATATTATTTTATATTATTTTTATGCATATAATGCATCATCATGAGAATGCAACATTTTATGATAAAAATGCAACACTTTTATGCATAAAATGCAACATTTTATGATGGGTTGCAGGTTTCACGTAATAATTAGTTTTCACCATAACTCATCCCTATATATATATATATATACTAGAAATTTCGCACCGCATAAAATGCAGTGTTGCCATAATTGCCCCGCGATCATTAGAAAAAAAAATTGAATAGCTTTACCCCGGTGATATCTTGATCATCTCAACATTTTTTTGCATAGTAGCATGGAGTTGATGCAACATGATCATCTAATAGAACAAAAAAGAGTTGGGGGCTATTTGGTTCGGGGTAATTAGGAAGGGAAAGGGAATTAGAGCACCAGATTCCTTTTGTTTGTGTTTTGTTGGATTTTTCAAGCATCCCCTTTCTCTTTCTTAAAGCATTAAAAAACAATGCATAGCAAAATTATTAGCATCCAGAAGCGTAGTATAAGAAGGAAGACTGTGCAATCATTATGAAACAGAAACAAAATGGAAACCCCTTAGACAAATATATATGAATGTGTTTAGCTTTTTCTTTTTCTTTTTTTTTTAAAGAAAAATCACCACTAATGTAAACATCCAAAACGATTTACTCACGATAGTATCACGGAAAGGAAAAAAAAAAATACCAAAACTTTTTTTTTTTTAACATCCCTCTTAGATATAATGGTAAGTCAAACAACATTGGACCACATATTCTTCATAAAAGATAAAAGTGTTCATACAAAAAAATATTAGCTAAAAACACACGAATTGAGTAGTGCCTGAATTACTCAAGTATAGCTTGACTTATGTTTTCATATCAACATTTTCAAGCATATTCGTTCACCTATAGTTGCGCTTAAGCTAACTAATTGAATCTAAGAGT
The DNA here is from genome assembly GCA_001642375.2 of Mentha longifolia. Taxonomy (NCBI): domain Eukaryota; kingdom Viridiplantae; phylum Streptophyta; class Magnoliopsida; order Lamiales; family Lamiaceae; genus Mentha; species Mentha longifolia. Next base: position 8,003,545 of record CM038116.1, read on the forward strand.
AATCATTTTACTTACTTAATTATATCCAGAGTAAGTGAACTTATCACATGAGCTAAATTCATAACAAATAAATTTTCAATACGAGCAGCCTAATTTAAATATAACAAGAAACTATATGCGAAAATCAATTGTTAAACACAAATTATGAAAATAGAAATCGTTCACCAAACCCACACTATCAGTGTGACAATTTAGGCACTCATTCAACTTTATTGCCACAAAATGGATACATAAACGATAGGATTTTATCCAAGAAAATCTCTCCACTTAGAATCCTATTATATTTCTTGTTCTAATTACAAAATCATCTTCAAAAATATCTACAGAAATATACAACTAATTGATAGAAACAACATAAAGAAATGTGAGATTTTTGATGCTAAATTAACCACAATCAAAATCAATAGTTTCTGAGAACATGTCTAGAAGAAATATTGTTGTTGAAGTTTATGTTTTCGTAGGTGAACTATATTGATTAATTGAGTGCCAAAGATATTCCAAAATATGATTTGCAAATCAAATTTATCAAGAAGCCAACTATGCTCAAATTCATGTGACTTTCACTCGGATTTTTCTTGCCTTTGAAATTAATCTTATGTTTAATGACGCTGTGATTAAAACCTTCCTAAGGACACTTGCACTTTTTATTGGAATATACGCATAAGATTGTAACTATTGTAACATAGCAATTGCTAGTTAATAGTCTCATCCGACACCCAATTTTATAAGTTTAAAGTGACAAGCTTAGGGGGTGTTTTGCTTAGCTTATAAACTACTACCACAACTTAAATTTTGCATCTTATATGTTCTTGGAACTTGCAAGCTCTTTAAAATTAACTTAGCCAAAGACCCTCTAAGCAATATTATACTAACTCAATAGAAAAGTAAAATGTATATTCATTCAGTATTCAAAATTGTATGAACGAATATGTAATACGAATGCTAAACACTTAAATAGAAAAATCAACTATTTTTCCTGACACAAAAATGGTTGCATGAATGATATGATTTCAAATAAGAAAGCCATTACATAACAAAAATATATAAGCAAAATTTGGTAACTGAAATAAGGAGATTTTCAAGTAAGATAAAGATATTACGTGGTTTATATTATCTGGATTTAAGATCTCTCAATCCACTCCCCAAACAGGCTTTTTTTTTTTCATCTGCAGCTCAAAGAAACAATCAAAATAGCAGAACAAACTCACTTTAGATAAAGGTCAAACTATTCTAGAATTTGCTTGAATGATGTATAAAACAATACATTAGATAAAATTAACTCTAATAATCACTGACCTATTGCAAATGCAAAACAAACAGCAGCTTTAGATGGGCCAACCGAAACTTGGCCATTTTCAATAGAAGTACCTAAGTGAATGAAAACAAAACGATTGTTGATATTCGAAAAACAATAATATAATTGAGAGAATATACACAATCCAGAAAAAAAAAAAAAAAAGGTCTCGTACTAAATGGAGGCCTACGGTAAAGAAACTAAGTTTGGTAGATTTCTGGACCAGGTGGATCGTGCTAATTCTCAATAGAAAGTGCAACACTCTTGTTGCTCTAGATGAGCAAATTGTCATTACATCTGTGCTACCAACAAGCATGATAGCACAAATATAGTAATGAAGGATTCAGCTATGAATTGAATGAGGCTGCTCACACAGGAAGAACTAACATGTCATGATCTAAAACTGTTGTTATCTTACCTGTTGTTTTGAAGGAGAAATCTGATGCAAGAATGCATAAACAAGAACTGGTTTTCAATTCAATCTAATAATCTAGAGGAAAGATAGGGATTGTAATAGAAGCTGTGCCTACTTTATATATGAAGGGGTAGATTTCAGATCCTTAAGCTAAGAATTTGTTTGATCAATCAGATCCTGCTGCGAAGGCTTCTAAACTCCAAAGATTATGAAATCAGTTCATATATTCATAGCACATTCGGTTATGATTCATATCATAAAGAAGTATGCCATACCTCACAAGTGTCAACTGAACTAATGCATTTCAACTATTTTCTATCAATCCCTTCACACGAGTGAATCCATTGATGCAAATTCATTGAGAAAATAAGTTCCTTCAAAGATTAAAAAAAAAAACAAGAAAAAAAAATAGCTTTATTACATGATCTTTGTCTTTCAAAAATACTCGGGACTAATTGTTTGCCATGTTTTTGCTATGTGAAAAAATATATATATTTCTATACTGAAAATGTATCTAAAAAATAACCATGATAGACTATGAAACGAGAAAATAAAATCGCACACCGTGCGCCAAGCCTCCGGGCTCCAAATTAATATTAATCTCCGATAAAAGAAAACAACCCTACTACACTATATTTATACTAATACTGGCAAACCCTAATAAACTAATAATAATAATTCCAAATATAAAAACATAAACAAAGTAATTAATCTAATCCATAAATAAACAAGCCACGGACGTGGCCTACTCCCGTCCCCGCCTTCGATACACGAGCAACGGCTTTGGCCCAACTTCCAGATCTTCTTTCATTCCATCTTGCTCCACATCAACTCCATCCCCCTTCAAAACAACCTTGTCCTCAAGGTTGAAATCCGGAAATTGAGATTGAAACTTAACGACATCCACCCAAACAGCTTCATCATCCGATTGTCCAGCCCAATGATCCAAGAACTGCTTGTTGCTAGCCATCTTCGCCCACCTTCCTCGACCCCAACACAGCCTCCGGCTCAAAAACAGGCCCCACCGGAATCTCCAAGGAATCAGGCCGATTCGATTCCACTGCATGGTCTCCCTAATCGATGTTCTCGGCCATAGACCCACCGGTTGTCTGCTAATCGATGGGTCGCCCTGCAGCACCACCTTCCTCCCTTTATCCCAAAAAGACATCATCATGGTCTCCCAATTGGTGCGGACCTCTCCTAGAGTCGCTAGCCAAGCCACCCCTAAAATCACATCAACCCCGCCCAGTTCAAAGATCAAATAATCGGCCACTACTTCGTGATCTGACAGTGTCATCACTAAACCCTTGCACAATCCTCCAGTATCCTGTTGCATTCCGTTGCCCAACTGAATACCCACTCTTACTGAGGAATCCATCTCTGCTTGGATCAGCGACACTAGGGTTGATGAGATAAAATTGTGGCTCGCCCCACTGTCAACAAGGACTGTGACCGTCCTCCCTCGCATGACCCCGCGCAGCCTCAGAGTTCCCGGACTCGTAATTCCCGCCATCGAGTACATGGGTAGGGCTCCCTCTATCTTCTCGGCTGCCTCTGCTTCCTCCAGTTCCTTATCCAAACTTGCTGCCTCCACAAATTCTACATTCCGCAGCTCTATCTCCTCCTCCGGTTCAGCCACCATCACCTTGAGCTCCCTCATTGGACAAACTCTTGAATGATCCGGTGAATATGGCTTCTTACACTTGAAGCACAAACCCTTTGCTCGAAGATCAGCCAGCTCATTGTTGGTGTGACACGTGAAACAAATTCGAGCTGTTGACTGTTCTGATGTCGCCTGCTGTGGTAACAGTCCCTTCAGTCCTGATCGTGAGTTACTTCCTCCACTGCCTGTCGTGTTCGCGGGACTGCTAAAGGGCCGCGAATATCCTCCGGAATGCTGCCCTTGATTTTGAACCCCCCGGAATGGACGACCTTCCTCCGGAAGAGACAAATTGTCCTCAACATCACGGGCAAGTTCCATAGCCGTCTCCAGGTCGGGTGGTTGCAGCAACCGAAGGCCTCCCCGTATTGAAGCCTTAAGCCTATTCATGAAATTTCCAAGGTAATGTTCATCACTCAACCCAGGCACCTGGCCGGCTAGCTGGACGAACACCGCTATATATTCATCCACCGAACGCGTCTGTTTCACCGCCATCAACCTCTCGTATGGGCTGCCCTTGAACCTCGTATCAAAACGGGAGACCAGAGCGCTCGAAAATTTCTCCCAAGTGATGTCCTGGTGGCGCGCCTTCAGCCATGTCACCCAGTGCAAAGCGTCGCCGTCCATTGCCACCGCAGCTGCCGCCACTTTCAACCCTACGGCCGTTCCATGCAGCTCGAACTGTTGGTTAGCGCGTGCCAACCACCCGATAGGATCCTCGCCTGCAAATGTCAGAAGCTGGACGACGTCGGGGTGTTTCTTTGGCTCCGATATCTTTCCGTCTTCTCCCGTCGTTCTCGACGAATCTTCTCCCTCTAGGCCACTTGATTTCTCCGGGTTCAAGATCGCCTTCGATAATTCTGCCAACGTTGCGGCTATGTCGGCCAATTTCAGGTCGGTGGTCTGCTGCCCAGCCTGAACACACTCCAGCCGTTCGCAAGTTCGCTGCAGTCGACTCTTGATCTCCTCCTGATCCTCCTCTAATTTCTCCAATCGTTCCGATACTGATCGTGTTGTCATCTCCGTGGGACGGGGATCCGGCAGGTCGGACCAATTGATAGACTATGAAACGAGAAAATAAAATCGCACACCGTGCGCCAAGCTTCCGGGCTCCAAATTAATATTAATCTCCGATAAAAGAAAACAACCCTACTGCACTATATTTATACTAATACTGGCAAACCCTAATAAACTAATAATAATAATTCCAAATATAAAAACATAAACAAAGTAATTAATCTAATCCATAAATAAACAGGCCACGGATGTGGCCTACTCCCGTCCCCGCCTTCGATACACGAGCAACGGCTTTGGCCCAACTTCCAGATCTTCTTTCATTCCATCTTGCTCCACATCAAACCACCATACCTCTAAGAACTACTAATAATCAAACTTTTTCACCTGGATCATATAAATGAAGATAGATTATTATGAAAAAAAAAAAAAAAAAAGGAATGACCTTCCAATAGAGTTATAATAGTGATATGCTACTGTATACTCAGTATATCATCATATATGTCTTTCCACTTCTCAATGCATAGTATATAGGCATTGTTGCTGTAAAAAAAATAAAAATAAAAATAAAATAATGTTAGAAAAAGATATTAAAGAACAAAAAAAGGAAGGGGTTAAAACTAATTGTATATAAGCAAGATGCTCAATTCATAGTATACATGCATAGTTGCGATAAAAAAATAATATCAGAAGAGACCAAAGCACAAAATAGGGAAGACTTAAAACTAATTATATATAAACAAGAAAGCAATAAAAAATGTTGCTTACAATTTACTAAATCGATAATATTAGAAAATATTGAAGCACAAAAAGGTTCAGAAAAACATAAACTATTTAGAGGCCTAATCATAAAGGCAGCATGCAGAAAATTTAGCAGATCAGCACCGAAGTTGATGGCTAGAGTTACTGCCATGAGCACATACTAAAATCGCGTCGTAACAAATAGTAAAAACTGCATGTAATATAATCTCCTTCTCCGCTTGAATCGGGGGTTGCTTTGATCTTCTTCTTTCTTTACACAGCTGATTTTTATAAAAAAAAATTGCCTACAAGATAACAATAAACCTGAAACAAAGAAACACTGAAATTAAGATGAAATTCAGCCTCAAACCCAGATTAAGTAGTTACAAATCATCCTTCCCTCGCAACTATGTTATTCATGCTTATTTACTTTTGTGGTATTATGTTTGAATTAGTGATTTATATGTTTATTTAAAATATTATAAGAAAAAACATAACTACACTAAACTATAAAATTGAAGTGTGTAGGATGGAGTCGAGAAAATGTAAGAACTTTGATGGTAAAGCATGAGCATGCACTAAAATAGCAAAGTAAAATTATTTCAATTGATCTGCAGCATGAGCATGCACTAAAACAGAAAAATTAAAGCAATGAAGAATCAGCAAAGCAAAATTATTGGTATCTACACAAACAAGTATAATAATCAAGAGTAAATAAACAACACGAAATGAAATTGAAAGCCCCTGAATAGGAATATGCTTGGCATTCTCCTAAAATGTCGCCACCATGAATATTGAGCAAAACAAAAAAATAATTTACTCACAAACAACATCCCACAAACAAAAAGTATTATCACTTTTTTTTATTAGCCATGTAAATGCAAGTGATACCAAACAACACTGTACCACTATTTTCAAAGATATTGTTGAAATATGATTAGAAAATCAAATTTATCAAGAGATGTTGAGATCATGACCTTCCAGTTTGCAGGATTGGAGCACTTGCACCAATGTCCGCAACAATAGCACACATCTTCCTCGTTTGGGGAGTTTTATGGAAGGGGCACATCTTTTTGCCTACAGCATGCAAACTGATAAAACTTAATAATGTATTGGCCATGAGGCAAAAGCAACTTAAGATAGCGAATAGCCAACAGAGATCCAATTTACAATGAATCACCTAACTTCTAGCAAATATATTTTGGTTCTAAGAAACACTTCCTGGCAGCTACCTTGCATATAATTATTGATAGAATTTTTACACTTTATTTTTGCAAAAGCATATCTTAAGAGTACTTTGGAATTTAAATTAAGTACTACCTCCATTTCGTAGAATTTGATCCCTTTGCTTTGGCAATTGCTGGTACGTTTTTCCACGCTTCTTGATGATGGATTTTAAAATGGATTTTTGAAGATTTCTTTCTTTTACAGGATACTACTCGTAGTATCCTGTAAAAGAAAGAAATCTTCAAAAATCCATTTTAAAATCCATCATCAAGAAGCGTGGAAAAACGTGTCAGCAATTGCCAAAGCAAAGGGGTCAAATTCCACGAAATGGAAGGAGTATCTATTGACAAAAGATTTACATATTATCTAACAAATGGTTCCATTATGTTATCAAATCTCATGAAATAGTTTCAAGTAGCCTCTACATCTTCACTATAAGTATTAGGCAAACGTAATGTTCTGCATACAAGAGCATGGGCATACCAAACCTCATAAAATCTAAAGGCTAAAGGAAAAAACAGGGGGAGAAGGGGGAGACCAAATCCTAGAGTAGCATACTAAATTCTCCAAATCAAAATAAAATCTATGCGTAAATATCCCAAAAGACTGTGGAAAAAAACAAAACCATGAATATAAATCACAACATAAAAGAGAAAAACAAAACCAAGCGTACCTTTGTTATATCGAACCAAATTTGAAGATCTTAACATTCTTAGAGTACAAAACAGAAGCAGAATTTGGAGAAGCGGTGGCACAGTAACGTCCTTGGAGTAAAAACAAAAGAATTAAAAAATAAGTCATTCAAATATCAGGCTGCTCTTAATTTTATTTTATTTTTCCACACATCCAAGCAAGCAAATTAATTTTTGTACTCAAGAAGGTCAGCAACAGAAATCAAATTATTTCTTTCTCACCTCATGCAGTGACCATCTGATGAAATCAAATTTATTTTTTCCCTTAAACTTTCTAATCACTAACTTCTCCTCTCAAACCCAACAACAAACAATTTAAGAAAATAAATTTGCATTAAAAATAAAAGACAAGGAAATCCCCTAATCGGGGTACACACCGGACTCGGGTGACACCGAGGAAGGATGTCTCCCTCAGGTGACACCGAGGAGAGAAGGTGTACACAAAACGGAAGCAACAAAAAGGCCAAAAACACCCGGCCGAGATAAGGACTCGAACAAGAATCAGCACAAGTTACAAAAAAAAGCAGCAGCAAAGCACCTAAAGCAGCAGCAAGAGGAGCAAGGAAAGTTAAACAAGAGCTGGAAGCGTGGAGACAAACAGCAGCATCAACGAGGAGCAGCAACAATGGCAACAGCCAGCCTGTGGTCGCGCTGAAAAGGGCAGCACCTCCAGATCAGTAACAGCGCATCAGCAGCACCACGGTAAAGGGTAAATGCAGCAGGTGAACCGGGATGATGATCAGCAGCAGCAGCGAACAGGTACAGCACACACTCAACAACTCCAAATCAGAAGTCAGTAGGCAGAATGACGAGCAACAGCCTCAAAGAGAAAGTAGAGCAGTAGCAGTAGACGAGGATTCAAACAACATCAGCATTGGTTGCGTCACAACAGCAAATCAGCAGCAGATGCAAGTTGAAGGCGAGAAGGATGGCCAGCGACAGCAGCATCAACGAGCAAGGGTTCGGTGACGGTGAAAAGGAGGAGCACGCATCAGCACATCAGCAACCGTGGGGGAAGCACCGCCAAGCAGTAGGTGTGGGTTAATGACGAGGAAGCAGCAGCCGGTACAACAGCACAGCATCCAGGTTGAGAGGAAAGAAGGAGTAGCAGCACCAGTTCTCCAGCAGCTGGAAGGGGGCCGATTGATTAGCAAATCAAGCCGTTGGTTGCGACACACCCTGGGACCTGTTCAAGAAGCAAAAACGCAGCACAACAAACAATTTGTTTACTATTGCTCATGCCCTTTGATTCAAAACAAATCCAAAATTCTAATCGTTCTGTTTTTTATTCAATTCCTCACCAATCTTTCAAGCCCCAAACAACGAGCAATGAGAATAGAAAAGACGAAGTGAGATCAATTACCAAACAATTGCGAACTTCAATGGTGTCCATTGAAGGTGCATCCCAACAATGAATCTTCACTAATCATATCAATATCAACCGAATTTGGAAAGGGGTTGAATAATTTTCTTAGAGATTTTGAAGCGGTGGTGGAATAAACAAATCCCTTCAGCATAGAGCACAAAGCATCGAGATAATCATGAAGATATCACAATTCATTTCAAAAACAACAGCAAAAACAAAAGCAAAAAAATAATCAAAACCTACCCTAGCGGGAGCGGGAGCGGTGGAGGAGAAATAATTCTTTTGGAGGAAGCTGAAGCTGAAGCAAAAGCTGCACTCGGAGGACGTGAAATGGTCAACCAAAGAATAGAAAGCAAAGGAAGTGATTCTGATTAGATGGGAGCAGGTGGAGGCACAAACGAAGGGCCATGATCTATTCGATGAAAGATCGAACGATCTGAAAATAAGCATGCTAAATCAAGTGGGCCCACCCCATACCCCATCCCCTTCTAGGAAATAAATCGACGGCCAAATTGGTGCCTCTCTTCCCAGGACGTGAATTGCACAAAACCCCCCCCCCCCCAAATACCTCAAAACACCAAAAATGCCATAATCACTATTCTTTCTACAGTGAATTTGGAGGAAAAATACCAAGCGGAACGGCTTATTTTGCCTTTGAGAACTGTTCCTCACAACAGTAACAGGAATAGTAGTGGCACTCTCCATTTATTAAGATTGGTAAATATATATATATATATATATATATTTATACTTTTTCCGTCTCAGTTCAATTTAATAGTATCATATTTTGAATACATGTGAGATATGTGAGATATAAAATAATAAAGTGAATTGAACTGAGACGGAGTGAGGAGTGAGTATATTCTTACCAACTTGGGGAATCACAGGTAAAGCTTTGGGTTGTTTGCCCAAGTTTTTTTCGAGATCTAACCACACATCCCTGGCGCTATCCAAATGAGCAACATTTTGAAGAGCCTCATCACCCAGAGTTCCCAAAATCCAGCCTTTAACTAACCGATCGCTCCGCCTCCACGTGGTGTAATCTGCATGGTGTTTTGGTGGTGGAGGAGCTATGCCGTCGATGAATCCAACCAAACCCTGGCTTTCTACAAGGCACGTCATCTGCTCTTTCCACAACGTGTAGTTGTTCCGATTCGTGTTCCTGTCCCGGCTCAGCTTTGCGGAGACGAAGTTCGCCACGTTAACTGCAGAGGAACAGCAACCTGTAGCAGCAGCAGCAGCAGCTGTGGAGGAGGTCGACGAGGAAGAGGAAGAGGAAGAGGAAGAAGCCATTCAGTGACCTTGATTTTTCTTTTGAAGCGTTTGAGTTTAGTTGGATTTGGAGTTGGAGGGAATATATACAGCTATAGCTAGCTCAGAGGTTCTAGTCAAGGTAACTTTCATATTATATTTGTCACTCGGAATCTTTTAATTTTCGCTTCATTCAAATCTTTATTTTATTTTCGCCTTTGCCCTTTTTAATTTGAATCAACGCCAACTAGTTGGTAAAGTCTTTTTAAATTGCGTAGACTTCTGACGGCCCAATGTGCATCCACGTGGAGTTGGGATTGGAATGGCAATAAGCCAAATTTGGATAGGATCTTATTCAGTACTTTTTATTTTTATTTTTATTTTTTTTTTTTTTTATTTTTTTTATTTTAAGGATCTTGTTCAGTTTCGGTTCATAACAAGGTCTAAACAAATTGACCCACGTCCAAATTCATTGGATTTATGTTTGTCCACTGGATTAGTATATTTTTTCTCATCAATATATAGACTTTAAAATGTACTAAAATTTATAATTACAACCCGGTAATTATCTAGAGTATCTACCATCCTTCAAAAATAAGTTATTACACCATAAATATAATAATATCTTATAACTTTTAGTAAAAATATTATATGTGAGAATAATGAGTAAAAAGAATAATTCTTCTTTCAGTTTGCTATAATACTCATTTAAAATGACTGGTTTTGACAATGGATGACACACAACTTTTGTTTCTTTGTAATATTGAATATTATACAATCATATATATATTGATATCATATGTAGCCATGTGATACAATGAACCATGACTTGATAAATTAAAATTCCATCCCAAGAAGTAGACAACATAAATATGAATAGAAAATTCATTGCGTTTGGAGTGATGTTTCATTTTTTCTTTGTTAGCATTACATTTGTCACAATTTAATACTCCCTCAATTTCACCGGGAATGACCTATTTGTTTTTGAAAGTTCTGGCATGTTTTTCCACGCTTCAAAACGATGAGCTTTAAAATGGATTTTTAAAAATTTCTTTCTTTTACGGGATATTAAAATTTCTTTCTTTTACGGGATACTACGACTGTCGTAGTATCCCGTAAAAGAAAGAAATTTTTAAAAATCCATTTTAAAGCCCATCGTTTTGAAGCGTGGAAAAACGTGCCAGAACTTCCAAAAATAAATAGGTCATTCCCGGTGAAATGGAGGGAGTAGTATACTATATAAAAAAAGATTACCCCTTTTTAAGGCCTATTAGATCCGGCATGGGATCTTCCGTCCCCATTCCGGTGTCCCAATCGTGTCCCAAAATACAATTTCTATTAGTTTTATACATTTCACCGGGAATGACCTATTTGCGCCAAAACACTAGATACACTGTCGAACTAAAGGCTGCCATCATAAACAAGATGGAGAGGAAAAGGGTAACGAAACCGATGCTTAGTCTCTTAGGCAGAGCATACAGAAAATCTTCTTCTGCGTAGCGCGAGGTTAGAATAGACAAGAACATCAAATATTGTGAATGCACTTTCTTTCGACATCATAGGATAGCCATTTTCTGATTCGTTGCCACCTGGCACTGTAATAGCCGCAGCGAATACAACTGTGACGATCAATGCTGCAGCAATGGTGCATGAGTTAGCCGTAACCTTCATCCATCTCTCTCCTTCTATTTTCAAATCTTTGTGTTCTTCCGTGAATATTATTGTTGGTGTTTTTCCAGCATCGTTTCGTCGTTCTCTGATATAAGGACTAACAAACTTACCTGCTTCATGTTCAATCACAATATTTCCCTAATGATAAGTTTTTCATGAGTACAAATACTAGTTTGCTTTCAATGAATTACCAAATTAAACCATTGTATTTCACGCTGCATCTGGAGAGCTCGCCCGAGATTAAATTGAGCTTGTGAGGAGGTGCCAGAAATGCAGCCAAGTGAAGCATGGAATTCCCAGAAGAGTCGTATTTATTCGAGTAATGGTATCTATGGTTGGTAGTCTGATACAAGAGTGATCGATCGTGGATTTTAGAGTGATTATACGAGAGAGAGAGAATGAAGAACACGAGAAGTTTTTACGTGGTTCGATCTTTGATTAGATCTACGTCCACGAAGGAGAGAATGTTTTATATTTTCGTGTTCTAGCCGCTATTACAACCCGTCTCTTTCTTTACAAATGATTCTATTTATAGAGAATGGAGGTCACGGGCGTTTCAGGAATGGTTGGGGGGTCGTGGGTGCTCCTGTCTGCACTGTGGAGTGGTTGGGAGCAGTTGGTTGACTTTCTTGACTTCCACTGGGCTTTATCCTTGATGGGGCTGGGGGTTAGGAATGGGCCGAGCTGGCCGAGCTGATCTGGGCCTATTGGGCCATATCCTATCACATCCCCCCCCAAAAGACCGGAGCAGCGAGGTCATTGTGGGGAGGTGTAAACTGGTCGAGGTCGAATTGTACTTTCTTCGTCGAAGATGAGATTTTGATGAAGTCGAAATGTATACCGCCTCGTTTTGACGAGGTCGAGCTTGAATAGACGTGGTGTGAGGTGCGACTGCTGTTGTCAGCGTAGGTAGGACACGCGTCGCTTTTTGGTTGGGGCAGGTGAAGAGGCGGGATTTGAAAAGGCATGCCCTTGCCTTTTAAAAGCTTCTTATGTACGCTAAACAACATTTTTCTCAATCGATTTTCAATATCGCGCAAGAGAAAACCCTAAGCCCCAAAATTCTGCAACCGCCGCCGTTCAGCCAGTTCCCGGTGATTTTTGATCGGAAAATCTGTGACAAGTAAGTAATTTCCTTCACAATGGATGCTTCTTCTTTTCCCCAAGTAGATAGTGATAGTGAGAACATAGAGGTTTCGCCTTCGCCGGTTAGGGAGTTTCCGGCGAAGGTTTGGCTGAATGTATATACCCGCGCGTTAGTCCCGCCGGCGTTTAGGGAAATTGAATTCCCGTCGTTGGTCGGGTCTGACGCGTCTCTGGCTGTGGCCTCCACCATGTCTGTATCTCATATGCAGGGTTTGGCCCGCAGTTTTTTATTTCCTGAGTCAGTCGAACTCCTTTTACCTCGTGATGTTGATAGGGGTAGTTCGCCTCCCGTGGGTTTTTTTACCGTATATGAAGATTACCTTCCTTTCGGTTTACGGTTCCCTTTGAACCATTTTTTTGTCGAGCTCTTAGAAGAGCTTGAACTGGCGTTAGGTCAGTTGCAACCGCCCTCTGTTAAGCAGATCGTCGGTTTTTGCTTCGAGGTCAGCCGACGTGAAGGTACGCCTACCGTAGAGTCGTTCCTTAGGTTTTTTAGACCTAAGCTTGGTCCGACGGGGTGGGCTTACCTTTCCCCTATTAATAGGTTCAAGTTGGGGACGCCTTCTAAGGTGCCGAACTGGCAAAAGAAGTTCTTCTTTTGCCGGTGTGAAGGTGTCCCGTTGTACCCTTGGATGAAGGGTAAGTTCGCTCCTCGAGACACTGGGAAACCTTCCAGTGCGCTCGAGGTGGACTTGGTGAACCTCGGTCTCATTGAGAGGAACTATACCGAGGCCGAGCTTGCAAATCATGGGCTAAGTCCATATGATTTCGTGTCCGATGTGGACTTTGGTGAGGCCCTGCTTCACTGACTCGCGTTCCGTTATCTTTTTTTTTTTTTTTTTTTTTTTTCACGCTTGCTGACGTATATTATTTGTTTGTAGTGGATCCCCAATCCATCCAGGCTGCTTTGCTGAATAAGAATAAGAGGAAGAGGCAGCCGTCTTCTTCCTCCGTGGCCGACAAGTGTACTTCGGCGGCGTCATCGGAGAGGACGCTCGAATTGAGAAGGTCGGCGTCTCCGGCTCCCTTCGTCAGTTCTCCGACATCCCAGTTGGTGGGCCAGCCACTTCGGCAGGTGGTACTTCCATCAGATGATGTAGTGACCATCGTCCAGAGTGGCCCGACCTCGGGCCGAAGACATATGCGGGAGATGTCGTTTCCCGAGGTAAGTGAGAAAAATCAAAGATGGGGTGTGGTGCGTGGATCAATTAATAAGAATTTCCCTTGTATTTCATGCAGGATGCCGAGGTGGCTCTGGATGGGCTGCAGGGCTTGGCGAACTTCATCCGAAGTGGGGTCGCTAAGTTCCAGAAAAAGAATGCCGAGGTCGCGGCGGTGGAAGATCAGCTAATGGCTAAGATCTCTGTCGCCGAGGCCGCGGCACAGGCAGCGGCGGAGAGGGAGGCGGTAGCATCAGCTGCCGCCGAAGAGGTGCAGAAAAAGATCGCCGACCTGGACGAAGTTTAGGCTTTCAAATAGCCACTTCGTCCGAAGACGAAGTTGAGGCTTTTAAGTAGCCACTTCGTCCGAAGACGTAGTTGAGGCTTTTAAATAGCCACTTCGTCCGAAGACGAAGTTTAGGCTTTAAGCAGCCCCTTCGTCCGAAGACGAAGTTTAGGCTTTCAAATAGCCACTTCGTCCGAAGACGAAGTTGAGGCTTTTAAGTAGCCACTTCGTCCGAAGACGAAGTTGAGGCTTTTAAATAGCCACTTCGTCCGAAGATGAAGTTGAGGCTTTTAGTTACCTTATTTGTCGAGTTTATCGATAGGGGTGGTCCCCTTACGCGCGTTTAGGTGTTACTCCGATGTGGAGTTTATTTGTATCCTCGTCAGGATTTTAAAATCGAGATACTTAGTATAAAACGAGAGAGAGGTGTACAATGCATGCAAATTATTTAAGTGAAAACTAAAAAAAAAAACTTTAATTGAATGGAGTTAAAAAAAGACAGAATTTACCAAGACGACCCGGCTCCTAGGACCTAAATGGACTCGGACACTGCTCTCTGTTTATACAAAGTACCTTTTCAAGTGAGTAATGTGCCATGTACGGGGTATGGGCTCACCAGATAGGTGGGCGAGCTTGTACGACCCTTTTTCGAGGACTTCTTGAACTCGGTATGGTCCTTCCCAGGTAGCTTCTAATTTGCCGAGCTTTTCCGCCTTACTGACCTCGTTATTCCGGAGTACGAAGTCGCCTATTTGGAGCTGTTGATGCTTCACCCGGCTGTTATAATACCGAGCTACTTGCTGTTTGTATCGAGCTTCTTGTATGTAGGCTTGTTCCCGTTTCTCTTCTAGCAAATCCAAGTTAGTTCGAAGTCCATCTTCGTTGTCTTGGGCTGCGAAGTTAAGCGTTCGGGGGCTCGGCAGACCGATCTCTACCGGGATCACCGCCTCGGTTCCGTACACCAAGCTATATGGTGTTTCGCCGTGTGATGTCCTCGGGGTGGTTCGGTACGACCATAGGACTTGGGATAAGTTCGCAGCCCAGTCTCTTTTGGCCTTATCGAGCCGGGTTTTTAACCCTTTGACTATCGTTCGGTTCGTAACCTCGGTTTGGCCATTCGCTTGAGGATGGGCTACCGAGGTAAACTTTTGCTGGATGTGGAGTTCGTCACACCATTCTCTGAATGTCCTGTCTGTGAACTGGGTTCCATTATCTGATACGAGGACGTGAGGTATGCCGAAACGACAAACTATGTTCTTCCAAACGAAGTTCAGGGCGTTTTTACTTGTGATCCGGGCCAATGGTTCGACTTCGACCCACTTCGTAAAGTAGTCGATGGCTACAATGAGGAATTGTAATTGGCCGGGGGCTTTTTCGAATGGGCCGACGATGTCAATTCCCCACTGCATGAACGGCCAAGGGCTTTGTATGCTGGTCAGCTCGGTCTGTGGCAACCTCGGAACCGTCGCATGGATTTGGCACTTCGGACACTTTTTGACGAGGTTGGTAGCGTCTTGGAACATGGTGGGCCAGTAGTACCCACACCTCATGACCTTTTTGGAGAGGGCGCGGGCTCCGATGTGACTGCCACAGGAGCCTTCATGGACTTCGCGCAGTGTGTAGTTTGCTTGGTTGGGCCCCGCACATCTTAGGAGAGGTTGGAGGTAGGATTTTCTATACAACACTCCCTGTTCAAAGACATACTTGGCGGACTTGGCCAGGAGCTTTCTAGCCTCGACCTTATCGGTGGGGAGCTCGCCTATCTCTAGATAGCTGCGAAGTGGAGTCATCCAGTTCGGTCCGTCTTCGGTTACTATATTAACTTCGGCTTCATCGATACTTCGGAGTTGTACTTCCACTGGAGAGATTGTTGATGATGACGCGAGCTTGCTTAGTGCGTCAGCTCGCCCGTTATCCCCTCTTGGGATTCGCACTAACTCGAAGTACGAGAAGCCTTGTTGTAGGATCTTGGCCTTATGAAGGTACTTCTTCATTCGTTTTCCTTTGGCCTCGTATTTACCCAGTATATGATTCACTATGATTTGGGAATCGCTGTGAATTTGAATGGCCCTTACCTGGAGAGCCTCGGCTAGGCGAAGTCCAGCGATTAGAGCTTCGTACTCAACTTCGTTATTTGTGGTCGGAAAATTAAACCGGAGTGCGTGGGTGATCTCCTTTCCTTCCGGGCTGATGAGTAAAACCCCGGCTCCGCTTCCTTTGTTACCTGATGCCCCGTCCACGTAGACCTTCCAACAGTCTCGCGGTTGTGGATTAGGTGCCTCGGCCTTTGGTTTATCCTCAGTAGGTTCAACGGATTGCTGTGCTTCCGTGAACTTGGCTTCCACCAGGAAATCGGCCAGGGCTTGTCCTTTGATTGCTTGGCAAGGTATAAAGGAAATTGTGTGCTCGCCGAGTTCTACAGCCCATTTAGCGATTCACCCAGACGCTTCTGGCTTTGTAAGTACTTGCCGAAGTGGTAGGTCGGTCAGTACTTGTATCTGATGTGCATGGAAGTATGGTCGAAGTCTCCTCGCTGCATTCACCAACGCAAGTGCGACCTTTTCCAAAGGCTGATATCTCGTCTCCGGCCCTTTTAGGGCTCGGCTTATGAAATAGACGGGTAGCTGATGACGTCTTTCTTCTCGTACCAGGACTGCACTGATTGCCTCGTTCGAAGCGGCGAGGTATAAAGAGAGGATCTCGTCCTTCTTTGGTGCAGATAATGTTGGGAGATTCGCGAGATACTTCTTCAAACCATCGAAAGCTCCTCTGTGATCATCGTTCCATTCGAAGTTCGGAGCCTTCTTTAGTATCTTGAAGAATGGGAGTTGTTTTTCGGCGGCCTTAGATAGAAAGCGACTTAGGGCGGCTAGGCAGCCCGTCAGTTTGTGCACGTCGTGGATCGACTTCGGCACTTGCATTTCTTAGATAGCCCGGACTTTCGAAGGGTTGGCTTTTAACCCCTCGCGTGAAACCCAACACCCTAGAAATTTTCCAGATCGGACCATAAAAGTACACTTTTCTGGGTTTAATTTTAGGTTCACTTTACGAAGTAGGCCAAAGACAACTTTAAGGTCGTTTACACAAGTAGCGATCTCCTTGCTCTTTACGACTATATCGTCTACATATACTTCGACAATGCTACCGACGTGGGCTTCAAAAATTTTATCGACCATCCTCTGGTATGTGGCTCCGGCGTTCTTCAGTCCGAAGGGCATTTTTTTGTATGCATAGATGCCGAAGTCCGTGACGAAGGCGGTCTTCGACGCGTCTTCGGCATTCATGAGGACTTGGTGGTATCCCTTGTATAGGTCCAAGAAGCTGAACACCTTGTGGCCAACAAGAGCTTCGACCTTCTTGTCAATGTTGGGGAGGGGGGTAGCAGTCCTTTGGGCAGTGCTTATTAAGGTCCGTGTAGTCAATACACATCCACCACCCACCTCCCTGCTTTTTCACCATCACGGGGTTGGCCAACCAGGTCGGATACTTTACTTCGAATAAAATATCGGCCTTTTGCAGTTGCCGGACCTCGTCGTGAATTACTTGACTCCTTTCGGCTGCGAAGGCTCGTTGTTTCTGCCGAACTGGTTTTATTGCAGGGTCGATGTTGAGGTGATGAGTGATGATGTTTGGTGCCACCCCGGTCATGTCAAGCGGCGACCAGGCGAAGACATCTCTATATTCCCGAAGTAGCCGGATAAGTTGACTTCGGAGCTCGTTTTCGCCGACGAACCCTACTTTGACGACCTTGGCAGGGTCATCTTCGTATAATGCGACGTCTTCTACCGGCTCGATGGATGGAGACGACGTCGGCTCCACCTCTTCGGGTTTCTATAGTTGTTATGCCTGGGGGTGTTGATTCCTATCACCTCGGAGTGCGACCTGCATGCACTCCTTAGCCTGTTTCTGGTTTCCCCGAAGCGTGATCACTCCGTTTCTAGATGGAATTTTAATCGTCAGGTGGTAGGCCGAGCAGATTGCCTTTGTCGATATCAGCCAATCCCTTCCTAAGATGATGTTATAGGGGGAGCTGGCTTTTACGACGAAGAAGTGGATTATCTTCGTAGTAGACAACGGGCTTTTTCCAACTGTCACGGGCAGTGAAATTATGCCTTCCGTCGTCGTCTCTTGTTGTGTGAAGTTCTTTAATGGCATGGGTGCCGGCTTTAGACGTGCTTCTTCGATATCTAGCTTATCGAAGCAGTCTTTAAAGAGCACACTCACCGATGCTCCACTATCAACAAATACGTGGTGGACCAGTTTGTTGGCCACCACTGCCTCGATTATGGTGGCATCTTGATGAGGTACCGCATGGGGAACTGGGTCATCACCGGAAAAGGTGACGACCTCGTCTCTCCTGAACCTTTTTTGAGTAGGTTCTTCTCGCTGTTGACTTCGGGCTTCGGCTTTCAATGATGACCTCGTCGTGCCTTCGGGCAGTCCGGTGATGGCCGTGATGACTGCGTCATATTGAGGCTGATCTTCGTCCTCATCCTCGTCGTCGTGCCTTGGCCTTTTGTCATTTTGGGGGGCGCAGTTATAGCCTCCCTTATTTTTCTTTCTCTTGCCCTTCCCTTGAGGTCGGGCCTCTTTCTGATTGCGACTTTGGTACAGTTTAAGGGTACCGTCGCGTATCATGTGCTCTATGTCCGAGGCGAGGTCTCTGCAATCTTCAGTTTCATGACCGTAGTCATTATGGAGTTTGCAGTATTTCTCCTTGGATCGGCGTTTTGACCCACCTCGGGATAAGGGCGGCGGCTTCTCGAACAAGTTCGCATGAAGCTCGTATATTTCGGCCCTTGACTTTGTCAGTGGTGTATACTGACTTCGGTCTTGGTTGGATCGAGGTCCTAATCGGGACTCGAGGGGTCCTCGTTGTAACCTTTCGAGGGCACTTCGGCGGCCTTGCCCAAGGTCGGTGCGCTCCTCTTTCTTTCTCTTATCGTTGTTTTCGGGCCGATCTGCAGCCCGTTTCTTCCGATCGGCCTCGTCCGCTTCGGCGAATGTGTCGGCGATCTTCCATAGCCGCTTGGAGGTCGTAGGACGTGCCTTTATGAGCTCTCTGAAGAGAGTCCCGGACTGGATGCCATTTTGGAATGCCGAGATAAGCACGTCGTCGGAGAGACGATCGACTTTTAGGCTCTCGTTATAAAAACGGGCCAGAAAATCACTGATCGTTTCTCCCCGCCCTTGCTTTAAGGTGAGGAGCTGGGCTGGGCTGATTTTTGCCTCGGCTTTTTGAAAGAAACGACGTTCAAAGGCGTCCAGTAGGTCGGCATATGACCCTACGCTGCAATTAGGGAGGCTATCGAACCAGCTTCTAGCGTTGTCTACTAGTAGCTCGGGGAAGACTTTACACATGTAAACGTCTTCGGCCAACCCCTGGTTCATCATGTTATATTGGAACCGGGATAAAAAGTTGCTGGGATCTTGGGTTCCGTTGTAAGGCGGGATAGGAGGTACTCTATACGTCAACGGGAGGGGAGTATAGAGTATCCTATTAGTGAAGGGAGTCGAGATTCGACCGTAGACGGCGAATCTTCCTTGGTAGGTGTTCTCCTCGTCATGCCGAGGTGGAACGGCGTTTTGACGAGGTGGCGTCGGATCGCGCTGAGGTGAAACGTGATCGTTCCCGCGGCGATTGCTCTGTCGCCTTCGGGGAACTTCGGCCTCAACATCGAATCTTCTTTGATAGACGTTCCGTTCGTCACGCCAATGAGGAACGGCGTTTTGACGAGGTGACGTTGAACCGCGCCAAGGTGAAGCGCGACCGTTCCCACGGCGATTGTTTTGTCGCCTTCGGGGAACTTTGGCCTCCCTGCCTCCAACGATCCGAAGACTTGGGGATGGCCTTTGTGACGGTTCGACTTCGTCTTCCTTGCTTTGACTTTGTTGTCGGTGTTGATCGGCGAACCTACGAAAATCCTGCTCATGGAGGCTCAGGTACGCTTTCAGTGCGTCTCCCAGCTCGGGTTGGAGTTCAGCATTCCCGTGTCGGCTGCCACTTTGATCTGGTCCATCGTCGCTAGCTGAACCCCCAGATGGGACCTCCTCCGGGTGGCCTTCAGGAGTTCGGCGGATGGGCTGTTGGTCACGCTGGATCTGGGAAGCAGTTTTCTGAGCTTGACTAACGTCACCTTCTTCCTCGTTGGCCGGCATGTAAGGCGGATTGGAAAAGAGGTCAGCTCGTTTCTGTTTTGCCTTGGCAGCAGCGGCGGCGGCGGTGGTGGTGGCGGAGCGGGTTGGTCTTACCATCGTATTTTCACTTGAAATACGCTGATCGGTTTCACAAAATTCTTTCGTTTCCTACAGACGGCGCCAGTGATCGATCGTGGATTTTAGAGTGATTATACGAGAGAGAGAGAATGAAGAACACGAGAAGTTTTTACGTGGTTCGATCTTTGATTAGATCTACGTCCACGAAGGAGAGAATGTTTTATATTTTCGTGTTCTAGCCGCTATTACAACCCGCCTCTTTCTTTACAAATGATTCTATTTATAGAGAATGGAGGTCACGGGCGTTTCAGGAGTGGTTGGGGGGTCGTGGGTGCTCCTGTCTGCACTGTGGAGTGGTTGGGAGCAGTTGGTTGACTTTCTTGACTTCCACTGGGCTTTATCCTTGATGGGGCTGGGGGTTAGGAATGGGCCGAGCTGGCCGAGCTGATCTGGGCCTATTGGGCCATATCCTATCAAAGAGGTTAAACACTTTTTCGCTCCGGTTTCTTATGGCCATGTGTAAGAAGCCCTGATTAGAAGCATCAACAGCATAGATTGCATCTGGAAATGACCCTACAATTACTTCTACAATTTCATGGTTTCCTGCTTCGGCTGCTGTTAGTATGGCCTCTGTGTAGATATTTGAAGCCTTCTCGTTTCTTAGCTGTTCCGCATGTTTGCAAATGCATTTCATGAATCCTTCTTACCCTAGGCACTGAAATGGAAACTTGGATTTAAAACAGGACACGTGGCATCCTCTATAGCCCGTAAGATGACGGACACATGTTCACAATATTTCCAAAATCAGCAATAATTAAAATCTTCCATAATAAAAAATGAGTGATTTTGAAAATATTATGAATACGTGGCAGTCATCTTTTGGTGCAATAGAGGATCTGAATACCTACTTTTCTATTCAAATTAGGATTTTATTATCTAGCTGTGAGAAAAATCCCCAAAGAGTTGAGTGCAATTTCCGGAACATTTTGCACCTTAAGAGGCTGATCTGGATGGAAAAGGATTGGACTGTCAAATTGGCCATCTTAACCTCATGAAGCTAGCATGCTATTTATCAAACTCATTGTCATAGCTAGATTTTAAAAATGAAATAGAAGTTTGTTGAAAAACTAAATCTGACACATGAATTGAAAGAAAGAATTTGCAGAGAAGAGGGTGAAGCGGAAGAGAGAAGAAAATTGGGGGAAAATTTCTTTTCAT
Source organism: Mentha longifolia (assembly GCA_001642375.2). Taxonomy (NCBI): domain Eukaryota; kingdom Viridiplantae; phylum Streptophyta; class Magnoliopsida; order Lamiales; family Lamiaceae; genus Mentha; species Mentha longifolia. Next base: position 8,024,902 of record CM038116.1, read on the forward strand.
TAATTAGCTACATTGCAAAAAGAGTTAATTACAAAATACAAAGAAATTTGCATTTATACTAAAAGGAAAAAGTCGTGTTCCCTAAACTAAAGCAACATTAACCACTAGCAACTCTTCTACAAAATAGAAAAATATTTCTTCTTGATTTTTCACACTCCCCCTCAAGATGGGAGGAAATGAAATGAAAGTCCATTTTGCCAACAAGAATCAGTGCAACAAACATTGTCTTTCCAATCAACACATCCAACCAATTGATTCGAACTCTCCCTTAGTAGAGAAACCATCTTCATCATCAACAAGAAGTAAGGACACCTTGATGAACATAACCAATGGCAGAGAGACTCTCTAACCAACACCATTCATCAAACTTTCACACCACCACCACAAAATCATAACTGGAAACACATAAAATCAGCAAGAATAACACAAATATACACCATCACCCTGTCAAGTTCAAGCAAGAATGTATGTATGGAATCTTGATCACTGAATCTTCAAGATGTGAGCTGCAAACTGAGATTGACTTGAACAACAACAAACTAAAAAATAACTCAGCAAAGAGTTGGTTTACAAAATCAAAACCACAACTAACATCAAGCCCGATTGTGCTCATCCCTTGAGCCAATCATCACCACATATCATTGTTGATAATCTGCACTCCTCCTCACTATGAGAACCAGTAATTATAAAAGAGTAGCAACACAAAATGTTGAAACAATCTCCAAATGATTTGGAGACCAGAAACTGAAAGACAAAAGAAAGAGATCACAAATCGCAACTCACGATTGTGGAGAACAAATTGAGAGAGAAGCTTGGATTCTCACAGTAGATCTAGCCAAAGACTCCAATCAATCATAGATTGGGAAATAAACTTGAACAAGAGAAGACAAATTGCAACACACGATTTAGAGAGAAATTCGCAACTCGCGAAACAGAGAATAGAGTAACATAGAAATAGAGAATAGAGTAAAATAGAGTAACATAAAAACATAGAACCAGAATTCGCAACTTGCAAAACTTAAGTAAATTTCATAACCAGAGACAGAGAATAGAGATCGAAACTGAACAAGAGATGCAGAGATAGAAATCAGAGATAAACTTGAAACACAAATTTGCGATTTCTGCCGAATAACTCGAAAAAGAGATGAAAAACATACAGATTCTCATAGAAAATCATACATGGTGAGATGGAATTGAAAAGGTACGACGAATTCAGAGAAGGAGATTAAAACTCAGAAAACCAAATCCTCCATAGAACCGCGTGAAAAACAGCAGAATAACAACTCACGATTTTAGCCGAGTAAACTAGAGGAGAAAGAGATGAAAACATACCAATTAATCGAAGAGCAATTCAATTGGTACGATGAATAGAGGAAACCTGAGGGAGTTCACGAGAATTCTCCATGAAGAAATCAGACAAAACAGACAAGAAACGATTGATGAGAGAGATGCCCAATCGCAGCGGAACCTGGGCTCTTTGATACCATGTTGAAAAACTAAATCTGACACATGAATTGAAAGAAAGAATTTGCAGAGAAGAGGGTGAAGCGGAAGAGAGAAGAAAATTGGGGGAAAATTTCTTTTCATTAATTAGCTACATTGCAAAAAGAGTTAATTACAAAATACAAAGAAATTTGCATTTATACTAAAAGGAAAAAGTCGTGTTCCCTAAACTAAAGCAACATTAACCACTAGCAACTCTTCTACAAAGTTGATCTTGTTTTGTGTGTGATGTTACTAATTAATCTTAATATAGCAAATACTACGTATATGATAACTATATGTTTGTTTGTTAAAGCGATAAAATCTAAGTTAGCAAGGTAGAGAGTGGAGAATAGAGTACTTAATTACCTAAAATTTGGCTCTCAATGCCGTCAAATGATTGCACTTCATGTGAATATTCCATCTCCAACTGAATACCTTCATCAATTAATTTAAGGCAATCAATATCAACTACTCCATCCGTTCCATAAGAGTATTCATTTTTAATTTTTATTTTTACTTTTTCTTTTTTCTTTTTTCCGTTTGTCCTGTAAGAGTATATATATATTTCATATCCTTTTTTGTACACTATACCCCGTCACAAATTACTATACAATACTACTAATCACTCTATTTTTACTCTCTATCATCTCAACTCATTTACCATACATAATACCACATCACCTAACATTATTCTTATGGAATGGAAGGAGTACAACGTAATAGATGAGAGAAGAACTAATGTTCGGTAAGTATTTGCCAAAAAAACGGAATGAAGTTAAATACTGACATGACATGAGTGTACGAGACTCTCCCATAATTGAGCTGAGCGTGGCTGGTGCCTGTTGTGTCCTTGAGGGCTATACACTTGAGAGCTGAACCATAAGTCGGAGATTTCTTCGTTGCCAGATAAGGATACTTGTTAACTAAATCCAACGCTATATCTGCATGCAAATGGCCCCAGATCAAGATATATATTTATCAGATTTATTCATATTTTGCATACCATCTGTTTCACTTACTGACCTAAAAAACCAGAATTGATGGAGAAAACAAGAAGCAGGACACCACTTTGACCATCAAAAGGATTGATAGGGAGGTCGTCTCTAGTGTGAGCAAGCAACAAGGCAAGAGTTTCCTTATGACCAGCTTCAGCTGCAATGTGAATGGGGTACCATTCGTCACGGTAGCATGAAACGTAGAGCAGATCAGGGGACGAGCCTATTCACCAGTATCTCTGCTGCCCCATGGTTCCCCGTCTTCGCAGGCTAATGTGAAATTGTTGGATAACTTCACCAGCTCCTCCACGAAGCTCAAGGACTTGCCGGACCCCGCCGCTATGTGGAGCGCTGTTTCTTTGCTGGTGGCCAGTGTTGCTCTGATGGCGGAGGGGTTTTGCTTCAGAATCACCTCGGCCGTATCCCAGTCTCCATTCATTGCAGCTCTCCTTTTCTGTTTTCAGATTAATTTAAAAGAGCTTATAAGTACTAAGAGCTTATAAAATGTCTGAAGAGATTATAAGATGTAAAAATAAGTTAAGAGTGGTGTAGCTTATTCTTAAAGGGCTTATAAGCTCTTATACCTTGTTTTTAGGGCTTATAAACTCTTGACGAGCTTATTTTGCCAAATACCTTTTTTAAAGCAAGTGAAGTACTATACCTTGCTTCCTTGTTAATTCAGATCTAAGAAACTCGTTCTCCAGCTCCAACCCACATGTCCCTCGCGCTATCCAAGTTAACAACATATGAACAACTTCATCGCTGAGCGCTCCCAGAACCAAGCCCTTCGCCATCTCATCGAGCCGCTTCCACTCGCTGTAACCTTCGTCGTCGTTTCCGTTTTCTGGTGGAAGGGCTTCGCCGTCGATGAATGCCGCCAAGCCTATCATCCGCAAAATAGTGAGCATCTGCACTTGCCAAGAGCTGTAATTGTTACGATCTCTGTCGCCCCAGAGCTTCGAGGAGAGCAAGCTCTCCATGTCCATCGAGAAAGAATCAATTTAATTGTATGATTCAACCTTGTCTATGTTTAGAGTTAGTTGGAGTTGGAATCTGGAGGAGAGGGGACTAATTATAGTTTTGTTCAACTTCAAGTCTTTCTTTATTTCTTTGCACTCTATTATTACTATTATAAAAGAGTGTATTCTTTCTAAATTTGATTTGCTTATTTTATCCCCATTAAAATAGATATTTTAAGGGTATTTTTGTAATGTAATAATTCATTTTAACCATTATGTATGCAAATAATTCTAACGTGATTAGGATAACTTATAAAAACAATAATAAGATTCAGATTATTATTTTATTTATATAAAGAAAAACATGAGTGAGATTTATGCGCATGCAATATTTGATCGATCATAGAGTGTTAGCCTAATATGTACGGAGTAGAATAAGGATGTAAAAAATATTTACATGAAATTCATTAGGCAAACGTCGAATAAAATTATTATTGCATCACCAATTGAATTGTGAAATCAAAAATTAAGGGAAAAAAAACAAACCCTTATCTTAATCTATATTTGTATATTTATAACATTAGAGACACTTAATATGTCTACCATTTATATGGTAGTGCCACGTAAGCACTATTTTTAGTAAGATTTAACTTTTAAGGTATATATTTATAATGATACTTTTAACATGTGTCATTAGTCACGTCAATTGTGAACATATTAAAAGTACCACCGTAAATAGGGAAAGATTTCTATTTATATGTAATAGAAAATCTTCAACAAGTATTTATTTGATAATGATAATATTATTAAACCAATTGTAGAGGACCGGTCCTATTAAATTGTGATATCAAAAATTGAGATTTTTTTCTATCTCAATATATATTTGTGTATGTATAAATGCTTATCTACTCACTGTAGCCACAATTAAATATCAATTACTGACATGGTATTGTCACGTAGGCACTATTTTTAGTGGGATTAATTTATTCATAGTAAATCTTTTAATACATGACATTATCACATCAACCGCGGGTACATTAACAATACCCACGGTAAGTAGACAAAGGTTCCTTTTTATATATATATAATAATATATATTATTAAATTGATCATAGAGGAATGCTCCTATTAAATTGTGATACAAAAATTTGAGGGAAAAAATAGAAAATTTTATCTCAATATATATTTGTGGACGTGTAGATTTTTTTCCTTATCGTAAGTATAGTTAATATGTATAACACTAATGTGACAGTGTCATGTAGGTATTATTTTTAGCATGATTTGACTTTTAAGGTATATGTTTATGGTAAATTAATCTTTTAATATGTGACATTGTTGAGTTAATCGTTGGCACATTGAGTAGGGGAAAGTTCCTATTTATAATTGTGATACAAGTAGACAATATCGATCTCAATCATTCTACTTTCGAGGCACGTTTTGTTTTGCTAATGAACATTAAGATAATCTGATCTAACTTTACCTTTCCGACATAAGAATATAAATATTTAGCTAATTAGATTTGATATAGTAATTATTTTAAATTTTAAAATAATGTGAGCTTATGAAAAAACCAAACTAATTCATAATAAAGAAAAATCCATATGGCACAAATTGGTAGTAGAGTTTTCTTTTTCGCATCCAAAGTTTATGGTCGGAGACATAACCGTAAGAGTTCGTAAAAAAAAACTCAAGATTCAATGATAAAATGACAAAAAGTTATATATCTACGAGATTTTGTCTCGCATAACAAATGTGAACAATTTGTTGTGATTCTTTTTTTCTTTTTCTTTCATGGTTCTTTTCACGAAAAAACATTTATATAAAATTTGATTTCATTTTTTATCAAATATATTATACACTATTTATATTAATTGTGTTGCAACGCACGTAATCTATGCTAGTTAGAGTAAATTCATCGTAGCAGCCCAACTAATTGAGAAATTCAACGCCTTAACTTCTTTTCAAAACTGACGGTCGATTTGCCAAATAAAAAAGGACAAAAATTTCAATTTATAAATACTTGCAAATATAACGTGCATTCGCACGTTAAATAAATTATTTGCATTCGCATAATTAATAAAGAAATCTTGACGATTCATTATACGGAAATATTTATGTTTTATGTTTTTTTAAATATTTTTCAAAAGTTAATAATATGAATATTAATAAAAATAAATAAAGAATAATTGATATGTTCAATTGTTTGGTATTATTAATCTTTCAAAATTTCTAATAAGTTTAAATAAAAGGACATTATATATGTACAAATACAATATAATTATTAGATTTAACCTTTCAAAATTTCTAATAAGTGTAAATAAAATGGCACAATATATGCCCAAATACATTTATTAGATTTACATTTTGATCCAATTTTTGATCTTTTTTTTTTTTTTTTTTTTTTTTTTATAACTTTTATGTGATAAGGAGTCGGACAAGTCAACATACCATAATACTCATGATCAGTATTATGTGTAGAAACTTCTAGAAATGATTTGTCAAACATTTTAATTTCTTTATTTTAAGAAAATAAATATTAATAGATATTTTTCTGTTTGGTAAAACGTCTGATTGTATATACTTAGGCTATGTTTGGTAGATAAGTTAGGAAATAAACTAGATTAATAAAATCTGGATAAGTTATATGAATAGTATTGGATAAGTTAGATGAATAGTTATCTAAGCAAGTGTTTGGTAAATATCAGTGGAAACTATGATTAATAAGATAGTTGTGTGGTATGTTGGATTAAACTTAGATTAACTTGTAAATTGTCTAAAATAACCTTACAATATTTATTCCTAAAATTGAATGAGATTATTAGATTAAGTCTCAAAAATAAAATACGTATAGATATCTAGCAATTTAAACGTCATAATTTTAGCTGATTTTTTATAATAAATTGTGACAATTTAGATGATTTTTTTTAAAAAAAATATACTCCCTCCGTCCTCCATTTAGTGACCCTCTTTTTTCAACATGTGTGGCACACGTTTCCACGCTTATCATTGATGAGTTTTAAAATGAATTTTTGAAGCATTCTTTCTTTTACGGGATACTACAAGTGTTGTAATATCCCGTAAAAGAAAGAATACTTCAAAAATTCATATTAAAACTCATCAACGATAAGTGTGGAAATGCGTGTCACGCATGCTGAAAAAAGAAGGTCACTAAATGGAGGACGGAGGTAGTACTAACTTTTAGCAATTACTCCGTGACAATTCATTATGACTTCTTTGATTAAATTAATTGAAGATTAAAGAAGATTAAAGGCCGCACACTAGCATTACAGTATTATAGGAAATTTGCTCCACAAATCAACAAAATTTAGCTAATCTCTCTCTTCATGATCCATAATCATACAAGGGAAATCACTTGCGATGAAAATACAAGGGAGCTCAAGATGAGTATTTCCTTGCTCCACTCTGGTGCAACTCTTTCCATAATCACATAGCTTGGTCAAAAGTGCAAAAATAATCTGCCAACAGTAGCCACAACAGTTGGGATGAGGTCTATGTAATCTGATCTTCCTTTTAGAATCTCCCAAGCTTTCAATCCAGCAGCACCAGCAACAGCAACTCTTACAGATAAAAGAGTTAAATTTTCATATAACAATAATCAATTGCATCTATTTTCTATAAGAACTACAACCAGGAACAGATTTGCTTATAATCATTCAAAAAATTTGCATTCTTAATGGCGTGACGATAGCCAAGATCTTAATTTCTTATCCTTGTAAAGTCATGGCAGAGATTTGCCTTGTGACTTGTGAACAATAAAACTTAGAAAGTGCATTAGATTGAAACTTTCAAAACTGTTGATTCAACTCACAATCTGAAGGTCGCATAGCCAATGAAAGAAAGATTTACTTACAAAAAATAACACATTTCAACCAAGAAAAATTATGGGATTGATCTAGAAGGGAATCCTTCTCCAAGACATTCAGACACAAACTATTTCTCCAAAAGAAACCTCACTTTTTCACCACATAAGCTACACTTAGTTTATCAGTGAAGATTAAGGACTACTCAACCCCAAAATTAGAGAAAATCATAGACTATAGATCAGCTACATAACATACAACTAACAACCACAAGATTGAATCTTGAATGGTGAAACAAATGAATATATCCCATCATCCAACAAAAATCGCATCCCTCGAATCCCAGAAATCAAATTTCCACACTTTACTCTCCGAAGAAAAAGAAATTTTAAAATCCAAAATCAAGAAATTGCAGCAATAATCCAAACTCAAACCAACCTCTGTAGCTGCATTTCATGAGAAGTGTAGAAATAATTTGCCTAGTGGAATCATCAGCCTCAACCAACAGCACTCACACCACCATTTTCGTGAAGAACCTCTCCCACTGCACAGTCTCAGAACCCCCGCAGCGGCCGGCGTCGCGACGCCATCTTCAGCTGCAATATTGATCAAAACCAGTAAACGCATCATAAGACGAACATAGACAATAATTTCAACAACACAAAAACTAATCTTTCATGTCCAATTAATAAGTAATTAAGAAGCAATATTCTTCATAATTAAAGCTAGAAAAATAAGGATTTTCCGAAGAATAAAGTTAACAAATTCAGAAGCAGAGATTCTATGAACAAATCTACACCAACAAGTGACCGCTGCCCTTTTTTACCTCAAATCTCTGCGAGCGACGCTCACCCGCGCTGGCCTTTCCAATGAAATTTTTACCTCGACTATATGCAGAATTGGGAAAAAAATCGGAGATAAGCTTGACGCACTGCATCTCGATTCTTGTAAAAAAATTGAGATGCCAAATCCACAAGTCCACAAAGCCAAAAGAAAATACGCCGCAGCTTGCACCAAAAATTTGGGATTTTTTTGGTGATTTTGAAGTTCATACCTTTCGAGCAATCGAAAAGTGAGAATGGAGAAGGGGCAAATAGGTAAGATGCTTGAACACTGTTCAGTTTTGCCTATTTTATCTCTCGATTTCGGTCGGTTCAATTATCAGATGTCTACAGTGAAAGAGCGCCGGGCTCTCCTTTTATCCAGGGCTCCCTACTTTATTTGGCCTGATACCAAACACATATATTATCCCGGATAACTTGACCTATCTTTGTTTGTGAGGTCTATCAAACACAGCCTAAGGTGATGATCCTTTTTTCTTGGTTTTTTTATTCTATTTTGAAAATTTTCTTGGTTGTTACGAGCTTAAAAACAAGACATGAATTAATTTTTTATTACGGAATTTTTTAGTCAAGAACAGAACAAATTGCAAGCTGGTTCATGGTCAAAAATGGATGCTAGAGTTCCGAGAGTAAAAAATACTACTACCTCCATCCTATCGCTCCGTCCTGTCGAAATGACTCTGTTTCTATATTTTATACCTCACATATATTCAAGAAACATGGTCATTTCAACGGGACGGAGAGAATATTTTTTTTTGTAACAATTCTGCTATAGATAGTGATTTAAATTTTTGAATAGTTTAACAATGTGTTTCTGAAGTGATTTAAATAACTTATTAATATGTTTCTCTTCAGATAATATAAAAGTAAGTAAAATAAACACCTTGCTTCGTTGTGAAATCGGATGTAACACACTATACACAACAACAACAACAACAATAATAATAATAATAATAATAATAATAATAATAATAATAATAATAATAATAATAATAATAATAATCAAGGTAATAAAAACGCATCTCAGTTGGTGAGACGCTTCCCTTCCAATCAAAAGATCAGTGGTTCGAATCATCTCGGTTGCGTGAGTGTGAGTGTGTTGTGTTGATTCATAAAAATTAAAAAAAAAAGTAATCGAAGGAATAAAAGAATGTGTTTCTATCATCATAATAGTAATACAAGGAACATTATATACATATTATAAACGTAACTCCATACTAATACCTTTTTTAGCCGTTTGGATTAATAACAATATATAGTAAAATCAATAGTCCAGATTCATTCTTATTTAACACATCAGAATTTATTTACATATAAAAACCAAACTCATAACGATATAAAATAGCACCTTAAATAACACTACATTATATGATATTTTTTTTTGAAATATCCACTCTTAAATAGCAAAACCAAATTCTACCACCCCTTAATACCGATATTTTATAAATGGAACCAAGTTACCCCCAACTACCCGTAACCTATAATCCCTCACTGTCCTCCTTTTTCTTCTTGCTCATCCTCTCTCTCTCACCTCTCTCTTCTTTTCCCCCAAATCTAGTCGCTCCATAGTCTTCTCCGACGAGGAAGTTTCACGATTTCCGGTGAGGTCTGCTGCTCCTGAAGCCCTCGACGTCGACGTCGACGTCGACGTCGCGCAGTTCTCAGAATGCCGCCGCTTCAAGCCGCCGCCGTCTGGGTGGTGGCCTCTCTCTCTATTCGTCGACCTCCGGCGAGCCGCCCCCGTTTGCTGCCCACCTCCTGAGGGGCAGAGTTCTTTCCTCTGACCGCCTCCATTTTCGCTGCCGTTGAGTTCTTGCAGGCGCCGCCCAGTATTTCGACAGCTTCGTCGTCCGTCAATAAAGAGGGGAGATGCCCATCGTTTGGGTGGAAAGCCAGCGGGTCGAAGTCGAGTTTGGCCGAGGCGAGAATGAAGCCCTTGTGACGTTGCGTGATGATGTTGGTGTTGGATCTGTCGGAGGATTTCGGGGAAGAATTTGAGGTTGGTGGAATTGGAATTAGACTTCAAGATGGAAATAGGGGATTTGCAAATTCTGTTGGAATTAATCGGGTGGGTCAGCGGTCCTCTACTCTTCAATCTGAAGAAGCTCAAATTGCTCTGGATCTCCAAGGAAGATGAGAATGGCGGTGGATCTCCCAATTCCAACATTTAATTACGTTTCTTTAATTCGTACATCTAATTACTTTTTTTTCCTTTCTTTTTTAATTTTCTGTGCAGAGCTTCTCTATTTAATTTCTACTCCTTTGTATCTTGTTTTTATTTTTTTTGAGTGTGATTGTGATTTGGTTAGCTAATGATGATGATATTTGAAATTTTTTGATTCTTAATTTCTAAGGTTTGACATTCTATTATGAAAATAATGAATGACACGCAAAAGTGATGGTAGAATGGTACGAGTACCCAATTTTCAACATAATTCAACGTTATTCCACATGGTTCCGCTGCATGCTCCTAGTCAGAATTAGATAGTCGATACCGAATTGAACGATATTCGTACCAATAACCATACTAACTAGTATAATTCGTACTATATCACATGTAAGCGGTACAAATTGACTCATATTCGTACCAATAACTCCATTATTACTTTTGTAATTCGTACTATATTATAGGTACTTGGTAGGAATTAACTCATTTTCGTACCAATAACAATATACTAGCTTATGTAGTTATGAAATTTCGTAACAGTAACCATATTTAAGTTTATTATCTTCATAGTTTGGAGCCTAATTTCAGTAGCAAGAAATTATGTAATTGCAGCATCCTCCCTTGCCTTATCACTTGTAGATGGAATACATGTTTACTTATGTAATCGGTACGAATTGACCGATATACGTACTAATAACTTCATGCTTAATTATGTTATTCGTACTATATTATATATAATAGGGTACGAATTGACTCATTTTCGTACCAATAATCATATACTTACTAATATAGTTATAAAATTCTTACCCGATTTTTGGTACGAATTAAATATTTTCGTACCTCTTCCTTGTTCTTAACCACAATTTGGTTTTGTTTTGTGCATTTGAATCTGTAATGATTTATGAAATTGTTAGCCGATTTTCAGTACGAATTTCACATTTCGTATCTTTTTTTTGTTCATACCACATTTGGTTTTGTTTTGTACATTTGAATCTGGAATGAATTATAAAATTGTTACTTAATATTCGTATTTGTACATGTTCGTACCATAATTTGGTCTTATTTTGGTACGAATTACACATTTTGTACATATTTCATGTTCGTCACAATTGGTCTTGTTTTTGTGCATTTGAATTTAGAATGAATTATGAAATTCTTATCTAATTTTTAGTACGAATTTGACTTTTATTACCTCGTACCACTTCCATATTCATACAAAAAAACTGAAAAAAAGGATTGAAAAAAAAAGGAAAAAAAGAAAAGGAAAAAAAAAACAATATAAGAGGCCGGGAAAAAAACATGAAAAAAAGACTGAAATTTTTTTAAAAAATGAAAAAAAAAGGAAAAGAAAAAAATGAAAAACTCAAAAAAAAATGATAATAAAAAATCAAAAGAGAAAAGAGAAAAAAAAACTGGAAAAACAAATGAAAACAGAAAGAAAAATGGAAACACAAAACAAGAAAAAAAAATGAAAAAAATGAAAAAACAAAAAAGAAAAAAAAAGGAAAGAAAAGAAAAGAAACTAGAAAACAGTAGAAAAAGGGAGAAGAAAAATAAAAAGCAATAAAATGAATAAAGGTAAAAAGAGTGCTAAAATAGAGAAAGAAGAAAGAAGAAAGATGAGTGAGAGGAGGGAGTGCCCCATGTGCACAAAAGGACAAAAATAAAATTTTAGTCCCACAAGTTAAAATTGAGTACTCTTTCTGTCCTATCTAATTAGTCCACCTTTATTATTTTATATTTTATATATGAATATAAAGGTGGATAGTAAATTAAATGGGGTGGTTAAAATTTGATTTTCTTATAATATGAAATTGGATAGTTGGTATTTTGTCCTTCTTTTTTTTTTTATTATTTTTTTTTATCATTTTCTTATCTTTATATTTCCTCTTCTATTTACTTATCCAGCGAAGATTTAACTCAGCAAGTAAAATAAAAGAAATTAACACATAAATATTAAGTAGTCATCTGTAAACGTGCGTCGAAGAATTAGCCCCAAGAACAACATACAGTATTCATGCACCATGTTCATCAGAATCAACGATACACACCACACAAGCAAATATGCCACTATAAATTAAGATACAAGCAAAAGATAATTGGAATTGATGTAAGCTAGTGAAAGGGACGATTGCTCTGCTTGCCGAAAATGCCCTTGCCATAGGTGGAAGAAATGACAGCAATCAGAAGCGGGAACTGCAGCAAGACGAAAGACGATATGGGTAGGCATGTCAATGCAGCCACGGGTATGAGAACCCACGCCTTCTTCCGCCCAAAAACAAGATACAAAGTCGAACTAAAGGCAGCCATCATGAACAAAATTGAAAGGAAAAGCGTAACTAGGCCAAAGCATAGTCTTTTAGGCAGAGCATACAGAAAGTCTTGCTCTGCATAACGCGACGTCAGAATAGACAAAAACATCAACAGAGAAGTGGCGGAGGTGAAAAGAGAGACCGCATCAGATACTGCAAATATTGTGAATGCACTATTTTTCCACATCATGGGATAGCCAGTGTCCGATTCATTGCCGCCTGGCACTGTAATAGCTGCAGCAAATACAACCGTTGCAATCAATGCCGCAGCAATGGTGCATGAGTTAGCAGTATCCTTCATCCATTTCTCTCCGTTCTCTTTTAGTTCTCTGTGCTCTTCCGTAAATATCATCTCGGGTGTTTTCTCATCGTTGTTTGTTCTCCCCTTAATGAAAGGAGTAACAAACTTATGTGCTTCCTGTTCAATCACCGTAAATGATAAGTTATCTTGTTACAAGTAGTCTGTTTTCCATGTGTGAATAAAGGTACGTACATTATACTCCCTTTATCACACAAATTTAGTCGGAATGACGGGACAAGACATTAAAAAAATAAATTATTTATAATAAAATTGAAAAAGGTAAACTAGATTTTATGCGTATCTTTTTCTATGTAAGAGAAATTTGAGATAAAATTTAGTTATATTTGGTTTCATTAAAGTGAATCTTGAGCATGAGCATGCGTGTTGTAACTTAATATGAAATTTACATAAAATTTGTACGTATGTTATATTTTCTATTTTAGTTGTAAGAATTTGCAGGATAAAATATAGTAACTTGGACTAAATTTGTGGGGAGCGAGGGAGAACTTTATAATGTATCGATTACCTTGAACCATTGTATTTCCCGCTGCATCTGGAGAGCTGCGCCGGAGACTGAATTGAGCTTGTGAGGAGGTGCCAGAAATGCAGCCAAGTGAAGAATGGAGTTCCCAGAAGAGTCGATTCGACTACAGTAATGGCATCTATGGTTGGTAGTCTGATACATGAGATTAAAGACCTTTTCGCAGCGGTTTCTTACGGCCAAGTGTAAAAAGTTCTCACGAGTATCATCATCCTGAGAATGAATTGCAGAAGGAAATGTGGCTACAATTTCTTCTACAACCTCATTGCTTCCTAATCGGGCTGCTGTTCGCATGGCATCTGTGTAGATGGATGAAGCTTCCTCGTGATTTAACGATTCCATATGTTTGCATATGCATTTCACAAGTCTTCGTGCCTGCTCTCGCATCAATTTCTTTTCATAAATCTTCTTTATCCCCGGCACTGAAATGTTTCCATAGTGTTTATACAAATTCATATCATTTACAAGTACGTAGGGGTACAGTAGGATTCATGCTACATCTCCTATCGAATAGATGATTGACAAATTTTCAAAAAGTAGGGTTAATTCTTTTTAATGGGCCAGGTTGTTTTATAGAGTTTAGTTTTTAGGGTTTTAAGGTACATAACTTTCTTCATATATATCATTGTCACGTCAGTCGTTGTTATATCAACTAATCGTACATACAATTGGCATTGACACATTCCTCTTTATATAGGGAACATATCATATTAAAACATATCTTTATGTGAAAACTGCAAACTATGCATTTTTATGCATAAAATGTTGCATAAAAAAAATATTATATAATATTATTTTATGCAAATAATGTATCATTATGAGAATGCAACATTTTATGCATGATTTGCAATTTTTACGAAAAAAATAAGTTTTCACCATAATGCATCTATATATAGTGGAGATATCACGTACAAAAGACATGTTTCGTAAGAAATGAGAAATAACCTGAACCACTAATTTTAGTGAGATCACGTACAAAAGACATTCTTTTATTATGACCATTGATCGATGCAATAGGAAATTAAATGTAAATAGAAGATGTTGCTTGGTATATCTCTTTCAACTTGAGTAATGAGATTCATAATTACCTAGTTGTGAGATAACTTTGGAAAGAGTGGAGTGCAATTCTCGGATCATTTCGCGCCACCTTGGAGAATTTTCTGGAGGGAAAAATCGCAAACTGTCAAATTCATATGCAATGATATATGAAAATCACTTATACAGACTCTACGTTCTAAAGTGGAAGATTTATATTTTCATAGATAGACAAAACTAAAAAGTGTGCCGATTTATTGTGAACGAAAGTAGTACGTATAAAATATGAATGATTCTTATTAATTAGGTAGAGAATGGAGAATAGAGCAAGTACTTGCCTAGTGTGTCGAATGATTCCATCTCCAACTGAATACCTTCAATATTTAATTAGGGAAGTCAAAAACTATTTGGTATACATTCATCATAAGAACAAAATAAAGTAATATATATATATATATATATATATATATATAGGGAAGGATTCGCATGCATATAAATCCTAGTATGAAAAATGCGAAAAATGCTTAAAGTTATACAAAATCATGCTTATGGTACATAATTGTGCTTATAAATTATAAATAAGCTATAAGCACAAAATGTACCACAAAGCATAATTTTGTATAGCTTTAAACCTTTTTCGCATTTCTCACATTAGGACTTATTTTTATATGAACCAAACTCTCTCTCTCTCTATATATATATACTCACACGAGTAAACCAAACGCTCCCAGAAGTTGAGTTGAGCTTCGACCAAGAATGCCTTGTCCTTGAAAGCTAATACGTTGAGAGCTGTAGGAAAATTCGGAGATTTGATCCTCGCGAGATATGGATACTTGTTCACGAAATCCAACGCCATATCTGCACAAAATATATAATAAAGCTAGACAAATGAAATGAGACAAATGAACTATAGTTATATATAGTGAAGAATAAAGTACCCAAAAAAAAAACATACGAATTAATGTTGATATTTTATGATTTATGGTTGCTATAAAGATGAAAACATTATTATTCTATACATAATAACAAAGCAATGTCTGGAGTATTATAAACCAAGCATAGCAATACTCTACGCACCGTGGACAAACTTAAGGTGCACACGAATGACGTGATGATGGTATATTTAAGGAAAATGATTTTAAATATATACCCTAAAATAAATATCACTAAAAAAAAAAAAATTAAACCTACTAAAAAAAATTATAAACCTCCTAAATGAAAAATTATAAACGTGGCACTATAACATCAGTAGTGGATACATTATAAGTATTATTGTTTCATGGCTTACCCAAAAAGCCAGCAGCAATGAAAAGATTTAGAAGCGCAACGCCGCTTTCACCAGCAAAAGGATTGACGGGGAGATCATCTCTGGTTTCAGAAATCAGCAACTCAAGAGTTTCCCTATGACCACATTCCGCTGCAAAGTGAACGGGGAAATAGTTTCTGTTATTCGCAATGTAGAGCAAATCAGGAAGCCTTCTGACCAGTATCTTCGCTGCCTCGAGGTTCCCCGTAACCCCAGCAGAGTGCAGTGGATTAAAGCCAACAGCATCCCTCATGGCTAATGTGGCGTCATCGGATCTTTCCACAAGCTTCTCCACGAAGCTTGTGGACTTGCAGGACCCCACCGCCACATGGAGGGTCGTTTCTAAGGTGAAGGACACTCTGGCGCTGATGGCGGTGGGATCCTGATCCAGAATTACTCTGGCCGTATCCCAATCACCACTCATTGCAGCTTTGTACAATGGCAGATACTCATTCCAATCCTTTCCTATTTTCAGATTGAATAACTGATCGATTAGCGGTCTTTCAATTTCAATTGTATGTGACAATCAAGTAGCACGTAAACTTTTACCTTGTTGCGTTAATGGTGGTGGTAATTGTAGTGGTGGTGAACCTGCCATTATTCGTAGTTATAATTAACTAATTGCATTTTTTACAAAGTAGTTAGTTAAGTTTCTAGCTACCATGTACGAAATTACCTCCTTGCCCTTGCGGTGGTGGATAGTTCGACCATGGCGGTGGCGGATAATTCATTGGTGGTATAACTGGATATGAGCATGCATCAATGATGAAGCCATTCAAAAAGTTAACTAATTCAGTTTATCAATCATTCATTACAAAAATTAATAACCGTGCCATAAGATTATATGCATACATTTTGTGGCATAAATTAACAGCTAGCATGTAAGAAATTGAGAAATTACCTAGTTTTCCGGTTAATGGTGGAGGTGCACCTGGATAGCTAGATGGTGGTGGTCCTGGATAGCTCGATGGTGGTGGTGGTGGTGGTGGATAGTAGAAATTACCTTGCTGAGGCTGGGCTGTAGAGAAGGCTTTTTCGAGATCTAACCAAACATCCCTTGCGCTATCCAAATGAACTACATTTTGAAGAGCTTCATCACTCAACGCTCCCAATATCCACCCCTTGACCAGCCAATCAGTCCTCCTCCACGCCACGTAATCTGCGTCGCCTGGTGGCGGTGGAGGAGCTTTTCCGTCGATGTATCCGACCAAGCCTTGGCTTTCTACGAGGCAGAGCATCTGCTGTGTCCACGAATTGTAGTTGTTCCAGTTCCAGTCGCCGCGGAGCTTCGAGGAGACGAAATTCGCCACGTTGATCCCGGAACCGCTTTGTCCAGCTATTTGTGTTCCTGCAGCTGGGGAGGTGGTCAACGAGGAAGAAGCCATATTTACAACCTTACCTCTTTTTTTGTTTTCAATTAGTTGGAAACTTGGAGTTGGAGTCCGCTAGTGGAGAAGGGGACTATTTAATTTCTAGCTTTAGCTTTTCCTTCGCTTATCAGCTACTCTTTCTTTATTCCTCTTTGTTTATTAAATTAAATCAACTTGTAGCAGCCGAACAAGTTATATATCGATACGTTTTTTTCCGCAACGTTAATTTATCATTTCTAATCGGCACTGCCTACAACAATTAATTTGTTTTACGCTAATTTATTTCATTATTATTTGTTTTGAGCCAGGTTGGTTGGTATCTTTCTAAGATTCGTTTCGAAGAAGTAGACAACGTAAAGGTACATAGACTATTTCAATAGAAAATTCATCGCATTTGCAGTGACGATGTTTCAACTTTTTTTTATTTTTTTATTTTTTCTTTTTCTTTTTTAACATTGCATTTGTCATCTGAAAATTGATGGAGAAAACACACTTTGGTATCTTGAGGCATAGCATTTAAAAGATACTCCCTTCGTCCCGCGACAATTGTCCACAGAGGGAATATATGTGATATATAAAATAATAAATGTGAACAATTGCCGCGGAATAGAGAGAGTAAATTAGTATGTAGCTTTTTCCCGGTACGAATATCCTATGTCGCTATTACAATGTATCAGTCGTGTACTAAAGTAGATTTTTCTTGATTTTATTTATTTATTTTCCTTAATTTTGATGTAATAAGATTTAGTCATATTATATTAATTAACAATGTTTCATTAAATCAATTAGGGTATATAAATATTTTTCTTCATTTTTAACTAATAAAATGAAATTAAATACAAAAAAATGAATAATAAACCCTAATTGCATGGAGGTGGACCCTAGTCAATTATTGTATTGCATTGAACACTACAAGAATACTGTTCATCGCCGGCAGATTCGCGACGGACAAAAAAAAAAAGAAACTCCACGGATCTCCGGCGGATCCTAGACTAGGCGGATCCCCGATGGATTCGCGACGGATTCTATCGCCATTCCGTAGCCAAAATTTACCCGTGGACAAATTCGTCGGCATTTGCATTTCCCGATGCCGCCGTTTTGCCAATGGATTTGTCAGGAAGTCCGTCGGCAAAACGGCGTCGGAAAATACAAACGCCGACGGATTTGTCCACCGGCAAATTTTGGCTACGGAATGGCGACAGAATCTGTCGCTAATCCGTCAGGGATCCGCCTAGTCTAGGATCAGCTAGAGATCCGTGGCGTTCCTTTTTTTTTGTCCGTCACAAATCCGCCGGCGATGAACAGTATTCTTGTAGTGGAATCATAATATTGAGAAATTGAAAAAAAATAAAGAAAAATCAATTTTGGTATACAAAATTAATTTCTCCAACTATATATATATATCATCAATTTGAGCATGAGAGATAATTGTCAACATAAACATTTCTAGTTTAATGTGATTAGCACCTTGATCGTACTTCCTCGTCACAAAAAGAAAAGAGCTGTCGTGCCAATAACAACAAATCCGTGCACTATATTGATTTACAAATGGACCAAAAGAAGATATGAATATCTAAGTAAAGTACAATGATAATTAAGATTGATGGAAGCTAGTGAAATGGACGATTGCTCTGCTTGCCAAAAATGCCCTTGCCATAAGTGGAAGAAATGACAGCAATGAGAAGTGGGAACTGCAGCAAGACGAAGGACGATATGGGCAAACAAGTCAATGCAGCTACGGGTATCAGAACCCACGCCTTCTTCCGCCCGAAAACAAGATACAAAGTCGAACTAAAGGCAACCATCATGAACAAAATCGAAAGGAAAAGAGTAACCAGGCCAATGCAAAGTCTCTTAGGCAGAGCATACAAAAAGTCTTGCTCTGCATAACGCGACGTCAGAATAGACAAGAACATCAACAGAGAAGTGGCGGAGGTGAAGAGAGAGACAGCATCAGAGACTTCAAATATTGTGAATGCACTATTTTCCCACATCATGGGATACCCGGTTTCTGAATCGTTGCCACCTGGCACTGTAATAGCTGCAGCGAATACAACCGTTACAATCAATGCTGCAGCAATGGTGCATGAGTTAGCTGTATCCTTCATCCATTTCTCGCCTTCCTCTTTTAGTTTTTTGTGTTCTTCTGTAAATATCATCTCAGGCGTTTTCCCAGCGTTGTTTGTTCTCCCCTTAATGAAAGGAGTAACAAACTTATGCACTTCCTGTTCAATCACCATAAATGATAAGTTGTCTTGTTACAAGTAGTCCGTATTTCTATACTTCCTTCATCACACAAATTTGGTCTGAACGACCAGACAAGACATTAAGAAAACGAATTGTTTATAATAAAATCGAAAAGATAAACTAGTTTTTACGCGAACTAGTATTTGAGAAATTTGAGATAAAATGTAGTTATATTAATTTCATTTATGTGAATCTTGAGCATATATGTTGTTATGATAATAGGTTCGTTGTAGTTTCTACTCCCTCCGTCCCATTCTAATAGGGCTAATCAATTTTTTGGGCTGTCCCACTCTAATAAGGTTATTGCCCAAAATAAAAAAATTTAATTCGAATTTTTTAATTTAATTTAAAATTCTACATTTTTTATTTTTGAAAAAAAAATACGATAAAACTGGATATTAAAATTAAATATCTAACTACTAATCCCTCACTACTAATCTATACTGCCTAACTTTTCGTACCCTAAAGAAAAAGACCCATTAGAATGGGACGGAGAGAGTATTTTAGGTATAAGACTGAATTCGCATGATAAAATATACATAGTAACTTGAACTAAATTTGTGGGGAGCGAGGGAGAACTATATAATGAATGAATTACCTTGAACCATTGTATTTCGCGCTGCATCTGGAGAGCTGCGCGGGAGACTGAATTGAGCTTGTGAGGAGGTGCCAGAAATGCAGCCAAGTGAAGAATGGAGTTCCCAGAAGAGTCGATTCGACTACAGTAATGGCATCTATGGTTGGTAGTCTGATACATGAGATTAAAGACCTTTTCGCAGCGGTTTCTTATGGCCAAGTGCAAGAAGTTCTCATGGGTATCATCATCCTGAGAATGAATTGCAGGAGGAAATGTGGCTACAGTTTCTTTTACAACCTCATGGCTTCCTAATCGGGCTGCTGTTCGCATGGCGTCTCTGTAGATGGATGAAGCTTCCACGTGATTTAACGATTCCATATGTTTGCATATGCATTTCACAAGTCTTCGTGCCTGCTCCCGCATCAACTTCTTTTCATAAATCTTCTTTATGCCGGGCACTGGAATGTTTCCATAGTGTTCAACCAAATTCATGTCATTTACAAGTAGGATTAATCAACATCTCCGATTGAATCTATAGACGACTGACAAATTTTATAGAGTTAGTTTTTAGAGTTTTAAGGTATATATTTATGATAACACATTTTATACTCCCCCTCCCTCCCCATATATATGTGGGGAGAGAAGTGGCACGCAGTTTAAGAAAAAATTGGTGTAAAGTGAGAAAAGTAAAATGAAATAGGGAGAAAGTGAGAAAAGTAAGTTGAAAGTGAGAAAAATAAGAATAAAGTGAGGGTGAATAAGTAATTCTAAGAAAATCTTCCTATTTAAGGTATATATGCACATATATATGGGGGACATCCCAAATGAATAATAACCACATATAAATGGGGGACGGATGGAGTATATATTATTGTCAAGTCAACAGTGGTTACATTAATTAAGCGTGCATACGATTGACATTGAAGCATCCATGTATATTTACACCAAAACCTATTTTTATATGGGAGAGAGAGAAAAGAAGTGATTAGAGTAGATCGAGTAATGCTCCAAAAAAACTTCCTCATACTAAAAAAGACTACGTATGATAAGCCTAAAATGGCAATAGGGGCTGCTTTGAGTGAGCCTTACTCCAAAGAAGAACACAAAGAGAAAACAAGAAGATAAGAAATTCCAATTTTATTCCTTCCCACGCAAGATGCGGCACAAGCATACATATTGTTTGAAACCTACACCTCAATGGGCTTCTAGACTCGAGCCCGAGTAGGAATTGGGCTTACAACTTTAAACACAAAACAAACTATCACAATGGAAGGATATAACATAAAATGCTAGTAAATAAATATACTTTCTAAAGTAATATTTTCCTCTCTCGGTCGTATCAACGTATCACTTGAGCATTTCTAAGAGTAAGTGTCTGTAATGGAGTATAGGGAATTACATTTTATAGTACTATCTCCGTCCATCAAATGTGTGTTTGTAGCTTGAGTTTTAATAAAAGACCTGGTAGATGGTTGGTACAATTTTTAAGTAGGGGTTGAGGCCCATTAGGAAAAAAATTATAAAGTTCTGATATTTATTTTTATAGATAATGAGAAAATATGTGAATAAAGTACTGAAGTACATATGCATGTTTGAAGTCATATACTCCCTCTGTCCTATTTAAACTGGCTTTATTTTATTTTATACCTTACATATATTCAAGAAATAAGTCATTTTAAATTGGACGGAAAGAGTACTAAATTAGAAATAGCGCACTTTTCGTGGATAGACGAAAATTGGCAAAAATAATGCACTCTTTATGGGCGGACAGAGTGTATATCATAGACAAAATAGAGTTAATGGTTGGGTGCTATCTTCATGAACATGGCTATCATTTATCGATGCAATAGGAAAATTAAATGTAAATAGAAGATCGTCCTTGGTATATCTCTTTCAACTTGAGTACTGAGATTCATTATTACCTAGTTGTGAGATAACTTTTGAAAGAGTGAAGTGAAATTCTCGGACCATTTTGCGCCACCTTGGAGCATTATCTGGACGGAAAAGTCGCGGACTATCAAAATCATATGCAGTGATGTATATCACTTAAAATGATTTCTTTTTTATACGAAGTATGTCAGTTTTTATCGTGGACAGAAATAGTATACATAAAATACGAGTGATTCTTATTAAGTATAGAATGGAGAATAGAGCAAGTACTTGCCTAGTGTGTCGAATGATTCCATCTCCAACCGAATACCTTCAATATTTAATTACGGAAGTCAAAAGGCAACCCTTCAAGTAGTCATTTTGATATAGTAAACTCAAACACTAGTCACTCATATAAAAAACACAATAACTAGTCAGTACTCTTACCAAATTACACATGAATACATGAATACGCGACTCATGTATTCGTGAAAATCATGAATATACGAATACATGAATACACGACTCATGTATTCGTAAAAATTAACATTGAATACACGAATACATGAATACATGACTCATGTATTTTTTTGAAAATTAACATTGAATACACGAATACATACTCATGTATTCTTAAAAATTAACTTTGAATACACGAATACATGAATACATGAATACAAGAATACAAGAAGTGACTATTATTTGTGTTTTTTTTATAATGAATAGCTATTATTTGTGTTTTTTATATGAGTGACTAGTATTTGAGTTTGCTATATCAAAGTGGTTACTTTTAGAGATTAACCCAAGTAAAAAACTATTTGGTATACATTCATAAGAACAAAATTAAGTAAACAAAATATGATACTCACAAGAGTAAACGAAACGCTCCTAGAAGTTGAGTTGAGCTTCGATCAAGAATGATGTGTCCTTGAGGGCTATTGCCTTGAGAGCTGTGAAAAAAGTCGGAGAGTTGATCCTCACGAGATATGGATACTTGTTCACCAAATCCAACGCCATATCTGCTCAAAATATTAATATTCTATCATCTATAGTTATATTAGAAACGCTCTCTTGTTTATCATGGGTATACTTAATATGCCCACTGCTAATATGACAGTGTTACATCAGTATTTTTTTCATTTAAGGGTTACGTTTTTTTTAGTAGAGATTTTTTTTTTCATAACAAATTATCTGCTGAGGTTGAGGTTGGGTCGTAGAAAGTTGAGGCTGAGGCTGAGGCTGAGGTTGGGCCGCAGAAAACTAATATTCCAAATATAACCAAACATCCCTAGCGCTGTTCAGAAGAACAACATTTTGAAGAACTTGGCCACTCAGATTTCCCAGAATCCAGCCCTTAACCAGACGATCGGTCCGCCTCCAGTGTCGTTTGGAGGAGCAGTACCATCGATGAATCCGTCCAATCCCTAGCTTTCCGCGAGACACAGCATCTGCTCTTTCCACGACCTGTAGTTATTCCCGGTCACATTGCTCCACAGCTTCGTCGACATGAAGCTCGCCACGTTAATCATTGAATAACCGCACTATGCTGCAGTAGCAATAGCCATTCATGTAATATATATATATATACTAGAAATTTTACACCACGTAAGACGCGGTGTTGCCATAATTGCCCCGCAAATCATCTGAAAAATAGCCGGTTTTTGGTTAATTATGATTGTTTGAGTATTAAATAAGTCAATATTTTTCATTCTTTCAAAGCATATTAATTAGTTAATCACAAGACCTTGCATTTCCTGCAGGAGTAGCATGTATGAATTTACATTAAAATTTGAATAAATATCAAAGTGTCAACAAATATCAACATCATCTAAGATTACAAGATTAATGCGAGTAAAGTTTCTCTTTGGAGGCAAAAGAAATGCGAGTAGAGATTTATTTGTTTGCATTGGTGATCGTAGAGATTGTCTAAAGGTGCTAGCAAGATAGGGATATATCATAATATTTCTCACCTTTAATACATTATTTTTTCCCCTTGCCGAAGATGGGCATATCTTTGGCAGCAATTCAAGAATGCAAAAGAGTGGCCTTATCATGCAACAAAGTATAAATAAATTAAAGCAGTGAACAGAGGGGCATATCACAAAATTGATATCCATATATAAACAAGCAAGACTATACAAACAACATACACGGACGAAAACCAAAGCTAAATACCATAAAATATTGGACAGTCAACACAAAATGAGAAATCTAAGGAACTTATATTCTTGTTAAGTCACCCTTCAGATAATCATATGGTCATCATTCATAAACAAGATAATGTTATGATGACATGTAAGTTCCATTAGCTAAAAAATAACACAAAACAACTCATTCAATTAAATAATATCATTTGATCATTTTTCAGTAAGAGTGCATATACTCTTCACATTTACAAAGATTTTACACACTTATCGTTCTAAGTCCATTTCAAGATATAAGGCACTATGATGATATGACCATCAATATATACAATGACTACAAATAATCATACATTAGTCCCGATAAAAAGGCAGTTATCATGTCGTATTGAAGATTATTAAGGGCACAAATTCAAGAAATAGAAGCCTATTGAAGAAATATGCTACTACTCTGCATAAGAGAATTCATAAATTTCCTACAAAAAAACAATTACAAGTACAATTATAATTAACAAAATATTACAGCGTATATGCACAAAACCAAGAGCTAACAGAGTTGTATCTTGAAAATCTAAGAAAGAGTACAACTCACACAAGCTATGCTTCACCAAAACATACGAAGTCATAAATTAAAGCAAGAAAGCATTAAAAAGTGTCTAATCAGAATACTTCCAAACTTATCCAGCCCTATACTTGGAGAAGTGCTCTTTGTAGGTAAATCAGGTCCTCAACCTCATCTTCTCTAAAGTCACCGTCTCTTTCGTCTTTTTTACATTTTTATTTTTCAGTTACCTAATAGCCCAAACAAAAATGTTAGAAAAATATATATATACAAGCACCCTTTCCTTTCTTCCTTTTGGAGAGAAAGAGAAAGAGAAGTACTTGGAATAGTGGGTAGAGAGCAATAGAGCAACATTTTCTTATGTTCAAAATCATCTTATCATTGTCACTTTTTTTTTTTTTTTTTAAATAAACTTGCATTAAAATAAAAACGAGAAAATCCCCAAAATGGGGTACACACCGGACTCGGGTGACACCGAGGAAGGAAGTCTCCCTAGGGCGACACCGAGGAGAGAGAGTGTTCACAAAACAGAAGCAGAAAACAGGTCAAAACACGTGACCAAAAGAAATCGAAAAGGGGACAGCTCAAGTTCACAAAAGGGGCATCAAAAAACCAAAACCAACATAAAAAAGGAAGCAAGAAACAGCTGCACACGAACAAAACAGAGTGTAGAATCAGCAGGAACGTGGAGGATCAGCAACGTCTTCAGCAACGAGCAAGTAATCGGGCTGAAGTGGGCAGCCTTTTCCAAATCAACGGTAGCATAACAGCAGGTCAGTAGCCAGGTGAAACGGACGACGATCGGCAGTTGTAGCTAACAGGTTCAGCAGCAACAAACAGGTAACCGGGACTCGACTCCAAATCCCGAGGTGGAAACAGCCAGAGAGTTGGGACCGTAGCAGCAGTGCCCAAAGGAGGCAGCACCATACATCAGCTCAACAACTAGCAGCAGCAGAAAAGTTCAACCCAAAGGTGTGAAGAGATCAACAGGAACGTGGGGAAGTAGTGGCGTCTTCAGCAACGAACAAGTAACCGGGCAATACGTATCACAGCAGCAACAAAATCAGTGGCAACGAGGTGTACAGAACAGCCACGTACAAGCTGCAGCTTCACTCCCAAACAATCACTTCCAAAAGAAGAGCCCGCCATTTTAAACAGCAGCATCCATGCAACGGTACGGGAGTACTGAGAACGGGGGAACCAAGACAGCAACAAACCGAACGAGTAGGAAAATTACAAAGCATTTAAACTCATATGAGAAACCACAGCTTCAACAGGGAAAATGGAATATAACACACGATACACATCCTCTTGAATGTTTTTAACCACCGCCTTGACTATAAATGGTTTATCCTCATGGACAAGTAAATTACGTGCATAGGTGGTTAACACAAGCAGCTAAAGCAATCCATCTAGCTTTCCGAAGGATACCCGAACCTGATTTGGAACGTTGGAGAAGTCTGATAACACTGAGGATGGTGGTGAGCTGGCCATTACACCTGGCCATTATCATTGTCACTTGATATCCTTTTCCCTACTTTGGATGATCGATCTCCAAAAAGCACAATGGGAAAATACACATCCCGCAAGATAAACACAAACCACTCCAAGTATAGTAATAGGAAAAATGTATATGTAACGTGGATGAAGCAAATATAAAAACTGATAACGTCAATTGAGCAAGCACGTAGCAATTCATAAAAGGTCCAAAGAAATTAAAAATGAATACTACAAGTGAGAGCATAACTCCTCGGCCTTCCATTTTTTGGGAGGTTTATCAGAACATTGAAAAACACATGACTTCAAAGCATAACAACTCCACACAATGTTTACAAGGTGTGGGAAGTAGATCGATAGACTGTTTCATGCCAACATCACATTAGCATCCACAAAATCAAAATTGGCTTGAACTGTTCCTTGAATTTGTTTCAGAAACACAACCCCCGAGTTACATTAAATTGTGCAAATTTAAACATAAAGTATGCTAGAGCTGACTAAGTAAACTCGTATATATGAAATAAGTTAAATGTCTTAGAAATTGAAAGGAGGTCTATATCACACATTAGTAAAATAAATCTAAATAAAACCATCCACATAAACCTCTATCTCTCATTGTATGAATTGCATATATCAGCGAAGAGAGATGAAAAATGACTTCTATTGTTGTAATTTCTCTTAAGCAAACTATACATCTCCTCCAAAATTCCTCTACTTCTTCAATCCTCTCCCGAGCATAAAATCTTAGACGATGTTGCAAGCAAACAGATGATATTCTTACAAGAAAGTCTTAAAAAATGAACCAACGATAGCATGGGAGGTAGGAAGAGATTGAACACTTTGCACAGAAAAATCAGAGAAGCTGCACATCAATTACAAGGTTCACTACTTGAAAATAATACCTCAAACAAGTTTTTATCAAGCCACAAAGATCATATATATTGCAAGAAAGTCTGAGATATGGCACTTTTGTAAAATAAAATTATAAATAAACTAAGATCACGACACTATTTTACTCGTAAATAAAACAAACTTGCCGGTGAAATAAAGTTACAATTCCACCAACATAAATAAGCATGTATGAGACGCCTCGATCGAATGGAACGAGCAGCTGAACATTGAGGGCCAAAAACAATACACATAAGTGTAATTAGTGAAGGCAAGCTAAAAGTAAGCGTCTCTTAAAGTTCTCACATCACATGTTGAAATAAATAAATAAATAATGCAAGCCAAATGCCATATGTGACAATTCAGCTCAGACGAATAAATATTAAAATATAAAATTACCATCCACCACACCGGCATGTTAAATTCTCTTGCTGCTATTCACCTCCTAAACAAAGACAGGGATACAAATTTGAAAAATGGACAGAAGAGTAGGGGAAAGAAAATATTAGGAAGGAAGCTTGACAGTAAGCAACCTTTAGTTGAGAGTAGACGACACAACATAATAACTGAAGTATGTAGACGAATTAACTACCTGAGAAATCAGTTGATTCAACCAATGTAATCAACAAGAATTCTACAATTTAAATGATTTATCCAGAACGAAAAATAAAAAGTGGAACAAAACAAAACTTGTACCGGAGTGATATCAAATCAATTTTGGAGACAGTGCACAATAACATCCTTTGGGTAGAAACATCTGTTGAATTTGGAGAAACACGGATAGAGGAATGTTCTTGAAATAGAAACAAAAAAAGAATACAAAATAATTAACATTATTAGAGTATAAACAAAAAAAATAAAAAATAAAAAAGGAAGTGATATAGAACTGATTTAAAAAAGACTGCTCTTATTTTTATTTTTTTCAACTCTTGCCACTGGCAAAAGGTGAGGTGGTTTCTCACAAATTAAGTCTATCTTTCTTCTTATTCAGAGTATGCAAATAGACTGTCATTGCACGTTCTCACACACATAATCTTATTGCATTCTAAAATAAGTTGTGCTCTATTTCGAGATCCCAGAATTTTGGATAAACAAAAGATTACAAAATCACATGGAACATAAGTGATTTTAATCACAAGAAACTAAATTAATTTCAGCATATAATGAGCAGAGCCTATTTTATGAAACTCTAGATTTCTAATTCCACTCTTTACTAACCATGAAAAAACACTTGAAAAATCCAAAACTCCTTTTTCATATTCAGACTGCAATATCAACATAAATGGGTCAGAAAGAAAGGGCATATGTTGATAAAAAGAACATGGGTTACTTGAATGTTGATGTTGCAGCTTTTGGAGTCCAACCTCTTCGACTCCAAGGTTGATGAACTGCTTGTAAAATCACATAAATGCACTATGCATACACACCTATCTCTCAAATACTCTTAACTTGAAATGTTTTGAAATTTGAAAAGCTAAAATACATCGGCGGAAATGGTTTCAATTAACATTTTCTATGGTAGCACATGAGGCAAAGCATGAAGGCACCGATCCAAGAAAACTAAAGACTCAAACTAACAATGTACCTGCGATACAATATAATGAGAACCTTAAAAGATCTGAAGTCGAATCTTTAAGCAGCAAACTACATTCCCAAAGCTCAAATCAAACTATAATCGAAGAATAAATAATACTACTGTATAAAACCTAGCACAAAAAAAAAGTGAAAGAAACGTAAACATACCTCAGAAATATGAAACCGAGTTTGCAGAAACATAATAGTTCCAGCAAAGCTACAATTTAAAAAGAAAAAAAATGGATTCAAATTGCAACAAATAGTTTCCAGGTCGGATTCAAACAGCCTCGATTTCCAAAGGCGGGCAACTGGCTAACATAGAACCCCAAAGTGATTGAAAACTACGAAAATACCCTATATTCGATTCCTACTATAGGCTCTACAGTGTTCAAGATCGAATTATGGCTCAAATGGCACTATTCTTGCTATATTTGTAATATTTAGGGCTGAAATTGACCGTAAAAAGACGATCCACCGTTCAGATTTCATAATAGAAATCCATTCCGATCCTCCTAGAATTACAGAAGTGCATAAGGCAGCAAAATTGTTCCTCTACCGAATAATTGAACCAGTTTGGATGACTAAATCCCTTACCTTTTGTAATGAAACCATAAGCTACAGCTACATAGTATTCTATGCTTACAAGAGCACAACCTAAAATTCCTATGTCCAGCCAATCTCTTCTTGTTTTTCCATCACTACTTTTTCTGGTTATGAGTAAAACCGGATAAAAACGAACAAAAAAATAGATTCATGTAGTCAATGATGGATCTCAAAGTTGAAAATGACAGTCCAAATTCAGGAATTTCTGCACGCAGCCTTGAAATTCTTGCTGTAAAGTACAGTATTAGCAACAATAATTCAATCGTAACTCAACTCCACGAAAATAAATTTTACCAAAAACAAAACATTCCCACAAATATTGTGATCATCTAGTCAGGATACATCTGTAACATAAGCTGAAAATACTATTTTATCTTTTCTTTCCAATCTTCTAAGTTACTACTGGTTAATATTATTTCCTTGTTATAATATTATGCAGCAAAAAGAAAATTTAGCATCCTATCGAAAAGAGCCACTGGGGATAGATATATTTATTATATTTTTAAAATAGCAGCAACACCAAATAAGCACAAAATCTAAAATGAAAATAGATCCCAATTAAACTTCTGAAGCCAAAACCTATTAATCACTTATGAACTCTTTAATGGCAGTCCCAAAACTAAAGACCGAAAACAAGGCAACCACACATCACTGACGGGAGCAAACACACACACACACACACATTTTACCATCAAAGAGCTTAATCCCCACGCATCACAAACTCACCGCGATTCTACAATCGGAACACTCACAAAAAAAAAAGGAAAAAAACCATACCTCAAGAAGCACAATTTTGTCTTTTAGCAGAAAGAGAAACCCAGTGTTTGCAGCAGAAACCCAAGGCGAGAAGCGGCGAAACTTTCGTGCAGCAAGAACATAAGGTGGACGCCGAACTCAGAGAAGTGGAACCGGAAATTGTTAGGTTGTTGCAGAAGTCGAACGGCGGCAATCGTTTCGTCGGAGATACTGAATGGAAATGGAGAGATGAAAACGAGAATCGGGGGAGATGAAAATAAATGGAGTGGTGGTGCAGTAGTTAGCGTGTGGAGTGAAGAAATTACTTTTTGGAAAAGTTGTAAAAATTACACAAATGCCACTGAATGCTGGCACTGTAGTTTCTACAGTGTATTTGCACGAGTTTTAGCCTTAAAATGCCTTTGTGCACTGTTCCTAAGTACAGTAAAACATTCCTCACTTATTAAGATTGGTATAAATAAATAAATAAATATATATATATATATATATATATATGAGAATGATCAGATATAGAATTCTGAAACTATGATCTTTCCATTAAAAGATGCATTATTGGAGTATATTGGAATGCATATTTTGAAAATGCACAATGATATAAATAGATACGCATAGAAATAGATAGTTTTCTAGAAAGAATCTCTCATCTCTCTCTATATATATAGATAGAGATAGTTCAACCTTTTCTCTGTTCAGTTAAGTGGAGTTGGAGGAATGAATTTATTCCTTCTAATGCAGTCATTGTTTACCCTTTTACTTGGTAAGAATATAATACTCCCTTTGTCCTCTATATCATGACACATTTTTTTGACGCGTTTTTTAAGAAGAGAATGGTTAAGAATAAAAATTAGTAATTAAATAATTAATTAATATATTTCTAATAAAAATATTTTTATAATTATGATTGGTGGGTCATATAGGATTAGTTTATTTTTTAAATTAGGGCACACTTAGGCTTAATTATTGGACTAATATTTTGCCAAAAATAGAAATTTGCCAAGATAAATGGGATAAACTAAAAAGGAAATTGTATCAAGATAAATGAGACGGGATCGGAGAGAATGATTAATATAATACAATCATGACCTCATATGTTGCCGTGATACGAGGGAGGAACCATGAATTGATAAAGATTCTAACCCCCAAGAACAAGATAACTTAAATGTACATTCTGTATCAATAGAAATTGATGTATAATATTCTTGTTCTATTTTTAACTTTGAAAAGATTAAGGGATTAATGATCCATGGAAAATTCCCTCCTTCTAGAACAACACTTTCCGTACAGGAGACACAGAGCATCTAAAAGATTTTGGTTGTGTTTGGTAAAAAGTTAAGATTAGGTAGGATTAATAAACATGAGATTGTTTGTATGAATAGAAAGTGAGATAAGTAATCTATATTTGTGTTTGACAGGTAATACTAAAAAGTAAGATAAGTTAAATAAGTGTTTGATATCAAAGCCAAAACTCAAGATTAAATTGGAAATTTACAAAAATGACCTTATATTTTTTAATCTAACATACAAAACCTAACACTTCCATGTTTTTTGTAATTTACTATTTTTAATATTATCTATTTTTTTGTATTTTGCAATCTAATTTAAATTTTATTTACATATCTATTTTTTTAATTTTGTAATCTGTTTTTTTAATCTGATTATTAAATACCTAGTATTTAATTTTTTTTATTTATAATCTGTTTATATATTATTTATATATTATTAAATATTGTTTACTTATTTGTAATCTGTTATTTATTTATATATTGTTTAATTTAAATAATAGCACAAACAAATTTGATTGGACTCTTCTCGGAGGCTGTAAAATGCCAAACGAAAAAATAATATTGCGAATCATAGATATTAAATACTATCATAACTGTGCATCAAGGCTCATATTTTTGAAATTGAGAAAAATTATTATAATAAAGAATCAATAAAAGGAGTTAAAGAAGGGTAAAAGAGTAAAAGCATAAATAATCTTGATCACTGTTTCAATAGAGATTATTTATCTTAGGGTGAGGGTGAGTTAAATTGTCACACGAAAACAGTGAAATACTCCCGGGCCCTCTCTTTAACACGGGCTCCCAAGTTAATTTAACATTGATACCAAACATTAGATAACTCATGATTATTTATGTTATCCTGCTTTATCTCTTCAACCAAACATACCCTTTCAGTACCAAGTAATGTTAATTAAACAAGCATAACACAACAACAATTGCAATAGTGAATGCTAGTCACACATGAATAACGCAATAGATTGAATAGTACTAAATGCAATACGAAAATGCAAAAAATAATCCAGATTGTGAATAATAAATTAATAGAATAAGCTGGTGAAATGGACGATCACTCTGCTTGCCGAAAATGCCCCTGCCATAAGTGGAAGAAATGACAACAATCAGAAGCGGAAATTGCAGCAAGAAGAAGGAGGATATGGGCACACAAGAAAGTGCAGCCAGCGGTGTGAGAATCCACGCATTCTTCCTCCCAAAAACAAGATACAAAGTCGAACAAAAGGCTACCATCATGAACAAGATCGAAAGGAAAAGCGTAACGAGACCAATGCATAGTCTCTTAGGCAGAGCATAATGAAAATCTTCTTCTGCATACCGCGAGGTGAGGATAGACAAGAACACCAATAGAGAAGTGGTGGATGCAAAGAGGGAAATCGCATCCGAAACTGCAAATATCGTGAATGCACTATTTTCCCAAAACATCGGATATCCGTTTTCTGATTGATTGCCACCTGCAGGCACTATAATAGCTGCAGCGAATACAACTGTGACAATCATTAATGCTGCAGCAATGGTGCATGAGTTAGCCGTGTCCTTCATCCATTTCTCCCCTTCCGCTTTCAGCTCTTTGTGCTCTTCGGTAAATATCATCTTAGCCGTCTTCCCCGCATGATTATGCCGTCCCCTATGAGTCGGACGAACAAGCTTATCTACTTCCTGTTCAATCACCATCTTTCACTCGTGATGTGCGTCTATACATGCATGAAACTTGAATGAAACTATGGGATATTCGGCTAAGTTTATTTGAAAGAATTTATAATCACTAACAGCTTATAAGATGTTTGAAAATCTTATAAGACGTAAAAATAAGTTACTATGAGATAGCTTATTTTTAAGGATCTTATAAGCTCTTATAGCTTATTTCTGAAGCTTACAAGCTCTTAAAAAGCTTATTTTGCCACACACAATTTCGGAGCTTATAAGCTATTAAACAATTTATAAGTTGTTTTAAGGAGCATATAAGCTTAGCCAAACACCCTCTAACTACCAAATTACCTTAAACCATTGTATTTCACGTTGCATCTGCAGAGCAGCGCCGGGGACTAAACTGAGCTTGTGAGGAGGAGCCAAAGTTGCAGCCAAGTGAAGTATGGAGTTTCCAGAAGAGTCTATTCTATTCAAATAGTAGTATCTATGGTTGGTAGTCTGATAAATGAGATTAAACACCTTCTCGCAACGGTTTCTTACGGCCAAGTGTAAGAAGTTCTGACCAGTAGCATCATCCTGAGAATGAATTGCAGGAGGGAATGCGGCTACGATTTCTTCGATAACCTCATGGCTTCCACATACCACTGCTCTTAGGATGGCCTTTGTATAAATGGCTTTAGCTTCTTCGAATGGTAGCGATTCCATATGTTTGCATATGCATTTCACAAGCCTTAGTGCTTGCTGGTGCATTAAGTTCTTCTCTTCAATCCTCTTTTTGCGAGGCACTGAAATTGGAAGGTAATGCTGAGTTAAACAAGACATGTCATACATATATATATTGAAAGGTTCATAAAGAAATAAGTTATCATGTATCTAAATTAATTCCTATACACGTTAACTAATTATTCTAAATTAATTGAAGGGCTATTTTGGTACACTAGCATGTGTATTTTTTTTTTTATAAATGTATAATTTTAAAATAAAATAAAATAATACTATAATATTATAATCTATAATTTGTGATATCGAATCTCATAAGTAGAAGTAGAAGTAGAGGACAAATAATTCATGAATCATTT